>PYHX02000494.1:32775306-33975306 GCA_004302925.2 Cochliomyia hominivorax
ATAGAAATTAGTAACACTTTATTTAAAGATTATTTACGCTTTAAGTCGTCCTTAAGCAGTATGAAGATACACGAAAAACAACAAAATATGCGAAAAAATACAACAACGTTAATAGCAATAACAACAACTAGTGAAGAATTAAGTAAAATCACAATTGGCAAATAGTGTGACGTTTGGGGAATCCTGGCAAAGAAAAATAGTGTGACAACGACCACACTAATTAGAAATAAAATGGGTATAGAATGTATTTTGTCTAACATATACAATATATTCATATGTATAAAAATAAGATAAGCAATGTATACCAACACATAAACATTTACAAATATGTTAAGATAACATCAGGGAATAAATTTCTTTACACAAAGAAAATCTTTCTAACACTTATTTACTGTCACTAAATATATAACATATATGTAGCTACGATCAATGAAATAGCACTAAAGAGTATCCATTCGGACCACATACCTTTACTGAATAATTAATATTTAGAAGAGTCTTTTCAAACAGATTGAATTTTAATATTTTTTAAGGGGCTAAATTTTGATGGTTTTAAAAATTTAATATTTAAATTCTGAATGTAATGAGAAATTCATATACCGTGCGTGTATTAAAAAAGTAATTGAGACCAAATTTGGAAATTGGCGCTATTGTAGTTCTTCAGATATTTGATTTCTATGGGGGAAACCCGTCCCCTTATATTTATATTTTTATATTTTCAAAAAATTCATTTAAAGATATCGTGTTTAATTGCTTGAATTCTGAGGTTGTTTCAGAAATTGATCTATAACGTTTTTTCAGTTGGAGTAATTTGTCTGCTTTCAAACAACAAACTGCTACGGACAATAACAAACATTTTGATTAAACTTCGGAATGGTAAACTTAACTTATTCACTTTATGGAAGTGAAAGCTATAAAAGTTGTGCAATTATAATGATTTTTCTACTATTGCTATTTTATTGAACAACCATGTATGTAGGTAGGTAGTAACTTTAACTAATATCTGTCAGTTTTGTTTTATACTGCTTTTTCTTC
Organism: Cochliomyia hominivorax; assembly: GCA_004302925.2. NCBI lineage: Eukaryota > Metazoa > Arthropoda > Insecta > Diptera > Calliphoridae > Cochliomyia > Cochliomyia hominivorax. The sequence goes on from PYHX02000494.1 coordinate 32,776,342, forward strand.
TTCTGTATACCTTCTCGGTAAGACACAATGATAATTGCCTATGAGACGTAAGATAAAATAAATTACATTTAAATTTTCTTCATCATGTTTTGAATAATTTACCTGTAAACATATTTTACTTAAAAAATGGATGTTGGATGTAATCATACGAAGGAAAAAGGAGAGCCGACCCAATATACGCCAATTATTACTTATACAACTAATGATTAATCCAATTTTGTCCTTTCTTCTGAAACGGTTTTAATGGAAAATTTAAGAATGGATAGGATCAGAGAGATTTGGCTAAATCCCCGTTAAATGGATTTTTAAATACACGTTAATTTGGTGATTTGTGAAATTTATTTTGAGTTCTAGGTATGAGGAAAATTTTTATGCAGCAAAGCGCACCGGTTAAAAGCTATTATTATTTAAAATTTTAAAATTTTCGTAAATTTATTTCGTAGGAACGAATAATTGTTTGTATTACTAATACGCACAGTGTTTCAAAAGTAAAATGAAATGGAAATAAATCTGTAACTTGCTAGCGGCTAGTCCGATTTCACATAGTGATAGCCAAGTTGTGGATGAGTAACATTTTTTAGTTTGGATTTTGTGTAAATAGCAGTTAACGACCCACAGGGTCCCAAATTTTGACACCTCCTAAAAAAACCCAAAAAGTGGGAAAGTTATCTCTTATAGTTTATAAGATATTTAGATACAAAAAATGAAATTTTACTTTTTTACCGATTTTTCTGCAGAACGCTATTGCGAATCTTTTCGATTTTTCTTTCTGAAAGGAAGTTTCACTTTTTTTTAGTTACCCAAAACTTTCTTAAGTAGTCCATACATTGTTTATATTCTACTGAAAAACTACTTTATGGATAGTGTATTCAGAACTGAAAACCGACCGATTTCGAAGAATTTCTATTTTCGATTTATTCGATATGTCGATTTTTCAGTCGGTTAACCGGTTTTAATGGAGGCACTTTTAGCATTTTACTAAGATAATCAGTTTCATTTTTGTATATTTGGGCATTAATGAAAATATATACAATTTTCATTCCGTGTTATACATGAGTAAAGTACAGGATGCATATTAGACATCATATTCTGAATCAATTTTGCTATGTCTATAGTACACATAATCACACCATAAAATCAATTAAATGATATTTTGGAAAATTTTTATTGATATATAGAGATATAATTAAGATATATTCAAAAATTAAAGAAAAATTTTCTGTAAAGGAAAAATAATGGATTTAAATAAAACTATGGTATCTAAGCACATTATATTAAATACGATACCGGAAAACATTACTAAAAAACATTTATACCCCACCTATTTAGGACATTATACAGTGCAAGTATAATTTAATAAAATCTGTTACAAATGCTTTATATTATATAAGAACAATTACACATTTAGATTACGATGGAACCATTATATCAGGTTTATTCCATAAAAAGGTCATTATACATAAATATTTAGTAAAAAAATGAAATTATTTTTTAGATTTTAAACGCTTAAATCTTTTCGATTTTTTGCTAAAAAGTTTCACTTTTTTGTACCCATTTTTTAAGAAAATGTTTTTTCTACTGAAAAAACAAAGTGTATTCAAAACTGAAAACCGACCGATTTCGAGAATTTCTATTTTATTTTTCGTATGTCATTTTTATTTTTTTAATGCATTTTGATTTTCTAAGATAAAGTTTCATTTTTGTATATGGGATTATGAAAAATATACAATTTTTCATTCCGGTTTTGGAAATAAGTGATAAGAATTATTTGAATCAATTTTGCTATGTCTATAGTACACAAATCACACCAAAAATCAAAAATGATTTTGGAAAATTATAAATAAAATAATTTGAATATTTAAAAATTAATTTTTCTGTAAAGGAAATAATGGTTTAAATACTATGGATTAAGCACATTTATTAAAGATACCGAAAAATTACCAAACTTAACCCCACCTATTTAATTATATGCAAGTATATTAATAAAATCTGTTACAAATGCTTATTATTAAGAAAAATCAATTTTTATATGGACCATTATTTTTTTCAAAAAAGGTCATTATACAGAAAGTTTTTTTCTTAAAGTCAATTTTATAAAATTATTTTTTAGATTTAAAGAATTAAAAATTAACATGTTAACCGTTTTTGACAAAAAACATATTCAAAACTGGTTTTTGAATAACCCATTTTTCGAAAATGCCGGTTTTTTGTAATGTAAAAAACAAACAATTCAAAAACTTAAACTTTGTAAACCAGAGTTACCCTAACTGCACCTTATTTTTCCGTAACACCTTCTTTATTTTTTTAAATCGCATAGTTTGATATGTCTTAAAATATTTGATAACGATTTCCTTGCATTTCGATATCGCATGAGAGATATATTAAAAACGTTAATAACACATTTTTGGAAATTTCAAGGATTTTCGGAAATTAAGTTGGACTAAAAGAATTTATTTGAAAAATCAAAATTGTAAAATTTGGAGGAAAACCCTATACAACACTTTCAGAGTAGGTTTACATTTTTCGAAAAATCTACAAAATTAACCAAAACAACAAAGAATGGATTCTATGGAGTTATAAATAAAATAGATTGAATAGTGCTTAATAAGCTTAATTTGTTTTTCTGGAAAGGGGACAATAATTGGTGTTTGGAAAATTTACTTAATTCGGATATATGGGACAAAGGTTTGCTTACAAGCCCTACCCGAATTTTGTAGAACTTCTACTCACTAACTTAAAATCGCCTTAAAGTTATTTTAATTATATGGCAACATATGTAAGGTAAACACCCCCAAAAATTATTTCCTGGCGAATGTCCCTTTTTACAAAAGCATTATTATTCAACGGAGAAAGTCAACTTTTTATACACGTTCAGTTATTTTCTTTCAAAACAGTGAGTAGTTTTAACTTCCTATATTAAGAAAAAGTTTAATACATGTTTACTCAAAATACAATTTTATACAAATCTGTATTATTTTAGATCTGAAACATCATTTAAGTGTAAATTTATACCCCATATGTATGGATATCATCCGTTGAAGTTTTATTCAAAATAATATTATTTTTAGAATTTTTAGAATTTTATGTGAATCACCTTTGATACCTCCAATCATCAAATTTTCAAATAAAATACAAAATATATTTTTAAATTAATTTGAAAATCTTTTAAACTTAATGAAACAAAGCAATTTTTAAATTTAACAACAAAAAAATCATATAAAATAAATAAAAAATATTTATTGCACGTTTGTAAAATTTTATTGCAAAATAAAAATTTTCCAACAAATTCAATATTTTTAAACTGTCATGTCTATTTAAAAATTATGTAGAAATATTTTGCGTCCTCTGACAATATAAATCAAATAACTACTGAAAACATAACCCTGCAGTTTGGAAGAAATAGCAAAAATCCCATCTTTATTTTTCCTAATATTTTGGAGAGAGCTGTTGGGTTTCATATATGTTTTCAGCATGAATAAATTGGAATATATATATTCAAATATTGTAAACAACTTTGTATAGGAATATTTTAAATGAAAGTGACATTGGCATCGTATTCGTATGTATTGTATATGAATTGAGTTGTTGCTGCTGCTGTTGTTTGTGTTTTCATCATAATTTGTTAGGGTACTTGAATTTCATCACAGACATTCTCTTAATATCATTCATATGCATATGCCCACACACTTTAAATTATAAAGCAAGGACTTCAGTTAGAAGGCCTTTTTAGGAATTTCTTTAACATTTTTTAAGGACTACAATAACATAATTTTCAAAACATATAAAATAGTTAAAATTCAATACTCTTTCAGTTATGATTTTGTTTCATAGATGGAAATAATTAATACAGTATAATTTTACAATAATTAAACTAATATTATCCAATGTTAATTCAATATGAAACCACATTAATTCAATATGGCTATTTCTTTAAAATTTTCAAAATTATTTAAGAGTATTACATGAAATGCGGCTCTTAAACAAAAAATATCAAAAAAGTCATATATCTCGATCCGTATTCATGAGATATTGGGGAATTATTCGGCATCTGCTTAAAATAAATAAATATATCCATATGACGTTAGTAATTTTTTTAAAATTGCAAATTAAAAACATTACTCTAATATACTCTAATATACACTGATAAAAACATATCTATATATTTTGGTTGTTTAGATATTCGATAATCAATATATGCTTCGTATAAGGGTTACATCTTATCCTGCTCCTATCTGTCCTACAGTTTGTGCAGTAATTATGTTTCTCGAGAAAGTAATTAAAATTAAATTTCAAGACTCTAATTAAATATTACAACGATTAATATTTGCATTGTATGTGGGCTATCTCCCCGTTTGACACTACCCGTTCTATATTTTGTCCAATAAAACAGTTTTTTTGGCCACAAAATTTGAAGACTGATTTTTATATATATGAAGAGAAGATAAAAGTAGATATGTATCAAATATCAGAAATATATATTGCTGTCTTAATCAACTGGTTTAATTATGTCCAAGTTCAATTGTTTCTTATTGAAGAATTTTCTTTGGATGTGAGTGTCGCAACTTTGTGGAATCTCAGATGAATCCTTCTTGGTGTTACAGAAGGAATGAAAATATAATGGAACTACTGGTGTAATGATTTTCTGTTTCTTTATTGATTTAATTCTTTTAATTATCTGTTTGTCATCAGCAACATAACATTTTCTACATGTTTTGCATCAAATGTAAAATGTATGTAAAATTGAAGTTTGACAATATTTCATTACAATTTTTTTTCTCAATTTATTTTTATGTCATAACAGTGCAATTGTTTTTACTTTCATGTAGATGTAAACATACATATGTATGTATATAGATAGATACACATAACTAAATAAATACATAAATTACTGTGTAGGTATGTACTTATGTATGTATATTTATTTATTTATTTAGTCATCATGTTTGCAAGCATCATGTATTTTACACTTTAAAGTGTTCTTCAAAAAAATATTTCAAATATATAACTTTTTTATGTAAAAATACTCATGTTTATCGTATATCTTTTCTTTAATTTACATTAATTTTACAGTTTTAATGACAATTTACATAGAAAATAAATAAATGTAAGAGATTTATTTTAAATTGAATGATAAATTTAACTGATAAATTTTTTAGAAAACGTTTTTATTAATTTAACGATTAGAGAGAAAATCATGAAAGTATTTGAACGTAATTGAACAAGTATTTGTTTAAATTTAAATATAAGTGTACCTACAGGTCAAATGTTAAAGTTTGAAAGTTCTTTTACACCAAAAACCAAAGTGCATCTATACAGGGTTTTCAATGGAACCTCTTGGTAATAAGATTTTGGAATTTGATGTTAAAGAACTGAAATTAACCTTGAAATTGATTTTTGAACTGTTTTCTTGTGGCTAAACGATACTAATATATGGCATAATTGACAACGCTGCCTTTTTGATAGATATTTGGTATAGAATTTCCCTATATCTATTTTAGTGATTCATATTCTATAATATTCATTGAAGTCTAAAGGCAACTAATAAAATCACCTATCTTATCCGATTTTGGGTTTTACCACAATGGTGAAATATATAATCGAAATATGTAGTTACATATACTGCCCAAATTTTGTTTAAGTCCGTTTGACTTTAACTGAAAAGGATTAATAATAATTAAATTACTTTGCTGGAATTTTGAGGTTGTATCAAATATCCGTCAAAATTTTTATAGTACCGATTTTGCTGGGTTTAAATAGCGATTTGTATAGGGCAACAGTAAACATTTATATCAAATTACATTGAACTGGAACATTATTAGAGAAGTGAGCGAACCAGCAACAGACAAACAGTCATTAATTTATCGAGTTTTTGATGCATAAATATAAATGTGTATTTTATGGAGTTTTCGATGACTCTTTCTTGGTGCTACCAATACCATAAATAGTTAAGAGGATACAACAATACTTAACTGTCATTATTAGAACGCAGTCATAATTTAATTCAATAAATAAACAATGTTGATGAACATATGTTTATTTGAATGTATGTAGATTTGTTTATAACTTGTACGGAGAGCTTCAGTTCTTTTTTTATAGGACCAAGAAAAGTTACCACCCAATACAAATATTCTTTAGAACTAAATGACTTTTACAATGAAGTTGTGAGACCTGCTGTCTAATACAAGTGATATCGTGGATCGAAGAAATTGGATCAAAAAATTTTGAGGGATTTGTTTCCAATAAAATCTGAATATTTATTATTTATAAACTGATGAATTGCCATAACAAAAGTATTAAAAATTTACTTAAATCACCCTATGAATTTAGTTCAGTGAAATATTATAGATCGCTAGGAATCAAGAGGAAGAATATTCCCAATATAAAATATATTTAAATTTTATATATCTAAATAACTGTTATGGCGAGATTCAATAAAATGATTTTGTTAGAAAAACGGAAAGATTCAGGAGGAGAATTACCATATAAAAAATGAAAATATTAATTATCGAATAGAACTAATGCACTGAAAGTCTTCAATTTCTGTCTTAATCACTCTCATATGCGAATCATGAATTCAAAATCTGTTTCCATCCGTCTATAAGCAGTGTGTCTATTGTTGGCCTCCCCATAGATCACTTAAAGTTGGCGCTATTTGTATTCTATTGCCCTATTTTCTTTAGTTAGTAATGAATAACAGGAAAATATAGGCAGCTGTCATCATTTTACTCTAAAGACAATGCCTACTGAATTTGATGATGATGGGTCTATTATTTCTTCTAGTCCCCATAAAAATGTTCCACTCGGAATGGAGTTTTAAAATTCATAAACATCTTAAAAATAACGAAATTTGGCAAAAATGGATCGTATAATATTTTAGAATGATATGCCAATTTATAAGAGGGTCGATCCATTATTTATAATAGCTCTAATACAACTGCACTCCCGAATATCTCTTTGAAGTACAGAAATCGCACAAATGAGTTGGTTTTGTAACAATATCTGCTTAAATTAAGTTGAATAATAGCAAAAATCGTTGTTTAAAATTTTCGAGGGTCGCTTCATAATTTCCTATAGCTCCAATATTAAAAAAAGAACGGTTTAGTACCATATTAATTGGTGGTGTAGGATTCGACCATCAATAACTTCTAACTTGTTTATATTATGAATAAAGTTAAAATAAATTTGTCGTAAGATACGGATATATGTATGTTTCAGAAATAAGAAAACTATATGATTCACATAAAATAGTTTACAGTATAACTGCGTATGGGATTATAAATGTGTGTGTAGTTTTTCTATTTGAAATAAAATCTGACGTATGTAGATAAATTGAAAGCACAGTTTTACACAAATTTTTTATATAACGTTTTGTGAAATTTCAGTAATTTTTATTTATAGAATATTGAAATGGGATTCATTTTTTCACTAAATATTTAATGAAAATTAAAGTCACATTTTCATTAACCAGAACTTCATTATTCATAAACAAAGAAATCAAATCGTTTGTAAAAATGAGTCTTTTGTTTGACGGGCAAAAACAAAAAAATGTCAATAAACATTACATGAACATTTGTCTGTCATTCAGTCCCTAAAACAGATAGTCAGTCAATCAAAACCTAAAAAAATTAAACGAAATAAAAAAGTATAATTTCTAACAAGAGAATAAACGAATAACAACTAAAAATCGGTTTTATTGGAAAAGTCCACATAAATACACACACAACTATAGAAACACATTTATAACAACTTGTATTTGTTATTTATTATTTTTGTTGTTGTTGTTTTTCAATTTTATTTCTTTTTATTTGTAATTGCAGAGTTGTTAGCGCCAATAATGATCCGAAAGCCAACGATGATGACGGTGTTGTTGTATTGGATATAATTGACATTTGGGAGCTTAAAAGCAGCAAAGTTCACTAATGATTTTTTCGTTTTTTGTTGTTGTTGTGAATTTTTGTCCATAAATCAATGTTTGCATTTGTAATGCGATACAATGGGAAATATACACATATGCAAACACACACATACACATTCAACATAAATGGTTTTAAATTGTTTGATTTGATGTAAATGTTAAAGTTTTGTTTGTATTGTTGTGTTGTTATTCATTTTTCGTGTACGTGTATTAAAGTTTAAATAAATAAACAATTACCCTGTTTCCGTTTATTCCAATGTATGTGTGTGTGTGTCTAGTATTGTGAATTTTTAAATATTTATTGTGTTTTTCAATACACGCAAATGAAAATTTAAGTAGAAACTTTCAAAATGCAATCAATTGATTTTTATTAAAAGTTTAAATAAAATAAAGAAATAACAGAGAATCAATTTATATTGAACAATAGATTCAAATTGGAAACAATTATTAAATAACGAATTATTCAAAATGGCAATATTTATATGTATTTTCTCATAACTTTTTTAATTGTTTACTAACAAAGTATTTTATAAAATAAATAGAAATTTGAAATTATGTTTCAATTTAAATAATTTTTATATGCCAGAATTCAAATATATAATCCGCTATTAGATATATGTAATGTGGGGGGTATTAAAGGGAATCTTCTAAGACTCCATAAAAATAAATAATGTTGAACCAAATCAAAATTTGATTCGATTTTGTTTTTTCCATCTCTCATGTTTTGGAAATATTATTGAGGAATCTCAATTATTTGTTATTGTTCTTAAAAGGTTTCACCAACAATATCGGTCTAATAGCATACAAGTTATAGACCGATATATTAGACAATCTTAAAATTCCGATCAAAAAAAATTTTTAATTTTTTAATAAACAGTAATTGAATTTGGACAGAATGTAACATTATCTGATTAGCAGATAAATGTTATTGGCCATATCTAAAGGTCGAATTTTTAGGATTATTTTTTGAAATTTGTCACATTTATTAATTTGTTTGGGACATAAAGCAGCTAAATAACTGGATATACCCGAAAGTAACATAGGCTCTAAAAATTCCGATAGGACCAGGGGGAAAGGCGCCCCCATATAATGCAAATATTTACCACCGAATTTCTAAATTTCTGTAACAGCGAATTTACTCAAATCATTCTGTTTCACTGGACAAAATGTAGGACGTTTAGGATTAACGGGATATGTAGCCCCTATATAACACAAATATTTATTACCGAATATTTAAATAATTAATGCCGCGAGAATTTTGAAATTAATTAGTATTGATTATAGAAAATCTAAAGCACTATTGAAGTGAAAACTGTCTTAATAGATAAATTTTTTTTATTGTAGTGGCAAAAATTAAAAAAATAGAGAATTTCTAAAGAACTATTTCACCAAGAGTTTTCAAATTTTGTAACTTTCCTCTTTAACGATTTTATTGAAAAAATTGAGAACGGGAATTTTTGATTTTGATTTGATTTTTGATAAAATTAATAGACTCGGTATATTATAATTTTTGTAAAAGACTTTTCGCGGAATAACATCAAATCTTGCAATTTCTAAAGTGTACTGTGCACAATCGAATATATGAATCTTATTTGCTTAGATATCAATGCAGGAATTTTTTGAGTAGTCATATATCGGTCTATCGCTGATTTGAAATCGCAAATTATATTAATAGATATTTCATTGAAATCTGTTTACTTGGTGGATAGACAAACTAAAACTATTATTACAAACTTTTTGTTTAAATCTGATTTGTTTTCATTATAAAAATAAAATATATAGAAAATTACGAGAAAATATTGAAGAATTCCATTCATATGAATTGATATTCTGTTGTGTTCAATATTGATATATATATTAGATATATAATAAATATCATATATATTATTATTATTTTCAATGCGACCAGTAATGATGATTTGTTATTGGAACATTATTTATTTCATTTAACATTAATATATTTGATATTGTTGTTGCAAATACACAACAACATTGTCATTGTCATTGTCGTTTTTACTTTTATTGTGTCATTGTATAGTGTTGTAGTTTGTTTTGTTGTCTAATATGAAATTGTATCGATAACAAGAATAGAATAAAGAATTTTCCTATTTTCTTTCTTTTTTTGCACAATTTTCCTATTTTCTTTCTTTTTTTGCACACTACACAAAACAAAAGAGTTGAAAGAAGTAAATACAGTTTTGTATTAAATAGGTAACATAGAAATAGAAAGACGTTTAAGCGTTATTATCAATAATTAAAATAAGAAAAATAAAGAAAAATATAAGGGGCGACAGGGTAAGGAAAGAGTTAATAGATAAAGTAAAATTGATTATCAATTAGCTATAGAACTTTTGTAGTGACAAATTTTTATAGTCTCAACAACCATAGAGTCAAGGGAAACTGACTTATTTAATTGCGTAGAGATAAGAGCGGACAGAAAAAGGAATGTCAGAAAAGGAAGGGTTCCGGATATTTGATACTGCAAGCATCGTCAGTACACATTGTTTGTTTTTATTAGACACCCATTATTTTATAGACATGGAGAAACAGAAATACTTGTTGTCACAATTTGAAAAACTGATTGAATATTTTCCGGAGAAAAATATAAAGAAGCAGTATAATGATTTTAATGGATTTATTTTATTTTTAAAATAATTAACCTCTTTCGGACCACTATCCGCTCCCGCGTAGAAAAATGTGTGAATTTTGGTATATTGCCTTTTTGGAGCACAAAATCAAAAGATCTTTAAATGATATGCTTTTTTTAATAATTAACCCCTTTTGTATCACTTTCTCAGAGAAATGAATTAAACCCTTTTGGATCACTTTCTGAGATAAATGAATTAATCTTGGCATATTGCCTTTTTTGATTACAAAACCAAAATATTTGTATATATAAGCGTTTTAAGAAGTCAGTGTTGGGAACGCGGCTTAGAAATGTAAATTTTTATACATAAAATAGTCCAGATTTATTTTTCATTTAGAAAGCTTTTTTACCTTTTTAAGATTTTTTCATAGGACAACTTTTAATCAATTACAATTTACGCATGAAAAAAATAGGTCTCCAGTTAAACAAGTTAATTGGAATATGTGTATAGTTACAGTTACGAAAACTCATCGATCATAGTCATTTATGTCATGAAAAGTCGTTATATAAGCGAAATACTTAACAAATTTCATTTTATTGCATTAAATTTAATTCAAAAAAATATGATCCGATATTTAAAAACGACGGTTGTACAATTGAAATATATATAGATTTTTACGATTATATATAAAAGTTTTAGTTCTTGAGTATATATAATAATCGATATAGACGAATATTGCATTATCCCTTTGAATTTCTTCTAGTTGTTGACTATGCCAGCATACATGGCTAAGAGATAAACAATTCAGACTTTTCTTATATCTATATTGTTTTGACCTTTTTGTATCCTTGTCTAAAATATATCGACAACAATAACAATCGTCAATAATACAAACAGCAATAAGTAACGAATAATAATAACAACAACAATAATGCCAATAGCAACGTGATAATATCTACTATTTGAGAACACAAAAAATGGAACGCAATCATTCATTTATTGAGCCTCACTGAAAAGTAAAATGGTCTTTTGTTCGGGGAATTCAGCATAAAAGCAACTAGGACGATATTGCAGTATCTTAAATTTATTACACTTAAATGATTTATTGTTACAAAATACACAAATAACGTGACATATTCTCATAAGGAATGCTGCTATTAGATATTCTATATATATAAATGACATTTGAAAAAAAATGAAATCGAAAGACGTTATTTTTACTTTATAAATATTTAAGTGTTTTTGTTTGTGGAAATAAGAAAAATATAATTGATTTCAAAGAAATTTATAAAAGAAAATCATTTAGTTTAATTTTAACTAAAATAAAATTGAATTAATTCAAAATGTTTCTATCTTGTTTAAATTTATTTAAATTTTAATAAAGTTGATATTCCGGAGAAAATTTATTGCAAATTTTCAGGAATTCTCAAGACTTCTTTTGGTTTATAAGCCCATAATCAGTTACCTTGATGTAATTTTTTTTCTTAAAAATTCTGTTCTAGACAAATATTGAATTTTCTGAAAGTTTAATAAATATTTATTTAAGATTTGACTTAATACGTTTACACATTCATGCACATAAAAATAGGCAAATGAATGCATTTGAAGCAGACAGAGTGACAAACAAGAGTGAAATCATGTTAAACCAAACATATGTTTCAATAAGATATACACACACACACTTACATACATAGATATGCATATGTACACATAGATGTGCGTTAATGTTTAAGTGGAGTTAACCGCATTGCAGCACCTAAATCAGAATGTCAATTATCCGTAGCTGAAAACCAAACAACTATGAAAAGTAACTAACATAAAATACAATTAACAATTACTCACATTTACATACATACGTACATACAGTGGATATCCGTTTGTACGAATTATTTCTATTAGTACTATTACTCGTCTGAAAGCCCGTGCATCAAATAGGTAGAGGAACGAATGGCACAACAATTTTTATTTTTCACCAGACTCTTTTAACAATCGCATTGTTCCCGCGACAATTGGATCTCCGTCCCGGAACGAATGAGTTACACTCAGTCAATGATCGTCATACCAGTGACAGCTGTATTAATCGGAAGTTTTATCCTCAAGGAAAATAACCATATACGGCCGACTGTTACAATAATCGTACTCCATACGCTTTTTCAAATTTGTCACAAAACTGTCCATTGTATTTTAATTTTTCTCCACCGAATGTGATATGGAATTTCCTCTGTGCTAAAAACCATTCATAAAGAGCATTCTCCAGTTTTTTCATTCACTACTTGTAAGTCTACACCTATTTTTTAACTCCAGCAGCTGCTTTTTTTGTTTAGTGGGTTGGAATAATCCATATTTTTTTGAAATTTCAAACAACGATGTTTTATTTTCGTCGTTCGATATAATTTTTAATTTATCTTGCAAATGAATTGTCTCTTTATTTATATCGTTTTAAAAATTCAAATCATTTTTAAAAACAAAAAAAAAACAGCTTCAGAATACTTTAGAATTATTTCCTTAAACGTGGAAAATTTTTGTCATTCGTATTATTGAATATTTGTAATAAAGAACGTTCGTACAACTGGACGTCCACTGTATATACATATTTATGAGTGTACACACAAACACGTATGGTGCCCTTAAACTTAACAAACGGAAAAATCATATATCACCAACAGTTGCACAAAGTGACAAAGAAGTGTATAAGAAATTTCTCACATAAAATTAAACGAGGTTCGTATTTTAAAGTTCGTACTTAAAATATTTACAATTTTCAAGTCATTTATAAAACGTTTTAGAGGTTAAAAACTGGCTACAAACAAATATTGACCGATAATTAGATACATTTATTAAAGGTATTTAGGAAAAAATCGTGTCGTGTTTGAATAAAATTGGTTCATATTTAAAAATTTTATAAACATAAAACCACATTCCCCGAAAATCCCTTATATAAGAGCTAGGGTAATTAATGCTCCCGGTATAATCCAAATTGATGTATTATAATGAAGCCTTAATTAACATATTGCTCAATCCAATTACTGTAAATTGTAAGGAAATCTCAGATATCGGACTATAGATATTTTGTTATTAGAACTATATTGCCTCAAGCAATGTTATATGGAAGGGGTATTTTAATTGATGAACATCTATAGAAAGAATGAACTGATATAGCGAATCGAAATGATTATCAGTCGATTTCAGGTATTGTTATGTAATTTTGTAAAAACCCGTTTTGTAGTCCATTATTTAGTGTTTCCAGTCACTTTTGAAAAAGGGCTCTTGGATTTTTAGACAGTTTTAGAAGACCTGCTTTACCACAAACTTGATTCACCTAAAAACATCCTATTTCGAGCTGACTCCAATTATCTAAATGACAAGACTTGGAAGACTATTAAGTATTGGCCAACCCTCGTATAATTAGAATTAGTGATTTGTACTTGCATGAAACCTACTCGTATAAAATATATAATATATAAATGATATGATGACGAATTCAATCACTTCTAAATCGCTATAAATAGTTAATCTTTAAATTTTAAAATACTTTTTGAACTGCCTTCGACTTATACACTTTGTGTATGTTTATTGAGTATGATTTTCAAGCAATAAGGAAACAAGAAAACACAAATCTATTGGAATAAAATGGCAAAAAACAACATTAAAATGCATTTGCCAAAATTTGCAAACATTTTGCCAAATACATAAACACAAAATGAATATATAATACACACTGACAAATATGTGTGTGTGAGTATTCCTAATAGTTTTCTTTTACTCTTGTATAATCTTTTATCCTATCAATTCCTCAGTTTTTCTTCTATACAAATGTTTTAGGCCAAATGAGTAATAAAAAGAAGCAAATAGTAAGAACAAGAAAAGCACATATAAACATATAAAATAGTTGTTCCAGGAGGAAAAGCCTAATACAACACACACAGTTAGGTTGGCTTAAATTGTAGACAATAAGAATACTTGAGAAATTTATGTAGCATATTAAAAGGCGTCGTAACATGTCCTAGAGATTATTTTTTGAAAGTCTCTCATTTTTGTTTCGTCCTTTATACGGATGTATTTTTCATATGAAATTTATATTCTAATAGTTTTTGTTGTTATTGATAAAACAAAACTTTGTATCGAAATATTGTCATTTATTGGCCAGAAACAGAAACAAAAAATAAATGAAAAAATACATTAAAATTGAATTGTATTGCCAATTTAGCCATAAACGAATGAATTTTTAAACTATAAACTTTGTATATTTGAGGTTAGTTTTTTTCGAATGTTTTTCTGAGTTCATTGGAATTGCAGAGGTTTAGTTTTTATTTCTCTTTTTCCTATGAAGATACGAAAATACGTTAGAAGTGAATAAAAAGGCTTCAGCATTTTTATTTACAAGTGAATGCATAAAATACTTTTCGTAGGGTTTATTTGTTAGAAGTTTGAGAGTATCTGTTACAAACATTTTTCCTCGATGATTTTTGCTTCAATCGTGTTTTGTGTTCCCTTTTTTGTATTTCATTCAAACAATTTTCATTTGTTCTTCTTGCAGCTGTTGAGGTTTAAGAGGTTTGAAATTTTGCATGATTGGACATGTAATTGATCGTTGTAAATGAAATGCTTTAGTTACAAACAATATATTTCACAATAGTTATATACATATGTACATATGTTATTGTATAGGTAAATTGCTGTTGCAATTGCTTTGGCTGCTGCTGCTATAGAGCTAAACAGCCCCAATATTTGCTACCTACTTTAAGAGTTTTTGTGTGTCTTATTTCAATGATGATGACGATGATGTTGATGTTAATGGTGATTTTGAATGGCTATAAAACTTGGGGTCAGGGACAAAGTATGATGTTAAGTACTGACACATCGACACTTAAGCACATGTCTATGGTTTTGCTTAAATTGTATTTATGTGGTGTCGGTTCTCAAATATTAAAACCATAAAATATTTCAATACTGATTTTGTGGTTTTAAAGAGTTAAAGAGTGTAATTGCTTTATTTTTGTCATGATATGTGTTTGTTGTAATTATGTTTGTTTATAATTTACTGGGAATATAATTAATATTTATTCAAGCGTATAACTCTATTAATTTTGTAGGAAAGTTATTGCAAAATTAATCATCTTTTTTTGAAATTTTGTTAAAGAACCCCAAAGCGGTGAATGTGATTATTATTTTCCGTTTTTTCTTTTATGCAATATCAAGAAGAAATAATTTAAGACCCCAGAAAGTATATTTATTATTAAATCGATATAGCTATGTCTGCTTGTTTATTGTTACTTATATTTGAAACGACCCAAAAATTTAATAATAATAAAAATGGATTTGAAAATAATTATATGCTACAAAATTAAGTTATATGTACCCCTTGCTGTCGTCAAAAATTATCAAAATCGATGTGACAGTTAAAATATTATATTAGAAAATATGTAAAAATGTTAATACTTAGTTGTGTTTTTGTTTTGTGTTGGTCTATAAAATATGTTAAATTTATGACTAAAACTTTTTCTTGTGATCCGATTTTGAATATTTTAAGCACAGTAATAAAGTATCTTAACATAATCGAAAAATTTTTATACTTTACACAACCGCAGGTGGTTCAACTCAGAATCACTTTCTGAGTGAGTTTCACGATGTCTGTCAGTTCGGCTGGCTGTCTATGTATACGTTGTGATTACTCTATAGGTTGCAATTTTTGAGATATGAACGATAAAATTTGATACATATTATGTTCGGTCTAATATTTCAGATACCTCCTAAACAAATGGAATGAGGTATTAAGCTCAGTAAGTCTTATGATATTCTAAACCAATGTGCCAAATAATGCGAGAGGCGGTCCATTTCTTCTCATAGGTTCTCTTCTTATACAAACCACCTTCTAAATATCATTTTGAAATACATAAATCTAACATATAATTAGTATTGTAATAATAATTGGTCAAATTAAGCAAAAATCTATGTGCAAAATTATACGACGGACGATCCATAATTTCTTGTAGCTCCCATTTAGCTCCTTACAAAAATTAAATTATAAGAGGGTCGTTCATTACTTCTACGTTACTATCATTTTTAACCATGATTAGGAGATTGGATTCAATTAGATTTAGGGTTTTATATAGTTGGGCTTGACCAACTATAACATTCTTATTTGTTTCTGTTTTTATTCCAAAAATTAAAAACAAAGCTTTGTCTTGAGATTTTTAGATTATCTCAGATATTGGTTTCTTAATTTTTGTGGTAATGAACCGATTTTGCTGTTTTTAAATATTAAAATGCCTAAGACTACTGTCAACATTTTTGCAAAAATTCCTTGAGCTAGGACCATTAATAAAAATTCAGACGAATATAGATAAATCGACTCTGATTTTGAAGTGATGCAAAAATATATAAATGAAGGAGTCTTGGTTGGTGTTACACACAGAAAGAAGAAGTTACCATTTTTTTTGCCAAATTAAAGTTTACGACGTATTACGGAATAATTCCCAATTGTTTAAATAGAAATTCCTCCAAATTTGGTGCGTATATCAATTGGAAATTTCTTTTATTAAATTACAATGTATCTGTTGGCAATGAAGTGGTTGAACGCATAAACTTGTGCTATCCGATAGTTCTATAGGGAATTTGTTTTTGTCATCTGTTGTGACCGTTAGCATATTTCCAACATTCAGACGAATAGACGGATAAAAATGTATAACTTATAAGTCTTAGATGATTCCTTCCTGACATTGCACTTGCTGTGCTGGAACGTGATACAAGGAAATTAAAAAAAAACTTTAATAAGTAAATATAATTTCATATGGGGTATATTTTAGATTTTAAATATTTTCAACAAAAAAACATTTCATTGCCTATCGCGACCCTAATACCCATTAATAAATAATTTTATGTTTTTACTATGCACACATATGTATGTAATACTTTTTGATGTACGAATGAAAAAATCTACATCTTAATATTTTGTTCTGTTGTTTATAGTAAAATTATTCAATATTACAAGCATTTGATTGGCTAAGAATCAGAACTTTAATTGATTTCGTTTGTAATCTAATTTAATGATGAATTACAGAAAAGAGTTATACATTTCATCCGAACAAAAATGTCATATAAAACATAAAACATTTTAATGGAAAGATTTAAGACGGTTTTACATTTTATCACTACAAATGCATTTATAACGAAATGGAATAATACAGTTAACAATATTCAAAACAAGAGACAACAAGAGATTTGCCTTAAACGTTTTGAAAAATTATACGAACGTTGATGTATATCAGGAGTATTAGAAAATGACAGCAATCAATTTCGTCTTGTCATTCAAAGAATGTAATTAATGTCTGAGAAAAGTAATTAATCGATTTAACTTTGTTATAAACATCAATTGCAATAGCAACATTTTATCATGTGAACATTGAAGGGCCAGTTTTAAGGACGTAGATACATAACTATCATTTTTGTGTTAAGTGTAGTTTAAACTTACAATTGAGTTTCAAAAGTTGAGGAGTTGCAAGGAGTTGCTTGAATTTTTATACAAAAAAAGAACAAAAAAACATTTTAATCGACAACTCAAAAACTAAATTATTTGTTAACTTTTTTCCTGGATTAAATTAAATGCGTATTAAACTAAGTTTAACTAATAAGTTGAAAACTGGCTCTAAAAATAGATTTTGTGGAGAAAGTTGAAAAAATTAATGGGAATAATAGTTAATGCATAATGAATAAATATGAAATGTTTAATCGGCTAAAAATTATCTAAAGACGTGATACTCAGATTCTTGAAGAAGAATAATTTTAAAATGAATCATTAATTTTGCGTTTAGTAATTTAGTGTTGTGATCTCCTAAGACGAATAAAATTATCTTATATTATGTTCTGTTTATCTGTTATTTTAAACTTTCGGATTTCAGCTACATGTATCCATGTTTCAAAACCTATCAGATTTGAATGGAATTTTTTATCCACTACCACTACAAGTGGTGTAAAGGTATTACTAACTTTATCATTCCGTTTGTAGCACCAATAGTATTTATATAGGATCATATTATATTATTGTATTATAATATAATAATGTAGTGTAATTGTGATCCGATATAGAACGATTATTGTATATATATATATATATATATATATATATATATATATATATATATATATATATATATATATATATATATATATATATATATATATATATATATATATATATATATATATATATATATATATATATATATATTTATTTATTTACATATTACTTTATACCACATATATGTATATGTCGTGTGTTTGTGTATCCAGAAACAATTTCCATGTCTAACTAACAAATTGAAACCACAATTTATAAACCTTTTTTTATTGGTGAAAATCAATAAAGAGATATAGTGGGAGGACGGGGAATTTTATAAAATCATGCTTTATTGAAAGACTTTTGTTTGAAAAGGGATGACCCTTTATGGTGTTCATGACTGTTAAATATGTATATGTATGGACGCAACCTTATTTATACATATTTAAATAGTTTTCTAAAAAGGGTTCTTGGGCATAATAAAATCATATAATTTTGGTATCAAATAATTCTGTTTCATATCAGATGGCAAATTATATTCAATCATGATAAAGTGCTGGTGATGAAGATTTTGATGCTAATATTGATGGTGATATTGATATTGATATTATCAAAATATGTCAAGTACGTTAAATATTAATACATGAAAATTTACTATGACTTTTTCTTCTTCATCGTCATTTTATTTTACTTCTATGTCAGCTGTTGCCAAATAATTTTGCTTCACAAATGTTTAAAATTGAAAATTAATATTTTCTTTATTGTGTAAATTATTTTACATATACGTGTATGTGTGTAAGGATAGTGTATCTGCAAGAAATATTTCAAAATAAACATGTTTATACAAAATACATGTAAATATATTTTGATTTTATCTTATGGCGATTCACATTTTTGTTACGAAGTCTAATGCAAAGTTAGTTCTGTGAAAATCAGGTTTACTGGTAAAAAAATATAAAAAAAAAAACAATTAAATTTATAGTTTGAAATATATTGACTTCAATTGTGTTGGAGTTTTAGAAAATGTCAATAATCTGAGAACTTTTGACATGTTCAAATATATGATATAATTAAACATCCCATTATATCCAGATTGTATAGGAACTACGGGTAAACTGCAGAATTTCAGAAACGTTGGATGGTGTAAAGCTCTTCAAACTCGGAGCTACGAATGCAAAGACCAACCTTTACATTCATAGCACCATATATGAGTTTTGGCAATTCTAATACCTTTCTAAATCTACATGATATTACAGCAATATTGATATACCTGTGGTCTATCGGATAACATTAATAGCTATGCATCTGAAACCCACTACAATAAAGAGTCAGTAGTACATCCCTTTGGAAATATTAATAGAAATAATTTCAATTACGTTGTAGATTCACATAAGATGTAGACCTGCTTTCAGTTTCGGATGGACACAGAAGTTGTACGTTCAAATATATAATATAATAATTGTATCGACTCTCGATAGAATTGGTCTATATTCCTGAATTTAATTAGCTTTAAAATAAATAGGTACTTAAAACCGTAATCCAAGATAAATACAAATGGTGTTGGATCAAATATTGGCCACAGCACAATTTGTTTGTTTTTTCTTTCGATAAGTATATTATAAACTGCAAATTATATATCATATATTTTTTTCTCTTGATCTGATTCTGATGATTTTTTATATGATGATGAAGTACTTTGAGGTGTCATGATTAAATTCTTTTTAAATTCAGCTACTTTTCGTTGTGTCAGATATCGATCTTTTTTGACAAATGTATATTACATTATGCTGAGTGAGAAGTAATGCTTCGATGCGTATTTCAGCATTATGTTATTCATTTAACAATAAGATCCCATATCGAGATAGAAGGTAAAGTCTAAAAACTCTTTAGAGTGGAATAATTTCTCCATTTTCCAAAAAGAATTTAAACTTAAAAACTTTTAAATAATAGTTTTTCAACTGAAGTATGTGAGGTCAATTTTAAGAGCATCAATCATAATTCCATTTTGCTTCAACATGAAAAAACAATACCGAAATAATACCATTAGGTCTTCTAATTAGAATAGCAATTTTGTTCGACCAAGACTAAACTTTTGTTTAGTTCTAAATTTGTATTTTTGTTAAAATTTGTTTTGCTAAAACTAAAATATCCAGTTCCATTTTATGATAATACAACAACTTAAGTATCCCCAACAATATAACAAAAGTTAAATGTTTGCTAAGTCAAAAAAAAAACACAGAAACTTAAGAAAATAAAGGGAAAACATAAAAATGGTCTTTCATTTAAAGTCATAAACATATAAAATAACTTTAACTTTATGTTTGTAAGATGAACACGCGACCAGAGGACTATGGAACACTTGGATATATATATATACATATATTTCACATATATGAGAAATAAATTTTATATATATATATATGTGTGTGTGAATAGCATTAAAGTTGAACATATGTTAATGGCATTTTGAAAGGCTTCAAACTAAGTCAATAATGTTTTGAATGTTAATAGTGTTGATGGTAGTGGTGATGGCAATGGCGATGACGATGTTGGTGTAGTTACTGTTTATTTGTTATTGTTATTCGACTTGTCATTATAGTCATCATTTGATATGGTTTAAAGCTTAAATTAGTTTTGTTACACTTTACTATGTATTAATATTAACATATATATATATATATACATACATATGTATATAAGTGTTTAATAAACAACTCTTAAAAAGTGTTTTTATAACGGATTAACATTGTCGGTTATAGAGTGGTAGTGGTATTTGTGTTACATGTGTTTAGTTATTAACAAGTATAAGTATAAAATGCGTGCAATTAAGAGAGATTTTAATATTAAAAAAAAACAAATAATAATAATGATATTAATATCCATATATTATTTTATTAAATTTTTCTATATATTGTTATGACAAAAAATTACGATTGTTTTTTTATCGAGAGTTATTGTCAATTTATTATAGAAAAATATTCAATCCTCAGTAGATATACATATTTCCACTATAGAATAATGTGAAATGGAACCAAATGAAATTTTAACATTAAAAACTTTCGTTTTCAATCCATGATGAAAAAAATACTGTTTTTATTTAAAATGATGGTAAAAATAATATTCCACAATGTAAAATTTTGAAACTGCTCATAGTATTGAAAAATTAACATCGGGGTTCTAATTAATAATGCTATATTCGACTATGTCGAATCCTTAATACCCTCCATCACAAATGCTTGTAACGTTGAATCATTACATTTTGTGAACAGAGAAAAAAATCAATGTAAAATTAAAGTAGAAATAATTTAACTTTTTTTCATTTTGCTTCATAGATAAAAAATGTTAATTAAACAACACTTAATTTAAACTAAATGAAAAAATGTATTCAATCTCAAATCAACTATGTTCAACGTTGATTTTGCTTCATGTTTTTTCTGTGTGTACATACCCAGTGTTATACTCACATATATATTCACAAACACTTATTATATATTAGTTTTTTTAATATACTGCTAAAACATTTAATGTGTAATAAAATTAGCCATACTTTTGGCTGTAACGTTTTTTCTACTCGGCCGATTAATAATTATTGGAATGGTAATGAAGTTAAAAAGTTAAATATTATGGCACAATTTTATCTTAATCTTTCGTTTTATAGCCGAAAAGTTCTTCACTAGAACTTAGAGATTACTCACATTATTGGTCTTTGTCATTCTGAGGCCAAGTTGCATTGAACTTTTTTAGTTATAGCGGATGTGAACATTCCAACCTCAGACAGTCAGACAGATAGACAAACAGAAAGACGAACATAACTAATTGGACTCATATTTTGATTTGTTATACAATTGCAAAAATACAAAATTTTAAGAACGGCGAGAGTAGAGAAAAATTAATTCGGAATCAGACGTATGAATTATGATTTAAAAGTGTAAAGAAAATGTCTACAAAATCAGTAAATTTATCTCAGAGGAAACAACAGAACAAATCTAAATTATTAACAACAGATCGACACAAAATGTGCGAGTTAATAAATAATAATTATTTATATAATCCAGCATTAATCAAGTTATTTATAAATTGCGACTTGAAAGATTGCCAAACAGTAGAGAATATATTACATCATTTGCAATATAGTGACAATTATTCTGGAAAGATTAAAGGCAAAATAGAGAAAAATATTTCTGGCCAAATAATGGCATTGTGTATGATATAGAATAAGATCTTACTAGAATTTAAAAGAATAATTGGAATTCAATACTTCAAGACCTAAGATGGAAAGCGAAAACAGCTGTAAAATGTAGATATTTTGCTTTAGCCATATGCTTTCGAGAGGAGTTATGGGTAAAATCTGTTTTTATAAATTTCACAATGTATTATTTTTCTGCGGGATTGTTTTGTGAAAATTTCATAAAAAAAATTAACAAATATTATTCGCTATCGCATTACCCGTTCAATTGTTCAAATGAAGTTATGTTAATAAACATTTCTATGTCGGAAATGCATTTATGGTTTGGGAGATATCAGAAAGATCGGATCCTATACACTACTGCTGTTCTATTTTTTGACTTTTTTAATTTTTATTAATTATTCTTTACATTAATTTCCAGTAAATCTTATTAGAATAAGTAACATTTATGTATGTATTAAAAACTTTGTTTGCATGATGTCAGTCATATGATGAGATATTGTAATTAATCTCATCATATGACTGATATCATGCAAACAAAGTGTTTAATTTTAATATTCATGATAACAATGTAAATGAATTATAAAGTTGGGTCAAAGATTTCAAATAATAGTGTGAGTGTGTGTATAAATCATAAACTTTAAGGATTGAATATAATAATTGGTCAAATGTGGGTAAACGTTACATCATCTTAACCAATATAATGTTAAGT
The DNA here is from genome assembly GCA_004302925.2 of Cochliomyia hominivorax. Taxonomy (NCBI): domain Eukaryota; kingdom Metazoa; phylum Arthropoda; class Insecta; order Diptera; family Calliphoridae; genus Cochliomyia; species Cochliomyia hominivorax. Next base: position 32,799,799 of record PYHX02000494.1, read on the forward strand.
ATCTTATGAATTTAAAGTGTCATGGAATTAAACAAGTCAGCAAAAAAAGATTTACTACAAAGATCTCTGTTCATAAGATGAGGCTACAAATTGGGTTATTAAAATATATAAAATCTTTGAATATATTGAGAATTTAAAAAAAGAAAATAGATTTGTGGTAAATGTGTATGCAGATAAGTCACGTCTTAGAAAATAATTCAAAATTTAATGTAATAATATCCTTTGTTTATAGTAATCAAATGAAACCCATTTTATAGAATATATGTTCGGTTAACTTAATGATCTGAACATTTGATTTGAAGGGTAGGAACAAGCTAAGAAATTAGAAAATAATAAAAAAACAATATTGAAATCAAAGTTATAAATAGTTTGTAAGAGTATTCCATTTTGGACAAATGTTTGCGCAACAGTAACATTACACATGTTATAAGTCGATTCATATTTTGTAAATGTACCCTCAGCTTAATATGTCAAATGAAAAATTTAATAAAAACTTGTATTTTCATAAATTTTTACATTCTATAAATACGATTTACATACATACATACATACATACATACATACATACATACATACATACATACATACATACATACATACATACATACATACAAACATACATACAGTAGTTGTATTCTTAGCTATAATTATTTTTTCTACTGAACGGATTTGATAATTTTTGGAATGTTAATGAAGTATAGAAGTTATAGAAAAATTTTATTTTTATTTCTTGATTGGTAATTAAAAATTTTATGGAACTTCTTCCCTTAAATGTATAGATTGTCCCAGATATCGGTCTGATCCTAGATACTGAACGATTTTTTCCGCTTTTAGAAAAACTTTTCCGAACATAACAAACATTCATGCAAAATCTCATTGTGAATGTGAGCATGCCATCAACATACAGACAGATACAAAGACACGGACTAAATCAACACAGAATTTGATTTGATGCAAGAACATTAGTGATTCTCTCTTAACGTAACACAAGGAATGACGAAGCTAATATATCCTCTTCGCCACTTGGAGGGTATAAATAAGGTAGATCGAAAAGGGTGAAAGAGAGATGTAGACCCAATACAAACTAAATATCTATTATTTAAAGAATTGATACAAAAAATTCTAAGTTTTTTTAATCACTTTCCTAATAATTATAATCAGTAGAAAAGCCTTATCTAGAAAAGTAGTCAAATTCACTGTAAGAACATATAAGAAAGTTTTAGTGTTTCAAGCCCGTTTATGTAATACCCTGCGACAAATTTTTTGTAACAAAAATCTGAGCTTAGAAAATATATGAAGCGATTCTCATATTATTGGGATATTACAGACGTCGTTCGTTAAATATCGGTTCCTGTTTATGGTCCATCCCCCTCCTTCCAATAACCTCAAATATTTCGTTAACACATTTTTAAATAAACATAAAAAATTGTTTAAACTAAATTAAAAAAGCTTAAAAGTGTATTTTAAAGATATAAAATTCCTAAAATGTGACTAAAAGAATTTTCTTTTTATTTTAATTTTATTTATTTTTATATTTTCTTAATCTTTTGACATTTTTAACTTTTAACTTGAATTATGAATAATAAAGTCCGTAATGAAGACATAAAATAGGCTTAAACTTTTATGAAATTTATAGTCAATGAAGTTTATTTAAATTGACTTTAGTAATTGAATATTTTTAGATATTAAGTATATTTTGCCTTTAATTTGATTTGAACTTTAATCCATTTTAAGTTTTCTATAAAAATATAATTGAAAGTTTTATTGTTTATTCAGCACTAATCTCTATTACTTAATAATAAAATAATCAAAAAATTTTCTGAGCACATAAATATTTATTTTTATACCCTCCACCATCACAAGAGGTGAAGAGGGCATATAAACATTGTTATTCCGTGAGTAACGCTAAGAAGGAATCATCTCAGTCTTCACAATGTATACACATTCTTGCATGAAATCAAAATCTCTGTCGGTTTAGCTATGTCCGTCTCTTAGTTTATCTGTCGGTCGGTCTGTCCGTTTGTTTGTTGTTGGTACGCACACATCCACATTACAGAGCTTAATGAAATTTTGCCTTAGTATTAGTTATAGTACTGAGAAGTTTTCTGTTTAAAACCAGCAAAATCGGTCAATATATTAAAAGATATAGACCGATATCTGAGGAAATATCTAAATTAGATTTTTTGTCATAATATTAGGTTATATGTACTTAATTACCGTTCAAATTCAATTATCAAAATCGGTTCAATAAAACAAAAGTTATAATCAAAAATATAACAAATTTTATGGCTAATTAAATGTTGTTGTTATATTTAAAAACACTTTTATATAATATAAACGTTTGATAGTTTATGTGTGAGTGTTTATGCATTTGTGTTGGAGGGTATTGAAGATTCGGCAAAACCGATTCCAGCATTCTTGTTAATATTTTTTTAGGTACAAACTGGATTTGCAGTATTTAAATCTACATATATTTCATTGTCAAAACAAAAATCAATTTTATTATATAAATATGTTTATTTTTGTAAATACCTCTCCGATCAAATCATATTCGAATTTAAGTAGAAATAAAATATTTAGATTAAGCGATTTTTAATTTTTTTAGTTGAGAAATTATATTTCATGTATTTGAAGAAGTGTTGCCATGATGTGAAATATAATTGGTTAGAAATGGACACAAAATTAAGCAAAACGTAATATGCATAAAAGTCATATACTTTACTTTTCCGATTTATATAACTATTTAACATTAATTCATCATATAATAAAAGATTTTTGTTTAATTGTGGATTACGAAAGGTCTTGTAAAATTAAATCAACAAGGTTTTTTATTGATTCAACATAGTAAAATGTTAATTTTCAATTACAGTAAAATAATGTTGTGATAATTGTTTTCATTTATTTTATACTTTTTATGTAAAATTTTCCAAACCTAGATTCGCATAATTGGCAACACTGATTGGTAAGCATTTAAAAAATGTAAAAAAGTTTATTTTCTAAATAAAAAATTATATATTAATTTTAATTGATAAAAAAAATATTTTGGTTTGTCGTAAAAAACTAATGACATTAGATAGTATATGTATATTCACTAATACATAAATACAATTGTCTTACATAAATATATCAATAATTAAGTTCTAACAGAGTAATGTAATATCGAAGTTATGAATAATTGCAATCCGATCTTAAAGTTAAAGCCGTAAGGACATTTGGTATTAAAAAAATATTTGTCGTAAATCGTACCTTACTAACATTAATCATATTTTTGGAAACCACATATAACCAAACTAGCATCTTAAGCAAATAAGAATGCTATAGTCCATCAAACCCGACTATGAAATATCATATACAATTTCTTGGTTATAAATAAAATCACAAAAAATGTGAAACGCCCCTTGAATAGTTAGGTTTCCTGATATCTGCTTGAGAGTTCACTACATTATTCTGATACCAATATTTATGCAAATTTTCTACAATTTAAAAATGTTTGGCGAAGTTTTGGAGACAATGAGAAATTATTGATCGACCCTCGTCAAATGTTCAATTTCTACTTTTACTTATCTTGTTAAAAGTAAACATAAATAAAATACCATCATGTATGAAAGATTTTTGCACTTTAAAGTGATACTGATTAAACTTTTTTGGGCTACAAATTACATTCCGTGGGACAATTGTATGTGTCCTATAAAATATAATGCGCATATTATTACCAATTTCAATAAGACTCGTATTTAGGCCGATATAATATTAGGTGAAAAATTTCATCAAGATTTCTTCAAAACTGCAACTCGTATTTTGATTCAGGAAGTGCACCATATAAAAAGTTATAATTCTTAATAGCCTAATATGTTCAAGCATGTTCTCACCCGATATCAGCATATATAATTCTCTAAAAGTTTTTGGAAATTTCTGGATTTTTTTAGAAAAAAAATTATATAAATTCTTTTCAGTTAAGCATAAGTGAATTATACTCATAAGCTCAACAATGGCTTACATTTTAAGGCCTTAAAGCCCCGATGATCAGTTACAAAAGCGCCAAAATCATTTAAATAAGAGTTTACAAAACATTGAGTCATACACTTATAACAAGATCACGGTAATATTCACACTTTTATTTGCATATATAAATAGCAAACTCACACACAAAAATGCATGGCAGTACGCACCCAGTAAATTGTAATAATAAAGTCCTTTTTCACAGTATATTACATTGTTTCCTTAGTGATTATGTTGAATAGCAAAAACAAAAAAAAAAAAAAGAGAACAGAAAACAAAACAAGTAAAAATGTTATAGTCGTTCAAGCCCGACTATGTAACATCCTACACCACAATGTTGAATATAAATAGTATTTACAAAAAATTAATGAACGACCCTTGTATATAATTATATAATTATGAAAGTAGAATTTATGTGAAATTTAGAAGTTTTAAAATTATTTTTTCTGGGGGGTTATATAGCATCTAGAAGAAATTTTGGACTGATCCTCTTCTAAGTTTGCATATCGATTTTTGCTTATATTTATTTAACGTTTACCAGTTATTATTACAATACCAACGTATAAGTTTATGCGCTTCAAATATATATGAAAGGTGCTTGTATGGGACCTATTGGACCGATTTCAATAGGATTTGTCCTTGGGCCAAAATAATATTATAAACTTAATTTCATCGAGATATCTCTGTAGAGTGTTCACAACGTTTATAATGAGTCGATTTAACGAACGGACATTATTAAATCGACTAAGAAAATGGTTCTTAATCGAACGATATACTTATAGGTGAGTGTAATAACATTTTTACTGTATGTTACAAACATCAGTACCAACGCAAAATACTCCAACCACCTACCTGGTGTAGGGTATAAACAAAATGAGAGCAAAAAAAGTAGCATGTGAAAGGATATGAAAAATCTGTTGCTGCACATTTAGTTTTTATTATTGTTCTTGTAAGTAGTCGGTTTTCATGCACTTAACTACATGTATACATATACACATATATGTATATATGTATGTACTTGCATGTAATATGTATATAAAAACTTGATTGTATGTGCTTTAACAATAGAACACAAAGTTTGTATAGCAATATGGAACCAAATAAAGGAACATTGTAATGGAAGAATATAAGGACGTAGAAACGTAAAATGAACTTAAAAACGTAGAAGAACTGTTCTCTTAAGTGATTTATGCCATTTTTGTTCACTTTCTTTCTTTTTTTGTCTTTATATAAATACTACATTTGTTCACTAAATGCAGTTCGCAGAATAACACAAAGAGATTCCACAGCACTTACAGCATTACAAGGCAAATACAATATTTATTTAGTTGCTTCCTTACTTACTTACTAACTGACTAACTAACTAACTAACTAACTGACTCATTCTCTCATTTATTTACCAACTCATTCAGTTACTATAGTTTACTTCGCTTTATTTCTTGTCCGGTTGTTGGCTGGCCCGCAAAACCAACTTTATTATTTAAACATATTTTCTTATAATGACACTTACCTAAAAGTAAAAACACAAAGAATAATAATTAAAATTAAAATCTTTGTTAATTAAGGACAAGAAGAATAAAAAATTAACTTGTTAAAAATTAACGATAAACATTTAATTTAATTTTGTATTGTAATTTACACCATTTGATTTTAATGCTAAAAGTTATGAGTCTTTAATTTTACTTTGATGTTAAATGAACACTTAAACTGGACTATCGAATCATCTTTGCTTTTAAATGAAGTCTACAGGTCGCAATTGTTTAAATATTAAATAAAAGCTAAAATTGATGTTCAAAATTATACTAGAGTCGGTTCATAATTTCTTGTAGCCTCCATATTTAAATTAAAAATAGTCATATTCCAAGAGTAAAACAGATTACAGGATTACAGTACACGTTTACTAAATGTTATTTTTGGATGATCAGAAATAACTGTAGTATCGCAACATTTGCTACACTATACCATGATTGGATAAGAGATGATACGAAAAAGTTACTGAGATTATTTATAATGTATGCTTTAGTCAATAATCTGCTTGTAGAGTACTAATTTTCTCCAGTGATGATTAAGTTTTTCAATCATACAATTATGGTTATTCCACTGGAAATGTTGAAATCCCAAAACTGTTTATTAATTCTCCGAATTAATTCCATTCTTGTTCTAATAGCGTACAGTATTAATAATGTTAATTTCAAAATATCATTAGCACTCATATTGTCCATTTCCATAGTTTAATATTTTGTTGTCGTAAACCGAAATCTCAACGATGATTTTTGATTAACACGTGATACTGAAATTTATAAAAGAATTATTAACATTGTCGTATTTGTAACGTCTTCGACAATAATCTGAAGGCTACCAAAGATAAGGGGATAGTGTTTTGGTTTAATCTTTGTTTTTCGGAAAGTGAAGCTGTTCTCTTTATAGAAATCCCAAAGTTTTCTTCAGGGGCATTTCACTTTGTTGAGTAAGAAATATCACATAGATGGATATTTCAGCACGGAAACGGTTCGAAACATTTATTATTAGTCCAAGATTATTAATCATCTAATGGAACCCAATCTATTGTAACGAATTTTATACAATTTATATATAAACGTTCATAAGAAACGGAATATATCAAGGAAATGTTTATAGTTGCTTAAGTTTACAGTGCATTAGATATGAAAACTTTTTTTGTAATTTTTTTAATAAAAAAGAATAATAATTTTGAATATAAAAATCAAACAAGCCTGACTTTACCCTGCATCATCACGGAAGAAGTAGAAATTTTGAATAGACCTCTGTAGGATTCACTTTTTTAAAGTATACTTACTCCAATTTACTCCACAAGAGGTGTTTGTCGGAAATGGAAATTATATAAGGCCTTAAAATATTATGAACTGTGAATCGTAATTTGTTTTAGGATTTATGCAATTTAAAATGAATGTCGAAAGTTGGTCTGTATGGGAGCCAGACTTTTGTGAGGCTCATATAAAATTAAAAAAAATATCTGTGTTTTAAGAGCTTGAAACCCAATTTCGGATGGACATTTATATTGAAGTTTCCTTAAATATTGGAACGATTACTGTTAATTTCAATAATGTTCTATTGAAATAAATTGGACAATGTTGGAATATAACATTATCCTTTTTGCTTTAATTATAGTATGACGATTAATCAGGTTTGATAAATATTAATTATAATTTCGAATTAATTAAATATATACTAAATTCTAGTGCCTTAAATACTATTATATATGTTTGACATTTAATACATATATACACCTAAAATATTTACAAGAATCCAAATTACGTCAAAGATGTAAAAAATAAGTGGGAAATGTATCATAATTGCACTCTCAGTATGTGTCAAAATTTAACGCTATATATCAAATTAAACAGTGTATTATGTATTGTGACATTAACTCATATGACAGCCAACACAGTTGGAAGTTAAAATGTCATATGTACGAGACGCCAACATACTCACTCTTATGAATGTATAAACGATATTACAAGGGAGTACGTAATATAATTTTAGATGTGCATTAATATGCTTCAAATACTGACATGTCCTTTCTGTTATTATACATTGCATATGAGAGCTTATGAGTGTGTGTGTGTGTTGGAGTGTGGGTGAGTGATTGTTGGAAATACGTATATGCGAATATAATTTGACACATTGGTTGCTGTAAGTGCCACTACTACGTCTTCTTGTATTTCTATAGAAAACCAAGTATAATGGCGCTGACAATCATGATATTATGACTGCGATGAGGTTTGCATACATTTAGGCATTTTTTAAATAAAACACAAAATAAAAATTCATACAAATTTATGAGATATCATAAAGAAATGTTTGTCGTTTTGTCTATATAAAGAGTGCTAAAAATTCATTATACTCATGAACAAAAACAAAACAAAAACAGAAAAAAATAAACGTTATAAAATTTATATGAATGTAATGTTAAAAGCATTTCAAAAATTTCAACTGACATTTATACGCATTAAAAGCAAAACACAAAAAAAGTTATTTGCCACCATTACATATTTATAGGATGACTATAAAAAGCAATTTTAAAGCATAATTTAAGGCGTAAATAATGTAATTCAATTAAACTTTATTTGTTGGCATTTTTTATGACTCAACATAAAAATACAAACCTTAATTATCGATATAAATATTTTAGGTAATTAAATTGTAATTATATAATTACTGAAATTAATATTGCCACAAGAATACTTGCAAGTACTGGAAATCACAGAAATATAAACTTTGTTTTCGATTCGTTATCTCGATTGATTTGGTTTGGTCGAATAGTAATTAGGAAGGAAGAAAATGAAATAGACCTGAATCTAACAAACGTCATATTTGTGGAGTATTGATAGCATTTTTATGGCCCAAAAAAAAAAAAAAAAAAACAATGAGAGTATTATTTTCAAATTTTTCAATATATATAACAAATTAAGAAATTATTCAATGAGGGCAACACAAGAAAGTATGACACAGTGTATTCAGATTTTTGAATACCCTAAAATATTAACAAATTAAAATAACTTTCCGAAAACAAAAAAAAATGATACTCTATTTAATTTATAATGACCAATAAATATGTTGAAACTAGAAACTAGAAAGTCCTTTCAAAAAATACCGAATATAGTTTTAGAACCGAGTCATATTTCAGATAGAAGAATTTTGATCTTTGGTATATCGAATTTTTTTTAATATATGGAATAGGGCATAAATGAGTAACATTGGGTGATACAGATAATGCCAACAAAGGAACAACATAGGATGTTCAGATAGCGCCGTCGCTCTACTTTCTGGAGAAATAGAGAGGATGTTGCTCTAGGCAATAATGATACGAATTCATTATTCTAGAACATAACAATTAACACTAATGCAGCCATTGTGTAAGGCAATATGAACGATGAGAAAATAAATATAACATATGAAGTGATAAACTTAATACACCGCAAGTGGGTGTAAAGGCAAAACTTCCAATGTATATAATAATTTTATAGCATAATTTATAGTGAAATTTTAGGCGATCATTATTTATTTAATTTAATACCCTCTAAACTTTTAATTACTTTTAATATATAATTATGTTAATGTTATTCAAAAATTGATTTGTGTGCTAAAACATTTCATATATAATTTATTAAATTGAATTCCATTATTATAATCAAATAATGAAATTTAATCGCCTGCCAACTTTACATCATGTTTTCCTTTATCTTCATGCTCTCTTAGCCGCATTAAATCTCTGGTCTTTAGTAAAATGTATAAATAATTATTAAATATTCTATTTATGGTGGTTTTCATAGGCAAAAAAAAAAATATATATATACTCTCGTTTTCATTATATTTTATCTTAAGCTATATAAATGTCAATGTATATTTGTTATTTATCCCCTTCGACTTAAAAATAAATTCTCCCTGACAAAATTGTTGTATTTAGTTAGGCTTATAATAATGACTATAATATTGATAGACTTTAATGTCAGAACAAACAAAACTAAATAAAGACAATAAATATTTATGTCTATAAAGAAAAATGGCCTATAAATGATTTTTATGACAATGTTGCGATAAGAAACACACAAACACAAATACAAAAGCAAACACACGAAAGTCATTAAAATTGAACAGAGAGAGAAAGAGAGAGAATAAAAAAGTAAGAAATTTAATATTTATATTTCGGCAAACCAAGAATAAAATTTAAATTCATTTTCATTTGTTTCTTCATGTTTTTCTTGTATTTAAAGTTTAAGCTTTTTCCTATGTACTTAACTATCAAACGGAAATGACATGCCTAAAAGTATGCAAACATTTTTATCAAGCATTCATTTTCATTTTATCCTCTTATTGTTTTGTTTGTTCAAAAAGTTTTCTGCTCATTTTTTCATCTTTAAATAATTACACCAAAAGTATGTGTTGCAAATAGTAGAAAAAGAGTCAGAGAGGAATACAGAGAAAAAGTGAAAAATTATATAGAAAACATAATCAAAACAATTTGTTGCCAACAGGAAATAGAAAAAAGAAAACAACATGAAAAATACACTTGCATACATTTGTAAACAATTTTCTAAATAAAAACAAATGCACAAAACATACTCATATATACACAATTATATATACTATACTCTGTCATTGGTATTGCTGAGATAACAAATATATAATTGAATAAACATTTTAAATACTTTAGAATGAACATTTATATATTCCAACATTAATACTTGTGCCCAGACTCTTGTGGAATTTACTTAAATAATAGATTAAAGAATATTTTAGATAGAAATATGCATATTGGTGGTCAAGTATGTTAAGCACAAGCCCTACTCTTCTTTTGAATTTTAAGTACTTAGATTACTTTAAACTATGTCAGCTTAATTTTTGTATACATATTAAAAGAGTTTTATAATTTTGCTTACTTTATACTAATCTTTATTGAAACGTCACTTCATTATTTTAAGTCCATCGTTATGAATAGAAACTATTAAAACATGTATCATTTTCTTTTAGCTCTTCATGAGTCATGAAAAAATTACTATTCATATCTATTAAAAAAGACACAACAAGGGCATATTGAGAAATAGTGATTGTTGAAATAAAATGAATTCATTAATTTAAAAAAGATAAAAAATTTTTTCCTCACATTTTCTTCAAAACTCAATTTTTGAGATATCGTTCATTTGCTGCAAAGTTGTCATATCTAAAAATTTGCAAGTATCGACTTTACATCGATGATACATAGTATTATGTATTTATATGTATTTTTTAACTTGCAAGTGATTTTGAAGTATATTTTAACATTATTTCCTAACCACAGATTTTTTAAGGCTAAGGATATTTGTACTGCAAAACTATAACACCGAGTAGGAAATGACGACACACGTGGTTTAGCCCCTAGTTTACTTAAGAAATATTAACTATCGTTCGAAACCTAAACAACTTTCTCCCAGAAAGTTTTCATTGTCTTTAGTATTCTCTTTAAATGAAAAAATGACACTTTTTATTTTATTTACTATTTTATAATATATCTACTAACCAAAAATAAACAAACTTAAAAATTACTGTTCGAAACTTAAGCAACTTTTAACGTTTTGTATCATATCTTCCGTTTCCTTTGATCTCAATCTTTCTCTTTTAAGATTACGTAAAGGTTCTCTATGGGAATAGTTTGAGCTGACTATTCCAAAAACCTTAAATTTAAATCTGGATACAAATACAAGAAGTTCTGAAGAATGTGAACCAAGTGAAAAATATACCCATGAATCATTCCCACTCTTTCATACGAAAATGCCCAAAATCTCAACATGAATAAACCACATATAATAATTTAATATTAAAATTGCTTGATGTTATTTAAAGTGTTTGGTAGAAAATACTTTTTGGAGCCACAAGTAAGTTTTGGCATTTGACGATTTAAATTATATTTTAAAATTTACCAACTTTATTTAGATCTTGTGGGAAGCTCACCATTAATTACCCGTCTTTCAGTTATTTAGTAAGGACTTTTGTAACCTTAAACCCCCATTCCGGGAGGAACTTTTGTAAATTGGCTACGTAAAATAATGAACGTATTATCAGAAATTTCAATAGACGTCGTCCTTGGGTAAAAGCAAGTTAAATTAAAATTTCATTTAATTTAACTGCGACCTGCATTTTGTTCACAATGTTTACATGGGCTGCCAGGCAGACAGCAGGCCAGACGGATGGTTAGACGGACATCGTTATATCGACTCAGAAAGTAACCTTGATCGAATGGTATATAGTAGCACAATTGTGATCATAAAAACACTAACCTGGTCTATTTGTGTATAAAATAATTTTATTTTATTTTAAATATACATTAAGGAGTTAAGAAATTAATTGAAACATTATTTTATAATTAAAATTCTTAATTTAGTATTCGATTTTTTTATATTTCTGTAAAATATCTGCCAAAGAATCTAAATTTGTCTTCAAGCGTTTAGAATTTTATAGAATATTTTTGAATTGTCACAAAGTTAACGCAATTTAAACATCCTGAAATCTTTTGTATATATACATTCTATACATATGTATAAAATTACAAAAACATAAATAAACAAATTACATGTAAAAATAAAATTATTATTTTTTATTTATTTGACCAAACCGGAATGTTTTTTTTTTTGGAGTTGTGATAAATTGTATAAAATTTTACAATTTTTACCGGAAACAGAATTGAAAGAAAAATGTCTCCACATAAAAATAAATAAATTTAAAAAACATAATAGATTTTTTTATAAAAAACACAAGGAATTACAAATACACATGTAATCATAAATACGATAGATTTTCTTGTAAATTCATGAGAAAATTTATGTTTATTATCAAAATAAATAACAATCGTCTTCATTCAAGATTTAAGATTATTTTTTAATGAAACAAAATTAAATTGCTGCAATTGTATTTAAAATTAATTCAAGCATGTGGTCAGGAAAATCCATTTGATTTAATTTTATTTCCCAAATAAAATTATTCGTAAGCAAATCGGATGTGTTATAAAATAATAAAAATATATAAATTACTACACACAGGGTTCCTAAAGTATACATACGATGCTTTATTTACGAATTTTCTCAATAAAATTATTATATTTTTGGTATTGGTATTTTTGAAGTAGTTCAGAAGTTGACTCTGGGGACCAGGGAGAACCCGCGATAATGGTCACATGCAAGGTTATAGCCAAAGTTATGTAGAAGGTGGTACTCCCTGGCCCCAGGATGAGCTACAAACGTATGTTTTTCCAAACTACTTCAAATATAACTTAGAAATAACTGTGCGAAACTTCACTAAAATATGTTTGAAGGTTATAAAGTTATGCAACATTATTTAAAGACATTTTGAAATTACTCTTCACTGCAGCACATATTTGCATGCGAAATGGTTAGTTTCCGTTAACTTTTAAAACGTGGAGTAAAAGTTTTATACAAGTATTTAGTATCATTGGAAAGGTAATTATTTTAAAAATAATAATATGTAGATAATACAGTATGCAAGATAGTTTCTATAGTGCTTCACACATTTGTCCTAGAAATAATTTCAGAATTAAGAAAATAATTGTGTTGTCCAGGCAAAAGATAGTTAATTTTAAAGTGAAGAAATAAAGCTTTTTATTGAATCCACATATTCTAAATTTTTCACAGAATGTTGTACAAAAACCAAATAATATTTTAGAAGATTTTTTTTTGACGCGAATAGAACTGTCCAAAATGCTCAATATATAAAAAATTAGGTTATCTGTATGTTAAAATTTTTAATCAAATCCTTAATAAAATTTTGGCGATTTAAAAAAAATCGTAAGGTGACCAACTTTGGGGATCAACTTTCTGACCCCAAGGCCCACTAGAAATATTAAATATTCAATAGTTCAAAGATATAAGACTACTGTGCGATGTTAGTCGGTCCACCTGACTAGCAGGATGACCTTGAAAACAAAATGATGAAATATGGCATGTGTCATTATATTGCACAAAGACGATGCCATTCGAAATTAGTGATAATCGTTCATTAATAGGGGTTTAAGGTCATAAAAGTCCTAAGTATAAAGCGATGTTAAAGAATTCTTATAAGATTCTTAAACAATGGTTGGTTACTAATTGTTTAACTGACTGTAAAATTTTTACTTGTTTTCATTTTAATGAAAAATGAAAATGAAAAATTTAACAAAAACATTTATTTACAGCTTTTTTACCCTAAGATAAGATTTAATCGCTGTATGTATATTTTTGTCACTCTGTGTATATAGAAAAAATTTCTGATAAATTGTTTAATTGTTGTTAATGTAAATAAGAAGTATCCTCTGTCGTGTAACATTATGAATATAAGCGAGATATGTAAATGAAATTTAATTGATTATTTGGGGCGAAGAAAATTGAAAGGAGATGGTATACAAGGAATTTTCTTAGGTATGAAATTATCTTAGATATGATTATTTTAATTAAGTTTCAGATCCAAAGAATATTCTACGTTAATCACTTTAAGTTCAGAAAACTAAAAACAGTACCATGATAGAATTCATATACCCATAACTTCCTAGTATCATTAAAGCGATTCGATTCTGTCCCATTGGGTATTGTAAAATATAAACTAATGAAAATATATATATTTTTTAAAATTGTTATATTTATTAAACTTCCTTTTAATATCAAGTGTTAATTAAGAAACCTATAGAATACCATACATAAATTCCAACTGCCTGCAGACCTGTTATATAACATTCATATGCAAAAATTTCTAAATATTTAAACATTTTATAGAAATAAAACCAATTTTTGTTGTACAAATACGCATTTAGTCTAATTAAGTTTTCAAATTGTTCAAAAGTTAAATTTTGAATAAATATTTTATTAATTATAACAATTGTTTTTGGGCAGAAATAAAACTAAAATAATTTTAGATTTATAAACATACACAAGTAAGAATTCTATATTCGGTAATGCCGAATTTTTAATACTCTCCACCACAAATTCGTGTGAAGTTAATTTATTAATGACCCTCGCATAATTTAGATTTAGATCGATTTGGATTTGGATCGATTTAGGCTTAATTAATTATTTAATTTATTTATTTAAGTATAATTAAGCTTTCAATCCCATTCCGTGATTTTATAGGAGACTGATATTCGTGAAAGTACTAAGATTTACGAACATAAAGGAAAGTTAACGAAATTGGTATGCAAAATTACAATGGATTATATATGAAAGTTTTCCTAGAATATTAGTTAATTTGGCAAGTGTTACCATATATGGATCGTTATTTATAAAATTTATTGCTGTATTTTTCATTTCTAAATTAAAATGTTTTTTATTAGAAAACTTATAGATGTTTTTGTTATAATTATGGGTTTATGGTAGATATCGGAACAAATGTAACTATGGTTATATATATATGAAACTGATTTTGATACTATTTCCTAATTCTATAGTTATGAATGTATATATGTATATCTTCTTATAAAAACACATATATATCCATATGATATATGTATATAAGTACATAAAAGAAAATAAATTTGAATGAAAATTTCGACTAAGGGAATCCGAAATTTTCCATTACATTATATATTTTTGTTATTCTCGTATTCTACGTTTATTATCAGATTATTGTCATTTTTTAAAGTCATTGAATGTAACATTGAAATTACATATTTATGCAAAAGCATAAAAATGCTTTTTTACAAATAGAAACTAGAAAGGGAACAAAGACCTTAATATATGTTTATATAAGTATATAACTATAGGAAGAACCTATCGTTCCAAAATCAAAGTTAGTTACAAAAAATAACTTTATTTAATTTAAACAGATTTTAGTCAAAAATATCATTCAAGTTTGAAATACTTAAATCAGTTTAAATTTTTATTTCATGACAAAATGATCCTTATAATTTAATTCAACTGTACTGCAGGAAAATATTTACTATCTAAAAATATCCTTCTCGCTTGGAACTATTACCAGTATAGAGTATAATATTATCTTTAGTTCATAGAGGGTACAATCAAATTTTACTATAATACATTTGACATTGGGGAGCTGTAGTTTCTACATTTATACAAATAGTTTTAGCTGATCATATATTTCGAGATTACTTTGTGTGAGAGGTTTTTTTTTCGATGAGTAAATGACAAAAACTGCTAAGGGATAAATATTACTTTTGGGGTGCACAAAAATTTTGCAACAAAAACTAAAATCTCTTAAAACCCGAACTAATTTAAACAACATATTGTTCACAACAACAACAAAAAACTCACTTATTTTAAAACTATGGAACAGAAGCATTATTTTAAGAAGACATTTTCCTACAAAAATAATATTTTTTTTTTTTGCTTTTGTATGTTGGGAATAAATTATTTTTGTTATAAAGAGCTTTATTTATTAAAATGAAAGGGAGTGTCAACAAAACTGAATATATATGTAAAATATTATAAAAGAATTTCTTTTCAAAAATATGTTGTTTTTTAATAAAGACGATGTCTGTCAGTGACAGGTTTCTAAAAAAAAACTTGAAACATACTAAAATTAGTAATATTAAGCAAAATCTAATTTGGTAAAATAATATAAAAGGTAACAAGTTTATGTATTAATGAAATGGAAGATAATTATAAATGAATATTATGTAATATTATATATGAACCAAAATTATGTCAATTGCAATAATTCCTAATTGGAATTCCGAATTGGGAACTGTGGATTTTAAACCCAAAGTATTATTTGTTTGGGAAGTCTTACATTGCATAGTGGTCTAAAGCTTTTAAATAATTCCTAAAATTTCGACTATACAATACACTACATCTGATTGTTGGTTGTAAATGACTGCATACGAAAATTTTGTGTACGTCCTTCGTATAATTTGCTTTTCTTATTTGTGCTTATGTATGCAATAGATTATTATGTTACTAACATTTATGTAAAATTTATGCGTTTTAAAAAGAATTTATTCTGTAGAGTTATATGGGAGTTAGAAAAAGTTAAAACATTTAACTAAATATTTTTACAATACCCATATATATATGTGCTATTTTATGAGCTTCAAAGAAATATTTGGAAGGGTGCTTCTATGAGACCTATGAGAAAAAATGGACTGATCCCCCGTATAATTTGGAACATCGTAAAATATAATTAGACTTATTCTTGCCAAATTTGGTTTACTTCGTTTTATATTTATGAATTTTATGAACTAAAAACACCAAACATGGACAGCCAGACGGACATGCTTAAATCGACCCAGGAAGTGATTCTTTGACTTATAGTATACTTAGGTAGGATCATTTTTTCTATCTAAAATTCAACTTAGACATGAGAGTGGAGATAAAAAAATTGGAATTGGTAAAATTGGAATATTTGTTATTGTTTAGAAGTTGCGATTATTTGGAAACCACTTTCCAAAATGATACTTGTAAACTGTTTACAAAATTACATGGGCGAAATTTGCTTCCCATAATCTGTAACTTTAGGTAGAATGGATGAATTAACGTCAAAATTTAACATAATGATAGCAGAGGAGTTTAACTCTAGAAGTTTTGGTGCAGGTATAAGAGTTCAAAGTGAAGTAATTTAAACAATTTCAAAACTTCAAAATTCCTTATAGTTTTCGAGTTATTTGAATTTTCAACTTTCAAAATTTTGAAAGATCTTGACTAAATTTTTTAATATTTATTTATTTGTTTGTTTATTTACTTTTTATAGTTCGATTCAATGAAATCGGAGATTATAGAGGTATAAGTTTATATTTTGACTTTTAGAATTTTTTACGCAGCCGTTTAAAGTTTTATTTTTCTAAAAAAGCATTTGCAATCTTTTTCTAAGAAAGCGAGAATGGAATGTTTTATTTTATTACATTTTTAAAAGAATTTAATTTTAATATTAAATCCGAAGTCTTTAATTGAATTATTTAAAAATTTTGTGGTCGTAACTGACATCGATCAATAACTATTTTTACTAAAGCGATCATGATTCACAGATGACTCTTTAGAAATGAGCGGTTAATAGAAGTAGACTTTATCGGAAATATTGTTTAAGTGAACGGATAAAATTTTAATACTCCAATACATTAAAATTTTGAAAATATTTTCATATGAATTGATAACAAATGTCAATAAATCAAACAAAATATTATTTGATTATATAATTTCTATTGAGTTGGAACATATTATACTTTTTTTGTGAATTCAATCACTTAAATTTCTTTAGGGAAATTACAAAAAATCATAAATTAATTGCATAAAATTGAAAAGTATTTAAGTGTAAAATTAAATTCCCACAAATAAATAGAATAAAATTAACTAAAATCACACCACTACTGCCAACATTAGCAGGAAGGACTCTAACACTAAAAACAACAACAGCAACAAATGATGTTGATGACAGAAAAAAAATAAAATAATATAAATAAGCAAATATTTTCTCATTTCCGTTACCAAAATATTTTGCCATTTCCGTAGTTTTTGAATGGAAAATAAATGGATCGTCAGACAAATAACATGAGGGAGAGCAAAATTCATGGAATGAAGTTGTAAAGTAATAAAATGTCATGTTGTTCTATGTTTGTAGAATGAAGTTGAAATATCAAAACATGAGCAGTAACAGCAGCAGCAAATAAAATGATGTTAAAATAAAGAAAAAACAAAATAAATGCGTATTTAGCGAAACACTCAGCAGAAACTTAAAAAAAAATTATAATGAAATATTGCTAAAAGCCTTGAAGGCATGAACACTAAGCAAAAATCTACTGCACTCAACGAATGTAAGTCTCTACAACATTAATGTTGTCTTATAATAGGAAAATGATATACCACTGCACAATCGGGTAGATTTTTTTTTTTTTTTGGAAAAATTAGTTTTTGATGTTCCTGAGGATCAGAATATTATTGTGAAAGATATTCCAAAAACTTTCTAATGAAAATCAGGTTTCGCTATTTCCTTCATATGTGAATTCATTATGTTAAGAGATTAAGTTTGCAGAGCAATTCAAACACTTTTAGATTCATTTTGTAGTTATCAGAAATTGTTGAATTTTTGTTTGAATTTGTTTCAAAAAGTTCTAAATAATCTTTTATTTTTTTAATCATTAAAAAGTCGGATTTTTTTAAATCTTAATCAATTTTTGACTCAGTAGAACCGTTTATCTTTCGTCTATATAGTTCAAAACTTCAACTGGCCTCACTAAAATCGAAGCAATCGTTCGGAAAACGGTTCTATTTACACTTTTTTTATTCTCTGTACCACTAAAGTTGATTCACATTTGTATCGAATGATTCAGATCAAATCTTAGCATCGATTTGAAAAATGTTTGTGCATTGCTGTCTGTCCATGAAACAAGGTGAACATTTTACATTTTGAGTCGATTTAGCTATGACCGTCTGCCTGTTGGTGACATTCTCATGACAAGAACAATTTTCCGAATTCAAAGTTATAGACCAATATTTGAGGCAGTCTCAAAATTCCAAAGAAGAACATTATAAAAACTTAAACAAATGAATATTATATTTAGACAGAATTTATCCGTAACATATAGCTACGTATATCCTCTTCATAGAAAAAATCTTAAAAATCCGATCAGTGGAAAAAAAAGTTATAGGCAAAAATATGCAAATTTTTGATAGAATTAAAAACATTATTGTGTTTTATAGATCACTATTTTGGATATGATTTTATGAAATTGGGCGCATGTTTGTTATGATATAAGAATTAGAAGAGAACTAGATTTCCTTGGGCTGTAAAATACTTTTAAGCTTACAGAACACTTAAATATGTTGATTTTCGGCACAAAAATTTTGCAACTGTCTTAAATATCATTAATTTTACTAAATCAAAGATGAAATAACTTCCCAAAATGTCGCAT
The DNA here is from genome assembly GCA_004302925.2 of Cochliomyia hominivorax. Classification (NCBI taxonomy): domain Eukaryota; kingdom Metazoa; phylum Arthropoda; class Insecta; order Diptera; family Calliphoridae; genus Cochliomyia; species Cochliomyia hominivorax. The sequence goes on from PYHX02000494.1 coordinate 32,819,153, forward strand.
TGAACCCAACAAGAACAATTCGGTATTCGGATTATTATATGGGCTTATTTCACTATGAAATAACTACTACCGCCATATGAGATAAGTTCGCAAATTTTCAGAGTTATTTTATTTTCATTTGAGAAATTATTCTATTCTTCTGAAGTCCTTTTTCATTGTAAAATTAGGAAATTATTTCTTAATGAAATGATTACCAAAATGTTCGAAGTTATTCCAATTTTAATTTTTATAGTTATGTCGTGATGACACTTTTGATATGTTAAAACCAAAAGAAACTACAATCAGCCAATTTCATTCAGTTTTATTTTTGATTCCGTCCTATTGTTTATTGGGAACAACTACTACAAAAAAATAATAATAGACAGCCGGTAGTCGTTGTCTGTTTTATGAAATAACAACAAATAACAATTCTTTTGCTTATTCACCCACTTACATACTGATTTTTGTGCCTCCTTACGTATCCGTTCCTCCTTTTTTCCCATCCTATTTCCGTTTCAGTTTTCTGTTTTCATTCAAATGTTAAAACTTGACAAATAATAATATAAATACAAAATAAAGTAAAATGAAAAAAAAACTTTACAGAATGAACAAGTTATAAAATGTAAAAACTGGAAACAAGTGCGAATTTGTTGATTGACGATTTGTCAACATTTTGTGTTGTCAGGATTTACTATTTACAAGTGGTGGGTGTTTTTATTATTAATACCAAAATGAAACAAAAAAAATTAAGACAGTATTCAAACAGAAATCAAATCAAAAAAACATGTGTCGTTTGACAAAATTGTAATGACATTTTCAAATGTTTCGAGACACCCGAAAATTGTGTTTTTAACGTTCATACATATGAATTTCAATATTATTGTGAATTAATAAAATTCTAATATCCGGTTAGATAATATTTTATTTGCCCTTAAGTACTTGTGTAAAATATTTCTATTTTTGATTTTGACTAATTTAATTTTTGATTTAACTTTAAAGCTAAATATTAACTTAATTTGAACGTAAAATATAAAAAGAAGCTTAAATACAATCAAATATTATAGATTTTAATGTAATTAAATCGGCTTTAACACATTTTCAATAAAGTTACATTTTACTTACATTAAAATTATTTAATTCCAAGAAATAATAAATCATCTAAATGAATGTAAAGTTCAAAGAGTTTATGTTAATTATATACACACTAACACTTATACAATCGTACTTGCATTAACACATATTATCCCTTCAAACATTTATAAATTGTTGCGGACGCTACTTCTTAGAAACTTTTGAAAGGTGGTGAGAAGATTTTAGTAGATTTACAAAAACGAAATAAATTACTTATTGCCACTTTATCTTCTTGGAGTATAGACAGAATCGTCTTAGGGGTGTTGTTCAGAAGATAAAAGAAAATTTACAAGAACAAAATACATGACAATCTGCCCTTCATCTTCTCGGAGTGTATAAGGAAGTCACTTCTATAAAAATATATAACTGAAGAAAACAAATTACATTACTATTGTCACTTGATCTTCTCGGAGTATATAAAAAAGTGTCTTCCCGAAGATGTTTAGAGGATAGACGATTTATAAAAACGATTTATATTAAAATTGTCACTGGATCTTTACGAGTATATAAAGAAGCTACATCCAGTTGTTAATTAGAAGATATAACAGAAATTACAAAAATAAAATACATTATTATTGCTACTAAATCTTCTTGTAGTTTAAAAGAAAAAGTTGTTTAGAGGATGTTTAGGATAACTTTATATATTTGCATTTATGTAATGAATAGTTTTTAGTATAACAAATAAACATTTATTAAAAAAAATGCGAACATTTTATTTCGGATATAAAAAAGGAGAAGCTACTTCTAGAAGAGCGCTAGAAGGCTCTTCTGAAAGCGCCTAAGAAGTAACTTCTGGAAGTTTAATAGAGGCGTCTTCTGAAACTATTCCAGAAGTTTTTTTAAGCCTCGTACAGAAAAGTCTTCTAAGTCACTGCTGGAAGTAATAATGAGTCACTTCCAGAAGTGGCCTATTAAAATCGTCGGGAAGCCACTTCGAAGAGGAACAGTTTTTCCCGACGAAAGATGAGTTTTATGATACTTTGAAGAGCTTTGGCGATGAATTCAACATCTAGAAGACTCTTCGAAGCCACTTCCGCAACAAAAAATGTTTGCAGGGATATAAAGTAAAACCTTTGACACACACATATATTTAAGTATGTATGTTAATTTGTATTAAAACAAAATATTTAATTATTTATTTCAAAAGGCTAATAAATCTGAAGGACTTTGTTTACCTTTGTAAATATGTTTGTGATAATAATATATGTATGTGTATGTTCCTTGATATGTATGCTACCTTTGTAAATTTATAGTTTTTGTTTTAGTCTAATAATTCATACGGAGGTTGTGTACTTATTGAGTAGAACTTCTTAAGTAATTAGTATTAATTTTGCGATTTTGATTTAATTACCAAAAAATTACCTGAAGCATTAACACTTCTGTAGAGAAAATTTTTACATATACAATTTATGTACTCTTTACATCAATTAATGTACTCTTGAAATTAATATTTTTATTGTACGTTACACCACCGTGTTTGTAACGGGCAGAAAAATAGTGCTAACACTATTTAAAGTACACTATTCGACTCGGAATTTTGTAAAGTTTGTTCGTAAAATATAGTTTGCAGTTTTGAGCATATTTTACGAAATTTGTCTCGTACTATTATTTTGGCCTAAGGATGATGCTTACTGAAATCAGCCATGATCGGTCCATTATTTCATAAAGGCTTCATGCAAATGTCCAACCGGAATTACGTTTAAGCCAATAAAAATACGTAAATATGAAATGATTTAAACGAAAGCAAGTCTTATGATATTCTAAATTGATGTGCAAAGTTATCCATTATTACTCATAGGTTTCATATAACCACCCTTTTAAATATCGCTTTGAAACCTATAAATCGTACGTATACGTATGTATTGTAATAATATTAGGGCCAATTAAGATCAAAATAAGCCATATGTACTTAATAAACCAGTCACGTAACCACATGCTTATGAGATAACCATAGTTTGATAATTCACAACCATATTATGGTTAAGTACATGTATTTGTCATCATTAAAAACCATAAAATTGTTCTGCTACTACATTTAAATATATTATGAACAATAATATGAGTGTAATAGCATCCACAACCATAATATGATTGTTGGACAACTTTATTTTGTTGTGACACAATTATATTTTGATGGTTTATTCCAAGATATTATAGTGTTAACAAAAGCAAAATAGTTAACTATAGTATTTTGCCTCTCAATTATAGTTATCTTAGATTTGATTTTATCTAAATTTAGTCCACACACATTCCCGTTAAAATTTCTTTATAAACCAATGAAAAATTATAAAAATGTTGAAACAAATGTTTTATCAAAACATGTTGCCAAATCTTTTCGAAAAAATTATGCGATATAATGAAAATTGGAGGCACTTAAAATGTGACACAATTTTGGCTTAAGTTTTTTTTCTGTTGATCCGATTACATAATTGCATGTAATGACATAATTGCATAAACAGAAAAAAATAATCCCTCTTGGAATTTTGAGGTTTTCTCAGATATCGGCTTTAGCTTCTTTTTAGTTTACAAATTTTGTTGAAATTGGGTAGCAATCTGTTGGGGCAATATATATTAATGAAAAATTTCATTGAGCCGGTACCATAAATGGAGATAAGTTCGTTCCAACAACAGACAGGCGGACATTGGCAATTCGATTCGATTTTGATTTGATACAATAAATATATACTTAGAGAGTCTTGGAAGATCCTACCACTTGTATTGGTTTAAGGTGTAAAGATCGTAAAACCAATTTGTTATACTCACTCTTATTCGAATTTCAGTTTCAGTCTCGGAAACTTACCTAAAATGAAAAAAGAATTTAAAATCAAATTAAAAATAAATTCATATTCGTTATTATTTAATACGTTTTAAAAAAATAATTAAAAAATTTTCCCAACTTATCACATTTAAAGTTAAATATTTTCATTTTTTATTTTCTCTAGTTTAAATTAATTATAAAATCATGTAGTTAAAGGCAGAAAAACACGATGACACAAAAGTTTTAATTGTTTCCTCAATTGTTAAAGGAAAAACTGGGGTTACTTGCATTTTTTTGACTTTCGAAAAAAAAACATTTTTTTCTGACATAGTTTGCATACACACACGTATGAACCGGATAACTAATAAGTGTATACCATTTATTTCCACTAGGGGCAGTATGAGTGTTTCTCCTGAGAGTCATTAAAATTGATTGGCTGAGAGACATTTGTGTGAATTCGATTTGTATACATACTGATATATATAGGTGTATACGCCCTGCAGTTCTATTGTTTTATGCGCTTCATCACCACTAAGGTCTACATCTGATATTTCGCCTAACGCTATTTTATATAACACAAATATGTATATGGATTCCAAAGGCGATTCAGCTTTGCCGTTCTGCATGTCTATACAAAATATTTGGGAGAAAGTAGGGGAGAGCAAGAAATGAATACTAAGTTATAAGAAATGAGAACGAAAAATTTTAAACACATGTTTTTCACGCTTTTCAGTCCTACAAAAAGTTTGGCAATCGTTCAAATGTTAGTAGCACCAGGAGAACTTGCCTGTTGACTTAGCTAAAATGAATGATAGAATTAGAAAAAAAAAAACTCCCAACACATACAGCAGGAAAACAGCCTGGATAGCACAGCGATTCGATACGAAAAGCTAATACAGGTCCAGACCATACTTTGTGTGTCGTAGAAATGTATGGCAAATAGAAAAATGACTAGAATAAGAGTTTAGGTTGAATTTTCAGCCAAAGTACAGACTTCTTACACAAGTATTTGGTATCCCTTAAAACGTAAAAGCTTTAAATACATATTTATAAAAGTACGTTGAATATCTTTTAATCTAAATTTAGGAAAGCAGTTTGGTTAGCTCAGTGCTCTGACTATTTGATATGAAAAACTAATACAGGTTTAAAAACATACAATGCTTAAAGAACGCTGCTAAGAATTTGGAGGCCAAAAACAAAACTTGGAAATTAAAGTCCAGTTTTCTAAAGAAATATTCTTGCTGTATATTGGATGACGCAACATATTTTCTGGCAGATTTTTCGCAACTTCTTGGTCATAAGTTTTATGTTGTTGATGATCAAGCAAATGTCGAGGAAATGTTTAAAACTCAAAAGCAGTAAAAATTTACCAAAAAGTTCCTAATATTGTAAGCAATATGTATTTGCGACAAGAGAAGCCAATCATTTGTTATAACGGGCTCTTTAAATATCTAAATTTACGACAAGAGAGGCAAATCATCCAAGCAGTCCGAAGCTAAGGTCAAATGAAGAAATATTGGCTGTCCAAATGTGTGGTAGACTTCAAACGGACTTTAAACACTAAAAACTTTTCTAGAAAGGTTTCCGATAAATATTAAAAATATCATCAATAGTAATTCATAATATGAAAATATGTTTGTTTTGTAAATTGTGATAAAAAATTAATAAAAAAATAATGTTTTTTTTTTAACATATATGTATGTTAAAACTTTTTCGATGTCACTCCTTGTCAAGCTTTATTCAAATGGAGCAGTAGAACAATAAAATGGTTATGTATATATATTACAATATGAAAGTATAAAGTGTGGTTCCATTAACCGTACGATGCATTCTGAAATGGTTGGAATTATTAGAAATCTTACTTTAAGGAACAACTTATATTTTTTGTAGGGTATACATATATGTTTTTTATATTTCTTAACTTTGAGGCAAAATGCTGAACAAGAAGTCACGAAAAATTAATAAACGACCATCGTACAATTTGGGAGGATTATATTGCAGTTAGAGGAAATTATAGACCGGACCTTCTTATTTATCTTAATTTGAAAAGATATTATTATAGACGACACCTTTTGAAATTTTTCATATTCGTTTTTATGGTTAGGTAAAAAATGGATCCATCACGGTAAATTCTAATTGTTATAGTCTTTGGCTTAAAAAAACAAAAGTAGAACAAAATATCGTTAATATATTTTCAAAATTACGCATGTACATTGTTCATAAGGTTTACGTGGATATTTAGCCAATCAGTCAGAGGTTCAAAGGGTCGGACAGATATTTAATGTGAATATATAAAATTGTTTATGCGTTTACAAAATTAACACAAACAAATAATACCTCAGCCATTAATGATGATTTATGTCCTACATCATCAATTAGTTTGGGAAAAAGGTGCACTTTGATTGGATTGATTCTTTATATCAATATTTTATTCGATTTAAAATAATATTATCACGACGAGGAAGCTTTGGAGTTGTATCTAAACAATTTTATATATTTTTCTCCAACAGAAATTTAAAATTATTAATATTTTTTTTTAAACCTTAATTAACAATAATTAATGCTAATGTCTTATACACAATATCTAAAGTAATCCTACGATTCATTTCTTTCAAAAATGTGTAATGTTGGAAAATATTTGAAGCAGTTTTTATATTATTAAACTCTCATCCAACACAAATTGGTATTGACGGTATATTAACATTGTCATTTTGTTGGTGACGCCAAGAAAGAATCATCTAATACCAAAAAATATATATACTCTTACGTCATATATAAAAATCTAAGTTGATGTAATTATGTGCTTTGTTTCTGTCTGCTGAAGACATGATTCATCCACTGTAATTGACACAACTCAATGAAATTTTGTGTTAGTTAACCGAAAGTTATAGACCGATATTTGAGATAATTTGATTATGGATTACAACTAAACGTTGATATTGTCTTTTGTGACTATAAAGATAGTGTATAGGGACTGTGTATCCCTAGAAACGAAACATTTAATGCTGTATATCTCAATAATTAATTCAAAAAATCTCTAAAAATTTTGCAAATTTATTGGACATTATTGTAGGTTGCAAAATTTGCACATAGGGCAGGGGGATATAGTATATCTCTGAACCTAAAAGGAAAATTTCATAAAGTTTGGTACATGGATAAAGCTTTAATACAACATATTGAATTAAAGCTAGAGCTATAGAGTTATAGAAAAGTTAATGAAATTTAATAACTCGCAATAGCCGAATAATCCATTCTTATTTGTTTGATCTTCTTTGCAAAAAGAAAAAAAGTTTCTATAAGTTAAACATATATAAATTTTCGTATGTATACTTTGTTAACTCGGTGTATAAAATGTCATACTACGAACTACAAGGACAAAGTCCACTTCCCCTTATTTTCTTTTTAATTCTGAACAATAATTCATTTTTGTAGAAGAATTTTTGTGTTATTTGTGTAAAATGTTTGTTGCTGTTTTTGCTGTAACACTCAAATATTTGTAGTTGAAGTTGTTAATAACATTTTTTTTTTGCAATTGTACATGTCCAGATGTGGTGATTATTATTTTTATTAGTAAGAGTTCTTCTCATCTTTTTATTTGTCCAAAAGTATTCGTATTTTTTAACCATAAAAATAAGTTCAATTGGTACGTGTTTCTAGAATTTTACATGAAAATAAAACGGCGAAAAACAAGGAATGGAAATGGAATCAATTTAATAGCAGTAATCGACTCCATGTTTTGTAGAAGACTGTAGAAATATTTGTTTTGGATGTCTCAATTTCATATATTTCTTTTAAAACTTTAAAAAGACTTTTGTTTTTATGGTTTTTTATTTAAGTTTAAGTTTTGTTTTTAAGAAAAAAAATCAATTATTTACCATAATTTGGAGGCTACCAACAGGTTACAAAACTTAATTCTGTATTTCCCTTAGGTTTGTATACGCCACAGCTCTATGCACTAAGTGCACATAGAGAATACTCAGTTCCGAAAACCATATTAAGATACATAATCTCAAAATACTATTTATGTTGTAACATTATTATGTTCATTTAAGTTTCACATAAACAATCAAAATTTTACGAGAATCGACCATAGTTTTCTAAAGCTTTTATATAAACCTCACTTCCAAAATATCACGTCATCATGATAATTTATCAGTAATATTTTAAATAATTATGCTTAACAAATATACAAGGACTGTTTCATAATATTCCATGTTCCTTTAAGGTGCGAGGTATAATATAGTCGAATTTACAGATAATTCGATTTTGTTTGTTTGTTATTTATTAAACAAATATGAAAAAACAAGTATGAATGCTAAGTTTGGCTATATTGAGATTTTTAATATTCCCCACTACATACTATTTTGTAAGGGTGTACTACTTTTACGAGTCCTATTTGAAAATTACATAGTCTATAATATTTCACTATTATTAGTGTATTCTTAATCTAAATTTCATTAAATTTTCTATCACCTTTTCAGTGATATGCAAGTTTTTTAGCAAGGGGGATACCAATCCCCTTGCCCCATCCAAAAGTTTCGTTAGTTTGGGAAATCTCAAACTACTTTTAAATATGCCCCAAATTTCTTGGGACAAATTTAAAAGTAATATTGTAGAATTTCTATCCAAAAGAATTTTAGTACAAAGAATTTCCCAGCAAAGGAAATATGGGTCATAATATTTGTTCAAATTTTTGAGTTTTAGGCGGTTGCCTCAGTTATCGGTCTCTAACATTTTTTGTACTAAACCGTTTATTTTAAATTGAAAATTTTTCAAGATAATGACATAAATTAAGGCAAAATTTTATTGAGCTTCTCTCACATTCGTTGTGAATGTGGTGACCAGGCAGTCAGAAAGACAGACAGACAGACATAGCTAAATCAACTTAGAGTCTTATATGATGCCTTTTTGGCGTTACACACGGAACGACAAAGTATTATATATACTTGGTGTCACTACTTGTGGTGAAGGGTATAATAAGAATTTTACTTGTAGATGTTTAATTCCGCTTATCATAGCATATATATTTGTCAGATCTTTTAAACCGATTCTATAAATCAAGTTTATTAAAAGTATTATCACTATACTTAAACTTAATACAGATTTATACATATGTTTTAATTTCTGAAAGTATGTTTTTTTATAGGAATTATTACCATAAGACTAAGGTTTATTAGGTCATGCACCTTAAAGTAATTTAGGAAGCAAAGTTTTTGTTTATCGATTTTCTGAAATTTCAAGCCCCTTTTCCGGGAAATAATTCTAAGGAAGCTATTCAATCACCATTATTTTTCCTAAATGTTGTTTTATCCAAACTTCTCTAATATTTTGACTAGAAAGTACAAAACGTTACATAAATTGATAGCCAACCACCAGACGGATGGACACAGGATGTGAATTTTATTTGATCGGGGTATTATTCTGTAATAAAAACATTTACACAAACGTATTCTACCCGATCACATAAGCTTTAAGTAATGTAAATATCGTTTTATTGTGGATGCTTGCAGCTTCCGGTATTGTTGTACATGCTTGAGGAATTTTGTAAGACAGGCTTGTTACATCAGCATTACAGAATTTATAACAAAACGATCCATTTGTTAAAATGAACTTAACAGTTACCAATTTACTGAAATCTTCTAGATAACTCTTTAGTATAAAAAATAATCTAAAAAAATCACAATATTTATGTGTCATTTATCCTATCTGAACGTGTGAGCTAATAAAACAAAGAGTTTATTTTATTTCAAACTTTATTTTTTCACCCTAAAAATAGATTTGTTGGTCTATGGTTGTAGTAAATTGTAATAAATCATATTATTTTATATTTATAATATAAAATCACGTAAATCTCTATGATCAATCTGTGTGTATTTAGAAATTTATGATGATGGGAAGAAAATGCTCACTAAAGTAGTAACAAAATCTATATTTATGTTTATTTGAATTTATTAACTTTTAGCATTATCGCCAACAAAACATGTTTACGTTGTATTTTGTGGGAAAAAAAGGTAGTGAAAGGAAATCTTACAATACATACAAAATACACATGAACAAATGTATGAAAGTAGATAAAAGTACAAATGCATGTTCATTAGGGTGATGCAAATTTTTATGAAAAATTAACAAACAATTGATGTAACAATTTCAATTTAGAGAAGGTTCTTTAAATATCTTCAAAATTTTGTTTGAATGGCGATATCACGTTCTAAAATTTATTTGGGGACCGGGATATCAATAAAAGCTGCCTAAATCCATGAACTTTTTTCTAACAGTTATGTGCTACTATCTATTTGAGGATACCCTAGCGTGGCTCAGGGAAGTGAATTACTTAAAAGTATATAGTGCGTATCCCATACTAAAAATAAAATATTATCTCAGATATCGGATCTTAACTTATTTCCTTTTTTGTGTTAAATACAGAAGTTGTAGACTTCGATGATGAAACTGATAAAGGACCAGTTTTGCTTTTAATACTATTTTAATCCCTTAAAATATATTCACTTGTTTTTATAAATAAAAGATATAAATTAAGAGTCTAAAACAAATAAAAAGCAAAATTTGACTAGATATGGAAAAATGAAAAATTGTGTAATAATAAGGTTGAGCATGCTGTAAGAGATACCTTCAAATATAGCTAATATAAGAATATTGGTCTCTATTTTTGGGATATTTCACATATGAGAGATTATTGATCCCATACACATAAAAAAATCATAAAAACATAACTGAAAAAAGTTAAATTATTTCTATTTTTATTGATTTTACATTGATTTTTGTTTGACCGTATGACCGCTAAAACTGGCACTGTCTGATCTTCAACCCGTTTTCCCGTTATTGGTATGCTTAAGTCCAAAGTAATTTTTGGAGTTCAATAAAGTTGGGTCAGATATTTTATTATTAATTAAAGAAGCTTAAAAGTGTGTTTATATCTTATAATTAATGTTTTTCGCTTCCTAACTTCCTTATTTTGATTTCTTTTATTTTAACGATATTGGGTTTTAAGGTTATCAATTCAGTTTTCTTTGATTTCACTCACTTAGGAGCCAATAAATATAATTTCTGTCCCTCACCAGTATGTGTTTCCATAACTTTATTTTACTAATAATATCGTTGTTTTCAATAAATTCTGTGGATTTCACAGATAATACACAATAACTTATTGATTGCCCAAAGTTCTTAAGGTATTAAACAAAATATTACTAAATATAAAATTTATGGTCTAAATATTCGTTACCCAGCAATTTTTTCATATGAAAGTGTACCCCAAAAGATTAGTTACTTTTCCTTGAGACATAGTCAGATGTTATGGTTATTTTTTAAAGTTGTAAGAGCTAATTTTTTTTGTATCGGGATCACCAAAGTAAGTCATGTGATTTGTTCTTACTTATTACAGACTTCTTTAATAAGTAGATTAAGAGACCATTTTCAGACAGTAAGTTATAATCCGATAATGAAGTGATTGATAACATGAACAATCGTACTTATTTAGAGATATGAAATAGTCATTAAGAACTTATAGACTTATTAGGTAGTCACAGACCCTGGATAGAGTATGTGGCTTAGAAAGACAATAACAAACTACTCAGATAAAAGTTATCGTCACCACGCGTATCGTAAGAAGACGTTGAAGTGATAAGATACAAAATCCAGGATGTATCGTAGGGAGATAGTAATTGGGCCCAAGTGCACTTATTCTGTGAAAAGTCTATAAGTTACCACTTATAGACCTATACAAGTCCACCTGGTACAAGTCCATGTTAAAATTATTAATCAGAAGCTTAGTAAAAGAAATATTGTTGTCCCTTTTAATACTGTCCAATGACCAATTCCAGAGAGTCACCGCAAACTGCTGGGAATATTCACAATTTAACAACGGCACTTACATTTACTGAGATTAAGTAAATCGAATGATAAACTAAAGAGAAATAAAATAAAAAATAACGTAAAAAATAAACATAAAAGAACATTTTATAACAATAAATAAAGAAAACAGTAAAAAGACCGAATGAAACTGTGCCAACAACACCATCAACAACAACAACAACAAAAACAAAAATAATAATAATAACGTTCGCACAGGTGAAACAAAGTAAAACAACACCAATAACAAAAATAAAAATGAAAACGGGGAAAACCTTTTTATGTTTTAAAAGCTTTTCATTTAATTTTCTTTGCCTTTCAAAAGCGTTTATTTATTTTGGCAAATAGAATTAGTAGTCAATATTAAATCATGAATAAAATGAAATAAACCAAATATATATAATGCTATATACGGCTATGCCGAATCATCAATACCCTCCACCACAAATGTGTGTAAAGTAATTACGTTATGTATCGTACATACACAGTCCCACATACACTCACAGACGCAAACAATAAATAATAATTTCTCTTGAATGTAACAGAGAAACACTTAATGAGTAATAATTGACTTTTGAGCCGATTTTGATAATTTTTGAAATGGATTTGAAATATATTAAGCTAAATATTATATCAGAACTTCATTCTGATCTGTCAGCTGATAATTGACAACTTCACGATTTTTTTTTTTTTTTTTGCTTGAACTTAGAGGTTAACTTATATATCGCTTTAATATACTGAACCGATTTTGCTGGTTTTAAATAGAAAATTTCTCAGGACTACAACAAATACTGAGGCTAAATTTCATTGAGCGCTGTCAATTTTAGTGGATGTGAGTGTGCCAACAACAGACAGATGGATATACAGACGGACATAGTTAAATATATATAATGACAAATAAAGTATAACCTCTTCACCACTTGTAGTAGTGGAGGGTATAACAAAGTTGTGATGGAGGCAGTGAGAGGATGAGAGATGATGGCGGCTGATGCTAAAAATATTTGTAAAGGGAGAAGAAAAAATCACGGTAAATTGAAAAAATAATAAAAACAAAAATAAAATCCAGTTAGTTGTTGCTTTTTAGAATTGATAAAAAGAAAATAAGTAAAAATAATTTATTACACAATTTTAAGTGCGTTTTTACCTTTTTCGTTTAGAAACCATTTACACACACAAACGCCAACTTTATTTTAATAAAATTGAATAAAAATTTCGTTTAGATTTTTTAAAAAGATTTTCAATCAGATTTTATATAAAATAATAAAATCTAAATTGAAAAAGTGAAATTTTTAAATTAAAAGAAAAAATATCGTTTATCGACAATATTTAATATTGTATTAAATGTCTTTACTGGTGATTCATTTTAATCAAAACCGTATTATTTTTGTGAGATAAAAATTAATGACAAATAAGTAAGCGTACAATATAATAATTCAGAAAAGATAGGGACTAAACATCGCACAGATTCCGAAAACGCGTTATTTAGGAAATAATTTTATAACTTTAAACTTCATAACTTTAAAACTTATTAATATGTTTTTATGGAATTTCGCATCGTTATACTTGTGGTGTTTTTCAATTAATTTGGAGAAGAACATATTTCTAGTGGATTTTGAGGTCGGAAAACGAGTCTCATAAGATGGTCACCTCGGGTAAAAATCCTGCCAAGAAAAATGATCGCATCCAAGGTAGTCCTCCTTCGGTCCTGAGAGAAATAATGTTGCGAAATTTCAGCAAAATATGTTAAAAGATTATAAAGTTATTCAACATGGAACACAGCAGCACATGTTTTCATCGGTAATGAGCAAATTTTTATAGAGCGGGTCAAGTTTCAGTTAATTTTTAAAGGGCGGTTATATATAATAATGTGTTCATAGCTAAATATGTAAAGGAAATATCTTTAATAAATTTGTCAAAAAAAATTAAATTTATTTTAGGTGCAATCTTGTTAAATAATTCTAAAATTTTACAATAAATGATTTCTGTAAGAATTAAGATATTTTTATGACATTTTAATATAATATGGAAAACGTTGTCCTTAATGAATGACTGTAAAAATGTACCCACTTTTTCATTCCAAAATACCTAAAATTATCAATCCGGGGAAATTTTCTTTAAAATATTCGCTTATATTTTTGCTCCTCCTCCCGTTATAAGAGGTGAATCACAGATTTTTTAAGTGAACAAAAGACTCAAAAAAATTAATGATATAAATGAATAATATTAATGAAGACTTTTATTTAAAAAATTAATGATATTCTAGTAGCACTATACAGACAACAATTTTGATTTTTTGGGACCGGAATATATTACGCAAAGTTAAAATCTGGTCTTAATATATCTTAAACTATAAGAGATACCTCACACATGTAGGTCTATATGTATGTGAAATATGTCAATCAAATAATTTTTGTTATTCCTTATATATTTGCAATCATATTTTCCTCCATCACGACTGTGTTAATTATGTAAATTAATTACATAAATTTCAGCAATTGATTAGGAGTGACTGATTAAGTTTTTCTCTGTGTACAAAAAGTTTGATTTTATAAATGTTCAGTCTTTGAATATAAATGTTATTTTATATGCAGAATTCATATTAAAAATTTGTTTAATATTTTAAAATTATATATAAAATTTTTAAATTTTTAAAAATTCCAACAACAATTATATACGTGTATTGGTAAATACATGGGTGTATGTAGAACATATGTTACTTTTATAAATTTTTTTTCTACTTGTAGTCAAAATATTTAAATAAAAGGACTAGACTACGTGTATGTTTGTATATTAATACAACTCACGTACAATGTTAACATTTTGGACTAAAATATAACTGTATATATAGTTACATAAAATGCATAATGTCCTAAGTAAATTAAGGGAATTTAAAGCAGTCTATTGTGGAACTTTTAATCAAGTTTCGAGTCTCAGATTTTTTTAATCTAAGTGAGCAAGAAACTTTTCATTTCATTATAAGATAAAAACAATTTGGGGCCTCTTTCAAAACTAAGTTATTTGATTCCATCCGTTTGGATAACATTCATCAAGCTTTCTCGCTTTTCTGAAGTCCTAATCATTTAGTTATTTTAAATTTATAAAATCGATCAAGTAAAAATTTTGAAATTCACACTTTCAAAATTCAACTTTGTCTAATTAAGTGATATCTGACTTTTCTGCTTTCTATCTTAACTTGTTTTTATTTCATTTCCTTATTATGAGATTTGATTTACAAATATTTTTGAATTTTGCATTTTTGAATTTCAGTTAACGATATATTTATATGTGTGTGTATGTGTAGAATATATACCGAAATGTAACCTCGTCAACAAATAATTTGTTAACCCAATAAAAGTCAAATAAAATTTAGCCAAAAACGTGCTAGTGTTCGACAAATGGACGATTTCCTTTTGCTGCATGTTGTATACTTGTACTTACACATACATATATAATTTATTTCCGATATTTTATACAATTAAACATATACACGTGTGTAACAATATTTATAATAATTTACAAACTAAAATGTGTAAATTTTAAAAACTTGAAATTGTTTGAGCTTAAAAATTAAATATTTTGGTATAGATTTTATACATCATGGGTCAATAGGATTGAAATATGTAACGCATAGAATGTATGTTCTACCTTCTTGAGTCAATTTATCAAAATCAGTTTAGCCATGTACTTCTGTCAGTCTGTCCTCCTATTCGATAACATTCTCACCGACACGACTTCAACAATAAATGTTGACACATTAAAAAAATATGGACTTTAACATAACGTGGACAGAATAATTACTTATTTCAGTTTTGATAACAAAATTTATTTAAATTTGTATATTATTCGAAACGTAAGAAATTTGTACTCAGTAAGTATTCAAACTTTTTCTTTTATTTACTATTACTTAATATGTCAATTATCCAAAAATGACAACAATTAATATCAATTTAAGGGAAATTATAATACAATAAAAACAATACGAACTTAAAAATTATCTGTTCGAAATCTAAGCAATTTTAAAGTTTAAAATTTTTAACATGAATATCGATAACTTTTAGTTATGGCTCCCCTTCCCAGAATAGGGGTTTAACTCTTACTCTGATATAGGACTCATTCCCAGAAAAGTGACCTTATAAAAAGCTTCATTTAATATAATATAATATAATATAATATAATATAATATAATATAATATAATATAATATAATATAATATAATATAATATAATATAATATAATATAATATAATATAATATAATATAATATAATATAATATAATATAATATAATATAATATAATATAATATAATATAATATAATATAATATAATATAATATAATATAATATAATATAATATAATATAATATAATATAATATAATATAATATAATATAATATAATATAATATAATATAATATAATATAATATAATATAATATAATATAATATAATATAATATAATATAATATAATATAATATAATATAATATAATATAATATAATATAATATAATATAATATAATATAATATATATAATATAATATAATATAATATAATATAATATAATATAATATAATATAATATAATATAATATAATATAATATAATATAATATAATATAATATAATATAATATAATATAATATAATATAATATAATATAATATAATATAATATAATATAATATAATATAATATAATATAATATAATATAATATAATATAATATAATATAATATAATATAATGTAATATAATTAATTCGCGCCCGAATGACTTACAATGGATTACAATCGATTGTAAATTTTGACCAGCTCATTAGATTTTTTTAAACTAAAGTTACAATTGGATATAAATCATAAAGAAGAATTAACATTTTGTTTAGATCTGACAACAAAACTGAGTCAGACTCACTGTGTGCTTGTGCTTAATGTATTAACATATGCCTTAGTAAGCAATTTTAGATAACGGGTCACGTTTGCCAAAATATTAAACTTAAAAATCTATAGAAAAAATATTTCAAAATACTAATGCATTTCCTAAACCCTCTTTAGATATTTTATATCTCTCTGAAGTTTATAGAGAAATAAAAATATTTGAAACCGAAAATTATGGATAAAATTCTACGTTTGTATGTTATAAAGAAACAGAAATATTTTCATAAGGCACATACAGTTTGTCAAATATGTCTTTGTATTATAAGAAATATTTTAACTTCATAATTTTCCATTCTGGCACATTCCTTGCTGTACATACACACGGAAAGAAATCAATGTAAAATTAATTAAAACAGATGTAATTTAAATTTTTTTCTCATATGATTTTGCTCCGTAGATAAAAATGTTAACTAGACATTGTTCCACAGGAAATACAGTTTCTTAATTGAAGATTATAATATGTAGGACATTATTTCACCACAAACGTAAAAACGTTTATTTTTAACTAAATGAAAAATATATATTCAATCTCAAATAAATTCAAAGTTCATTTTGCTTCATGTTTTTTTTTTTTGTATTTACGACTAGAAGACGCCAAAATTATCAAAATAGACAGACTGATTACAACAATAAAAAAGAAATTTACTTAGTTTGCAAAGTGTCAAATAAATGTTTGCAAAAATATTACATTTAGGTTTGTATATAGCAACATATCCAAAGAAGAAAATAAGGTTAGACAAGAATTCGACCAAGCATTCACAGTAGAGATGAGCGACACCATGATTTTTGAATGATGACGTTCCCATCGAAAATGATTTTTAAATCACTGTTCTTAAAAAAAAAGTAACATTGATCGCAGTATTTCAAAAGAAAACATAATAATGTTTTTTTTATATGTTATTATTAAAAGATTAAAATTCACTGAAAAAAGAAGGCTTCAATAAAAGATGAAAGAGGAGATTATTTTCTTTGAATATGGGATTCTCTGTAGAGTTCACACTGTGCACGTAGGAAATGGATAATTTTAATTCTAGATGAATCGTGAAACATTTGAGTACGCAACATAAGAGGAAAGAATGACATTATAAGTAACTGTTATTTCATAATTACAGTCACCGTAATTACCAGTGATTTACTAATCACAGTGATTAAATCACAGTCGTGAAAATATCGCTCATCTCTAATTCACAGGTTGTCTAATTTAAAGCAACATTATTGAAACTGTTGATCATAAGTTCTAAAGCATGACCTCTTTCAGTGAAAAAGTATCGTAGATTAAGTGTTGATTAAAATTATATTTAGCGTGTTATAAAATCTAAAATTTTTCAATAGGAAAAATGTCGTAATTGAAAAAATTAATTTGTAAATCAACAAGTTCTTTTTTAAAAATAACACTGTAATTTTTCTGAAAAAGGTAATTGCAGAAAGAATATAGGCATCAATTCATTCTCCCAAAATGAAGTTTCATGTTTTTCATTACCTCACAATAAGTGAAACGTCCTTGTTGACAAATTTCTAGTATTTTTCTCATAAATATGAAATAAGTGCGGGATTGTATTTCTAGATGTTAATGGAAAATATTTGAGTTTTCGTAACAAATTTGGGAAGAATTCAAGTGATACACCTTACGCAGAGACGTTTTTCACTGGAAATCCTCCTCATTTTTGTACTTCTAATGTACGAGATAAAAAAATATTACTCTTAACTTGCACGTTACCTACTCCAAACAGTATATGTATGGTTTTACTCTGATCTGTCCTAATTTTTGTCATGGGATATGGTATCACATAGGATAGTTTTCCACAATGGATTTGCTCTTATAAACAGGTAAAGCAACAAAATAATTATAGAAATAATGAAAAAAAGTTAAAGGATTTTTAGTTGAATTTCATTAATGAAGTTAAAATTGTTCATATTTTTTATAATTGCAAAGATATATCTGACAAACTGTATGTGTGAATGTTATTTTCCTTTTCTCATGTTAAATTAAATATTTTTTCCTTTTATTTCTATTAGTAACTTAGATAAAATTATGTTTATTTTTATTAAACAAAAATTTTCCTAAAACAGGAAAAATATGGATATGAAAATTTGTTCATGATTTCCAAATGTTTACAATTGTGTTTAAATCAATAGCAGAGATTTCGTAAATTTTTTATTAAATTTTTGTATGAAATTATGTAACTATTTTTTGCAACAAAATGACGATTAAAAACATATTTTGTTTTTATCGTCAAATTAGGGTTTCCCATTTGATATAGTTTAATATTCTTAAATTAGTGAATATTTTACTGTTTATTAGAATATATTTTTAAATATTTAACTTTAAAAATTTAATAATGAAGAATTAAACTCAAATTTACAGAAACAGGAGCTTTTTTTCTTATTCATAATTTGAAAATATTTCTTATTTTGTTAAAAACTTATCAAAGAAATTTATTGTATCAAAATACATTATTGATGACAAGGTTTTACTTGCAACGGAGATTTTGTCCGTTCTAAAAGAAAGCGTTTGGAACTGGATTTTTTAACTGTAGCAACAACAACTTCACAGATAATATAAAGTTAATAATTGTTTAATATCTTTACTATTCTTACTTTAAATGTTCTTTAGATATCCGATAATCAATATTTGCATTGTATGTTCCTATCTGTCCTATATTTTGTGGAATAAAAAAGTTTTTGGAGAAGGTTATTTGGTCTATATTGAAAATTCTCTCTGTTGTTGTAATTCTTGACACCACTAAATAAGTCCCAAAAGTTTCATATAAACTTAGTTCTACTTGATTATAAAATATGATCTAATATATTGGAAGTTATTTCATTAACTTGACTTTGAATAAAGTAATAAAATTTAGTCGGTACCTATTCTATTTAATTTCCAATCAGGACTTCTTTCTAGACATTATTTACTTTATTTAAAATTATATTTTTGTAAAGGTGGGATTTTCTGTAAAACCTGACTTTGTCCGGATTTAGGATTTTTTCTTTGTTGCAATTAAATAATCGTCTTCGCTAAACACAGTTTCCTGGACGCAATTAAATAGTCGACTTCTCTAAACACAGTTTTTCTGTGTGTTTGGATTACTATTAATAAAATCTTAATTTAGCAAAGCTGGTAGTTTAGACATTAAAGGGGAGAAAGTCCCATAGTCCATTTGAAGACCGTTCGCGCGGAGAAAGTTTTCTTAGCGAAAACGGATTTTTAATTTAACAAAGAAAAAGTCTCTTATTCCCTGAAGACCGTTCGCGTGGAGAAAGTTTTCTTAGCGAAAACGGATTTTTAATTTAACAAAGAAAAAGTCCTTATTCCCTGTTGAGAAGAAATAGTTTTAATTAACAATTTTTATCTATTAGAACTTAAAGTATTTATGTTTAAGTTAATTTCACATTGATTTTTTCTGGGTATTGGGGCTACGTCTCTATTCCATCCTATCTGTCTACATCTGTTCAGTTCCTAAATGTAAATGTTTATTATAAAATAACGGAAACGCTCATTTATATCTGAATGAGTACAAAATAAAGATAACTTATTAAAAAATGGAAATAATTAATTGGTATTGTTGTAATTCTCTTAATATTAAACGAATGATATATAAAATTTAATATTTTATAATTAAATTTAGTGAACAGTGGGTTAAGAAATATAATTAATAAAGAATCATTTTAAGTTTGTCTGCAGAAGACTTAAAATAAATTAAAAAAATCTAAAAATAAAATATTAAAGAATTACATTTCTAATAATTAGCGCTAAAGCTATACCACAATTGCAGAAATGTCTATACTATGAAGGCGTATTAGAGTTAAAGTCGCATGAGTCATATTTATAAAGTTTTTTTGTATCAACTGCTCAATGATAGCAGAAGTGTGCAACAATCAAACTTTAACAGTTCAGACCCCATAGTGACTCCGTGGTCGAAGTTATAGAAGTTCAAATTTGTTTGCCTCATACATTCATCTGACTTTCCATTTAAATCCATTAAATTTCCATTGAAGATCGATAAATTAGTATGAAATGCTGCCGAAATATAATATATACCATCTATTTCATTATTTTTCCAAAAATGTTCAAAATCGGTTCAGTAGGAAAAACGTATAGCGAAAACATAAGGAATCTTTTGAATCATTAAGGTATCTTTATTATATTAAAGAAAACTTTCAAATATTTTATGCGTTAATTTTTTTTAATCATATGAAAATGTTAAATTTAATTTTTATAATTCCTTGACTTAAACGACCAGAACATGAGTAAATATTTTCTCCAACTAAACATATGACAATTTGCCAAAAAATTTTCTTCCATCTTCAACAAAAAAATCATATAAATTTTGTTGCTTCGTAAGTACGTTTGTTGAAAATTTAGTGAAAATGAAATATCATAATTACGTTACGAAAATGACATAAAACGCATTTCAAGACCTAAGAAGAAAGAGCAAAATTTTCTAAATTATGAAATTTGCCCAAAAATGCTACGAGTACAAGAAAATGAAATCATTTAAAATGTGACAAACACAACAAGTATCCAAAACATGAGACGACCAAAAACTCTTAAGTTGTAAGTAAATTGTTGCAGTCAAAACTAAGGGGAAGTTGAAACAGCAAAAATGTTCTTAAATACAACTTATGGCTGTTAAAGTAAAAAATCTACTTTTAAATGAAGTTTAAACATTTTTTTCCATCATTTTTTCCCACTTAACAACTGGTGAACTTGAATGTTGCGAAACATTTTTAAACGCTTTTAGGAATTTTATTAATTTTTTTTTTGAAATTAATGCAATTTTGGTGTAAATTTTTGCCGGAGGTATTTTTTTCTAATTTATTTTTCTCATTTTTTGTGGCTGCTGCTTTACACTCTTCATCTATTTTGGGATGTTTTAAATATAAATTTAAAACAGCAATTGAAAAAGAGCCTTAAGCGAAATTCATATAAATTCTAGTAGAAATATGTCATAATAATAAAAAAAGGGTTGAAATATTTGGTAGAGAGCGAGAGATTTAGAATATAAATTCAAATATGAAAATGATTAGAATTTACATTATAATTTAATAGAGAAAATTATTAGGAAATATATGGCTCAAACTTTATATTAAATATCTAATGAAATATTTAAAGAGCTCTTCTCTTGCTCCTTCTCTCTCTCTTTCTCTATCTCTCTCTTTAACCTTCTTGAACTTAATTTTTTTAAATCAAATAATTAAATACTTGAAATTTAACTAGAAAACTCTCAAAATATTCTTTAATATATTTTTACCCTACACCATTATGCGTTTGTGCTGATGATTGTAACAGGCAGAGAAAATTAAAAATCGATTTAACGATGTACTTCCGTCTGTCTGACCAGCTGACTGTTCAGGTCTAAAGGTCACTATTTTTGAAATATCTTAATGAAATTTGGTACATATTACTATTTTAGCCCAAGTACGAAATCTATTTAAATTGGCCATGTTCAGTTCAATATTTCAGGTACCTCCCATAAAAATGTTCTTCCCGGAAAGGGGTTTAAAGGTAAAAAATCCTAAATTCAAAGCGATTTAAACGGAATTTTTACAAGTCTTATAGTATTCTAAAACGGTGGTTTGGTCTATTATTTCTCATAGCTCCCATACAAACCTCATTTCAAACATCTCTTTTAAGGGCAAAAATCTCAAATATACGTTGCTATTGTAATTATAATTGGTCAAATTAAGATAAATATAAGCAATATAGATGTGCAAAATTATACGAGGGTCTTTTCATAATTTCTTTAAGCCTCTATATAACGCCCCAAAAAAAAAAAATAATTTAAAAACGCATTAATTTCACATATATATTAGTGTCACAATACCAGACATTTAAAAATAAATCAGAAAATCAAATTATACGAGAGTCGTTTATTCATTTTTCGTAACTACCATTTCTAACCGAACATGTGGTTTAGGATATTATATAGTCGGGCATGACCGACTTTACATTCTCACTCGTTTTCAAAATCATATTCTGGTCTTAATTATTTTAACAGTTTAAATATACTGTGGGGCAGAAACGATATTTGTACTTTCATTATATCTGTACCTTTCATAAGTAGAGAGGGAGGAATTTTGTCTTATAACTTTGGACCTCATAAGAGCTACATGAGCGGAGTTATTTGGGGCCGAATTGCGGTACCTCGGACATTCAATTTCCTTGACGAAATTATAATTAATTTTACCAACATATTAAGTCATATGCACCACTTCACCTTCCCAAAAATTATCAAAATCGGTCCGGTAAAAAGAGTCGTATAACTCATTAAGTGTTCAGGTGTTATATTTAAGAAAAACTTTTATATATTGTGTGCGTGTATGTAACTACGCTGAGCACATTCGAAACATTATGTGTTTACTTTATACGCAATTGTGATGGAGGATATTGAAGATTCAGTATAACCGACAGTTTTACTTGTTTTTATTTATGAAGCAAAATCGTACCTTTAGTTAATTTCATTCTGTGTGTAACGTCTACTTATTTTATATCTTCCTCGAGTATTTAATATTACATCCAAATATTATTTATTCTATCCCATTGTGCAAGATCAAGTAGAATTAAAAGTTGAATACAATGTGCCGGGTGGAAAATGGAAATAGTAAAACAAATTATAGTTCTTTTAACAAACTCTTAACTGTTGCATGCAGCATTTAGAAAATTATATAAAATTAGTAAAAGGTAAAAAATAAAGTAACATTTTACGTGTACAAACACACACGCAATAAATTTACATTAAAATATTTTTGTAAAAGATAAATCCTCTTGCTATTTTCTCCTTAGATGTTTGGCTCTTGTAGACAAGCTATGGCTATGGGTATATATATGTGTGTGTGTATTTTAATACTTTTTGTAGACATTAAGCTTTTTAACGGAAATGTCACAAAACTTATGCAATTTGTATGTTATAAAGTGTTGCCATTTTCTGAAAATGTATATGTTTATGTAATAACAAATGTATTGTAGACTATATGCAGAGCTATACACTTAGAAAGAGTTGTAAGTACCACTACTTCTGTTGTAAATTTTAAAAGAAAAATGGTAGAAAAAATATTTCAAAAGAAAAAGAGTTATAAAGATGGAAATATAGAACAACTTGTAGGAACTGCCCGGGTTGCCAGATGTTGATATTTTGTGTAAAAGTTTTCAGTTCAATGGATTCGATAGTTTACTACTTTTAGTTGAAAAATATAGTTTCTAATTAAAAAAGGAAATTTTAACAAATCCGATTGATTCATGGCCTTAGAAAAATTTCGAAAGCTTAAAGTTCAAATGGAGAAAACTCGAAAACTATAAGAAGTATATAGCACTTATTGACTGTAACATACAAATCTTCGTAAAAACTATTTTAGAGTATTGAACAAAGGAACAACAGTTAAGTATATAATTTTCATGTACCCTACTTTGCGTCCCTATAAATGCATGAAATTATAATGCTACAGTCTTCTGCTGACATTATTGTTAAGTTGTATGCAAATCATGTCAGCCTATTAAAAGTTAAAGATTTATTTTCCAAAAAATCGTATCTGCCTCACTGTGCAGCGGAAAAATCTCTTCAGAGTTACAAGTGTAGAGTGTTTAAAACACAGCAGTGCCGAATGCAGTGTGCTGCCTTATTTTTCTAATAAACTCGAATAATAATTTTAGCCTCTGTTATAGGAAAACTTTTTGTATCATATGGTAATAACATAAAATTATTAAAAACTTTTTATATGAGTCAACAAACTATGAACAGAATTAGAAAAACATATCACGAACTAATTAAATTGCAAAGTGTTAACAAGGAAAGACTTGATTTCGATTACTTAAATATAGACAAGAAAATCATGTGCAACATATGATATTCATTTTTTGGTTGTAAAATAATTCCATTATAAGTTTTTTCTTTAGATTCCCAAAAAAATATTTGACAACTCTGATTATATTCCCAGTTTTATTCTTTTGTCTCACCATTTGTCAGAGTAAGAAATTTTTAATGGTGCCAGAAATGTGTTAGTATGTGTATATACATGTATAGCATATATATTAAACTATGTCTACATACTTATCAGTTTGTATGTTTTAGTTTTGCTGTCGTAATTCATAAAACGTAAAATTTTTGCGCTAAATTACTTAATATGCCATTACGTGTTAAACACAGTAAAGAACAGACGTTCAAAACAAAACAAAAAAAACTTTGTTCATTTCATGAAACATGTAAATCTATATGTGTGTCGGTGTATGTTTTTGTCTTTCTGCAAAATGATAGTAAATATTTAATAGGATTTTCTTTCATATTCTTCTACTTCTTCTTTAAAGTGCCACTGCTATTTTTACTGCTGTTTCTCTTCTTTCTTGAGTTTTACTTAAGCTAAAGCATATTGTCAAGTGTCATTGCAAGCGAAAAACATAAGAAGAAAAAATGCGATAATGAATTACTTAAACTGTAATATCTGAAATATATTAAACTGATAAACTTTTTCTCCATAAATTTCTTAACTGCAAAAGATTTTAAATAGAATTTAAATAATATTTAAGTCAATTTTTTACATTTTATTTTTTAACTAATTTATAAATTTGATTTTAATTAAAACAAAATGGATAAAATCGTTATTGAACGTAGTTGTAATTTTTTTAGTCGTAAAATTTTAAAGGAGAAAATTCTCAAAAAAATGCATTAATTCTGAACAAATGTTGAATTAACAATTTTTTTAATGATATCGGGAAAATTGCTTTTACGTCACATAAAATAAAATATATAATTCATCACATATGTTTATTCCGATTACAATACAGCTAAAATACAGCCTTAAATATTCTCTAAAAATAAATTTATTAAGACTTTTTCTTTTATTTACTATTTTTATAATATTCCTTTTATTCAAAAATTACAATAAAACTTAATTTATATATTATTGGAAATTACAATTGCCTGTTCGAAACTTAAGCAACTTTCAACATTTATTATGTAGTTGAACAAAATAAAAGTAAGACCTGTAAATGTCAAGGTGGTGGGAGTGTTTTGATTTTAAAGTGTAGTCAGTCCTCTTATAGAAATCTAGACGATCCTTTTATTGAAGACGAAAAGAAATTTTGTATCATACGTGGTTTTATTAGCATTAAACTTATCTCAGAAAGGGATTTTCTTCAAAAAGAATCAACATTTATTAACTGATTTAAAAATGTATTTGTTCGGAACTTTATATTTTTGTTTTATATGGAAAAGATTTTGGAAAAAACTTGAATTATACAAATTTTGTCATAAAAAATTTTTTCTTTTAAGTTCTCAAATCGTAAAGCTGGAATTATCTTTAATTTTTTTTAAATAAAGTAAAAAAAAGACATTTCTGTTCGTATTGATGACAGTAAAAGTATTTCTTTATGTTTTATTCTTTGGAAGGGATTTTGGGTGCTTTCTTGTAAAAAGGTGGAATTTTATTAAATTCTCTGAAACATCTTTTGACTACAAATGACTCTTCACTAACTTTTTGTGAATCTGGTAGTTCTAACGTTTTCATAGATACAAAATACTTGTGTAAGAACTTCACACCTTGGCTAAAAATCCAACCTAAACTACTCTTACTTTAGTCAAATTTAAATATCTTTTAAACTGTAAAAGATAATTTACATATAGAGAATTACAAGGTCTATCTTCTTTCTAAATTACTTTCGTTCTCATATGTAAAAAATCTAAGAAAATCTTCATTTTTCACTTGTTGATGCTAATGAAATTTATTTCTTAATTCTTATATAATCGATTTTATAAGTGACCTTTATGGTTTCTTATCATATTTTATATTTAAACATTTAAATATTATGCAAACATTTTATCATATTTATTACATTCTGTTCGAATTAGTATATTCAGATTTATTGATATAAATTTGTTATCTTTGTAGCTCAATTTCAGATGTATAAAATTCTCCATAAAAATATAAATAATTGAATGAATATATTTTCTTTATTTTTTATTTATTTTTATTGTGTGAAATTTCTCAACATTCAAAAATATTTATTTTCATCATCACAATCAAGAATTTTTTTCATATATTTCATGCTGAGTGGTCATTCATTCTTTTACTCATTCCTTCTCTCATTTGTTTCTGTTGTTGTAATATCTTTATGCTTCATCCTTCCTGCAAATTTGAATGTGTTGAAATCTTTTGATATATTTACTATTTAGTTTATATTAGGATCATGTATTTGAGTACTAATACAAATGTATTCATTTTTTTCCTTTTCAACATTTTTCTTCTTTTTCTTCTTTAATAAATGATACTTTTTGTGTGAACATAACGTATGAAATGATAAGAATAACAAAATATATGAATGTATGAAAATGCAATTCATATGCACACAAATGAATTTATATATAAGTGACCAAAGGAGTTTAAATCATGAAAAAAGGCCTTTATAACTCTTTATTTAGTTATAATAAGTAAACATGATTTTTTTATACATAATTCGTGAATTTTTTTTGAGAAATAAATAATATCTAAAATGTCCCCTCGGGTATTTGAGGCCCCATACTTTTATACCCCGGTTATAACAAAATGTATTTATGTAGGGGTGTAAATATGGTTGTGTGTAAATTTTTATGTATAACTGTCATATCCGACATATGAGCAATTTAGAAAAAAATATATCTTTTTGAATTTCTTTTAATATTTCAAAATTTATATTTTAATTTAAAATTTATATAACTGTTTTTTTCTTCAAAGTAAAAAAGTCTACAGAGCCGACTGTTAAATATCACCTACCATTAACATTTGCATGCCAAATAAGCAAATTTTGCGTTTCATCAGTTTGAACACCGTTTCCGGAAAAAGCCCTTATATGAAAACTACGGTGGAATACGGTCTCATATTCACTGAATTCATTATAAAAGATTATACTGAACCATTTTGGAAAAGTTTTTCTTTTAAATTTTTAATCTAAAATATCGGTCTATAATATTTTTTACTGCGGATATTGCCCGTTTAAATAGAAAACTGAAAAGAACTATAACAAATAGTCTGGCCCGACTTCTATATAAAAAGCCAAATATCTATTTTTAAAAAAGATCTAATGATAATGATATTTTAATTGCATACCAGTGTCCTTTCCGAGAAATATATCGTCCGCGTTGTAGGACTTTTTGGAAATGTGAACACTCATGAAATTTGTTTCATTTGTAAGAGGAACAACCGCTCCCTTGTGGCCTAAAAATTTGTTAGACCTTTTTTTATTGCAAAAAACTTTTGGAAATTTATATATATTGAGTGTTCAATACACAAGCTTAACTTGAACTACAATGGCCATGTTGTCGCCATTCGTACAACTGGCACGCCAGACGGTTATCTTTAAAGTGTAAGACATTTCAAAATAATCTAAAATGGTACGCCAGTCCCTTTTCCAAGATAAGATTTGCTATAGGGTTTTATCAAATCCTCCAAAACTCATAAGGCTTTCTTAACTTCTTTAGATTAACTAGAGTTTATTTTTTGTAAACAATTAATTTACCGACGGTATCATTCAAGAAAAAAACAACTAAATTTATTATTGTAAACATTTATTGATGGCGCTCCCTGGAGGTGGGCCATAAAGCATCTTTTAAATGTTTTTGGTAGCAAAAATTGTCTGATTTTTTGTTTATTTTTTTTAAACTTTAGTTAATTGTATTTTTTAATACAAAACTAATATAAGTATTTAAATTAAATTACTTAAATTATTAAATAAATTTAATATAAAACTTTTTGTAATATAAAACAAATTTAATATAAAACTAAATGTGCTTGGAGGGTACAGTGAGATCGAAAAATTTTTAACACACGTTTTTCATAAAAACTTCTAACTTAAGTATTATTTAGTTTTTTGTTAATTTACTTTTTTAAAACTTGTCAGTTCTTCTGTTTAATATCAAATTAATACGTTGCTAATTAAATTAGATGAGTGACCAGAAAAAATTGCGTACTAAAATTATTAAAAATTGTCCGTTGATAGAAAACCTGGTTCAAATTTTCAAAAAAACTCTGAACACATCCGGTAGGGTATCAGACCCATTATCTCAGGACTATTTGGTAAGAAAAGTTAAAGCTTAACAAAAGCTAAAAAAGTTTCTGACAATAACGCTGCCAAAATTTTAGAGGCCAAAGAGAGAGCACGGAAATTGAAGTCAATTTTTTTTTTTTAATGTTATTGCTGCTTAACGGATGACAAAACGTATGTTCTGTCAGATTTTTCGCAATTTTCTTTCTAAAATTAAATACCACTAATGCTCGAGCGAATTTTAAAAAACATTTTAGCAGTCAAAATTTCCCAAAACATTCTTAATATGACAAGCAATATCAGACTTTACCGTTTGCTCTATAAATACCGAAATTTACATCAAAGAATGTTTACAAAAAGGTTCAAAACACTTCATAGTATGTCAACTTATTCTGGGTCTCATTTGGCATTGTATCACTACTCAAAACAAACCATTGAGTGGTACAAGAACTATAATGTGGTATTTGTACCAAAAGAAACAAATCCTCCAAACTGTCCGGAGCTAAAGACAGTGGAAAGATATTGGGCTTTTGGTAGAAGAAAATTGAAGAACACAAAAAGTTGTGTGGTAGATATTAAGCGGAGATGGATTTCCTGTTCAAGCAAAGTGACAAAAGCACTATGATTAAAACTATAAAATGGACCTTTTTGTAAATTCTTATATTTTAAATCCTTTTTTATAATGTTCGTATGTTTATAGATAAATTTTGTCAGCCAATTTAAGTTGTCAAACTAAATTTTTAATTTGTTGTAAAATTTTCTTGACCATTTAAGTTTCAAATTAAATGTACTAAAACAATTCAAAAATAATTAATGAACATCCATTTCATTTGAAAAATTGCACTCTTATAGCGCTAAATTGTTATCGTAAATAAGTTTAAATTTATCTATTGGCCATTTTTCCAATTTGGTATGGATAATTATAACGATATAATTAACAACACTTACCACCCTTTTCTTCAATTATCTAGTTTTGTATTGTACATACCTGCAAGAAAAATTAGAAAATAATATTTATAAAATCTCAATCAAATTAGAATTTAATTATAAATCAACAGAAATTGTCTTCTTACAATTTTCATTTAATATTTTCTTATTTTTAGAATTTATTACCAGCACAATGTATAGATAATAAAGTAAAATGTCAATTAATTTTGAACATAATTTTCTTCTTGTATTTTTATTTTCTCTTTTTTTTCTTTTGGTGTATGGAACAGGGATTAATTACAAAACTTTTCAATACTTCAAGGAACAAGGGAAAATGTTAGAGAAAAGAATATAAAATAAAGTTTTAAGATGTCACTTACTTTGTTAATTGCTAAAGGTTAAAATGCAGCAACTAAAAATAACTTTTAACTAACTTTTTACTAAGAAAATGAACAACAAACTGCTTAAAATGCTAAAAAATTTAAGAGTTTGAATAATATTTAAGTTGGACTTTTTCAAAATCGATGTAATTAAATTATTGTTTGAATGGCTGATGGGGTTTTGACTAATTTTTGGCAGAATTAATTTTATAAAAATAAATATTTTTCTTTAATATAAAATATAAGTTAGTTTCCCGCCCTGCTGCTACCAGTTGTTGTAGTGGAAGTTCAAATTAAAAAGTTCATTATGTTAACAACACTCTTAACAGATTTTTTCCACTTTGGGGTTCGAACAAAAGTTAAAAATAAAAATATAATAAAACACAGGAATAATAAGAGAACAGAAGTTAAACACAACTTTTCCCCCAGACATAATTCATTCATACTTTTTTATAATCCACCAAAAATCTGGGGTTATATGTTGCTTTAAATTTAGTGGAAAACTAATAGAGACCCAACTTTATTCAACACAATGTAATTTAATACTGTGATTAAATATTAAAAAAAAATTATAAAGTTTTTTTCTCCTTTTCACTTTTTTTGTTAACAAAAGGTTATATAGAAAAAATTGCGTTTAATAATTTAAGCGTTACTTACAGCGATAAAACGCTAAAAAGTTAAATAGATATTTTTTATAAATATTTCAAATATTATATATCTAACGGATACACGTCAATCGGTTTTGTTGAATTTAAAATACTCTTTACTGGTCATACTTTTCGCATGATATAATTATTTGATGAGTTCTTGATGTTCGCTACACAGAAACAATTAATGTGTTATAAAATGAGTTATATTTTTGGCTGTAACTACTAACATATAACTTTATATTGTGGTAATTTGTCGATTACTAATGAAAAGTTTTTCAAAAAAAAATTCGCAGGAATTTAGAGATTGTTCAGATATCGGTCTATATATTTTAATAAACCGAACCGATTTTGCTGGTTTTAAATGGGAATTTACTCAGAACAATTACAAAAACTCAGGCTTTGCCAATTATACCAGATGTGAGCGTTCGAAAAACAGACAGACAGTCGGGCATAGATAAAACGATTTTATGCATTATGGGGTCTTAGATGATGCCTTAAGTTAAGTTAATTTATCCTTTTAACCATTTGTGTTGGTGGAGGGTATAAAAACACCATAATTTCATTAGTGATGTAATTAAAAAACAAGTAAGACAACAACAATCTTACCTACAGTACAACGATTGTCAAACTTTAATACAACTACATACATATGTGTTTTAAATACACGTATACATTTACCCACTCATTTAATGAATTACAATAGCTTTTTTATACCCTACAAAACTTTAGGTGGTTGGGATATTATGGCTTTTACTGATTTTGGTAAAATTCAGTAAATTACTCACACTCACCTTTAAGTGTAGCGTTCAACTAAGAATCACTTTCTGAGTCGATTTAACGTTGTCCGTCAGTCCGGCTGGATGTCCAAGTGCACATTGTGAACACGCTTCAGGTCGAAATTTTTGAGAAATCTTGCTGAAATTTGGTATATATTATTCTTGGTGGTTGTTGTAACAGTTTACAATGGGATAGAAGCGATTTCTAAATCGGTTTTTGATTTTGAAATATATATTTTTTTAAGTCAATCTTTCTTGATGAAATTTTACACTCTCCAACCGACTTTAGATTATAATATAATAAAAAAATTAAAACTTTTTAAAAATAAAGCTTTCGAGATTTGAGCGGTTTGTTAAATTAAGTCGAAAATTGGAGTTCTATGAAAAATAGGTTGAATAGGAAAAACTCTGGTTCTCTAAAAATTTAAGCTTTTGAAAGTTCTTTTTTTTGTGTTATGAGTTACTTAAGGAAAATTTTCTATAATTAAAAAAGTGTGTAACAGTTTTTTAATTAATTCGTTAAAGGCTTATAACTTTTGATTCCATTAAGATATTTTCTAAAATTTAGAAGAGGTTAGAGGTTTTCACGGTTCCAATTCGAATTCAATAAAATTTATCCAAAACTTGTTATTACTTATGAAATTTCCCATTATGGTTTTAAGTAATTTTAATTGATCCTATAAACATTTTTATTTTTAATTTATTTAACATTTTTTTAACTTAAATCAGAAGAGATGATTCCTTTCTTGATGCTTATTGGACACTTAGATTCGATTTTTGTATATTTATAATAATTTTCTATAGAAATTTTAAGTCTAAATATATAAATGACAAGGTAGATGGCTAGAGATAGCTAAATGTAAATAATGGCTGAAAAATATTTAACGACAAAATTAAAAAATGGCAACACTAATAGAAATAAATTTGCTTATTTATAAAAAGAAGTGAAATTGAATTGAATTTATTCACGTGGTTATTAAATTTTGTTTTTTTTTTTTTTTTCAAAAATGTCCTAAAATATTAAAAATCCATATTCTTTAACTGACTAATGGTGCTTATGATTAATTTACAAACAATATTAAATTAATCAAACGCACCATTTGTCGCAAATTAAACATTCATTTCATTTTCATTGCAAAAATATATCATTTCTCTCTTTCTCTATTTTCTAATGTGTTTTTTTTTTGTATTTGTTTTTATTTATAAAACAACAATTGAAACTTAAAGAAAATTCATTTAGAAGTTTTCAATTCTCATTTTAATTTAAAAGAAAATGTTGAATGATCTTGGTTACTTTTTTCACTCATATTCATAGCACACAACAATATTATAGTTCTGTTGAAAATATTTCTCATAAATTCTATTTTGTAAAAAAAGAATTCCAAAAATACAAAAAAAAATTAGAAAGTATTGAAATAAAAAAATATTTTGTTTCCCCTCATGTTCGCATAAAACTTATATTTAACAACAACGAATGCCATTCGGAATGTTTGGCTAAGAATAACAACAACAATAGCAAAAACTTCAGTGACACTGCAATAACAAACTATAAAAAAGTCAAAGTATATTTTCGTATAGAAAAAAATTGAAATTTATCATTTTTCATCATTCATACACTTCGTGAAGTTCCCAGTAAAAAACTAACGAACAATGAAATAATGATGACTTTAAGTTTTAAATTTAAAAAGTTTAAAGTGAATTTTTTAGTTAGAAGTGCTATCGGTTACCACACTGTTATTCAACCGATTTTATATACTGGACATTAATCATAATGAAAATGAATTCGTTAAAGAGTTTATTTTTAAAAAAATCTAATTTTTCATAAGATTTTTTCACTTATAAAATCATTTTTCTTGTTCTGAATTTAATAATTTTCTAATTATTTTATTAAGAAATCTTAGCAGAAGGATGTGAAAACAAAAATTACAAAATTATTTTAAAAAATCTATTTGGAAACATGTTGACTCCATAAGAATTCTTCAGAAAATTAATTAATAATATATGCTTTGATCGTACCTTCCCCTTGATCCTTTCCCCGAGATTTTTACAATAAATTTTATTTTAATTCTAAAAGTTCTTTAGATTTTTGAGAATTAACATTCGGAATTTATGGTGAATACCATATCTAAAATAGATTTTATCCAAAGAACAGTGGTTGATACAGAATATAAATACTGTAGCGATTAAATTGTAAGCAACTTTTTTCACAGACCTAAAAATTACCACAATCTTAGATTAATTGGATGTTTGTCTTAACAACATTTTAAATCTCTCGTTGTAAAAGTTCTTCAAACAATTACTTTTTCCCATTATTCTGAGGAAATCCTGTTCGAAAAGAAATCCCGCTATTCGCAGATTTTTTAAACTTAATCATAAAGATTATTGAACGATGCAAAAAAAGTAATTTGTTGTCGTATTATTAGGTTTCATGAAAAGTGGGTAATCCCAAGCCCAAAAATGTATGGGTTTTTTCATCCAACCATCTAAATTTACGCCGAAACGGGAGTATTCCTTGCACTGAAGGAAATTGATTAAAAAATGATTGAACAATAATTATCAGATTATTCAACCCATAACGATAGCACAATACCGTCTTAATTCCCGGATCTTGTCGAATTTGTTGTTAGAAAAAAAAAGAACAATTATAAAAAGCTGATATTTAACTTTTCATTCCAAGAAAGACAGTTGGACATATAATTATGGTCTAGCTATAATAAAGATTGTTTGGTTATGAGGAAAAATTGTTGGATATCATCTGGTGTATATAATTAAATTTTAGGGCAACCAATAGAGCAAGAAATGAACATAAGACATTAGTACTTTTGATATTTGAGTATAATTACTTAACTAGTTTTGTCGTGAGAATGTTTCCATGAAATGGAACAGAAATATATAAGGATGAAAATATCTATTTACTTTATGTATTTTCTTAACTTATCTAATTCTTTAGTTTTAGTCTGATTTACTGATAGCGTAGTTGGTCCTTTTATAGATATATTTGTAAACAAAATTTTGGATCAGATTTTGCTTAAAGTTTTTGTTTGGCACCGTAGCTCCCGAATTTACAATCATAGAGAATCTTTTTGGCATTTTAGAAGGAAGAGATTTAGTTCGAGGCTTCAGAAGTCATTTGAAGCTGACCAACTGTCTAAAATCAGAATTTGAAGGGATGATCTATTCTATGATAAAATTTTTGCTGTCATTGTTTGATAACCGATATTTTATAAAGTAGTAAATGCAGAAAAGAGTTTTCATTTATTTGTAAAACGAGAACACATACGAAAATGAGTTCTTATTGGGAAAAGTTGTTTTATGTTTCGAACAATGCTGTATATTTCACTCTTTAAAAAAAAAAAATTGTATAAAAAATGCAAGTAAAACTCTCTTAAATAACAGAACGTGTCTGCTAATATATGAAACTACGTGTTTTCTAAAAACTGCTGCAATTTTTTTAAAATTTAACACAATATTAAATAAATAAACAAAACTACTAAAATAGAACAAAATAAATTTTAGTATTTAGAAATATCCAGCTGATATAAAACTCTTTAAATAAATTTTATAAAAATTTTATTAAAAAAAGGACGTTGGAAAATTTAATGAATTTTCTAAATGAAAAATAAAGAGAAAAACTAATTTATAACTCTTATATAACGCACGTCATGATGGGTAATAATGACGTTATATATTTATGCGTTTGTATGTATGTGTGTTAGTTATAGAAAAGTTTATCCAACCAACCAAATAAACAACAAAACAATTTTATCTCCACATAAACTGTTGTTTGTGTGTGCGTGTGTGTGTTAGTGTCAACATGTGTGTATAGTAGAGATTCCAGTTTCAATTACATATTTTAGAAAAAAAATGAGTTTAATTCTTTCCATAATAAATTTAAAGTGTTACCATGTTTGTATTCTATTCTCTTTTTCTGTGATGGTATTTCGGCGTTTAAATTAATTTTTATTTGACATACGAGTAAAGTTTTTCAGTTTAAA
The DNA here is from genome assembly GCA_004302925.2 of Cochliomyia hominivorax. Lineage (NCBI taxonomy): Eukaryota > Metazoa > Arthropoda > Insecta > Diptera > Calliphoridae > Cochliomyia > Cochliomyia hominivorax. Next base: position 32,854,543 of record PYHX02000494.1, read on the forward strand.
AGTTTTTCTTTTTAATATTTCTGTTAAAATATTTTTTACTCAACATTTATTATATTTTATGATTAAAATATAATTTAATTATTTTGTCTAAAAGTTAACGACAAACACAAAAATTTAACGATATCTAACTAAATAGAATTTATAATGAAAAAGCTCTGCAGGAGTTTGTCAGAAGGGTTCTCAATTTCACATTTGCATTGTTTTTCAAAAATAATAAATTAAAAATTTTCTATTAAAAAAAACTAATTGATTTAATTCAATTTAATATTTATATAAGGAAATTGCAATATTTAAATTAAATATTATTTTCTTATTTGAATAAAACATATATACGCACTAAAGCATATTCCTACAAAGAGTTTTACTGTTATATTTATTTGTTATCGATCACTTAAAAAATATGGTCTCGCAATAAGAGCACTAATTTTTTAAGAAAATCGAAATTAATTTGTTTTCGTTTTGTGCATTACTTGAATAAACTTTACACGTATCCATATTTTTATCATATTTTTGGAATGCAAGTGGCTCATCTGGAATATCATAACACTACCACCATCGATATTACGTCTTGATATATTGTCAAAATATGAGTATGAGTCAGGACCGTCTAAATTATTATACTCTCCACCACCACAAATGGTGAGGGTATATTAAGTTTTTCATTCCATGTGTAAAGCCAAGAAGGAATCATCTCAGACCCTACAATGTATATATTATTGCATCAAATCAAAAACTGAGTCGATTTAGCTGTGTCCGTCGCCCGAATAATTGTCCGAATAATTGTCCGAATTCAATAAAAATTGCCACATTGTTTGTTATTGTCCTAAGCAGTTTGTTATTTAAAACCAGCTATATCGGTTTATAAGCAAGGAAGTTATAGACCGATATCTGAAACAACCTTAAAATTTCGAAAATGAACTCTTAAAATTTTTTCTAAAAATGTAATTGGACTTAAATCAAAAAAAAAAATAAAAATTTAGCATACAATTGCACGTGCTTCATCATCGTGCAAAAAAATATCAAAATCTGATAAACAGGAAAAAAGTTATAATTATCAAAATCTGATTAACAGGAAAAAAGTTATTCACAATTTTGATACACCCCAAACTGTTTATGTCATATGGGCCGCAATTTTTAAGATAATTTACTGAAATTTGTCACATATATTAATTTTGATACAATAATAAATCCAAAGAAGTCATATTGTTCTGGGATCATTAACTAACCCAACTCCCATATAAGGACCCTTCCCGGAATATGATTTATAGCTTATAAAACTTTTAAATTTGAACCAATTCTATTCAAATTTCCACAATTAATTTCCTAACTATTTTAAATATATGTTATAAATTTTATTAACATGGGTCCATATTTTGATATAGCTCCCATATAAGGCCCCTTCTCTCTTAAATTTGAACCAATTATTTTGAAATTTGGCACAATTAATTTTTTAAATATTTTAAATATATGTTATAAATTTTATTGACACGGGTCCATATTTTGATATAGCTCCCATAAAAGGGCCCATCCGGAATATGATTTATAGCTTATAAAACTTGAACCAATTTAATTAAAATTTGGCACAATTAATTTTTTAACTATTTTAAATATATGTTATAAATTTTATTAACATTGATCCATATTTTGATATAGCTCCCATATAAGGCCCCTTCTCGGAATATGGTTTATAGCTTATAAAACTCTTAAATTTAAACCAATTATTTTGAAATTTGCACAATTAATTTTTTAAATATTTTAAATATATGTTATAAATTTTATTGACATGGGTCCATATTTTGATACAGCTCCCATATTACGCCCCTTCCCGGAAAACGGGTTTGAGCTTATAAAACAATCAAATAAAGACTAATTCCAGGACAATCAAATAAAGCTTCCATATCAGGCCCTTCACCGAAAACAGTTTTCAGCTTATAAAACGAGTTAATAAAGACCAATTCTATTGAAATTCGACACAATTATTTTGCTAACTGTTCTGAAGATATTAAGACGTTAAGAATGAATTGTTTTTGACCCCATAGTGTATATATTCTTGTATCAAATCAACATCTCAGTCGATTTTCGTCAATCTCTCTTTCTGCTCACATCCACAAAAATTTACGGAGCTCAATGAAATTTGGTGGAAAAAAGACAGTTCAGTGGAAAAAATGTTATAGCCAAAATTATAACTAATTTTATGACTAATTTAGAGTTTGTATATTATATACTATATACATTTATGAGTGTATGTGTGGAACCTAACGTATTCCCTTTACACGATTTTGTGGTGGAGGGTATTGAAGATTCGGCATAGCCGAATATAGCATTCTTACTTGTTTTTTTCACTTTTCTGTCCATTTCATGTATTTTCATGCAACTTTTCTTTATTCCTGTTTTCTTGAGCTATGATTAAGAACTACTTTGTGTACAATTATCTATTTGTTAATTTCGCGCCTCATTTTCGGAAAGTTAAATTTTAAGACCAATTTCCCTATTGAAATATCTTTGTTCAAGAATAATTTTAAATTGGGTCTTTTGTTCCTTATCGGGCAAAAGAGTTCTGTTGGGCATCCTTAAACGTTTTCAAATTTATTGATTTTATTAGGCATAATTGATATATTGTCATTAAAACATACTCTTATTTAGAAGAAACATAAATTTATAATATCTTATTTTTTGTAGTTTTTTAAATATTTTTTATGTCTGCGTTTATAGAAATATAATACATAAAATAATACTATGAACATTTGATCGCATGAATTAAGACTAAGAAAAAATCTTGTTTACATTAAAAATAAAGTCACCTTAAGTTGCTCTTATCTTTTGGATGAGAACATAATTTAAATGAGAACACAAAAGATGAATCAAATTAAATACCTTTATAGTAATATGCATCAGTGGAGTATAGTGCTATAGATTGTCCTTATTAAGTACTTCTAGTCTTATATAATGTATTTTAACATATTTTTAATGTCTCTATTACATATTATTATAAAATTGAATGAATCGGAAATATTTTATTGAAAAATAGTTAAGAAACTGTATTATATATTGAACAGGTCTTATAGTGAATGAGCTACAATAAAATATAGTATTGTTTGATACCCAAACAACTTTTAACGATCATGCTCGACTTTGATATACCCATACCATACACATAGCAACTGCGGGAAATTATGTACCGAACAGCTTAAAATTCGACCATCTATTTCTTTTTGATTGAAAGTTATAATGAAAAGCAGCCGGACGAGTATATTTTAAACTGCCAAAAGTATAAAAAGTTATAATGAAATAAATTTCATTTCCTTGAAAGTTATAAGAAATAATAAAATTAATTTATAAGTTTTCTGTTCAAAACCTAACCAATTTTTTATATTTTTAAGTGCTCTAATTGTACAGAATAAGATTCGTCATAATTTTCGACTCTGATTTTATGAAACCTATCAGCTTCTATTTACTTTTTTTAAGGAAATGTTCAAAGTATCTCTTTAGAATGGCCAAAGAGGTTATCTGGAAGCTGCTGTGACCAAACCTAGACTTGAATCCCTCTAGTTTATAATTAATCTTTATCCAACTTCGATAAAAGTTTTGAGCGATTTTCCTTTAAATATCCAAAAAACTGCTTTTAATAATAAAATTGCCATCTCATTTGTCTTTGTTCTTCTTGCACTAAATCAGTTTCTATTTTCCAATAGACCAATCCACATCCAAACAAAAAATAGCAGGGACAAATAGCCAGGACAATGATTTCAGTGACTCCAAATCACGAATTACATTTTTATTTTAATAGTCATAAATTATAGAGACGTAGTTAATTAAATTTATCGGAAGCATGTAGACGATGCACAAAACTCCGTACAGGGGTGTAGCGCTGTACTGCTATACAGCACCTTAACATCTACTTATACAGTGACTAAGTCAGTGAAACGCAAGTGCAAGACGACCGTTTTAAAAAAATAATGAAGATGATCTGATTGATGTTTACTTACCCATATCTTCTTTATGGCTTGTAAAATTTCGTATTGATATCTGCCGATTTTTAATTGAAAATTCTTCTTAGTCTCAGATCTCGATTTATGTTTTTTTAATTTACTGAAGCTGATGACGAATAATCAAGTGATACTTCACTGAGCATTAACCATGAGTTAGAATGTGAACGTATTAATAGATAGACGGAAGTATAGACGGGAATGTATATTAATTAATTCTTTTTGATGTTACATAAAATACTAAATGAAAATATTTAATGAGAATATATAAACATTCTCATTCACCAATTGTGGTAGTGTAGAGTACAATAAATATTTTTTAACAGTCATGATTTCAAAGATATTTATTGTAAATTATGTTAATTGTTTTTTCGTTTTTGTTCATAAACTTTTCGAACGAAATGAAATTTATGGATAAAATCTAATTTGAATACCCTCCACCACAAGTGATTAACTTTGTCATTCCGTGCGTAATGTAATATATATTCATAAATTAAATACAAATCTGAGTTTATTCAGCTATGTCCGTCTGACAGTTTGTCTGTTGTTGGCACGTTTACATCCATAAAAATTGGCAGAGCCCAATGAAATTTGGCCAAAATAATCGCTATATTTCTGAGAAGCTTCCTATTTAAAACCAGCAAAATCAATATATTAAAAGATATAGATCCATATCTTAGGCAACTTCTAAGTTCAAATGAAGAACTTTCGTAAAATTGTCAATTATTAATCGTTAAATTTGCTTTAATATTCAGTTAAGTAAACTTCATTAAAATTCAAAAATTATCAAAATCGCTTCAGTAGAAAAAAAACTTTTGAATATCGCATAAGTCAGTGAGTATATATGTGAGTGTACATGTACGTAACGCAACATATTTCCTTCACATGCATTTGTGGTGTAAAATATTGATGAGTCGACATGGTCGAATATTGCATTTCTACTTGTTATTATTTAAATCAATAAAAATTTTGATACAAAATATTAAATTAAGAAGAAAAATTATAAAAAAGTCGTAGTTTATTTACTAAAATTCCAAAATTTATTCATTTTAAAATATTTATATTTTTCAATTCAAGGATGTTAGTTTTTTCAATTTAAGACTACGATTTTTAAGTCATAACGTTAAAAAAATGTTTTGAAAAAGTGCATAAAATAAAGTTTACTCCTTTTTGTAACTTCTTGAGAACTGTTTTCCAAAGATAAACTCTGAAAAAATAGAAAAGAGAAATGAAAACGAATGCAAATTAACTTATCATTGACAAAAAGTAACTAAAACAAAAATGAAAACCCATTGAAATTTAAACAATAGAATTGACTTCAGAAACTGAAAAGAAATTTCTGAAAAAGCAAACTTAACTTTACGACAAAATATAACAAAATAATGGGATATTGTCACAAATTAAGTTGATAAAAAATTACAACAAAAATGTATACAAATTTACACGTTTTACTTTTATTGTTGATGAAACCAACAAAAGACACATAAAATCAACAAAAAAACTCAAACAAAAATAGAAAAAATGTAACAGAAAAACAAACAATTAAATAAACAGTTTTTTAAAAGTAACACAAATAAACACAACTAAAAATGAATTAAAAAAAAACATTAAATAAATATGTTTGTGTGTATGTATATAGTATAGTTTGTTCATTGTTTAAAGAAGGCAACACCTCGAATTAGTTTTATATTCCAAAAGGTATTAAAGCGTATGTGAATCAACAGAAAAAGGTAAAATGCGCACAAGTAAACACTCTATAAATCGATAATTAATTAAAGGATAAATTACCATAATAAATCAATATGATACATGTAATATGCGGTAAAGTGGCTGGTAAGGATCGATCATATATTACGCCAAATTATGGCTAAGGTCTTAAAAATTATGAACAGACTCTAGAATATATATTTATTTAAGATTTATACTACGATATCACAACGTGTAGAACTAAGCTCTTAGAATTTTAAACTCTTAACGGTTGGAGTACTCGGAGTGTTAAATACATTGGGATAGTAAATTGATAACATGGAGTTTGAACACTAAAGCCTATGACTGTGATATACATCTGTTGTAAGGCCATTGGTAACAGATGGAGACTTTGTTCTAGAAATATGAACTGGATCTATGTAGTTGGAATCACTTGAAGCTTCCTCAAAGCGCTATAAGTATAGTTCGGTCTTTCTAAGGTTGGGATTACTGAACACATTACTAAGGTCTTCAAACTGAGATTAGGCTAAATATCACGGTTAACTGAAGATAAAGATAACTCCTTGATTATTGCATCCCTAAAATAATAAACACGAAGTATAAAAGGTGTCTTTATTGAGGAATTCAACATGCGCACGTCTTGCAAACTAACTGACTGAGGTATTAAAGGATATGCGGTCGAGATATTATGATTACCGGACATCGAATCTCGACAGAGAATGGCGCATATCATTAAGAAAGATGACATAACAATCGAAAATTCCGTTGATCTGGGTGCATGGACATGGAACTAATTAATGATGCTCTACAGAAAAGAGGGTAACACTGATCGATTGAGTGATTTACCACTCGCTGTTTGTAAAATGGATGAGCTCTATGCTTTAGCGCAATTTTGCAGAATTTTTATAAATATTGTTTATATTTAAGAGTGAAATATGTACGAAATATTATTTCGGGAAGGGAGTTTATATAAACCACATATATTTGACATATTTACTTTTGTTTTAAATCCAATCGATTCTAATTGAAGATTTAAGAAAATTTTATTATCTAAATTTTGAGGACGTCTCAATATAAAACAAAACTTTTTTCTATTGGACCGATATCATTCGTTTATGATGGGAAATTGCTTAGGACATTTATCAAAAATCTGTTCCCGTTTCATCCAGTTCGGACAATAACTCTATGTGAGTGCATATTTCCAACAAACAAACTTAAAATACAAATAACGACACTATTATAATCGTAGTACTTCTAATAAATAACTTTTATTCTTAAAATAATTTAAAATCATTTTTTTTAAAGTTTCTCTATTTATTGTTTATTTATTTAAGCGGATAAATAAAAAAGTAAATAAATACTAGGAAATGAAATAGTAATGCCATATAAATGCTCTAAACAATAGTATAAGCAACTAAGATAAATAAAATAACTAACTAAATGACCGGCCAGTTGACTAACTTACTGACAAAATAAAGGCGTTAACTGTTATGTAAACCAGTTTAACTTTACAATATAAAATGAATAAAATAAAATTTTATTTATATTTTGTTTATTTTCTCTTTTAAATTCAATGTTTTTTGTTTAAATTTGTTGGTATTTCAAGTCAACTGTAAGTGAATCCAAAAAGAAGTGAAAAAATTAAAAAAAAAAAAAAAAAAAAAAAAAAAAAAAACTGAAAATAAAAACAACTAGCGCGGATGTTTGCTGTATGTGGCCGGTTGTCTATGTGTGTGTAGCTACGTGGACAATTTTAACCAACGAACCAAACAATCAACTAAATGGACGTAAAAAAAATAACAATACAAACATACACATACATACAAATGCATAAAACAACTAACCAAACAATCTATGCATTCAACCGTCCAATTTACCATCCTGGCAACAAGCCACCCGGTTCACCATTATTGTCGTCATTTAGCCAACCGACAATATGTTTTTATTCCTGTTGTTTTTTACTTTTATTCACTTTTATTGTTATTTTTTCATTATTATATTTTTATTTTTTTCTGTTTTTTATGTCCAAAATTGTTGTTATTTTTGTTATTATGTGGCCAACCCCAGATTTGGTTTGGCTTTTGAAAAAAATATCTCAAAAAATGTGAACGAAAATTTGAAAATATTAAAAATAAAACACTTGAAATAATAAAACTTATACAGTGGTATAAGTTCTTCCAGGAAAATCCTTTATACAAAAACCCCTGTATAAAAAATAATTAATAAAATTATACTATTTTTATTACACCCCCTTAAGAGAGTATCAGCTTTTGGCATTTTATACATGTAGATTTTGTATATAAAATATATTTAAAATAAATAAGTCATATCATATGAAAATAATCATTCGAAACTGTTTTAATTTTATCATTGTTACGTATACTTGTTATACACATTTTATGTCGCTCATACGCCACTTAGATTAACACAAATACTTTGGAAAAAATTAAAAAATGTTCTACTTAAGGCAATATTATAATTTGTTAATATACATAAAGATTTAATTAATATGAATACTAGAAAAGTTTGAATAAATGCATAAATATTTTCCAAAAGAGTCAAAGGTCAAAGAGCAGATTAAATGCGCAATTTTTTATTAACTGAAGATATATTATATACTCGGTGAAGTTATAATTTGTTTCCAAAAACTATTATAATTTGGTTTTCTTTTGATAATGAGATCGAAAAATATTCAATCTAAATTCATGTTATTTTTGATTATTATTCAAAAAAATAATCATAATATTTTTATATTTTTAATCACAAGTGATTAAATTATAACCCTTTTTCAGAAATCCATTCTTTAACATTTTTATAGTACTTTATGACACTTTGCTCGAACAGGTATTCTATCTCAGTTTAAAATCTACCATACTTTTTGAGCACTTTTTACTTTTGAACTTTTCTTTGACAAGGACCCAATATCTCGATACTGGATATAGTTTGGAGGATTTGCCTGTCTTGGTGCAAGTACTACATTATTGTTTATGAATAATTCAAGCGCTTGTCGATGGATGCCAAGTCAGGCACAAAAAATAAGTGGGTACATTATGAAGTCTTATTATGAATGGAAGCAGCCTTCTTGTAAATAATTATTGATGTCAATGTCAGATTGACTTCTTTTGTCAGAACTGCGTATAGCTTGCCAAACCAAAAACTTGTTTGAGTTTTTGTTTAATTTTGGGTCCTAAACTTTTTCTTCGAGTATCAGCAACATGAAATATTTGACCAGAAAGTTGCAAAATCTATCCGAACATACGATTTGTCATAATCATAATAATTTTCTAAGATACTTATTTTTTCGTGCTTTGTTTTTGTTTCTAAATTTTTAGTGACCTCCCTGTCAGCTTATCTTTGAGCCTTATTTGTTTTGAAGTTATTGCACCTAACCGGGCTGCTCTTCTATGTGGACCATTTAATCTGTCTGAAGCAGATTTTCTATCACGAGTCAAATTCTTTCGGTATTGCTTAATAATATTAGAAACAATTTAACTGCAGACCTTTCAATGTTTGGTCTACTTTTTGTAGGACCAAGTTTGGTTTTGTAGAAAATATTTAATATTTTTTGTACGCACTTTCTTCAGGACAATAATTAATTCAGATTAATTTGTTTGTCATAAAATGTGATAAAAAATAATCAAGTAATACATTGGTTAAAATTTTTAATGAAGTTCGTGCGTTAAGAATTTTTCGATCTCACCCATTAACCCATTAAGACATTATCAGGAAGACTTATAAAAGTCCCAACATAATATATTTTTTGAAAAATTTATACAGGTCTTTTTCCGAAAATTAGAGGTTGTCTCAAACATCGTGTTTTACCTTTTTTACTAATGGACCGATGTGAATGTTTTAAGTGGAATATTGCTTAGGACAGTAATTAAACAACCTTGATAAATGTTAACTCGCAAAATAATCCTAAGGATGCTGATGTTTCCAACAGACATATAACCATATATAATTTAATTTTCTAAGATTTATAAATACCTTATTGAGTCTGAGATAATTTCACATGGCGTTGCACATGGAATGTCAAAGTTAAAATAACTTCAATATCGCTACCCTCACTTGTAACATAGTTAAGAATGTATATGAGAAATATCTTACACATGTTGAGATTTACAAGTAGATTTTTAACTTTAGAAAGCTTTTAACTAAGCTTTTGACTTTCTAAAAGTTTGTGTTCCTTGAATCAGTAACTTTGGTCGCCAATGAAATAATGTGATTCGCAAAACAACTATATGTTACCTCCCTGAACAAGTCAATATTAAAGCATCTATTCCGATGATAAGCATAGTGATCTATTGTGTCAATCGTTAGACTTCTAGACATTTACACAAAATTATTGGGACTTTGCATAACTTTCGAACAAACATTCATATAAAAAATATACTTTAATTTTTTGTGCGATTGTAATTGAACTAAACATTTACATTTAATTGAATTAAAATTAAAATCCCATTTATGATTTTAAAGCATTTCAAATATACTTCGAACAATTAATATTATTTATTCGCCCTTTTGATTCATTATCGAATATTTTTAAAAACTTTTCAGCAAAAAAAATCCCAAAATTTTTAAATTAAATACAAACATTGAGACCGCAGGAAAATAAATTTAATCAATATTTCTAAATAATTTTTTTAATTATTCTTGTGGTTTAATTAAGCAATTGATTTGTTGTTGGTTTTTATACACCCTCCACCAACACAAGTGGTGATGAATGTATATTTACTTTGTCATATCATGTGTAACATAAAGGAGAAATCATTTCAGACCTCATAAAGAATTTAAAAATCTGAGTTTCAAAGTCGAGAATAATTGTTAGAATTCAACGAAATTTGGCCACATTGTCAGTAATAGTCGCATTTATCCAGTCGGTTTATTGACAAAAATATTGTAGACCGATATCTGAGACTACCTTAAACTTCCGAAAAAAAACCTTCCTAATTTTTTTAACTGAAGATTACTGAATTAAAACAACAGTTATATATTTTTCAATACCATGAAAGAATCATCAAAATTGGATCAGTAGAAAGAATGTTATACATATAACGACCCTTCACGGAAAACGGGTTTGAGCTTATAAAACTCTTATATGAATTTCTAACAGTCTTTAATATGTGGTACTCTCTTTCCATATATTGCTACATCTATCATTTAAGTCTCTTTCCCAGAAATAACTTTAAACTTTTAAGGCTTTTAAACTTGAAGCAAATCTATTGAATTTGGCACAACTCCAATATTGTTCAACTTTTTTTTATATATTAATCTTCTTTGACAATTATCGGTCCATATTTGTTTATGATGACTTTATAATTCCACTTCTTGGAATAGTGTTTTAGAAATTAAAGGTTTTTAAATATGAAACAGTTTCAACTAGATCATAATCTTAAATATTCGTATATAATTTCTTCAATATTGCCCCCAGTTAAGAAAATTCTTCCTTTAAAATATCTTTACCTCGGTACTAATAACTTTATATTTATATATGTTATATATCATAATTCACAGTAGTTTTTATAGGGGTCTTTTCCCGTAATCAGTGTTTTAGCTGATGAACGAAAAATAATTTTTTTGGTTCAATATCTTCAACTCATGCCAATTTTTGCAAAACGTTCGCGGTAGTGGGTACTTAAGATTCGGCACAGCCGAATATAGTATTCTTGTTTGTTGAAAAATATCTTTTTTGGGGGAATGATTTTTAAGGGTAATTAAGTAAAATTTAATGCAGAGAGAAGGTTGTTCATCGCATATTTACGAAATTAAATTACATAATTTAGTAGAAAAACCAATGACATGCTGGTATTTATCAAATAAAAATAAATTAAAATATGATATTTTGATTTTGCCAAAAATTACTATAATTAAAATACATGATATTTTCATAAATCACAAAATAACATTAAATATTAAACATTTTTATAATGACTTTTGTATAAAATTTTTATATATAAAATATATGTAAAATATTAACTTACCTGAAATAAAAAGGAACGAAATTAAATATCAATATTTTTATTATAATTATGAAAAATATTTAAATATTATAAATATTTTTTAAAAATATGAAAAATAATTCCGAAATAAATTTTCTATCTCAAATTAAAAAAATTAATATGATTTAGTTGTTATAATTAACGGTTACTATAACGATTTATCTGATTACAACTAAAAAATTGTAATAAAAAATGAAATTTAAAGTCAATTTATGTGCGCCAAGTTTACTTTTTAATCAAGTTATCTTTGTAAAATATGTCAGTTATAGTGTTTAATACCTGACAAATAAATATATTTTAATCTGATTAAAATGAGATACAAGAATCAGTGGGTACTAAAATTAATAAATATTTTGAACAGGGTCCAGCTTAGACCTTTAATAATTTGGCAAAGCATTTAATATTTGCAAAAATTGTCCGTTGATAGATCAGGTGGAAGGAATGGTCATCACGGTCTCTATAAATATCGAAATTTAAATCACGTTGGACAATCAAAGTCGATTTGATGATTGTCCGCTTATTTTTGACCTCTCTTCCCATCCTGTCACTATAGTAAACAAGTCCTTAGGTAATACAAGAACTATAATATGGTTTTACAGACCAAGGCCAGTTGAAAGATTTTGGCTTCTTGCTAAAAAACGGATATGGACTATCATACAGAAAGCTCTATTAAATAATTAATGAAAAGGTTTCCGAAAAAAGTTTTAAAATTTAATAACTACTGATATTTAAGGTATAATAAGTTTTCGAACTCACTCCTTATATAGGTATAAATACCTTTTTGCTCTTCAATAGGCCCTCTACAAGCACAACTTCGGAATATTACTTTAACTTTAATAGATTGAAAAGAAAACCTTAATCTAATTGAAATTTGAACAAGATGTGAACTTGTCCACGAATCAGAGAAATTCAGGAAGTTCTTAAAATCCCAACCTTTATGAATTGACTTTTTCATTATAATGTGAAGAATTAGATTTATGATTTGTTTACTTGTTATTAGTTTACTTTATGTTGTGAAGATTAAATAGATAAATTGTAAAAAAAAATATAAAAATAATTTAAGATAAAGAAAATGTTCTAGAAAATCTTTTTTTAACTCTAACTCCTTTTCGAGACGTTTAAAATAATGTAAAATTGAAATAATTTATTCAGAAATAATTTACCAATAAAAATGTAAATAAAAATGTGAAAATAAAATACAAAATATTAACACTTTTCTATTAAATATTCATTTAAATAGGAACCACAAACTTACGTGAGTTGGTAAAATATAACATTTTCTCCAAGTCATTTCTTCGTTTAAGGTGGAAAGAAGGGAAGGAGGAAAAGAGAATAGCTGTGTGCAATATCAGCATCATTGATGAGCTCAGAATGTAATAAATAATAATGGAAATTCAGTGCAGGAACATAACAAAATTTCTGCATGTTGAGATATTTAAAAAAAGGTCTTAAGAGACAAAATACATTTTTGTTTACTCTAAAATGTCATTGGTGATTGGGATATTTTGCGTGTATACAGATGTTTGTAGCGAGCAGAAAAAATTGCGTTATCAACAATTTCCATTCCAAAATTCCAAATTGCGTTATCAACAAGTCCATGTAAATTTTTGGTAAAAATTAAGACAGACATTTTAAAGATTCTAAGTAGATAAAATTTTTCAAGTGTCATAATTTTAGCAAGAAATTATTATGTTCATTATTTTACATAATGATTTTAAAGAGTCTTAAATGTTAAATGATTTTAATTAAAAATTATTCCATAAGTCTTGTTATATAAAACTATGTACTTAATTATGTGGGCATCTTCTATCTGTTCATAATTTCCAATAATTTAATAAAGTTGGTATTACAACGGAACTTGTTTAATTGCCATACATTTGTATACAATACAATATGGACCGAAGCAACACTTTTCCAAGTAAGTAATATTTATGAAAAATATATTTCATAATATAATTATTAACAAACAAAATTCGTTATAACTGGCATTAATATAACTTTCTAGTATGATATTAGATAGATTATTAGATCTAGATTATTTCTGAAGCGTCGTATTCAAGCTTTATATTTTAATATACCAAAAAGGTTTTTTAAGTAATTCAAATCCGGAAACTACGGCGGCCAATCCAACAGTTGGTTTCTTTAAGTTGATAAATATCAGCTAATGGAATTCAAGTATTCAAAGTTACCGCAGTCTTCAGATTAAAATCGAGGGTAGCATTTTAGTAATAAGAGTTGGTACACGCTTTAAAAAGAAATAAGAGCTGATAAAATGCTTAAAAATTTAAGATTTTAACTTTCAAGTTTCGAATAAATACAGTGTATTACAAGCTGAGATAGCTAAGAACGAACAATTAGCTGACATAACAGGACAGCTGCACTAATGAACCAATGTGCCTTTTTCCCCATCCAGATTGGTTGGGACTAGGACATTCCTATTTTCTTGACAGCCACAGTAGCTGCGGTATTTGCAATTCATGCAACGAAAATGTGTCTTCCTGTAAACCATTTTTGCGGAAGTTGTCGAAATAAGGAGGAACGACTTCTCATTTCTTGTAGTAATGTCCTGTTTAGGGATACTGGTTTGAGGGATATTTGTAGTTTTATTCGATATTGCGGATTTGAATGGGGTAATTACTTCATAGGGATTTTACAGTTTCTGTGAAACTGATTTCTGAACAAAATGCCGCACTCTTCATTAATATCATCTATTTCAACTCCAGATATCAAGTCACCAATGCCTTTCTCCTTAAAACTCTTCTATTATATCTTCGATTCTCTTCATCTATATCTATGCTATATACTATATTTTCAGGTAACACAAAGGAGCCTTCAGAACCAAATTATGCCACATTCTGTACTTTCTAATTCGTGGCAACCGGATGATCTAACTTAAATGCTTAAAGCTAACTAACTGCTTTAGACATCAAACGAAACATAACAAGTAAAAATGCTATATTCGGTTATGCTGAATCTTCAATACCCTCCACCACAAATTCGTGTAAAGTTAATACGTTAGATTCCGTAGATATAGTATATTATATAGTATATTAAAATATATTTTAATTATAGTTAGAAAATTATAATGGAATTAATCTTTGTTTGTTTAAATGTTTTATGAACGGGAAAGCCCGTTATAAGGGAGCTATAGGAAAATATGGACCGATATAGGGCAAATTAATATGATATCTTCAGAACAGTTAGCAAAATAATTGTGTCGAATTTCAATAAAATTGGTCTTTATTTACTCGTTTTATAAGCTGAAAACTGTTTTCGGTGAGAGGCCTGATATCGGAGCTACATAAAAACATGTACCGAGATTGTTCTAATTAAAAACAGACAATAAAAATAGGTGAAAAGATCATTTTACCGAGTTCCCATGGAATTAGTCATTCTTTAATTGTTTTATAAGCTCAAACCAGTTTTCCGATAAAGAGGGATGGGAGCTATATCAAAATATGGACCCATATTAATGAAATTTATAACATATATTTATAATAGTTAAAAAATTAATTGTGTCAAATTTTAATAGAATTGGTTCAAATTTAAAAGTTTTATAAGCTATAAATCATATTCCGGGAAAGGGCCTTATATGGGAGCTGGGTCAATTAATGATCCCAGAACAAAATGACTTCTTTAGATTTATTGTTGTATCAAAATTTCAGTAAATTATCTTAAAAATTGTGGCCCATATGACACACAGAGCTTGGGATGTACCAAAATTTTGAATATTATAACTTATAACTTTTTTCCTGTTAATAAGATTTTGATGATCTTTTGCACGATGATGGAGCACGTACAATTTTATGCTAAAATTAATTTTTTGTTTAAGTCTAATTACATTTTTATAAGAAATTGCAAGAGTTCCTTTTAGGAATTTTGAGGTTTTTCAGATATCGGTTTATAACTTCCATGCTTATAAACCGATATAGCTGGTTTAAATTGGAAACTGCTTAGGACAATAACAAACGAAATGGCCAAATTTTATTGAATTTGGACGTGATAATGTTTTCTAAATCGACTCAGTTTTTGAATTGATGCAATAATATATACATTGTAGGATCTTAGATGATTCCTTCTTGGCGTTACATACGGAATGAGAAACTTAATATACCCTCATCACCATGAGGGTATAAAAAGATGCTAAGATTTCAAAGAGCAAATTTTTAAATCAACTTTTTTGTTTTGTAATAATATCTGAGGTAATTGAGTAATTAAACGGATGGAATACACTTTAAGAGAAGATTTTAAGATGAGCACTTTCTGAGTGCTTCTGAAATTCACTTTTACCGCATGTTTAGTAAAATTGATCTTTTTCTAATATCTCTCTTGTAAGACTTAAGAATAAAACCAAACAATTTTCACATAAGACCTTTTTTAACTTTAACCATTAACATAATAACAACTTTCCATTTTTGTTGCTACAACCAGACTTTTATGAATATATGCGTAGGTATGTATATGAATGGATGTACATATATATATTTATATATAATAAATAATAGTGTTTATATTGCTGCTTTATGAACATATTTTGAAATAAAGAAAACAAAGAATCCTTTTAGAGTTTGCATCTGAATAATATCAAAAAAAGGACGATGATGAGGTTCAACAAGGCAGAAGAAGAAGAAGAAGAAGAAAAATAAAAAAATATACAGAGAGAAAACAAAATTTTTGACATAGAAACTCATTTA
This sequence comes from Cochliomyia hominivorax, assembly GCA_004302925.2. Taxonomy (NCBI): domain Eukaryota; kingdom Metazoa; phylum Arthropoda; class Insecta; order Diptera; family Calliphoridae; genus Cochliomyia; species Cochliomyia hominivorax. Next base: position 32,870,929 of record PYHX02000494.1, read on the forward strand.
TCATTTATACGCTCATTTAACACAACCTCACGTTGGTAGATGAATAGCAATAACAACAACTTCAACAGAAATAATAATCAGCAATAGAAAGAACAACTACAAAAACGAGAAGAGAAAAAAGTTAAACTCACGTTTAAAGTGGTAAATTTGTTAACGTGAGGTTGTTACGTAGTGTTACGTACGCAATAAAGCTTAACTGAAATATGTCTACAACACAAAAAATAGCAATAGCAACAGAGAAAAAGGAAAAAATGTATATAATTTTATATAAATATTAACAAAAATAATAAAAAAGCGACATCAATAACAGTGTCAACAAAAACATTGTCAATGTCAAAGGTTATAACTGAATACATTTTTTATTTTGCGTTTAAAAGTTTACGAATTTGTTAAAATAAACTTTTTTAATTTCAGATTTTATTTGAATTTGAATAAAACTCTGCTGCATAGAGAAATCGCAAAAAAAACAAAAATGTTTCATAAAAAACAGCTTAATAAACGAAAATCTCTTCTTTCAAGAAATAATGAAATTCTTTCACTTTTATTTATTTAAAACCAATTTAGAGTTTAAATTTTGTATATAAAATTGACTAGAAGATCACAATAATAAAAATGTGTAAATGAGTTTTCTTTATCATTTAAATATATTGTCGGAATATTTATTAATGTTTTCTTTGATTATTAGTTAGTGGAAACAGTATATTAAAGAATGAGGCAGAATCAAGTTTTTTTTCGTAAATTTACTAGTTTGATTTATATAATTTTAGATAGATGCAGAGCAAATATATCATTATAAATATGAAAGGATCTACTCTAGGCCATTTTTGATATTTTATTTTATTTCAAGTCATCCTAAGTATATGACGACTCTTTAAAATTCAAAATTTCACAAAATTTTATTGTCAACTCTATTTTTCGGACCTATTGTTAATGCGATCGGCAATTTGATAACTGCATCCCATTGTACAATAATCTCATATAAATTCCGTTTTTAATTCAGTTTATATTATAGTATGAAATCGATTAATAATCCGAAGTTCTTGGCCACCTCGTTAAACTCAAATGTAATACCATGTAGATGGGTCGAGGACTGCTATTAAGAAATAAAAAAAAACATTTTTTATTCCGAGACTATTTACTTTTGTCCACTCAAAAAAGTTGCATATTTGCAGAAGCTTACAGTCGTTAATTTTTCGTAAATTCTTCAAATTTCCATGCAAATTTTTTTTATATTGACGAATATTATTAAATTTTAATATCACATTTAAGTTAAATTTACGAAATTTAAGTTGAAAATTGTTGTTATAAATTATTTCAAGGAGTACTCCCCATACAAAGCAAATATTGATTATAGAATATCTTAAGAACAGCAAGCATTTTCAAATATGGTCCTAATGACTTTTCAAGGAACTGTTTTACTGGACAAAATGTCTGGCGGAAAGGATCAGGGAATAAGAAGCTCCCATACAATGCAAATATTGATTTTCGAATATTTATAGATTTACTGCAGCGAGAATTTGGTCCCAATTTGTGATTTATGAAATTTCTTTTTTTTTAATTTTCCTCCCTTTTAGAACTTTTACCCTTAACTAATACTGTTTTTGGGATTCTTATAATATTTACATAACAGACGCATAAATATTTATATTATCTAAATTCATACAAAATTAAACAGGTGTGTTAAATACCTACAATATTATACAACATATTTATTTTCCTCTTTCAAACACATACAAACATTATAATCATCAACACCATCTCAAGTGAACCACGTTAACAACAATAGAACATGTTTTCCCATCCGTTTTCATACACACACACATTTACAAATACTAACTTAAATCGTTTAAATTTTACAAAAAAAGTGTTTGTGTATTTATTGAATACATTCAATCATATTATATAAGGTCGTATATACTGACACATATACAAATATTTAAGTATATATGTATTTGTTAGAGTTTATCTATTTCTTTCTTTCTCTATTGGCTTCACAGTATTTATTTTTATAAAAGATTAATGTCGTTTATTGTTATTATGCCAACGTTATGATTTGCATAAAATTTACCTTTTTTCTCTTTCCTCTCTATCTTCCTCTATGTCTCCTTTAGCACATTTTGTTATTAAACATTTACAATTTTTATTTTTTCACATTTTTGTTTTTGTTATGGTTAAAAGCTTAAAAATACAAAGGATAATATTTTTAAACAAAAAAAAAAAAAAAAAAAAAAACAGATAAAATTTATTTTCCTTTCCATTTTAAAATAAAATATTTAACAAAATTTTATATTGCAAACAAGTGGGGTTAAATAGAAGATGATGTATTAGCGATATTATCAAACAGCAGCTGATAAATATTTATAAAATGGAGGAAAAAAAAAACAAAAAAATTAAATTTACATTAAATTATTATAAACAAAAACAATTGAATGAATTTGATGTAAATTCAGACATTCAAGATATAGATATATGGATAGAAATATTTTGGATCAGTAAAACATTAATAAATTAATAAATGGAATGAAAAGAAAACGTTCGAAAAAAATAACCAATTATTTTATGAATCCCTTCACATCATTTCACTTTGAAAAGTTTTTCATACAAATTTTGTGATAACAAAAACAATTTGCATTTAAAAATTACTCAAGTGAAGGGATTTTATAAAATCAGGCCGTTAATGTTCAGATATGATGCAACATTACTTCATTTACGGTTTTACCTCACAGATAAAAATGTTTCCTAAAAAACACCGCGTTTTCATTAATTAATATTAATTTAACTACTTAAATTATTTGGAAGCTAAATGGGTTTCATATGTAGACGTTGCTAGGACTTTGGCTGTAACACATCATTAGATAGTTAAAAACAAGTAAAATGTTAAAGTCGATCATACCCTACAAAATAAGTGATAGCTAAGAAGAATTTAAGAATGACCCTCGTATAATTTTCTTTTCTGCTTTATGATTAAGTATGAAGTATATAAATACGATGCTTAAATTTATCTGAATTTTATGAGTTTAAAAAGGATTTTCCGGGGTGGTTATATCTGAGCTTGAAAAAATTATGTGTCAACCCTCGTATAATTTGGAACATCGATTTTAGATTATATATATCTTAATTTGCCAACAAATTATTGTTGTTGAATTTCATGAAATCGATTAATTTTTATTACTTTTGTGACCTTAAAACCACTTCCGGGAGAACATTTGTGTAGAACCTGAGATATTGGACCGAATATGACCAATTTTAATAAACTTGTCGCTACACTCACTCAAATGTTCATTCTTAAAAAAACGATTAGAAAGACACTTTAATACTCTTGCTGTTTAGTAAATCGTTATGTAAGACAACTGCTAATACATAATCTTAAACTCTAGTTCCTTAAAGTTAATCTTTGCTCATGGTAAGATGGATATACTTTTTATGAAAATTGAAATGTCCGTTGCGACATTCATATATTTAAATATTTATAATATTGAAGAGAATTTAGTAAAAATGCTGCATTATTTACGAATGGATTCACTGATACGAAACTGATCTAAATTAACATCCGCACAGCTTTCTATAGTTAAAAGAGTTTTGTAGGAAAGTGCACGCTGAAGCAGTTCGTAGATTATGTGTAACAATTTGATTATAATTCAAGAATAACTAGAAAAAACGCCAATATCTGTTATTAATCGGAAGAAGAGAATATGTTATTTAAAGGTATTTGAAAATCAGCCCTATTACATCTGTAATCAGGTACTATTTTCAGGTGAGTATAAATTTAATATTTCTGACCTGATTGATATTGTAGAGTATGTAGCATAACGCTGCATATGTAAAGAAACTTTACACTACAGTTAGATATCGTTTCCTAGGAGTTAAAGTCTGGGACTGGAAAGCTTCATTTTAATATATTGAAAGATAATGTTAGAAGAGTAGAAAAATGTTAAGTTTACAGTATTCATTCGCATTCATAATATGAAACATTCAGATCGCGATGATAAAATATGACTTTCATATAATACTCGCAGTCTCCAGATATCTCAACAATGCTGGTATGTTCTTCCCTAAAAGCCTGAAAGAAGTTATAAAATAAAACTAAGTTGTTTTTTTATTTGTTGTCAATAAATGTCAATATTTCTAGCAATATCATGCCCTATAATATAGCCTTTTTTCTTTTTTGTGCACATAAGTCCGATCGAAACAAATTATATATTGTTGTTCATAATTTAAGAAAAAGTCATCATCTTCAGGATGAATAGTTTGTTCCTAATTAGCTAAGTATAAATATAATCTATTGCATAAAGGAAAAAACACATAACTTATTTTATAGTCAGTACATATTACTTATTTCATAAAAGTTCTTTTCATTTCTTACTCTACTATGTGTGTCCTTAAACCGAAAAAAAGGTTTTATGGCTATAAATATCTAAAATACTTATCCACTAAATGTTGGCATAATTACTTATATAATTAACATTAAAAAGTGAGACTAATTTCGCCTTCTTTCTGTAAGTGATGGTAAAATTAATGAAATTTCAAAATGCTATTTCAGGGTATTTATCTGAAATCGGAGATTAATCTGATGAAACGCAAAATTATTTATCTATTTCTATCTTTTCAGTTCGAGCGATTATTTATAAAATATAAATCTGGGAGTGTTTTTAAGTGTAATATTGCATTCTTATTTGTTTTGATTAAATTTCCTACTTGTTATTATTTCATTACTTAAGAAGATTCTTAAGTCTTATCTAATGAAATCGTAATAAACGGTTTAAATTTATCACTGGTTTAATAATTGAATTATTTTTATTTTTTTATTCCTGATATATAATATATATTTTTATATAAGTGAGTTGTAGAATTTTCTTTGAATTTTAACAATTAAATATTACTCATACGTACAGCTGTGCATAAATTGTAATGAATAGTTAGTAATGTTCTTAAGTACATTTGTACAATTTTTTAATTAAATTAAAACAGAAAGATTATAATGAAAAACCAACTCTTGGTTCGTGACTAAAATCCATTTTGTATTTTATACTTAAGAAAACAAGAAGATTACAACTTACTATCGCGAGATATAAAAGAAAAAAGATGATAATATTCAAGAACAGTGGTCACATAAATTTAACTAAAGAAATAGAAATTCATACATGAATTAAAAAAAAATATAAATTTAAATATAAATTCTATTTAATAGATTAATTCATACTGATAATTGTAACAAATGATGTCTGTTTATATATTTTGAATACCACTGTACAACTTTAGTTGGCCACAGCTAAAGATTTTTGTAAATTTAAGAGAAAGAAATAATAATAAAACACCGTACAAATTAAAGACACTCAGACGAAAGAGAGAAGGCGAAAAACTAGAAATGAAATTAAAACCGTAGACAAGAAAACTTTTGTACAGCAAAAGTAACACTTAAAACTGTCATGTTGCATGACAGTTGGTAACAATTTTCAAACCACTAAATAACCTTAATTTGAAAGCATAACTTTTTCAAAGAAAACTGTTTACAAACAATGGGGCGAATAGCAGAAAAGAACCTTAATGCAAAAGATGAAAAGAATAATATGAAAAAAGGAAATTAAATAAATAATAAATACAAATAAACAAAATGAAAGGAACAAACAAACATCGGACAAAACTTGATAAAACAAAAGTTTAATAAGGCCAAACTTAAGAAAAAGAAGTTTTCCAAGAAATTCAAAAAAAAGGAAATGAATAAAACGCCAACAAACCAACTCTTGCAACAATTGCAACCAACAAACCAAGAGATACAACAAAATGCAACAGAAGTTTTATACAGTCGAAATACAACTAAAGATGTCTTGCATTGTCATTGCCATTATCATTATCTCTTTTATTTTTTGGCATATTTATTTATCATTTCTTCCATTTTACTCAAGATTCATTCCATTTTAATGCAATCATGATTATAATAACTTTATAACTTTTTCTTTGTTTCGTTTGGTTCGCTGCTGTCGTTTAAGGTAAAAAGATTGTTGGCTAAACTTTTGTTATTTCAACATTTTTCTCCCTTTTTCCTTCCGTTTTCTCTTTCTTAGTAGAAATTCTAAAATAAATTCACAAATTAATGTTATTGTTTTAAAAAGAGGGGATTAAATAATAGTAAAAATTTATAAAACATTAGAAATTTTATTTTGTTATAATAATTGAAACAAATAATGTGGTAAAGCCGTCAATAGACACATACTGCTCCTGCTCATGCCGATGAAACCCCTCCAATAATTTATGTTTTTCGCATGATGTTTTCACTACACCCTATTTTTTATAATTTTAAAAAAGTAAAATTGATTTTTAATCCTGCCTTGTCTGTGTAACATATACATCCACAAACACAGTAAAATTTACTAACACATTCTTATTGCATGAGCGCATGCCGTATCTACACTTTACAAATAGGCAGTTGAGTTTTTATTGTCATTAGCAGTTGAGTTTTTATAATTGTCATTTGCTTCACAAACCTTATCAAAAAATAGTAATTTTTGATTTTTCTCATGTTCCAAAACGCAAAGGTGAAATCACCTATCTAATCACCTTGTTATACAGGTATATATTTAAAGTATTATGCCGAACGCTCTTCATAACGAAGATTTTTTACAAATTGGAATTTTTCGTTATGTTTGTATAAAAATATGGGCAATTTTTAATTCGCCTGATTCATGAATAAATTTATAATAAATATTTAAATATTAAAAAAAATTTCCAAAACCAAAAAAAAGTAGCATTATTAGGCTTATTCTGTGCTTAAAATCCTATCTCAAATAATATTCCTCTATCAAAATTATGATTAAAAAGTTTAAGAATTATTAAAAAAAAGTTTTGAAACCAATGTGGAGATCAGTTGGACCTGGAACTTTGGTTTCAGTCTGACTGTTAATGTTATCTGAATAAGCTCCCATAGAATAAATAGTACTCAGGTGTAATTTTCTGCTGTTTCATTTGCGGGCGTGAGTAGACTTATTGTGCAAAGAACGTTGTGACGTAAATTGAACCTAAATTGAACGGTACTCACGTTAAATGTTCGTTGTTGTGGGTCGGAATAGAGTCCTGAATAAGAGCTATGAAATATTATGTTCTCATATGTTTAAAAGTATTAAAATATTATTTGTCTGAAATTAAAAAAAAAAAAAAAAAAAAAACATTTTGCTTAAACACCAAACAAGTGTAATTTGAAATATACAAGGTTTGTTATTTCGTGTATTCCTCCTTATGTGAAGTATTTTAGTTCAATAATTTTCAATTGATTTTTTTATCAAAAAAATGAAAATGACTTTAAGTAAATTTTCACTAAGTGTTCGAAGCTTATGTTATATCTGAAGAGCGTTTTCAAAATGATTTTTATTTATTTGATGAAAAAACTTGCAGTGGTAGCGACCAGGAGTTATTCCCCGAACACAGAAAATAAGCTGTGCTAGTGGTAGCGAAGCACATCGGGTATTTGTTAGTGAATGCACAAACAAAATCTACTTTTCAATATGTCATAATATCTACACAACAAAAAGGTGAAAGAAGGCCCGAAAGGTATTCATACGTAAGCGATATATATAAATAATTGTCCTTCATTAAAAAATGCGTACTGGGAACACTTGTAACAATCATTTAAAACCAGGTAAATAAATTACATGAAAAAGAAAACAAAAGAAAAATATAAAAGAAGAAAAATTACCAAAAGTTAAAAAAAAACTAAAGAAAAATGGGGGAAGCATTTTGTGTATTGAAAAACAAAACTCAATTTGCAACAAAATTTATTTGCAACACTCTTGCAATGTATTCACATTATGACAGCACCAATGGCACCAACAATTTTTTTACCTTTTATCGCTGTTGCAAAATCATGTTTTATGGTTTATATTAAGTTAACTCCTTTTCTACTTACTCTTTCTTAATTTTAGTTTTTAGGAAGGTGTTAAAACATGTTTCCATGACTACGAATCATTTTAATTTCATTTCTTTTTTAGAAGTTTTACATTTCTTTTTTTTTTTGGAAATTTTTAAGGCACATCTACACTGAAATAAATTTTACCAATATTTGTTCGATATTCGAAATCAAACGAGATTTTTTCTTAGAGTTTTCTTAGAGTTAACAAACATTGTTTTGTTGAGTGTATTAATATCAATAGTATGTGTTATTCAGAAACTTTAACAGAAATACATTACATTTGCATTTTACAAGTATGTTTTCTTCACATCATACCGGGTTCTGTTTGTAACACTTGCAAGTGTCAGTTTTATTTGCCTTTAGGTCAAATATTTCAATATTTTTTATTTCCTTTATTTCATTTTAGACAGTTTCACATTTTAAATTTTTAAAAGAAGTGAGTATTTTTTAAAATTCAAAGAGTGGCCGAACCATAATACAAAATATAAAGTTTGAGTTTTTCTTTACCGAAATAATCATTTCTTTTATTATACCTTTTCGTAGTAAAAATAAAGCAACATGTGCAAAATTTCATTCAATCAATATACGAAAGTAACTGATTAACTAACTGATTCATTATCGCACAACACAAACGCCTTTATCTACCAAATCTAAAATATTGGTTCCTCTCTCTAAAAATAAATCTCTTTATATTAAATGTTAAAAATTCGATATCTAAAAAATAAAATCGGTAACAGAATTTATCTTTAAAGTACAACTAAGGAGTGAGATCAAAAAATAGTTAACATACATAATAAAAACCAAACTGCTGAAATTACACCTTTAAATTTTTCTTTGATTGATTTATAGTTTTATAGTTAAATTGATTTAACTTCAATAGTGGTGAAATTATGAAATTTTACCGGAAATCTCTATATTAACTTTTTAAAGTGCTTTCTGTCATTTGAACAGGTAGTCGGAACTACATATTGCTTGTTAAACTTTTCCTACCGAATGTGTTGGGAGTTCTTTTGAGAATTTTTCTAATTATTGGCTTTTGAAAGATCATGTTCCTTCTGTACTTTTTAATAACAATGCAATCAGTTTGACGGCAGACCTTTGATCAGATTAAAATTTTAATCCGATAGATAATATATTCATTTGTATGTCATTAAACATAATGGCTGGTCTTACAAAGGTAACTAGATAAAAAATACCGTTATGTGTTTAGAATCTTTTGGTGATGTTCTCTTTAGTTTTCCCAAATAGATTTTCAAAAGGTGCTTTTTAAAATTTATATTTTAATCTCATTAAATAAGCGAAATTTATACTTAATTAAAAAAGTTAGGGCTAAAGTATAAAGAATCTCGATACATCCCAATATCAGTATGTTATATAGATAACTTTGCTCCCATATAAGATCACTTCACTACTTCACTTGCAGTTACTGAATAGTCTTCATATAGGAAGCTCCTCTCTTAAATTATTTTTTAGAATATAAACCACTAAAAACTTCAGCACAGTATTAACTTTTGTGGGAAAGTTTATCAAAGAGATAAATATTGGAGAGGTGAAATTTGTCGGTACTTTTTGATTTAGCAATATTATTTCTGTGATAATATTTTAAAATAGTGATTAATGAAATTGATAGAAAGTTATTATAGTTATATGATTTAAGGCGTTATTAAAAACCCGCTAACGAACGAATTTTAACATTCCATAATATTCTCTTTTTCATATTCACTACAATATTTGTTTCACAAACTAACCAAAAAACTTTTACAAAATATATTTCGAAGAATCTTTACACTATTGTGAATTGAATAGATGTTGTTCATACACACTCTTGTGGTTTTTTTAGCTAAATTCGTCAAGAGTTTATTTGTTTTGACACGGTTTTTTTACGTTTTCGTTTCCGTTCATTTTTTCATCGTCATTATCGTTATATGCTGAACATTTTCTAGAGCTGGTATTGCCACAGGGTTATCTTGCAAAACAAGCTAACTGCATTTTACTGTGTAAATGTAAATTTTGTAGGTCTAAATAGCTAATGGGAAAAAATAAGAATGTAATTGAAAAAGAGCTCTTTTTGCGTTTCAAAAATTTCAGAGTTAAAGTTTTTCTCATACAAAAATAAGAAAAAATTACATCATTTTGCATTTCCAAGAAAAACTAATTTTTAAAAGACTTTTCAACTTTAGCAGGATTTAAATCTGTTTTTAAATGTACAGGAAATGTAATATTCCTTTTTTGTCTTCTAACAATATTTTCAATATAAATTATTGTTTTTGCTTTAAATATTATGTAATATTACTTTTTAAGAGCAACAAATAAATTTTAAACTTATGCTATAAATAAATAATTTAGATAAGCCAAAAAGTATGCAATCTATTATTATGTTTTCAAAGTTATTGTTGTTAGCTTTAAATTATTCTGATTTTCTTACAAATTGAACTTTAGTCTTTGTAAGAAAACCATTACTGGAAGAAGATGGAAATCATGATGATGAAAAAGACAAAAATCCAACAAACTTTATCTAAGAAGTTTTCTTATGAAATAAACAATTGCATTTAAATTTTCTTGTTCTTTCGTATCATCTATCTATGTGTATAAATATATTTATGTTATAAATCAATTGGCCATAAGCCAATTTCTAAGTATCATCTCTTCTTATAACATACAATCCAATTCAAACTTACCAACGAACTAAGCCAACCAACTAACCAACCAACAGTCAATCCAACATTTATTCTGCCATTTTAAGAATGAATGTCACCAACGACATCATCGATGGAACAACAAGTTTCTTTTTGCATTTAAAAAAGTTACTGGCAGATAATGTTATAGTCAAGTTTGGAGAGGAATGTAAAAATGTATAAAATTATATAAAATTGAAAACTTTGTTAAATTTTGCGTAAAAATCGCAGTAAAATGCAAATGTGGTTTGACTGAGGGGCTGACAGACAGATGCATAATTTGGCAACTAAATGTGTTTTTAATTTTGGCAAATTCTGTAACACAGTTCACAGGCATATTATTTCCGAAGATTAACACACACATAAAAAGTGAAAGTTTGTAAAGATGTAAAAAACCTAATCTATTATTATATTCGCCACCTCCTAAAGTGTTGAAGAGGGTATTCATTCTGTGTGTAACGCCGAGAGGGAATAATCTAAGTCCCCAAAAATTTGTCCGAATCCAAAAGGTTATATAGACCGCTATCTGAGACAACCCTAAAATTCCGATGATTATCTTTTTTAATTTTTTATTGTATGTACTTTATTATCGGTAAAAATCTTTATAAAATTCATACATCCCATAATCAGTGTACCATATCGAACGCATTTTTGAAGCTTATTATCTGAAATCTTAACAATTCATCTCATTTTAGTTTTCTGTTAAGCCTTCTTCAATTCCTGCAAATGCAAATAGCTATAAATTGCAATAATTAAAAAAGACAACGGTTCCAGGATTCAGACACCTTCCATATATCCTGAAGTTAAAATCTAAGACATTGTTCACAATTATAATCAAAAAGTCCGAAATTTTGCAACTTAAAATTTTGTATGGTTCAAACTAAATATATTTCTCTAATATCGGAAAAAGGATAGTGGTTCCTGTGATATATCTTTTAAATATAAAATAATTCAAAAAATTGTTGGATTTATAATTTTTAATATTGATGTAATCAGCTTTCATTAACTCAAATTTCAGATGATTCTGAATACTTTAGTATTTTTGTTCATGAAACGAATCACTGTGTGTTGGAGGTATATATAAATCTTGTTTGATTTCATACAAAAGAAAATCGTTAAAAAATAATTAAGACAAAAAATGTATTAATTTTGATATTAATTTACGATTACAATTTATGTCAAATATTTAATAAACTTTTTTTGATTTTTAACATAAAATTATAAAGTATTTTTTTAAGAACTTCACATCCATGTTGTCAAACTCAAAACTAAATAAAATCAAATTTGCAAAACTTTAATATGAAATATCGTTACATATTTTGATAAAAAATATCTTATTTTTTATTACTGATGTTGTTGTTAATAGTGATGTGTCGCTGGATATAACTGGAACTGGTATTGACAGTTGGCTTCAAAACTGTCATATAAATTGAATATTTTTAGTTTAATAAAAAGGTTTTTTTTCGATTTCTAAAAAAAATGCACCAACACATGCGTATGCAGTTTCATATATGTATATTTTCATTTTTTCTATTCAAAAATTTGTTACAAAATTTCGAACGACAACAACATCAATATCTATACTACAACAACATAGTAAATGTCAGTATTTTCAGTCATTCGTTTTTGTTGTTCCCATTTGTTGTTGTTATTTGGCAACATACGTTAACACAAAAAAAAAATAAAAAACAAACACACAATTCTAAACGATATCTAAAAGAAACATACAGTCATCACTCAGTAGCATGTGATTGTGGCTTCGTTGAAGACCAAATATGAAGCACTTTTCCGAAAGAAATCGTGTGTGGAGGTGAAGGGGAAAATAGCTTAAAATACTTTATCTTTATATACATACTGAATTTAGTTTTGTGAATTTTGTCTTTTTGTGTGGAAAGTCAGAAAAATAAATTGTGAAAATGCCTTTGTTTTTAATACACAATGGAAAAATAATAACAAACGGAAGCACAAAGAAAATTGAATTTTCAGGCTTGATACAGTGACAATTAAATTGTCATAAAATTTTGCTGACAATTTAAAATGATTATGACTGTTCTATATTCCATTTAAAATATTCTGAAATTATCTGGTTATATACAAAATTATTCATAAAGCTAAGTATGCATTCGCCTGCTGTCATTGGTGGTATGACATCAATTAAATACTTTTTATGGCCAAGACTCAAATTTCGATTTGACGAGGTCGGGCTCTCGATTGGGCTTGACGTTTCTGGAGATTAACTGAGTAACTGACATTATATCATGATATTTTCCAAAAAGTTGTTCTAAATTCCATACTTTTGAAACTTAGTACAACTGTTTATATTTAACACACTTCTAAAACATTTTTGTACTGGTCTACTACCTCAGTTACACAGAATTAATTACCATTCTTTGAGTAACAGCTCTACTGATATCTATTTATAGTTTTTGAAGCTTAGAGTTACAAATAGGGAAAACCAAAACCTTGAAATTCTGGTGTTATAACTTAAATTAAAGAATCTTCATAGTTTGACCATAATGGTCACATAAGCCTGGCTGTTGGTGAGGACCTAAGGTGGGTTTAACTAATATCACTGAGAGATGGTTACTCTTCTGATGTTCTGTTATATTGCCAACTTAAACATCTTAGTAAAGGGGTATTTTTTGGTAATATCTAAATTACTACTAATATTTATAAATAACCATATCTGGATGTTAGTTTGAGAATTAATCACACCACATCGTGGGTTTATGTTAAAAAGTAGATACTCATTCCAGTAAAAGTTCGTAATTTGCCAAATACATGCAAAATTTATGGAATATTTCTATTGAAAATGAAACAATATTTCGACAGTTTCGTATGAAATAAATACGTATTAAATGCAGTCGAAATAGCAGATCACTGAAGAGAAGTTCTTTAAAGGCATGGAAATTTTCAGAAAAAAGAAACTAAAATTGTTTCGCTGCCATTTTTGAAAATAATACTTTTTAAATAAAATACAAAATCATGTCGATAAAGTGTTACTTTGGATCGAAAACTATTTAAATTAATATCTAAAGAAACTGATAATAAAGAAACACAAATGCTGGACTGTATTATTTATAATCAAGAAACAGTAAAAAAATTAAAGTCGGTCAAGTCCGCTTAGGAAATGTCCTATACCACATGCTTGTTTATAAATAGTCCCTAGGAAAATTTTTGTGAGATTTACGACTTAAAACGATTTTTCTGGGGGGTTATATGTGGACCGATACAAACATTTTGAACATCGATTCCAGTTTATATTTATCTTATTCAATTAAAACTAAACACAATTTCAACATGTGAGATATGCACGCTTTAAATACCGATTTTAAAATATTTGGTACATCAGTTAATGATACTATAACGCTTAGTAGTGCCAATTTAGTTCAAGTTGTTTTATATTCAGCACATTGAACCAATTTCAATAGGCTTCGTCCATATAATAATAAAAGCAGCTGATTTGTACTTTGATAGGCAGCCATCCGAATATACGGAAATGGTTTCATTAACACAGGAAGTGAGTATATGATGAAATGTATACTTGTCTTCTCTTTGTGGCTTTCTTACCTCTTCAGTTTACATATAGAACATATAAGTTAACATTAATTTGTATATTTTTTTTTTTTTTTTTTTTTTTTATCAGAAATTATATTCATATGTTTTTCTCGTTTTCAATTTGTGACATAACTTATATGAAATATCTTTCTTATAAGTTATTGAACCCAGGTTTTATTAAAAATCGTGCGATCAAATCCAGCAAAGTCCATTTTGTACTATACTTCAATAGGCTGTTAATTATTTGCAATATGCTGATAGGATTTGTAAGTGTGATTTTGAATTGTCATAATAAATTTCACATTGAAACTAGAGTCCTTCATTTTACTTCAACACCATTTTTTAAAATGTCAGTTTTTGTTTAAAAGCATCGTACTAGTTTCACCCCATATAAGACCATAAATATGATATTCAATATTTACAAAAATATTTTAAATATATCCAATTTAATAGATGCTTGTGTAAAAATACATGTGTATGTTTTCTGAAAAATATATTTTCCTTAAAAATATTTCTATTACTTTTTTATTATATGTTTTTTATTTCATTTCCTAGATAAATTTCAATGACGCCATACACTCACACACACGCGCACACATGATGGGTGAATAATTTTGAAACTGTATAACTGATGCTAATGAAAATGACGTTGGTGCTCGTGCTGTTATTGAAGTCAGATTAAGCAATTGAAATACCACAACTTTAATAAAGGATTCTTTAAAATGAGAATTTTAAATTTTATTTAATCGTGCTTTAATTCGATGCTATTTTATTGAACAATTCTTTTATTGGAATTTTTGGAAAAATATTTATGTGTGTTTGCAGTTTAGAGAAACTTTTACTGTTTTTAAATGTTGTGTTTAATAAATATTTATGTAATGAATCCTTAATTATACTTAACACATGTTAATGCTTTTTAGCATTTACATGACAATGTGTTTTTGTTTTACAAACTTTTATGAGTTTAATTACAGTTTATATAATCTATAATTATTATTTCATTTATAAAAAGTTTGTAAATATAAATATTTTCAATTTATAAGTCAACATTTGTTTATTTTTATTTTGGAAGGGCTCTGAGCAATAAAGGCCCCTTATAAGCACAAATTTGGGCTTAAAATTCTAAATGCAAAATATTTTGCTTATGCTTACGATGGACTTATTTAAATTTTGCGTAATATTAAATCTCATTACAAAATAGCATCTTCATTATCGTGAGATTTTAAAATGTTAGACATGACCGTGAAGAGAGTAATTTAATAACTCTGAAAAGTTATTTTTATTAATATTGAACTCAATTTTCCTAATTATTGTCGATCATGTGATTTGTTAGTCCGCTTCCAAAAAGAATAAAAAAATCTTAATATTCTGTATTTGAATTTGTTAAACTCAGAAATAAGGAAATGTTCAGTAAAGGTAGACAAAAATCATAACTTACAAATAACAACCTGTGCTACTTAACTAAGCTATTTTTGTTGGAAATATAACTACAAAAAGAGTAATCCTTGCACATAAATATCAAAGACCACGTCTATACTTTCTGAATAGGTCTAATAATTTTCAATCCCTAGGAGGGATTATTCAATTTTAATAATTTTATTTAAATAATCTAAAGAAAAAATATTTATACATTTAAAAAGATAAAAATGTTTCACTTTGAAAACTATTATCGTTTTTTCCAAAAATTTTATTTCTTCCCAATGGGCTTCCTTTTGCGAAACTTACAATATAAATTTTGTATACAAATATCCTATAGGACTATGCCAAGACCTCTTCAAAATCGCCAATTTTTTATAAAAACACAAAAATCTAATTTTTGGAATCTTTCTTTATTCTACACCACAACAAGTATTTAATTTACCCGCCCCTTAAAGTATAAGGAATTAATATCAGAGACGAATTAACGACATCTGCATCGCCTGGTTAACAATATGTCAACGTAACATTTAGCTTTTTTTTGGAAATATTGGGCGATGAATGAATTGTATTGAAATTGTTGGTGATCATCCCGATTATATTAGACAAAAATAAATTCTATGTTATTTTTAATCCATATGAAGAAAATCTGTGTAAAACTTATTGTTGTTTCCATTCAAAGTCACTGTCGATAATAATATTTTGATAATATTTCGTACATTTAGGATTTATAAAACTAAAACATGTAGAAATGCTATATTCGGCTATACCGGATCTTCAATACCCTCCACCACAAATACGTCTGGAATACATTAATACAAATACATTTCGTACATACACTATGCACTCATAAACGATTACAATTAGTTATATTTTTGGTTATAACTTTCTTACTACTGAACCGATTTTAATACTTTTTAATACATTTAATGTAGAACATATAACTTAAAATGACATAATTTGGTCGATCTATAATTGAAAATTTTAAGAAAGATCTTCGCTTGAACTTAGAGGTTTCCACAGATATCCGTCTATATATTTGAATACATTGAACCAATTTTACTGGTTTTTAATAAGGCACTTCTCCGAACAGCTCAAAATATTCAGGACAACTTAGCTAAATCGACTCACATTTTGATTTGATGTAAGAATATTATTACATTATGGGATCTGAGATGATTCCTTCTTAGCGTAACATACGAAATGATAAAGTTAATATACTCTTTTCACCACTCGTAATGGTCTCAGTTTTCTCAATCCCCTTTAAAACCTAAACTTCCGAAAAAGTTTTGACTGTATAGAACTTTTAAGAATTTATATTGAAAAGTTTTGAATATCTATATCGTTACTAGAACTGCAATTAACGAGGAAATAATAAAAGCCATAGACCATCCAAGTTTAATATGTAAGGAAAAAAAACGAAATGTATTTTAATACTTTAGCCTAAAATATAGAATATAGCATTATGCATTATTTTAAAAATGTTCCTACATTACTATTACTCATGATAAATTATTTTGCGCCTTATTATGTAATTTAGTTTAATACGACCCTCTGAAAGGAAATGACTATTTAAACGGAATGTCAGTACACAAACAATATCATATAGAATATATAGGTATTTCTTTAAACTCGGCTGTTATTCAACTTTTAGACATGATTGTGCAACGTTATTTTTATATACAAAAATTAACATTTGCCGGCGTTGGTGTTAATCCCATGGTCACAAATCCTGACCATGTTGTCGAACGCCCACTATTGTGTTATGGCCTTTTAATAAGTACATTATTTCACCTGGTAATTATTTTGCATTACATAGCTACTCATATTAAAGAATATAAAGAAGTGACGGATTCAGTGCCTCTAATGTGTCAAGCAATTTTATGTATTTGGAAAATGACAATATTTCTGGGTAAACGTAAGGATATTGTGCACTTAGTAAATGAATTACATAAATTAAATTTAAAAGGTAAGTGGTTGGTTCGTCATTTCTTAAAACAAATTAATATTTAATTAAAAATTATCAAAACTATTTCCTCACTCCCTGTTTAGCTGAGCATGAAGAATTGGAAATTGTACGCAAGGAAAATTCTAACGATGTACTTGTCTCTAATATTTATTATAAAACTGTTTTAGTTACTGGCACTTTTGCCTTTATACATCCTGTTATTTATGGTATATATGTTTATGTAACCACTGGAAATGTAGTTTATGTGGAAGCGAATAAAGCGACGTAAGTCTGGATAGTATTTCAATATATTACAAATATTTAATTAGCTTTGAACTTGTGTAGCTACTTTTGGGATTATTCTCACATTGGTGGTTATTCCATTGTATTCATATTGAATTTCTTAACCTGTTACTATGTGTGTGATGTATCCTTGGCCATTGACACCTTATTTATCTGGTTTGTACGTAATATTTTGGCACAATATCAAATTCTAATGCATCGTTTTCATCAAGTTGCTATAAAATGCAATGAATATGCCAACCATGATACCGAACAATATAATGAACCTAAGAAATTTTTTGCACCTATAATAACCTGTATACAATATCATCGCAAAACTTTAGCCTTGGCCGAAAGATTAAATCATGTTTATGGTGAAATCATATTCATTAAATTTATTATTGTCTGTTCGGAAATCTGTAGTTTGGTATTTAGTGTTAGTCGCCCAAATTATTCCTTATTTGATGCTGTCTACAAGGCGTTATTTTTAACTTCGGTGGCTTTACAATTGAACTTATATTGCTACAACGGTCAACGGATAAAGGATGAGGTGAAATTTTCATTTTGAAATTTGTAGTTGTTGTAATAAAACTTCTCTTCGTTTGACAGAGTTTGCAAGTATCTACGGAGATTTATGCTGCCTTTGATTGGTCTCATTTGCGAAAAGCTTATAAAAAATTACTTTTGCTTCCCATTATGCGTTCCCAAAAACCAAGTCATATAAAGGGTGTTTTCTTTGAAGTCGATTTAAATCGCTATTTATGGGTAAGTTTGTCAGAATTACTAAAATATTTGTGGTATTTAATATTTTTTATTTTTTTTATATTTTTTAAGGTTTTAAAAACTGCAGGATCATTATTCACCGCATTAAAGACTTTAGAGGAAAAGGAAGTTTAAAATTATTAAATGAAATTAAATTTCGAATGTGTAATGTCTATATCAAACATTTATTAGATCCATTTTATAATCTATGAGTTCACTCTAGCACTCAATCTAAATTAATAATTAAGCAATTGTTGTTAAGCAAATATTAATGTATGATAATTAAATATAAAATGCACTATTCTGTAGTCCTCCCGTTTTGTACGCCTCCTGTCACAGATAATTTAGGAAAAAATATTAATATAAAATTTAAAGAAGTAAAAAATAGTGCATTTGTCCGCACCGAATCTAAAACATTCAATTTATTACTTTATATTGACTATCCTGTTCTAGTTATTCGGCAGTCTGAAGTGGAATAGGGCTATTAACAAAATTATGCTTTAAATTTCGAAATGAGGTTATCCTTGAAGGTAAGATGCAAACTCTTCACTTAACATATTAGGGACATCTGTGCACTCTAACTGTTTTTGGATTTGGTACCATAATATCCACACATTAAGTTTTCATCAAGTACACCTTAAAACGTACTTGACGGTTATAAAGTTATATTATTCCGAATGTCGTGGCATACACATTCTTTACTGCCTCAAATTTGTATAAAAAATATTGTGCATTGATATACATCTAAGAAAAAACGTTGTATTCATATTTTTATATGTTTAAAAAATTTTGTTGTTGTTTTTTAAGATATATTTAAAATATTTAAATAAGACTTACAAAAAGTCTTTTTGTATCAACCTTGTGTATCATCTGATAGCCTTCCAAGGAAGTGGCTTTTCAGGATATACGACTAATTAAAAACTGAAGGGAACATAACATATTACATATATATACTAGAGCTCTACACGCAAATAAACGTAATATGTTCGTCGGAAACACTTATATATTCGCGGCAAACATTTACTGTTATCACCAACATGTTAATTGTTGAATTTATTTTATTTTGATTATAATTTTGTTGCTGTTATAAAATTATTTTTATTAAATAAAAAAATATTGTGGTCGCAATAGGTTTGGAAATATGTTTCGACTGATTACAATTTTATTGTTATTAAACAGCGCATTATCAAAAAACTATTGATATAAGTAAATAATGTTAAATATTTTCAGTTTAATGACAATTGAATATGAACAAATATTTCTTTTTTTTACAATTTGTGTTAACGTGGATAAAAATAAATAATTAAATTAATATTATCATTATTTAAAGATACAAAATTAGACAATTAAAGTAAAAAAATTATATGACGAAGACATTTCAAATAACGTTTATTTAAATAACAATAATTTTTGCTGTTAGTGAAAAATCACAAATCAAATAAACAAATATTAAAGTTAAAGTAACAATATTTAATAGCAATAGTATGATGCTTCTTGTTTATGGTTACCACAAACATATTTTCCTCTGAGTGTAATACATCCAGGCATATTTATGAACGTTGGAGTTTCGTATATAAATAGATAGAAAAATAAAATTAGATAAAGTCATCCTAGTTTTATAAAATTTTAAAAATTTTAATTTACATTTGTTGTATAACAATTTTTATTACAACTCTTTTAATTAATTTAATTTTGAAAGAAACATATATATTTTTAAGCATAATCAAAATCTGTGTGTCTCGAGTTATCTGTTGGTATTATAATGAATTTTGTAAATTTGTTGAATAGAAATTTTGAATAGAATTAAAAAAATAGAAAATCCTTGAATCCATGAAGGATCAAATCATATCAATATACAATTTATATATATTTAAATCTTTATTATATATTTTTAATTAATAAATATAAATAAGAAACATTCAAAATCAAAATTGTTCAGATACATTAAAAAAAGTAAAATGATTATGAAATATTTGTAACTGTATGCTCTTTTGAATAATTGACAAGGCTTAATCTGAAATACTTACTCTCCACTATTTCTTAAAGATTGAGGTAATAACTGGATATAAACTGCTAAAAAATTAAATTTTGTTTAATTTTTTTACCTCATAATTTACACAGAATTATGATATTTTCCTATTTTCTTATACGCTATGAAGTTTTTAACAATGGGTTGGTGAACCTTTGTTCCTACCTCAAAAATATGGTCTGGCATTGATCGAAATCAATTTTTCCCACATTTGCTTTATTTTTAGTTTTAGCTCTATTAAATTCATTATGCTTTCATTTTCCGTTTTACAGACCATGTATTTTCACAAGTTCTCTATTGGGTTTAAGTCCGAACTGCAAGTCGGCAAGTCATGAAAAATTTCCTCTCTCCACTCCTTTATTTATTTAATGTTTTTTCTTGATATTTTAGACGATTTTCTTTTTACTGTTTTTTGAGCATTGGCTTCTGAAAAATCCCGGTATACGGAAAATTCCGTAAACCAAAAAATCCCGGAATCACTGGATTAGATTTTTTAAATCCCGTTAAAAAAAACCGTTTAGCTTTACTAGTTTTTAGTCGATATAATAGAGCGCATACATCAGTATTACATTGTGTCTATAGTCGATACTATTGTGCGTTTATATTTAAAATAATAATAGTTTATAGTGTGTCTATAGTAGACAATATAGTGTGACCACGAATAATTTTCCGAAAATGTTGAATATAAACATTAATACTCCAACAAACAAAATTATTATCAATGTTTGAATTTATTGTAAATTTTTATTACAAAAATTTCCAAGAAAATTTTTCTTTCATACTTTTATATAAATGTAACTGTTTGTATATGTATATATTGGTAACCTAATACCACTATATATATATGTTATATTTACTTGTGCATTTTCTCATCACTTTATGTCTTATTCCTTTTCTATGTATCTTTATCTCAATGTTTCTTACTCACAATATTCACAAACACAAAAAAGAATGCAACTGTAAAATGTAAGAAACTGAAATGAAAAAACATCCAACTTGATTTTGGGATTTCAGTTCTTGTCTCCATTATTTTGGTTTTTTTTTTTTTTTTTGATATTTCTTAAGTCATTGATTTTTCAGCTTTGCTGATTTTTTCTCTGGCTTAATACCTAAATTGTGTGTGTTGGTTTGTATAAATTCTAATATCTCTGTATAACAGTGTATATGAATTGGTGTGTATCTGTGTTTGTAAAAAGGATTCTGCAGCATGTGTGTTTTAAGGTAATTTGATATGTTGCCATTTACTGCTGTTACAGTTTACAATGACTGACTGGCTGACTAACTGACATGTGTAAAAGACTAAATGCATTTGTTGAAAAAAATATATAGTTTTGGTATATAAAAACAAACAAGTAAATATACATGTGTATATGTATGCATAAAGTTGATATAGAATTATATGAGGAAAAGCATATAATTTTCTTTTTAGAAATATTTTCCCCCATCTTTGTGGCTTTAAGAAATCAAATGACATGTCAGTTATTATTTCGTTATTTTATATGTTTTCATTTTAATAACAGATCCATATGTATGTGTGTGTTTGTAAACATTTTTATTTATTTTTATATTAAATCTGAAGAAATGTGTTTGCACTAAAAGATAAGTGTATTTGTGTTTGTATTGTTAGGAATTCATATTTTTAATAAAAAGTTTTCGTTATAGAACTTAATTTTTTTAAATATCAGTAAAAGAATTTCAATGACCTTTAAAAATGGACCCTCATAGCTAAATCGACTTGAATGTTGATCCGATATAAGAATATTTATATTTTATGGCGAAAAGTTACTTATTGTCTTGAAACGACAACGTTAACAAACTTTTATTTCAAACGATAAATTTTAAACTTTTAATAAAGAACATAATCCCCATGTAAAGCGGCTCCATTTACTCCTATTTGATTCCCGTTTATATACGCTAAAATATAATTCTACACAATTAATGAACTAAATTTATTTTGAGAATAACTTTGTTGTCGCAATAAATTTATTGCTAATAAATAAGCAATAATATGTTGGTTGCAAAATGTTTTAATATTATTAATATTTATTATTATTATTATTATTATTATTATTATTATTATTGACAAAGACTTAGTTTTATCAACACTATTGCCATTTGAACAATATATTATTTTTAATCTTTTTGACAAACAAACATTTTGGGAATTTCAGAAAAACTACTTTGATATTAGATATTTGATAAACATAAATTACAGTTTATCATCATAAATGTCGATGTGGGTATTGAGTCAGTGCAAATAAGCGAAAAATAATTAATAAATAATAGAGATTTTATTCAGCGAAAAACTCATTTAAATATTTAAAAATATTCTAAACAAAACAAAATAAACGTCTAATAGTTTTGTGTATTGGAATGATGATTCGATTTATTTAATTAACATAAATAGGTCATGTAGCGTAACCATATTTTGTTGCGCCACAAATATATTTTGTTGTCACACAATCATGTTGCAGTCAACAACAACAGTGTGTCAGCGTTTACAACCATATTTTGTGGTGGTACAATCATAATGTGTTGGTTTATTTGAAAAATTGTACATAATAGTTAGTCATACTATGTCGCTTCACAACTATTTTTAATGCGTGCGTACAGGAGGGCAGTTATCACCATTATTTAAAAAAAATCGTCAAATCCTTAAACTTATTTTTTGTAATTAAAAAAAGGAAAAATAAAAAAATAAAGTTAATTCTGATTATTCACCTTCTCATACTCAAACGCTGTTTACATTTACGTTTGATTTTTTATATTTTTTTATAAACTGAAATTCTATCTTTTTTTAATATTAACGTTAAATCAATTTTTTTATTGAACAGTAAAAGGCATTGTTTTGATTTCAACAAATGAAAATCCCTTAAAAAAAATAACACTGGAAAATAAAATTTTTTCATAGTTAACAAAATGTATTTTAAAGAATCCACAAGCCAAAAGGAAAAAAATCTAGCTAATTATTTGATCCCAACAATCGTTATCATTTTCAACCTGATTGAGTTTTCTATTTTAAGTTATTTATTTAACTGTAAACCATTTCCGGCTTTAAAATGCAGCTTTTTAAAAATTTTCATCTCTTTCTCTTTCGCTCTTTTAAAATTAATGAAATATTTTTTTATGTTTTCTTCATGATTAAACAAATTTGATTAAAACACATTATTCATTATAAAAATATTTTTACTACAGAGTAAATTATTATTATTATTTTAAATATTTAAAGTGCGGAAAAAAAGGAAGAATAAAGTGGAAATGAATGGCAAGAAGAAAAATATGTTAAATCACATCATATTTCAATTAATCTCCTAAACTTTAAAATAAAATCAACCTTAATAGACACAACAGAAAATAATAAGAACGCAGAATATCAAGAATCTGTAACTATATTGCCTTGTACGCTATTAAATACAGTGGGACAAAATAAAAAAACATAACTCTTACTTACATCAAGCGGTTGAAAAAACAAGAACACAAAGTTTAATATTTTATGTATTTTTCTTAAAAACGACACACATACAAACAATGTTAATGTTCATATCATAAATACATACATAGAGTTATATGTTTCAAAAACTTTGCAAGATATTGACTTGAATAGTTTTGTATATTAACGAAGGAGTGGCATATCCTGCAAAATGCATGGAGCTTAGTCCCGTGAAAAATTAGATGAAGATGGACTATCTGTTCGATCAAAATTACAGAAAGCAAAACATAAAAACATTAATGAAGGGGTTTCCGAAAATAGTTCAATATTTTATCACTTGTGATTAAACTATTTAAATTATTGTAATTATAATTTCAATCATTTAAAAAACTGAAACTATAAGTTTAGTGGTAGAATTTTTGTGTTTTTGACCTATTGAGATCTGGAAAGAATTATAATTTGAGAAGTGGAAAAACAATGTAAAATTAATGCTTAGAAATTTAAGAATATAAAAGTTAAATTAAAAATTTGTATTTAAAAGTTCAACTTGGAAAAGGTTTGGATTTTACATATTTTCGATCAAAATTAAAAATCGTTTCTGCACCACTGTGTATTGTAGATCAAAAAAAATACAATAACAATACAATAATATGTTGTGTTTGGGTATGTGACATTCGAACAAATACACTTGGTGACGAATAGCATTTCAGGTGTGTTTTTCAAAATTCTACTAGTTTTTTTCTATTTTTATTAGAATTAAATGCGTTTAAACAAAATAATCAAGTAATACTTTATTTGTGATGTGAAAATTAGTTGTGATGTCGATATATATTTTATATTTCTAAATTTGGATTGCAATATGAGTATCAATAGTTAGGAATCTCTGCAATTTAATAAAACCAAAAATGTCCTTTCATTAGTTCTACCCCACTGTACTCTATATTATAGCTTCTATATCTCGAAAGTTACTTAACTGCATAATAAATGAATGAATGGCAACGATTCTGTTCACTGTTATTTCACTACACGAGAAATTTGGGGGAAAATCCATATAATTTACTTTAGCGTGCCTCTGTTAAAAAATTAATGAGGCTCAACTACTTAAGTGAGTAATTTTTATATGTTTCAATGCTTTCATCCTGCCTCTGACTTTTATCCTTCTTCACATTTCCAAAAAAATGTGAGTTTTAAAGCTTTAATAAAAAGCAAAAAAAAAAAAACAAAAACAAAATAATGAAAAAATTTTGAAAGAGAAGAAATCACGTTTAGTTTAAAATAGAAAACAAAATACTAAATATAAAAATCATTTTCTTAACACCTTTCTCAAATTGCAAAAAAAATGGAAGGAACTGAGAAAAAAACGGAAGGAAATTGACAAGATATTTTAAGATGAAATATAAAAAAAAATGGTAACAAAATTTTCCTCCAACAAAAAATTAAAAAAATAAAAATCATTAAAAATCTCATCAACACTTAATCCTCTTTAACGTGCCACATTATAATTTTTTATTATTTTTAGTTTGGTTTTGGTTTACTAAAAAAAATGTTTGGCCTTAAAATGTCATTAAAGCCTTAAAGCATTAGACAATTTATTCCCTTCTACACACACACGCATACACTTACACTCATCAACAACAACAAGATTCCAAAAGATACCAACATAGACATCATAAACTTGAACAACAGTAATTTATAAATTCTTTTGCACCCTCCTTCATTTTTTTTCATTTATAAACTTGATTAAGACAGCAGAAGAAGGAATCATAGTGTTGATGAAATTTTAAATAAATAATTTAAAGAAATAAACGAAAATGAAATAAGAAAAATGAAGGAAAAAAATATATATATTAGATTCAGTGCCTTATAGTCTATGTTGGGTCATACATTCTTAAGGGGGCTCGTCGTTCTTGCATAGTCGCCATTTTTATGGCGAACTTTTATAATGAATTGTTGGTGGATTTTCATATTTCAAGGATTATGAAAATCAAATTATAACAATAAATATTTTAAATATTTAATAGGGGTTGAAAAATAATAATTTTTAAAGTGTTGGAAATTATCACATTTATTATGCACTCTTTTCTGAAGGAAAATTACTGTCAGCACTTGAATAGTTCCCATATTATGTCATTATTTAAAAGCGTGGGGTCTAAATAAAAGTTTTTAAATAATATCAGCATATACTGCAAAACAATTCCAGCTCTAGCCAACACGCAGAGAAATGCCATTTCGCAATATGTTCGTCGTAAACACTCATATATTCGCGACAAACGTTTTTTGTTATCGCCAACATGTTAATTTTTGAGTTTATTTAATTTTGATAAAAATTTTGTTGCTGCAATAAAATTATTTTTATTAAATAAAAAATATTATGATCGCAATATGTTTGGAAATATGTTTGACTGATCATAATTTTATTGCTATTAAACAATCCGTTATAAAAAACAAATGTTAATGAAGATAAAATATTATTTTCAGTTTTTCTTCAACTGAATATTAACAAATATTTTATTTTTTACAATTAACATGAAAAACATATTTCGATTGCTATTTTCGTTATTTATAAATAAGAAATTGGGCAAATAAAATAAATAAAATTATATAACGAAAACATTTTAAAAAATATTTATATATTTTCCAAATATAACAATAGAAGGTTGCTTTCTCCGCGTTAATAAAGTATACTTTGAACTCAATATGTTTCCAAGCCGGTTTCACTTAAAGTTAATAATTTTAGTTTGATTTTTTAATATAAATTAGTTAAAGCTGTACTCAAAAGACTTTGAATTCAAACCGTGATGCCTCCAACACACCGTGATCCAAAAAAAATCTTCCTTCGCGTATTGATTGATTTTTTTATTTAGCCGAAAACTCATATATGTATTGATACAATGTATAGGTAGTCCTTCTAGTTCTTTATAAAATACTGAGGGAGATACATAGACAATGTACATGGCAATAACAAAGGTGTTTTCGAAATGATTGCAAGTAAAACTTATTTCAAGTGTTTATTTTTTGTAAGTTCGCCAAAATATATAATTAATATGGAAGAAACATCTTGAAATGTTGGAAACTTTTACAAGAAATATTAATGTTTATAGTTTCAGAAAGTCAAAATAAATTTAATATGGCACCTTTTAAACATAGACCAGAGTTTATATAAATAATTAAATAATATTCCTACAGGAAGTATATAAATAAATGTATCCTTTAAAAATTTATATTTATCTGAAGTTTCATCAATTGGCTTTATGTGAACCTAGATAGGTAACAAACAATTTGTGTTAAAAGCCATGGATACTTCATTATTATCTTTGGAAATTATATATATTTTGAATTTTAATTTGATATGATGGTAATACGTGTATATTAACTTCATATAATTTGGTTTTGATTTTTCTGAGTGTAAAATTATTCCTTATTCCTTGCTCAATGTATTGTAATGCAGCAAACTTCAAGTAGACAGATTGAAATATCTTTAACTAATATTATTTTTAATAATTAATGTCTGAAATGAAAATTAAGATTAGTTTTACATTTTGCTACTCCCAGTTTCAGATAGACACAAATAATAAAACGGAAATAAGACTAAATAAAAAAATGGTATTCAAATTAAAATCTGCAATATAAACAGGAAGTTGGTGTGTAGGACTAATAATTGTTACAGTGATGGGGAATAAAAGCAAAATCAGAATGTAATAAAAAGAATGCATGAAATTTTTGGAAACTTACTATATTATAATGCCATTTATTGGTTTTATATGAGATTAGGAACTACTTTAGTTTTTTCATTTCCGGAGTAGCATTAAGAAATGATCATGTAAAACCTTATTCATGGGGACCGCAATGTTTAAATGGTTCCGATGAGCAGAATTTTTATATATTTTTCTATTAAATGTGATTTGGTTTAAACAAAACTTAAATATATATGTTGCTATAGAAGTCTTTTAACTCTTTAAAATTATCCAAATCGCTGTAGTTCAGATTTTTAACTCTCGAGAATAGACCACGAATTGTACGAATACAGCGATGTTTCCCATGCATAATATGAGTGACTGCTGACCTTCTATTAATACGAGACGACCAAACATTCATTAAAATTCAAGAAATTAATCACTTACATATCAATATGTAGAGGTTTGGTAGATAATATTTTATATTTTTTTTACCTAAAATATACCCTATTATACGGCGTAATGTATTCGGATTTGAAAAACAAAAACTTTATTGCTTGTTATATTAATATTAAAGCTTCAAAAATTTAAGAAAGTATTTTGGTTTAGTTTTCAAAAATAATTAATGGGTGAAAGTGAAATTTTAGCAGCATATGTAGTCATATTAATTTCAATTCGATACCAAAATTTGTCTTTATTAAATCAGAATAAAAAAAGGTAAATATGAACAGTGGGGAGTGGTATGCTTCGAACAAACTTAACTTTCTATATCGGGTATCACTGAAACTTTTTAAGCATAAAACAAAATATATACATTTGGTTTGTAAGGAATTCTTACAACTCCATAAACGGCTTTTAACATTTTCCTATTTTAAATTTTTTACCCTCCACCACCACATATAGTGATAAGGATAACTTTGCCATTCCGTGTGTAACACAAAGAAGGAATCATCCCAGACCCCATAAAATGCATATATTCGTGTATCATATGAAAATCTGAGTCGATTGAGCTATGTCCGTTTGTCCGTAAGTCTGTCTGTTTGTTGACATTAGAATAATTTTTCGAACTCATTGAAATTTGGCCATATTTTGTTATTGTCTATAGCTAGCTATATTGCTATATTGGCACATTAGCAAAAAAGTTGTAGACTGATATCTGATATACCTTAAAAATTCCGAAAAAAAACTTTTCTATTTCTTTTCAAAAATATATAATCCGATTTTAACAATAATTTAAATAGAGCATACAGTTATATATGCTTACAAAAAGGCATTAAATCAAATCAATAGTATAAAAGTTATAGGCTGAAATATGCAAAATGTTGCTGCACCCCAAAATCTGTATGTCATTACGGTCGCATTTTTAAAGATAATTTTCTTAAATTTGAAATATTCATTTATTTTGACGCAATAATAAACCGAAAGATTCTAGATTATGCTGGGGTGAATATTTTACCTAGTTCCATATTGCTCTATTACTCTTAAATACGAAACAATTCTATTGAAATTCGGCACATTATACAATCCCACCCATTTAGGATCCATTATTCTTTATAGAAACTTTTCTCTAATTTTTAAATATATATGTAAATTATAGGGGTATATCTGAATAAAAAATCTTGCAGAATATCATTTAATTATATTTTTGAAGTGATTTTATCTAAAACAGCCGGCTATACAAAAATCAATTCAGAATATGATGTCTAATACACATACTGTACTTTAATTCATATAACACAAGTAATGAAAAATTGTATATGTTCGCAGTCATGGCCGAATATGAAAAATGAAGCTGAATATTTTAGTAAAATGCTTAAAAGTGCCTCTCATTAAAAACCGGTTAAACGACTGAAAAAATAATTTGGTTCAATTATTTTTCTAACTGTCTTGAATGTATATTATTAATCAATCTATAATTTGCTATAGCTTCTCTTCCCGCAAAACGATTTGGGCTTATAAAGCTTTTAAGTAAAGACCAATTCCATCGAAATTCGTCATATGATTTTTTTTTGCTATTCCTAATATATATTATTAATTTGTTCAATATGTTACAGCTCCCATTAAATCTTGTTCCTGAAAAATATTGTAATATTACAAGACTTTTAAAATGAATACAATTCCTTTGAAAGTTGGCGCAATTATTGCTCTGTACTTTACTAATTTAACGAATATCGGACCGTATTTCCCATAGTTCCCATTTAAGGCTCCATTCCAGAAAAGGTTTTTTGCCACATTTCGTATAGTTTTTATAGAAGCCTTTTCCGTAATCGGCGTTTAAGTTGGTGAAACAATTATAAGTTTTTGGTGCGATATCTTCAACTTATGCTATTTTTTTCATAATGTTAGTGGTGAAGGATACTTCAGATTCAGTACAGCCGAATATAGCTTGCTAACCTGTATTATATACAACTTTTCAATATTTTCTATTTGTGAAAGGTTATATCAGTATATACTTCTGTTGAATTAAGTTCCTTCGAGTACCTTTTTATTCCCGTTTAATTTACTTTATGTTAAACATTTTTTCAAACTTAAAGTTTTTTCAATTTTAATGTTATTTTTTCATTTTAATAATATTTTTCTGCTTTAAATTTAACTTTAAAATTTTTTCGTTTAGTATTCGTTTGCTTTAGTGGCGGTTGTTTATCATCATTTAATCCATAAGATAAATTGACTTTGAATCCTTTTTCAATGTTGGCTCCCTCCATTACATTCTTCCTGGTACTTATACAATATTTTGTTTGTAATCCTTTGTCTTAGTGAATCTTCCTCTCATTTCTCTTATACGTTATATTCCAATATTTTTTGTAAAATAAAATTTGAGTTTTTAACAGTTGGGATTTTTTGTTGGATTTTAACTGATACTGAAGTAATAATTTAAGATTTGTGTTTTTGTCAGAATTTATGGGTTTTTAACAACTTACTGTGCTGTAAATGGCCATTATTTCTAAACAATTTATTAAAATGCTGTTAATCTTACCTGAAAGAAGATGAAAAAAATATATAATAATAAATTAGTGAGATATACATACATATTGTATTAAATTCCGACAGAAACTTTAATAAATAAACAATGATAAATAAAATTTAACATTTCACAATGCTGAATCAATATGAAATCATTTTGATTTTCAGCATTATCAAATACCTTTTAGGTTTTTAGTGATGATTTTAGTGAAAATAGTTACATATCTTGGATAAATGCCAACGAATTTGCCGAAAATTATTTTAATTTATTAAGCAACATGACAACATGAAGAAGAAATTTTAGAAAACTTTATAAACATTTTCCGTCAACTTGTTTCTATATACATGTACTCTTTCACATTTAAGTTAATTAAACTATTTTTTTACAAATATTACAATGACTTTCAGTTAATTATTAATTCATATATGAAGTTTTTAAATTTCATATTTAATTTCAGAAAGCTAATTTAAAAAGAGAATCATTAAAATCTAACTTTACACAAGCAATTTAATGTAATTCAAGCATCTGCTTGTTATTTACCTTTAGCTTATTTCAAAACAATGAGAAATGTATGGGCAATAAAATATAACGGAATGGATATGACTAAATCGTCTAAGATTTTACATATATTCAGGATGATGTTTCAAATTATTTCCTACTGGTATTACGTACGAAATAACAAACTTAATACTCATAAGTATTTAGCATGTACTGGTATGAACTATGGAATAGTTTTAGATTGATACAAGATATATCTATATAAAATCATCTGTGTATGATTGGATAATTTCGATAACTCGTAAAATTTCCTCAATATATTGTAACGTCAAGCAGTCAAATTTTCTAGTGATTATGTTATTTTCTAAGAATGTACATCAACTAAGCATTTTTGAAACTTTCTTAGCAATTTGAGTTTTGGAAAAAACGGTTTTAACACAATAACCCAACTTGTTTTCAATTTATATAGGAGATATACCTTTTCTGCATCAAAACATTAGTGGTTTTGGATACTCTCATTGTAGTCAATTGTTTACAAACTGTTATTAATTTAATGGAAAATACGGCGTTCTGATATCAATATTTAATGCAAAACGACATTATAGATCAAGTGAAACTCAAAACAAGATTTATGCAGTAGAGTGCCATATTACTAAAAATTAACAATTTCAAGTACTAACAAGCAAGAATCCTACGTTTAGCTGCGCTGAATCTTAAACACCCTCCACGACTTACATTGATGTAGACATTTGCCTGAATTACATGATTTAGTGAACAAGGTAATATTTTCTTGAAATTTTTTTACAAATGTCGGTACCGAACCAAAATTTTTAATGTCCGACTTCAAAAAAATATGCTTAAGAAAGTAATTTACTCTATCTTTAAGAATTTTATAAACTTAAACCCCTTTATCGGGAAGAACGTTATATCGGCGCTATAACAAAATATGGACCGACACTCATTATTAAAATATATTCAAACCAGTTAGAAAAACCCTTCAGCCGAATTTCACTTGAATTGGTTTATATTAAATCGCTTTATATGCTTTTTCGGAATGAACCCTTATAAAAAAGCTATAACAAAATATGGTCCGATATTTGTCAAATTATTAAATATATTATTTTCATTTAAAGAAATAATTTTAGGAAATGTCAATAAAATTCTATTATATTTCTAAACTCAAAGCCGTTTTCCAGGAATGGAAAAATAAATGGTACTAAACTTCTATTGTACTGGTTCATATTTAAGGATTGTATGTGATTAAAAGCATATTGCGGGAAGACATCTTATATGGAAGTTTGGTGAAATAAAGGACCTACAACAGTGTAGTTTTTGAGATATATTATATAATAAGACACACTGATTTTTTGGTGTACCAAAATGTTTCATGTTTTACATATACCGACCCGATTTTGGTATACCTTTTGGATACATTTTAAAATCAAATTAGTTTTCAAAATTAATTTAGAAAAGTTTTTCATCTGAATTTAAAAGTAGCCTCAAAGGTCGGTCTATAACTTATTTTCTACTGACGCGATATTGGTGGTTTAAATATCAAACTGAAGAGGAATTTTATAAATATTGAGGTCAAATTTCGTTAGAATCAGTTCTACATTGTTATTTGAAATTTTTCCAATAGACGGATACATAATAGGACCTCCCCGTATTAATTTAATCCCCGTAGAATTCAATTTAGATTCGTGCTAAAAGAAATTTGGGTTATATGAATGCTGTAGGAAATTGTGAACCGATCCTTGCAATCTTCGGTGCGGTTTTTCTGATTGAATAAATCTTAAACCAATAAATGATTACTTATTACCAATATTTATGTTTTTAGATTTATACACTCTTTAAGGGGATCTGTAAGGAAGCTAACGTATTTAAACTGATCGTCTGGAAATTTGGATTATAATCAACAGAAATATGGACGTTCAAAATGTAATAATTATTAAAGTTTGAATAAACTACGAGTATCTTACACTATAAAGAACCAAAAATAATACGTAACTAGATCGATGTATAGAGAAATATTTTCGCATGATAAGTTTTATGATCATGCGTAATAAAAATTTAATTATTTTTCATATTTTTAAAATATTAATATTTTGTTTTTGTCCATACATTTAATAGTTAATAAGACTAAAAAGAAATCTAGAATTCAAGTAAAAACACCTCTAATACAAACACATAAAAGTATATACATACTTATTTTTATATTTTGTAAAAAGAGAAAAACAAAAGTTTTATTGTAGATGACACGCTGCAAAGCAAATGAAAACAAGCAACCAACAACATCTTGATTGTTGCTGTTGTTGTCACCATAGTAAGTAATTAACAAATCTTTCTTCTACAGCTGTTGGTTTCAACTCCTTACTACAGTTACTGGTCCTTTAAATAAGTTACACGAAGTGTATTTCTATGTGTTTGTAGAGATGTGTACATGCGTGTGTGTTGCACGTTTATAAATGATATGCTGTTTGGTGCAAGTTGAATAAGAAAACAACTTCTTACATGACTGCAGTATACATCCGGTTCGTTGGTTATTTTACTAGTTAAAATGTAAAAATAAGGTGCCAAAGGAAACTCCCGAAGAAAGTGGTAACAAAGACATACGAGAACAACAACAACAACATCATAATGCAGTAGAGTATTCATGTTGAGTAAACACACTGTTAATGATGGCGATGAGGATGTGGATGTTGACGAAAAACGACTATGAGGACATTAAAAAAACACACACACACACACATAAAACATAGAAAATAATGGAAACAAAATGAGAAAAGAAGCAAAAAAATACTAGAATGTTTTACAATGAGAACATTTATTTTTAAATGCAACAAAATGTTAAGTGGCACAATTGAAATAAGTTGTTTTTCTCTATTTTAGTTCTTGCAATTTTACACTCCTCAGATGTTTGTTCTCCACTGTTGCAATTGTTGGAACATTTATAAAGGCAATTCAAAACAATGAATATACATTTTTCCTATATATAATTTTAATGAGTTCTAGAATTATAAACTGAAGGAGAGAAAATAAAATGAACGTGTTTAACTTTGAGTTCTTTTTTTGTTTTGTTCTAAGTTGGAAAATGAAATAAATGCGACATTTAGGTCGAATTTATTTTAGTATGAAAGAATAAATTAGGTTTTATTTTCATTTTATTTATTTATTTTTTTTTTTTCGTATTGTCAAAGAAGTAGAAATTGTTTAATTATAATAAAATTTATAATTGCAAATCAAAAATTTTAGAGAAATTTTACTTTTCAGATGGTGTATATAACATTTAGTTTAAATTATTTGCTACGGCCGGAACAATCCTTTTTTGTTTAATTTTGAAGTTCTAATTTTATTAAAAAAGTCTTAATATTTTTACCCTCAATACGTCGATACCTCGAATTGACATAACTTGCGATTTATTAGATTTAAAAAAAATTAATATTTGTCCAATATTTAGAGAGTTAAATTTGGCGCCTAAAAACGTCTTATGGTGAAGTTTGCTAACTTTCAATTGCGATTGTTGGTAAAACTTTTACCAGTTTGCATCAATTTAAGAAACTTCTGAATTGTGATGGCTTGTATAATCAAAAATTTGATGTTTTTGAAACAGAAGAAAAATGTACTGATTTCTCTTTAGATGAATAAGAAGAATTGGAAACATTATTCTAGGATGTTTCCAATACTAAAGAACTTGCAATATCATGAGAAGTTACAAAACATGTCATTTGTTTTGTGCTAATGACAAGTCGCACAGACAATCGCACAGGACCTATAAAGATATAAACAAACTGATTGAACTACACAAGCGAATTGTTAACGATTACACATTTTTGTAAAACACGCAATTAATATGTAAAATTCAGAAAAAAATACAAAAATAATATCTCGTACTAATCTAACAATTTTAGTTTGAAATGGAATGCTTCAACCGTCTTTATAAATTTTAATAAGAAATTATTTAAAATCTTCGCAAATAATCTTAAAAAAGTAGATGATCCGAAAATAAACATTTTTTCCAATATTTTTCTTTACTTTGGTTTTAAATTTACAGATTTTGATTAAAACTAATGTCTATTTCTGCACGGGAACAAGAAAAATGAATCCAAATTATCTCATACAGGGAAAAGAAAATCGGTCTAGTTATTTAAGTGTAAAAAAAGTCTGAAACAAATGAATTATGTAAACATACATTAAATGGGAAAAAGAAATGAAATGATGTAATATGTTGCACACACCAGGAAAAATCTTTGGTGAAGTTGAATACAAACCTGAACATTTTTCGTACGCGAATTGTCTCTAAATCGATTTGTTTTCTCACATATACAAAATACAATCCACTAAATGCTAAAAATCTATTTATGAATTTGTAGTAGAATGTATGGAAAATAGTTAAATTATTTAAGGATTTTCAGTCAAGGTAAAAATTTCTTACAAATGTATTTGGTGTCTATAAAAACGATAGATCATTCGTAAACTTTTTATCTGCCAATATTTTTTCTGCCAATATCGTTAAGCAACAAAAAATGTTGTTTAAAATTCTTTATGTTAACAATTTTTCTCGTTATGAATTTTAACCAGAAATATTCGTAGAAATATGAAAAAGTCAATATTTAAAATAAAATTATTTTCAAATGAAATTAAAATTTAATAATTATCCAGTCATATATTTTTGAAATTTCTGAATGAAAACGTATATCACCATTTTTACAGTTATATATATCCTTAAAATGCTGATTGTACGGAAATGTCTTCAACTGTTATTATGTGCTCCCAGCTGTGAAGAAAATGTGCGATCCCTTTACACATCAAGTAATTGGTTCAATCCAATAAATTCGCTAATTTGCGATTGAAAGTATAAATTGGCATTTCTTTTGGGTTAATGACCACATATTGCTTATATTATAGGTAATTTTTGGTGATTTTCCCAAACTAGTTATTCTATAGTATAAAGAGAGAGTTCGCTAAGTTTCCGACTAGACACTGCAAAGGATCGAAATCTGGAGGAAGATATATTTACTAATTTATCTTTCTATTTTCCGATGTATTTCGAGATGCATTAATAACATTTTCTCCAAAAATGATTAAACAATAGCTTGATTGTTAGAGATTTGAAAAAATTTAACAACTTTATTATCGTTATGATTTTACGATAACTTTTTATTTGCAAATAGCTTAAATGGATGTTTGACGACAAATATACCCGAGGTGGTAAACTATTACGCCCCTGATCAAATCAGTTAAATCAGAGCAACTCAGCCCTGACAGTGTAAAATTGAGATATCTCTAACTATTCAAAAGTTATAGAATTATTTCTAAAAAAAATTTTTGGAGACACTGTGCGTACCATTAGAAATATTTGTAATGTATACATATACATTATAAGAATCAATTTCCTTCGATTAAAATTTATATATAATTATTTTGGAGAAAAATTCCAAGTTACAAAATTATTTAACGATTAACCAACTAAATGAAATACGCAAATTAAATAAATTTTATTTACACTGACTCAGCTTTTAAAGAGTTTTGCTAAAAAACAAAAAAGAAACAATTAAAAGAAAAATTAAACAGGACATGAAAAATTAAACAATAGTAAAAGAAAAAAGTAAATCCTTAAAATCATGCTTAATCATGAAATCTATTGTTTCCTTTTCCTCTGCAGGAAATATACAATAGAAAAAAAACTAGAGAAAACGAAATTCAAAAACTTTGTGACTTGAACTCTTCAAATATCTGAATCATTCATACCATTTCATTTATGACATTTTCTACACCTTGTGCCCGCTGGTGCTACAAATTTCTAAGTTGTGATCTTATATTGATAGGTGTGGTGTGGCATGGTATGGAATAGTCTGGTCTGGAAATGAACTATAGAACAATAGAATTTTCAAGTGGAATTTGAAAAAGAATTTCTTTCAGAAACTTGAGAACATTAGACTAACAAGGCACCAAACAGTCTGGTTAATAAAAGACTTTTTCTTCATATTGGTGATGGAAAATACAGGAAATTTTCTATAGCAATTTATTGAATGGAAGTGATTGAATACGAAAGTGTGAGTCGGCTGAAACTTTGTTTCTCTTATAAATATATAGTACGTATTGGATAAGACCATTTTTTAGTCTCAATTGTATAGATATACAAAATATGAAAGATAAGATGTTTAGCCACTTAAAGCAAACAATACTGTTTTATTATATTTATGCATTAAAACAAAAAAATATGGGAAACAATTTTCAATATGCATGTACATGCATATGGGTATAAGCTGTAGTAAAGCAATATAAAAATATAAAAAGAAACCGGAAGGATACAGTATTGCAAATGTTTGTTACGCACAGAAAGTTAAGCTACCGACAATTTAGTATGCCTTTCGATATTGACCGCCTGGGTAGCTGTCTATTGTTGTGTACACTCTACAGGTTGCAATTTTAGACATATTTGGATGACAGTGATAGAGATCATTCTTTGAGCCAATGACGATAAATATTTATAAGTATCTGTATAATATTCCAGGAAGATTTTATAGAGATGTCCTCGTTGAATGTGGTTTTAAGCTCATATAAATATAAATATAAATATAAATATAAATATAAATATAAATATAAATATATAAATCCATACAGATCATAGTCCGAAAAAGACTTCAAAGCGCATAGAACTTAATAATAGTATTCAAATATGTAAGAATTATACATCCAGAAACTATTAGCTTTCTCGACAAACGCACAGGGTCCAAAGTTACCCGAATTCTGAAAATTACTTTAAATGTCATAATTCCATCGTATATGTATAAGAGTATCATTGAGATATTTTAAGCATTTTTAAATCACAAATCATAAAATCAAATTTTTCTTACCTGCTTCATGGTGGGAATAATAAAGCAGCACTTGTCAAAACTTACACTCTGGTTTTGATAAATATTGTTTTATTTTTTATAAAATTTGATTGAGATGATTTTTTTGGTCAAAGACGAATCCTATTGAAATTGGTGATGAGCAGTCCAATATTTTAAGCAGCTCATATACAAATGTGCTCCCTATAAACTCATAAAATATACATATAAGAAGATATTTTAATTAAATTTTCCGCAAAATATTTTATAAGTCTACATGTCAAACTTTAAGAAGATCGGTATACAAATAACCATTGCGCTTATATAAATATACTTCCGAATATCACTTTAATGTGCATGAGTATCCAAAAATGTTGGCCTCATTTTGTCTGTTAAGAAATTATACAACCAGAAAACCCTATCAGTCCATAATTTCCTATAAACCCCACTTCGAAACAAATGCCATAATTCTCCCATTTAAGTATCATGAAAATGTTTTATTTAAGAAAAATTCATAATATAAAATGCTATTAGAGCTTCACAATAATTTTCAATGTAGCAGTCATGGCCTAGGATTTAATATAGTCGGTCTTAGCCATGGGGTCTAAATAATATTTATCGGCTTTAGTCCTGCAGGAAATTTAAAACTTGAAGTCTATAATTCTGTGGATATTTGATAATTAATATTTGAAGTGTTTGCCAGGTAACTCTCCCAGCGGGCCTTGTTCTCCTAACATTTTTACTTTTAAAAATCTCTAAGCATTAGTTCCTAAGATATCTGGCAATTAAGTATAAAATATGATGAAAACATTTATTGTTTATAACTTGAAAGATTCAAAGATTTTATTATTTTCTTAGACTCTAACGCCGTCTATTGATTTGATGAACACATTATTTATTAAGAACTGTAAGGCTAAAGTCGATATTTAAAAATATCGTGTCAAATAAGACAATTTTAACATTTAAATTATTTTGGGTTTTATTCTTTCAATACCTCTATTTTAATTCTCTCTCTGTTATTTGTAATTTAAAATTTCGAGTGTAAATTCAATCGAGAATTCCAACATTTTAAATATTTATTTTCTTTTTTAATGAAAATAAATTATTTTTGAAATGTTCTTACTATCAAGTACATAAAAATATCAATAAATTAATTTATATCAATTAAAACGTACTGATACCACAAAATATTTGACGGATAAAAATTGTACTCGAATAACGAGTTTTTTAATTGTTTTGTTTGTAATGTACATCACTAAATCATTTGGTTATAATAATTTAACGAATTTTAATGACATTTTTTTAAATTAATATTTAATATTAATTAATATTAAAAAAGAATGAGATGAGAAATGTGGAAAAAAGGATCAATTAGGTAGTTTTTGGAAATCTTGAAATCAGGTCTGAAATATGTAAAATAATCTTTAAAGTTGACCTAACAAAGGTTCGTATATATTTTAAATATTTAAAGTTTTTCAAGTCTAAAATTGTGTTTTGGATATAATTTAGGTTAAAAATCGTTTATAAAGTGTTTTTTTTTTTGTTTGTTTTTTTTTTTTTGCAAAATATATATGATTTTCCAAAATATATATGATTATTTTCTTTAAATGTATTCACAAGTAAAAGTTTTTAATTGATCTTTACAAATAATTTTATAATGTTACTATTTAAATTTAACTAGTTTTATCAGCCACTGTAAATAATATATGTGATTGTATTTTGTGGGTGTTGCAGTTATAACTTATATGATGTTAAAAATGCTGACACACCTTCTATTTAAGTTAAAAGCCTTAGAAAGCTTTTATAGAAGCTTACAATTTCATTTACAAAAAAAAGAAAAGAAATTCACACACACATGTATGTTAAGATGGCTTTGTACTTATAAATCTGCATGTGTATAGAGATACATGGTCGGATGAAAAATTATATAAAACTACATCTATCCCCAGTTTAACAAATGATTATAATTATTTATATTTTTTTAAATATGTGAAGAATTAAACTTTTTTCCGATTATATTCTGGATGATTGCAAAAAATACTCATTTAATAATCATATCATGGCCATATGTTTTCATCATATGTTTAATAATTTCTTTAAAATCACATTTCCATTTAATTCGATTCAATTGGAAATCTTACACGGTATAAAAAACGATTTCACGTGTTAATCATTTTATTTTCTTAAAAAAAAAAAAAAAAAAAAACATTTTCATCTTGAAAAATCTTATCCATTACAAATGTTATTCAAGACCTTAATGTGTTTACTTATTTTTATATAGACACAATAAAACTAAACAATTCGCATAAAATTTTCCTATATTTTTTTTGTTCACCCACATACTTTTGCAAAGAAAGGAAAGAAAAATATGTTGAAGAGTCCTTGTAAATGACAGAAAAAAGTGACAAGCGCCGGCTCTTGCGGAATGAATGAAAAATAAAAAACTCGGAAAACGTGTTCAATGGTTTATTATTTCTTTCTTTTCTTTCGCAAATTTTTAATAATAGAATTTTTTATTTATTTAAATTTAGTAGTTAATTTAAAAGAATTTTGTATAATTTATATATAAAATAGTATGTGTGTATGTATGTACGTATGTTTGTACATAACGTTTAGACTTCAAAATGGCTGGATCAATTTCAATAAAATTTTCACAAAATGATCCTAATATAGCTGAAAGTTACATGGACTATAAACAATTCAGATTGGACCAGCGGGAGCGGTACCCTCCGGAGAGGGTACAAAGCAATTATAGATTATAGAATATCTAAAGATCTATAACAGAGAGTTTTAAAATTTGGTCTCAAATACTTCCAGAAGGAAATATTTTACTGGCCAAGACGAAGGACAAGACCAGGGAAAGGTGTTCCCCATACAAAGCAAATATTGATTACAAAATGTCTTAATAATTATACAAGCAAAGTTTCTGAAATTAGGTCTCAATCACTTTCTTAAGAATCTTTTTTTAGTGAACAAAATGTTGTAGGGTAAGGACCAAGGGGAGGGGTATCTCCCATACAGATCAAATATTGATTATCGAATATAAAAAGAACAAAAAACAGAGAGAAATTTCAAATTTGGTCTCAATACTTTTAACACACGTCGTGATTTGTGAAATTTCTTTCGAGATCTAAGACTGAGAGGAATTTTTGTGCAACAAATGTAAAAAGTTATAAACCGATCTTTCTAAAAAAAGCTTTACTTGTTTTTTTTAACAAAAATTAATTGGATTTAAACATGGTTAAAACATAGATTGATGAAAAATAGTTTAGGTTGTATAATTTCTTATTAAGTCAGCAAAATTATTTTTGTACCTATCTAAAATATCGGATCATATTTTGCTTAAGCTTTCATTTAAAACCACTTCCTGAAAAAGGTTTTAAGCTTAAAAGACATTTAAACTTTTTAATGTATGAATATAATTTGAAAATTACCGGACTTAAACTTTCCGAAATAGGGTTTGAGGCTTATGAGGTTCTCAAATATGACAATTCAATGAAATTCTTAAATAAAATATTAATTATTACATCATGTTTGCTGTATATACGCAGAAAAAAATCAATGTATAATTAACTAAAAATTAAATAATTTAACTTTTTTCAGTTATGATTGTTTCACAGTAAATTCTTCTTCTTGATAATATTCTTAAATTTTTACTACTTAAAACTTCAATACTTAAAAGTTCTTTAAAAATTATCGTTGTATAATTTTATTAATTAATATCGTAAGATTCTAAAATGTACAATATTATTTCAGCACAAACGTAACAACTTTCAATTTAAACTAAATGAAAAAAATATTCGATCTTAAATCAACTATGTTCAACGTTGATTTTGCTTCATGTTTTTTCTATGTGTAGGATATTTAAGATACGGGAAAGTCGACTGACTTTTTAAAAATGTTTAATTTTAAAAAAATCATTTTTAAAGAATTAATAATTGAATAGAAAAGAACAATTATTTTAATTTGTAGAAACAAATATTTTTTTCTTTACTGCAATTAAATGAATCAATATCATTTCATAAGGAATTATTACTGGCAAACAAAAAACAATTAAATAAGAAAAATAAAAAATATTAAAGAAAAAACTAAAAATAAAATAAGTAAATAAGAAAGAAGAAGAAACAACAACACATGCAAATTGAATTGATTTCAATGATTCATTGGCACTTTACTGTTAATAGTCATCAGTCTACATTTTGTTTGTCTCAATTCTTCATTTCTTTTTTCATTCAAAACCAAAATACAAAAAACGAAATCAAAAAAGAAACATAAAATGAAAAACTTAATCGAAAAGAGAAATGACTGTCTTTCCATCTGATGAATTTCTGGTTGCTTTTGTCATTTGATTGAAAATTGCTTTTCTATTGTTTAGCAGAGACAACAGAGCAAAAGAAAAAACACAAAAAAGCAGGAGCAGCAGAGATGTTGCTCTTCCATGTTTAATGTTTTGTGTGTCAATGCACATGCCAGCGATAAGGACAGCATTTGAAGCAGGTTTTCATAGTGTTAGTAAGTGGTGACTGAGTTCAACAATTTCTAGCATGTGGGAATAGTGAAGAATGGCAAAATGATTTCATCATTTTAGTGGTAACAATAGTTTCTATCTTTTTTCCCCCATTCTATACTGGTACTTTCATCTTTTTTCCATAAAGCAATTTTAAATTGATTTAATTGGGTTCAAATGAAAATGTCAACTAACAATTGTTTGTTTCTATGTGTTTAGTTTATGCTACAATTGTGACATACATATACACAGACACATACATCGATTTGATTTACAAACACTCACATACATACTTAGTAAATAGAACAACAATCAAATGATACTTTGTATTAAAAAAATTTAAGAGATCAAGAATTGATTTTTTACACCCTACATCAACATTCAATATTCACTATTTAAGATACAATCGATGTATCAATATAAAATCATATTGAATTTATTGGACGCGCTAAACTGACGACTAGAGTTCAGCGATATATTAAATTGTATTTATGTAGTTCGTATGTGTGGAATTAATACTCTACAGTTTTTTGGTTAACACACTCTTATACGTTCAATCACTTCATTGCCACCAGTTGTAACTTAGGGAGTATGTAATACAGAGAGTGTACTATGGAAAGGTATACTGTATCGTCATCGAGTGAATCGAAAGGAGACAATTAAGACTTCAATCATTTGGTGCGTCCATAACTTTTCATGCCAGTGTTTAAGATAGGATTTATATAGTCGGTATTATCGACTATTATACTCTTATTTGTTACTAGTGTGTATATATAAGAGTAAGTATGTATGTGTGATGAATATCTATAAATATGTAGATGTGTTACTTATTTTCTTTAATTTTGCAAAAGAAAAAAATTATTTAATTATTTTATAATTCCTTTTTGCGGTTCATGTTCACTTTAATTTATAGGTTCATTCTCTGTATCAACTCCATTGCTTTATTAACCCAAAAATTGTTTATATATTTAAACCATGTCGAATTCAGATCAGATCTAACAGCTACCTAAACATTTCTTTTGAACGGATTTTATTGTCTGTGACGGAGTGAAAATATAAAATAAACATAATAAAATAAATATATTTTGGCTTC
Source organism: Cochliomyia hominivorax (assembly GCA_004302925.2). Classification (NCBI taxonomy): domain Eukaryota; kingdom Metazoa; phylum Arthropoda; class Insecta; order Diptera; family Calliphoridae; genus Cochliomyia; species Cochliomyia hominivorax. Next base: position 32,914,499 of record PYHX02000494.1, read on the forward strand.
GAAATTTTATAATTTACAATCTAAGAAAGGTGCGCTTTCCCGCCCTTATAGAGTGAAACATATGGGCTTCCTCTCCCTCTGATAGTATCCATCCTGACTGAGAAGAGACCATAATGAAAGTTCTTTAGATACCCACTGATCCTATATGTTTTATATTTTTCCGAATAAAACTATTTCGTGGGGAACAAATTAGTATGAATTATTAATGCTCTCACTTCTATTGTTCTCTATATATTTAATAATTAATAATTGATTTCTATGGGACTACCTGCCCCCCTGATCGTCGTATATTTATACTGAAAACTGTTCCTTGGAAGAATATAGAGATGAAACCTTAATAATCCACTTCAGTAGTTCTTTACATAATGAATGTACCTTTTGTATGAGGGGTTACTTCTACTTACTTAGTTTAAGTAAATTTTGTATATGTTGGGATCATTCTGTGATAATTTCAACAAAATCGGTCCAGAAGTTTTAGCTGTATATAAGTCCCAAACAAGCACAGAGTCATTCTTATATATAGAGAGATATTACCGAATCGCACAACCGATTTGATAAATTTGGTTTACAAATAAAACGAGAATCAAATAATATGGACGACGGCATCATTGAATGATCTTTTAAGAGAGTAATTTAAATTTTTAGTATAGTCAAGGTAGAAGCATATATTTTATATGTACTAATTATAATTTCATATTTCCAGGACTATTACAATGAGTTCAAAAAATGTGGTAGTACTCTACACCAAATAAAATGCAATATGTTTTTAATATCTTTATGATTTTCACGCTCACATAATTGTTTTGCTGATGAAATAGAAATATTTCTTCTATTATGACAATTGAAATAAAATTCGGTACAGCCGAATATGATTTCCTAGCTTGTTATTTTTAAATATTATATGAATTAAAATTAATTTGTTTGTTATCAATTTTCATTGAAAACTTCTTTATTCCTTTGTTGTTCAATTTTCTAATAGATTATTCTTTTCTGGTTCAAGTTTTTCACAACAAAACATGTTTGAAAAATTGTTCACGTAAATATAAAAATAATTTATTTCAAATCATCAAATAATTTATTTCAAATAATCAAAAAGTTTAATCATGTAAATAGGAATAGACATATTCTAAGAGCATCAACGTTCTTTAAATAGAAAAATAGGTATTTACTCATTCAAATAGTTAACGGAAAAAAGTACACCTTTTTAAGCTAAATAACTCTTAAACAGGAATGCGGCTCATTGTACATGACATTATCGATTTCGGAATTTATTTCATTTAACATTTTTATATAATAACGGTAAAAATACAGGAACAGGAAAAAGGAAGAGAAAAACATTTAAACAAATATAAAACACGCTTACACACATATTTTAGTGCACATACATAGACATAAACGCCATTACTTTTACTCATCATTTAATAGCAACAGGATTCTCGAGAGCATTTAAAAGCTGCTGATATCTAGTGAATTCAATTAAAATATTAACGGAATAAGAATTAAATGTTGATAAACAATAATAATTTTATTGGAAAAAAATATTTAAAATATATTTTTGAAAATTCTGACGTACAGTGTTTCGCTAGAGATATCCCGCAGAAATTTTACATGGTTAGAGATATTTAAACCTTAACAGGTAAATATGCTATATTTACCTGTTATTAATTTATGCTATAATTTAAGAAAAAATACACTATGTTTCTTACATGTACATTATACGCTCATATAAGAAAGAAACCTTTATGAGTCATAAAATAAGTTATATTTTTGGCTATAATTTTTTTCTACTGAACCGATTTTAAGCGATTGGAACAGTAATTGGGCATATATTTCTTGATATTATGGAAGAATATTATTCTAACTTGTCGATTTATAATAATTTTACGAAAGTTCTTCATCTTAATTAAGGGGTTGTCTCCGATATCGGCCTATATCTCTTAACATGTGTCAGTATGTTAAGTTTTGCAGGTTTTATATAAGAAACTTCTCAGGACTATAGTTAGCGTATTAATTAATTAATTATTTGGCTGATTTTGCTTTTTCAATTTTTGCGGATGTGAGCGTGCCAACAACAGACTGACTAAATCGACTCAGATTTTGATTTGATGCAAGAAAATATACATTATGGTCTTAGATGATTCTATCTTAGCATTACACACAGAATGACATCAGTCTTCGTGGTGGAGGGTATAAAAATTGAATCAAATTCCCTTCTCTGGGAAGGGACCTAATAGCAAAAAGAGCCTAAGAACAATAATTGTACACAATATAAATAGAATCGATTTAAGTTTATCAATCTTATAAGTATACAAAAATAAAAATATGGATCAATATTCGCCAAGAAGTACCAAGAAAAATAATAATTATTTACTAGTTTTATAAGTTCAAAACTGTTTTCCGGGAAGGGGTCTTATATGGGAGCTAGAGCAATATATGGACCAACATTGTTCATACTTTCATTATAGTTAGCAAAATTATTGAGCTAAATTTCAATGGAATTGATCTGTATTAAAATGTTTCATAAACTCAAACCCGTTTTCCTAATAAGCGCGTTAAAAGGGAGCTATAGGAAAATAAGGGCCGATTTAGTGCAAATAATATAATATCTTCAGAGCAGTTAGGAAAATAATTGTGTCGTATTTCAATAAAATTGGTAAAATTATTAATTATTAAATTTGTATTCACATTATTTACTATTTTTATAAGCTGAAAACTGTTTTCGGTGAAGGTCCTGATATGGGAGCTACATCAAAATATGGATCCATGTTAATAAAATTTATAACATTTATTTCAAATAAGTAAGTATATGTGACAAATTTCAGTAAATTATCCTAAAATGAAGCCCATGTGACACATATAGTTTGGGGTGTATCAAAATTTTGCATATTATAGCCTATAAAATTTTTTCCGTTAATCAGATTTTAATGATCTCTTAATATTATTAATTTATTTAAGTCCAATTACATTTTTTAGAAGAATTTAGAAAAGTTCTTTTTCGGAACTTTTAAAAAGATATTGGTCTATAACTTCCTTGCTAATAAACCGATTTTGTTGGTTTTAAATAGAAAACTGCTTAGGACAATAGCAAATAATGTGGAGAAATTTCATTAAATTGAATGTTTCCAAGAATGTTTTGTCATTCCGTTACACACGGAATGACAAAACCACCACACGTGGCGAGGAGGGTATAATAAAATAAAACGAATAAAAATATCTACTAAAAATTTTTTATGTCAAAATTGATGAACTTGTCCATGAATCAAGAATTTAAAAAAATAACATTTTTTCCATAGAGAGATATCAAAAATTCCTACCGGTTTTAAAAGGAGTCGAACAGTATGCTCAAAAATATTGGTAGGACTATTTTTTTCTGTAAATTGGTCTTTTTGAACTACTATACTCAGCTCAGAAAAATATATATATGTATGTAAAATGTTAGTTTTTGATATGTAATCAATTAAGTAAAAACATTTATTTCTATTATACAAATAATACAATTGATCTCTGATAACCTTTAGTAAAACAAATAATTACACAAACAGATTATACCCTCAGTTAAAACCACGATATTGTTTGAATTATAAATATAACAAGTAAGAGAATAGCAGTGTGTTAACAGCAGTTCTATATAATAGCTTGCACTACGAGGCAGTTAGGAAAGCTTTTGGACCAATATTAAAATTTCCTTTAGATTTATACACTATTAAGTGATTTTCGGAAATGGATCTTTATGGGTGATACGATATTTTTATATCTGTGAGTTCTACAACTTTTGGCTCTTAGCCCAATTTATCGATATATCTCTCAATTTGCGACTTATTTTTTCTTTACGCTACAAATATTAGCACATAATACCTCTTTCTCCTATGTTGTAAAGGGTATAAAAATATATAAGTAAATTTAGTTTTACAATTATTTAAACAATACAACAATTTAAATAACTTATATGAACAAACTATTTTTTTGAAAGTGATGGTCTATTAATAACACAATTAAGGAGAGAAAACTTATTTTTAATTAAACCTTCCCAACAGTTGATTCGAACACAATACAACAACAAATTTAATAGATAATGATCACTGGCGATCCAAAGATCAAAAACAACATCAAGTATTTGTACTTGGAAATTTTAAAGTTCAAATTAGTTGTAATCAACACATTTAATTGAACACAACAAACCGGTAACCGACAACCGGCAATTGGAAATATTAAATAAAAATAAATAAAAATAAAAATAAAAAAATAAAAACAATGAAGGCGATACCATCGATAGCAGCACTTTTGATTGTCACTTTAAATCTTGTGGTGGGAATTTAATAAAACTTAATTGATTTATATAAATTTAAACATTTTATTTATTTTATTTATATTAAGCTTTTAATTAACGCCCAAAGTAAAACATCGGATGAGTTTCCACAGAAATCAGAAAAATGTTTTCAACAATTAAATGTACCTCAATCCTACAAGGCCAGATTTCATTCATTTCAATATCCAAATGAGGAAATTGTACACAAATACATACATTGTGTATCGACCGAATTGGATATTTGGGATAATGCAAATGGTTTTAATGTGGAAAAGATCTCCCAACAATATCGTGGTCGTGCCAATGATGAAGTGGTTATACCTATAATTTCAAAATGTAATCAGGATAATCAAAATCGCAATAAGGATTTATGGTGTTATCGTTCATTTTTATGTATTCTCAATACTCAAGTGGGTGAATGGTTTAAAGAGGATGTGCGTCGTAAACAGCAGACTAATAATCTACCAAATGGTCATCATTAAGTGATATAAAATGTCAAATTTAATAAAAGTAAATACATGATAAAATATTAAGCAAAAAGTCAATGAATTTAAACTGGGCAGCTGTAGCAAAATCTTTTAAACTACCAAAAAAATATTATGTATAAAATATATTGCGATTTAGTATTAATTTAGAGTGATCATCTAATTGTTATACCTCACATGTAGAGAATGTGGTTCCGCTTATTTTGTTATTGTGAGTGTATCACAGGGAAGTAATTACGTATGACCCCAGAAAGTATAAGAAATTGTACTTCAAATCCTATGAAAATTATTTTTAAAATAAATTAGAGAGTTGTGGTCGGTCAAGATCAACTATAAAACCCCCTTCATAAATTTCTTAGTCATATATGGTACCTACGAAAAAAAAATTGGATTATTCGGTTCTCAGATTTCTACTTAAATATTAAACACATTATTGTGATATTTACATTAGTCTGAGATTTATGCATTTTAAAACGATTTTTTATGATCATTTCAAAATTTCCGAGTATCGATTCTTGTTTATATTCGTATTGTTTTAATAAATAATAACAATGTATATACGATATTCGAAAATAAGTCTTAAACGACAGCTGAGAGAAATAATTTACCGACTTATTAAGACTTATTTTTGCCAAATTTTTCTTTTTGGAGTTGAATCGTTATTCCAAGGAACATTTGTATGAGACCTATATATAATAGTGGGCCTGTCATAACTTATTTCATTACGATGCAGTATAAAATTTGGTCCTTTTTGAAACTTCGAATGTTTAAAAATCTTACCTGCATATTATACTTCCATCCGGCTGGTTGTCTGCCCATGTAACAATATATGTATATATGATAACTTTTTAACCAACGACCAAGGACTTTTTGAAAATAGTTATGATTGGCGCATTAGATTTTCTTCCGAAATCATTTTAAAAGGCTTAACTTATTGTTCCACATTTTACTAGAATAATTTGTGATCTTAGTGACGTATGGAAATGAATGCCAAAGTTGTTATCCCCACTTAAGATCAAATAAAATGTAAAGCAATAGTTTTAGAATTTTGATACACTTTTATAATCATATTTCAATATGGTTAATATTGTTTTTTTCACAATATTATTCTTAAATATTGCAGATGTATAAAATATTTTATTAAACCATAAAGGTTGGGACAATAAAAAAATAATTTCTATTGATTTGAGAAAAAAGCGAAGCTAAAGAGAAAAAAGATCTTAAGTCATAAAATTAAATGTAAACATTAGTTCTGTCAGGAGGCTCACAGATGACTCATATAAGACACATAATAATTTGCCGCCATTATATTATACAGTTTCTCTTTTGCATGACTTCATAAAAGTGTGTGTGTATGTGTATGCATAACACACGTATATATAGAGAACAATTGTTTATAGCACAGGTTAAGTTACCAACTTCCGGTTTTCACGTTAAGTTTCGTATGTTTTCATTCATTATTCTCTTTTTTTTGACATTTATTTCACTTTTTGGCATAAGGTTTAACTATCATTAAATATATTGAGGGTTCTATAAAAACATACACTTATACATATATATGTATTCACATACAGTACAAACAATATTTGTGTATAAATATGTAACAGTTGACACACACACATATAAATATTATTATGACAAAAAAGGTCTCATATAAAAATGTTTCAATATAATTTTCTACTAATTTTTTCTTTTGTTTTAATTTTTTCACTTTTTCCATATTTTGGCGGTTGTTAAAAAGATGAGTCGAACAATAATGTAAACGACGTACAGTGTTTCAAATGAAAAATGAATTGGAAATAAATCTGAGACTTCCGATTTTAATGAAATTTTACATAGTGATAGTAGAAGCGCAGGTAGGAGTAATTAAGTTTTGAGTTTGGACGGGTCGTAAAAATATTAAAAACTATCTAGATTTCTTATTTCTGAACCGTTTATTAAGCTGTTTTTGTGGGTGGATTCTGCTAGTGAAGATCCAAAGTTTAGGCTATCTCTTATAGTTTAAGATATATTAAGCTTAAAAATTTAAAATTTTACTTTTTGACCGATCTTGGTGAAGTTTTTATATTGTAGCGGGTCCAAATTTTTACGATTTTAAACTCGCCAACACTTCTACCATCACTAAGTGAAATTTTGTTAATATTTGGAAGTTACAGGGAATTTAATTTCATTTTTCATTTGAAACAATGTGCGACGATAATGTTGACGACTTACTATGAGGTCGATGGTGGCGATGAGAAAAATGTATAAAAGAATAATGTTACCGCTTTAAGTCTAACATTTTATATGTTTGTGTTTGTCCATGTATGTATATGTATGTATGTATGTATGTATGTATGTATGTATGTATGTGTGTATGTATGTATGTGTTAAGGACTCTTTTGGCTGATGTTGGTACTGCTGTCAAAATAAAAAATTTACATATGCTACGTTGGCAAAATAAGTATAAAAAAGAATAGAATAATAAAAATTTCATACATTTTTATTCTTGATTTTTTTATTCGAATAAAAAATATTGTATATTTTATATACGTTAGTTTGAATATAAGAGCGGTGACTTTAAAGGTTGATGTTTTATTAGGCCGTAACATAAAGCTTTGTAGAGTCAGAAGAAACCCGAGTATTTTAGTGAAGTTTTTGTCTAGATATGATAATGTCATCATAGGTATAATGATGGTTTGGTACGTTATGGTACATTTTCTCATTATTATTGCCATAATATATGTCTTGCATATCAAATGACTTTTAATGAGGCTGATAATAATAATGTGTTGCTTACAAATTACCTTTTGAAAAATTATTGTCACATAAAAAAACAAGAACACACAAATTTAAATATACATAAATTTATAATTTACATTTTGTAAAATAATGAAATTAAACAAATTATGTGCAGTATCGGAGGAAGTTTACTTTTAGAACAAATTAAAAGTGTTTGCGCATATAATAGAAAATCATAAATCAGTATTTTTAAACTGTCAAAATTTGTGATCTTAATTATGAGAAAGTGTAAATTACTATTTAATTTTGACAAACTTATAAATAATAACAATTAACATATATACAGATTATTTATATACAAAAAACCAAATTATCTTGTGTACCAAACATTCGCCTAATTTTAATTTCGAAAAAAATAATAAAACTTCAAGCAGTTTATAGTTATATCCTATTAAAGCCATTTCCCTTAATAGGGTTTTCCTATAAGTAGTTTAGTGTATATTAAAATTTAGTCATATTTTCCAAAAATCTGTGTTATTTGGTCTTGAAAATGCATGTCTCCAATGTCGCCAAATGTTGTACAAAATTTTAATAAAATTCCAAATTTTTGTTTTCGTTTTTTTTTTGTTCAAATTAATTTCAAAACAAATTCACCAACATTTTGCTTGTTAAAAAGTTTTCAGCGAAAAAAAAACGTTAAAAAACAAATTGTTTGCTTTTTGTATGTAAATGTTTAACAATTTTTAAATTATCGTATTTTTGCAAAAACAACCATTTAAGTAAGAACAGACGGTAAAAGAGTTCAAATTATTTGTGGTATTTTGAACGATGAAATACTTTTTATAAATTTCGCGAGAAAAAACGATGTTTAGAAAAAAAACAAAATTAAAAATTTAGAAAATATTTAAATATTTGAAAAATAAATGTTTAAAATACGACAATATAAAAATGACAAAAAAGGTGCAAGTTTGACTATTTAATAACCTAAACCAAAATGTTTGTTATAAATGGTATACGACGTTTAGTCGTATAATTTTATTTCCTGATTTATTCCTAAGTGTGTGGTACATTATGACATTTATGCGTTTTAAAAAATTAACTGTGAGATTTATGGAAAGGTGTTTGTATGGGACTTATGGGAAATAATAGACCGACCCTCATCATTTTTGCATATCGCGTTAGTTTGTCGAGTTGACTGTTAAACAGCTTCCTGTAGTGTGTTTACAAGGTGACAGTGACAGATAAACAAACGAACATCTTAAAATCGACTCTTGAAATAAATTTGATTCGACTGGTATAGTGCTACTATTCTCTGTCATTGCAAACATTAGCATCAACAAAATATGGTGTTGCAGGTTATAAAAATGGAAATTGCTTGCATAATTTAAGAAGGAGATTCAGATACAAATTTCAGTAATGCTATAGCATTATAGGATCTGAAATATAAATTTCATTTGAGAAATGCCCTCATAATATGTTTTAAGCGAATCTGTAAACATAACTATATACTTTGAAACGAATCTTTTGGTATATTTAGAACATATATAGAACATTATCTAAAGCAACAAAAAAAAAAAAAAAAAAAAAAAAAAATATATATATATATATATATATATATATATATATATATATATATATATATATATATATATATATATATATATATATATATATATATATATATATATATATATATATATATATATATATATATATATATATATATACATATACATACATACATATACATACATACATACATACATATATATATATATGATATTATGTTGCTTTTGTTGTTTTAGATAATGTTCTAGATAATGATGAACAATTTAAAGATGATAATGATTATGTTGTGAGGAGAAATTATTTGTTGTAGATTTATTTTTTGTTGCTTTTACTTTTCCCTTTTTTTTTTTTTTGTTTTTACTAATACTAAAGGAAGTATAAAAGTTTGTTGTTGACTTAATTAAAAAGTTTTGTTGTTTAGGAAGGTTCAAATGAACACAGTTTCATTCTTCTTATTCTCTGTTACAGTTTTGTTACTTTTGATTGTTATTAAGTTGTTTTTGTAGTTCTTGCGCAAAGTAACAACACATTTTAGTTAAAACAACAAACGAAATAATAAAAGCAAAAATCTTAGTAATATTTTTAAGGGAAAAAATTTAAGTGGATTTTAATGAATTTGTTAAAAATGAAAAACAAGAATAAAATTGAAGAAAAACTTTTAATACGCACACTTTTCTTAAGAATCTCGTTTAGTTACGTTTTTTATATGCGTTAGAAAACAGTTGCAAATTAAGTCCTTAGACGCCTTTTTGTAAAAGTAGTATATTGGTCTAATTATTATATTTAATAGGACACCCGTTGTCGTGAGTTAATTCAGAATCACAGTTTTGCGATATATTTTTTTATAAAAATTTTTTTAATAAAAAATATTTTTTTGTACCCAAATTCCTTTTTTAAGTCACTGTACATAATGCAATGAATTGTTTCATAGAAACAATTCATTGCATTATTATTAACAATTCAAACAATTTTAGGTGCGTATGAGTTATTTCATTTAATTAAATTAAGTAAACGACCAAGATATTCATCATTAAAATCAAATTATTTTGTATAATTTTTAAGAAACATGGGTATAGTATAAACATTTCAAGGTATGAAATTTTTTGTATATGATTATTTTGTCCCAAGGATGCAAAAAAATACCACATTTTTTTTAGAATAAGTACTTCTAACTTATTCCATCCATTCTAAAAATGTATAGTTATAGTACAATTTAATAATAATGGTTTATCTATGTGCAAATTATAAATCAAATTATGCAGCTCGGTCCATAATTTGCAATGCCTGAAGGGATGGAAATATTTTGTTCTTTCTTATTTGGATTAAAATGACGTGGCGTATGAAGTGGAACATTTCTAAAAAGTTTCTTCTTTTTTGATAATGGAAATTTAATTCTAATGATCTGTTCATTCGGATAAAATTTAAACTTAGTATATAGTTATAGGAACTTAATAACTCATCGAAATTGGATTAGCAAGAAAAGGCTAAAACATGAAAAAATTAAAGGTAAAATTGCTGCATTATATATATACCATTTTCGGATGTATATCCTATATAAAATCTCATCTAGGATTAGGGTTTTAAATTTATAAAAGTCTTAAATTCTAAATTTCGTCATAATTACTTTACTATCTATCTTTAATAATGCGAACCAATAAGCCAAAATGAAGACTGAATGAATGGAATTACGAAATAATAAATTTGGTTTGGCTTAAATATTTGTGGCGTATTTTAAGAACTTAAGTCAAAATCGACATAAGATTGAAAGTTTCCCAAGGATGGGGCATTCCTAACCTCGTAAAACTGTATAATTTTAAAGTGTTTTAATAAGATTCGGCAAGTTATTATTAAACGGTATTAAGGATTTGTCACTATCGAATACAGTATTTTTGCTTATGTTTTATTATAAATTTTTCTATAAATGAACTGACACTAGAACTTTTATTTTTGATAGGATGGGAGTCAATTGTCCCATGAAAAAGTGACGGTTAATTTCCTTTGAAATTGGTAAATCATGTACCAGTTCACGACCTTGAAACCTTCCAATTTACAGATTATGTGCTTTTCCTTATTTTATTTTAATGCAAGCATATATATTTTATGGGTCTTACATGATAGCTTTCCTATCGTTGTATAAGGAATGTCGATGTTAATACAATTGATCGATTACTCTACTCACCGAATTTGTTATCAAATAATTTTACATACCTATAAGAAGAAAAAGTGATATCATTAGTTTTGTAAATTAAATAATAAAAAATAAAGCAAATTTTTCATAAATCTTATTATATATTATATACCAGCTTCTGGTATGTCTTAATTAAGTTTTAGAAATATGTATAAATATTGTGATTACGATCCGTTTTCATTTTTCCTTTGAAACTAACAGAAGCCATTTTTATTGATACTAATGAATGCATTAAATTTACATTAAAACAAAAGCAACATCTACTTTGTAACATACAAGAAAAAAACTACAATGTGATTGTAAAAGTGTATGCAAAAGTAAATAATGCAATTAATTTTAAAACACATAATTTAATCACTAATAACTTTGTGTTGTGAATATACATTTTATATGAGTTTACACATACACACAGATATGTTTACAATATGCAATATATCTATGAAAATAAAGTAAATAAATAAATATGCGTGTATATGTTTATGAATCATATCTGTAAGTGTGGTAGTGTAGTGTGGTTATAAAGTAGATATTGTAATATTAATGAAATTGTGGTATTTTGTGTTAAATTTTATTACGCTATTAAAATTGTATTTCTTCCTATTTTTTCCTCATTTCTTTTTATACTCTCCACCACCACAAGTGGTGAAGAGGGTATATTAACTTTGTCATTCCATATGTAGCACTAAGAAGAAATCGTACAAGATCCCATGATTTTTATTCTTGCGTCAAATCGAATCTGAGTCGATTCACATTCTTAATAATTGAGAGAGTTCAATGAAATTTAGACAGAATATTTGTTATAGTTTTTAAAAGCTTCTACTTGAAACCAGTAAAACCGATTCAGTATATCAAAAGATAGAGTCCGATATCTGAGACATCCCCTTAGTTCCAACGAAAAATTTCTAGAACTTGTAAAATAGTTCACTGAAAAAGTTATTGGGACCAAATTTGAAAATTCTCTTCTTCTCGTTTGTGAGTGTATGTGTAAGTGCATATGTCCGAAACATAAAGTACTTATTTACACGCATTAGTGGTGAAGGGTTTTGAATATTCGGCATAGCCGCCTATAGATTCCTTTCTTGTTCTTTTTTGGTGTTGCCATTGTTGCTGTTGTTTGCATTTTATTACTTTGCCATTAAAATGAATTTATGTTACTGTTGTGTGGAACTTACTGACTTCAATAATATTTAGTTATTTTTAATACACATACACAAGCACACACCTAACGTCACTCATATTTTCAACATGTATTCACACAATAAAATACAATGTTTTCTACTGACTGCATGAGTTTGTAATAAAAATAAAATACAATAAAAAGTGCATATAATGAATAAAATAAAAATGACAAACACAATAACATTTGAGGATTCTTTCACGATCACATATGAATAAATGCATGCAATATTTTTATACGTACTTAAGTATTTTTACAAGAGTAAGTAAACCTAAAAGTTTTTAAGTGAACATATTTACAAACATACCCCGATTTTTTAATATGGTAATAGACCCTTATAAAAAAAGAATTTCCTTTAGGTAAGATAACAGATCCAAATGTTCAATCACTCTATTGTCAACAATTGTATTGTCGGGAGACAGTTAGAAACTAGTGTGTACCCGCACTACGTTAAAAAAGAAAGTAGCGCAACTAAATCTTTGTGATCAGCTAATTTATTGCCTCCAAGTATATTGTAAAGTGACAGTAAGGACATAAAATTAAGTAAACTACTGTCTCCTTACGTAACACATGATTGTGCGATTGCGTGCGAACTAGTGTCTCCGTTCTACAACATGAGATTATAAACTATAAAGATACGGAACGTCGTCATCACATCCATAAATGTTAATGGGATTAAAAAACGTATGCAAACTGCGAGACTTGGAGTTTATATTGTGGTGCCCACGTACACTTTAATGTATCATTGGATCACATGAAAACTTGGCGACAATTAATTAAAAATTTGTACAACTAATTATGCAGTTATACTGCATTATATACTGCATTATATATATAGAGGAATGCAAGTTGAGGTTAGATTTTCAGTCAAGGTATAAACTTTCTATACAAATGTCTGGTATCTATGAAAACATCAGATCTAGAAGATTCAGAATTTTTTAGGAAAAAATAAGTCGGTTGTTATTTGATCTCTAAAATTTTTCATGTACTTGAGATTCATATTTATACTGTGAGAAAACTGAAATGAATAAAGACATTCATTTGAAACTTCAATATATCATATATAAACTTTTCAGCGATTAAAAAAGACTTCTGTTTTTCCATAAAGAAATATCTAAAATCCCCATCCATGTAAATCATGTTTAATAATTTTATTTTATTTTATTTGTTTTCACAGAAATAATCACCCTATCGTTTTAAGGGTCATTTAGCAGAAAATATTTTCCATACGTTTACCTTAAGGATACAAGAGTGACAGTTCACTGCTCTCCTCTAACGATTAAAACGTTACACTATTCATTCTAAAAAATCAATTCTGACATACGGCGTGTTCTTGAATTGTCTTTATGTTTCGAAGTAATAATTGAGGTAAGAAATCCTTTGTTGAAAAGTCCATTTTAGAAGTGACTCACCGTTATTTTGAAATCTTTCCATATGAGAAAAGTTGTTACATTTTTTTATCAATACAGTTCAAAATTTTAAAGTTACATTTCAAATTGCACTCATTTTAAAAGGTGTCGTATGTATATAGTAATTTTAATATGTGATGTACCCAAAAAAGTGTATATACACCCCACCATATTTTATTATGTGCTCCAATGTAAAATTGCCGAAACACAAAAAACATATAAATAAAAAATATATAAATTTATATTTTTCTATATAAACTATCACATAAATAATGATTTGTAAAAATGTTTGTAAAATATTTTGTCTTCCGGAAGAAACCCAAATTGTAACATATTTATGGTTATTTTAGTTTTCATTTTTCACATATTCCAAACAGTTCCATAAGCAAGATCCTAGATGCAACAGCATTTACTGATTTCCTGTCACAAACAACATCTTCTTTTGTAAAAACCAACATGTCTGATACAACAACTATAACAATGCCACCATTAAAATTATGTAGTTCAACAGGAGCAACAGCAACAGCAACAGCAAAAATATGACAACAACAATATTTATTTCTCAATTTTGTTCTTTTATTCTTTGTTTTACCTAAAAGTTTGTATCTTTAAACGAAGAATGTTGTAGTTTTTACGTTTTGATTTTATTACTTAAAATGAATTTTTATGTATTTAACCCTTTAATTTCTTTAATATTGCAATGCACTATGGGTTTTGTGGCATAAACTATTTACATACATTATTTTTCTCCTCTGCATCTTTTAAAGAAGTCATTCTATTAATCATATGTATCACTTTTTCCATTATTCTTTTCATAAATAATTGTTTGAACAAAAAAAGTTTTCTTTATAAACATTTATAATTCTCATTCACTACATCAAATATTCCAAATATGTTCTGTAATTATATCGAATCTGTGTTAGTTGTAAATTTCAGTATTTTTAAGATGCTAAAATTCCTTAAATTGACTATAATACTCAGAAAATAATTTGTGTTTTTTGGTTGTATAGATTTATACATACGAAATATCATCGAGATACTAAAATTCTTTGAGTCTTCTGCATTTTAATGTTGTTTTGCGAAGTGTATAGGAGCTACGGTCATTTGTGAGCCGATCTTCTTGAAATTTAACATGTAGATTTAAACAGATACAAATTGGAGCACAATTTCATAAAAATATCTTTATATCTTCAACTTTTATAAGCTTAAAACCCATTTTCGTAGAATAATGGACCGAATTTGACAACCTAAAGAAATGAACCGAATATGACAGAATTTCACTAGGTTTCGTCCTTGCCCCAAAAATAATAATACTGCTACCATAACCTATATATTGGTGATCCTAGAATCACTTACTGAGTCCATTTAACTTTAGGTGGACAGGCAGTATGACGAACTAGCTGGATATCCAGCCTGTGAACTAAATGCAGGTTGAAATATTAAAAAATATCTTAAGTGAAATTTTGAACAAGTCATTTTTTTACAACAAGGACAATTCTTATTGAATTTGGTTATAAAGGGTGCATTATCTAATCTCACGCAATTCGTAAATATGATAAATTTTTTATGAAATAGGGGATCCTTTTCCCCGCTATCGATGTTTAGAATTTAACTTGTAGGGAAAGCAACTTTTACTCTGAATTTTATCCGCGTTTACATCATTCCAAGTTAATAACTTTCTTTAGATAACAGTTGGGGAAAATTTTCAAAGAATCTTTGTAAAATTAATTCGATAAAAAATACTTAAGTTGTATTGGGATTAACTATCCTCTAAACCCCATCAGTCCAATATTTTTTACAATAAATTTACTCTTTAAAATGATTTTTATAAATAATTTAAATAATCCATTTTTTCCTTGTTCCCTCTTGGTCCTACCGATATTAGTTACAGCTTTTGTTTTACAGAATCTGCGCCACTGTATTGCAGCTGTTAGTTATGACTTTATATTTACTGTTGCTCATTTTTAAAATCAAATACATAATATTTTATAATATAAAATTTTTATAATATAAAATTTTTATAATATTTTATTACTTCTACATTATCAACCGTCACTGTTGTTGCATTTAATACATTTTGTACTTGTTCTCTTCTTGTTGCTTCTTGAAAACACATACACACTTTGTTGAACAATTTATGTATCTTTTAAATTTTATATTTTGTATAACAAATAATATAAACGCGAAGACTTAAGTAAATAAATACGCATACACACACATAACAAAATGAAAAATTCATATAAGGACCAAAATAACCAAAATACAAAACATTTATTAAATGTTTTCTTTAATATTTATTTAAAATTTAATGAAAGAAAATATTTTGTATAAACAAGTTATACAAGACGAACAAGATTATATACCTGCTCGACACTAGAGAGGATTTTAAAAGGTGCAAGGAATGAAATAGCTACTCTTTCAATACATTTTTAATACCCCAATATCACCACTTTAAGTTCTTTCCGTTTGACTGTTTGGTAATCACCCCAATGTTAAATAAATTTCACATACATGTGTCATAATAATATTTTTATTTGCA
The DNA here is from genome assembly GCA_004302925.2 of Cochliomyia hominivorax. NCBI lineage: Eukaryota > Metazoa > Arthropoda > Insecta > Diptera > Calliphoridae > Cochliomyia > Cochliomyia hominivorax. The sequence goes on from PYHX02000494.1 coordinate 32,930,893, forward strand.
TATCTAATGTAATGTAATGTAAAAAGCTAATTCTAGGAGGGACGGCGAATTATATTTTTGGTCTTCGTCTTGGGCAAGCATATTATATAGTTCATCTTTTTCAACTAATGCACTTTTACTTAATTTTTATAAACCCTTTTGAAAATCTTTTGATATGTTCAACTTAAAATTCAGTTTATTCTTATGAATTTTATATGTTTTCTTTTTCTTTCAAATGAATGGTATTTTGCTTTAGTATTATTTAAAATCTTTACCATAAGACCTTTCTCACTGCACCATATTCAAATGCAATTTATTTATAAGTTTAAATGCCAGCAACAACACTATATATAGTAAAATTTCTTGTAGAACTTTTGCATGATTTGTGGAAAAGTTTATTATTAACATAATTTCAACTACAAAATAAATTGCTTTTAGCCACGAGCATAAAATTTGCAGATTTTGTTTATGCAAATTATGTTTTGCACTCACACATATTAAGTGTTATTCTGAAATTCTATTTTGTTTTGATTTAATATTTTATTTAGCATAAATATGTATTAGCAGATTATGATCGGATGATGACGATGATGTATACGTAATATTTCAGTATAAGTTGTTGGTTCAACATTAAGTATACGCAAAGATTGACTGGCTAATATCCCATATGTAAACCTATACTATTATTAGTGTATTCAAAAACCCGACATTTTCAAAAAACCGATATTCGAATTATTTAAAATATGGACAAATACAGTTTTATGTCAAAAAAACCGGTAAACCGGTTTTTGTTTGATTATTGAAAATGTAATTATTGCAAATTTATTATTAATTAGAAATTGAGAGTTAATTAATAAAAAAGGACTTTTCCGGAAATGGTCTTTATATGAAATAAAGATGAATTAATGGTCTTTAACTCTTCTACTAAATAGTTATTTTATTAGTAGTTTTAGTAGCAAATCTATGCAGAGAATAAAAAAATGTGATCGAATTTCATTGAATCATTTATATTACTATCCAAAACAGAGGAACACAACTATGTTCAGTTTTTATAATGAAAAAATTACACAACTATAACAATTTAAGTTGAAAGCTTAAAAGGTACTTTCCATTAAAATAGGTTAACCGACGTAAAAAAAAACCGTCATAACCAATATAATAATAATAATAATAATAATAATAATAATAATAATAATAATTTAAAAATATTAAATTATTATTATTGGTCGGTATGAACATTTTTATTTTTTCTTATTCGTTTTAAAAATCAACACTAACCAATTTTAAAAGAAAATTTTTGTGAAAATTCTTTCTCAAAGTATTGATGATAGAAACCTAAGCCTAAAGGTTGATTTAGTTATCCTCTACCAAAAGGATACTCTCATACCGAAATCTTCAATAAAAATCCTTTCCAACACAAATAGATTCTAGCGTTGGTTGTGTTCCCGTGGTGCTTCTACTCCCATTAGGAATAGTCATCAAAAATCCCATCTTGAAAAATGGTTACAAAATGCAATAGTCGATTATTTCCATCTCAAGTGCGGAATAATACAGGATACGTGAATAAAGGTTAACCATCAGTTCCATGGTAAACCAAAAAATTTAGGATATTTGCCTTTTAAATTAGTATTTAAAAAAATACCTTGATCCAAAATAAGTTTTTGTAGAGTATAAAAATGTACACCTAAGGAGATCAGCTTTAAAGATCCACCTTTTATCTTATGGACTCCTTTAGACTTAAAGAATTCTCATATGAAATTTCATAAAAAGTATCAAACAATTCAGAACTTAGAGAATTATTAAAAAAGAGTTTAAAGATTCGAAGGAAACTGCAAATAATCCTGCTAAATACGTACATTTGCACACAAAACTATTTTGATCTATGGATACATTTTATATAATTTAGGATTCAGATATTTTCCAGTCAAGCATTTCAATAGGAAAGTTTATGGGACTAAGGTTTTAAGAGAGCTACCTATGCCCGTAGTACTAACTTACTACATATTTTCCAGGAAAATAATTCAATAGAATATGGGATGATGCCTACACTCACAATCCTATTGAACTTTTTTTATTAGAAATTTTATAATAAAATCTCTGAGAAGTTTATCGAAATCAAATTGAAAAACTTTCCCAATATCTCTATTAATAATTGGGATTTTCATGAAAACCGGTCCAGTCCCTAACAAACAAACCCAGTTTCCTTTAAAAATACAATTAGATTATTTATTTGGCAAAGTAATCTGCATTAGTAATTTCAATGAATTTAAAATGTAAAAAAATATTATTTCTGAATGCAATTTTACAGCGTATATATTCGTAACCACTGCAAAAGTATACGATCTCACACAAATATATCCATATTTCAGTAGTAAAAAAGGTCAAGAAACAAGTTAGCAGCCAGCAATTAAACGTTTATTTATTCGCGCATTCGGGTCATTTCTCTTAGCAAAAAACTTCTATTTTTGTTTTGTATTTTTTATTGTTTGCATGAATTTTACGTAGAGTTTTTAAAACATCACGTACTCGTACAGAAGTAGAAAAAATTTATGCGCTCTTTATGTGTGTGTGTACTTTTGCTCATTGTATAAACCGGAAGTAAAATTAAATGTCCAGTCGCAACGACTGGTAAGATAATTCATACAATTAAGATATTAAAAATGTCGCATAACTAAGATACTTTTCGAACACTGATTTGATCATCGAAAGGAATCGGTTAAGAAACAGTTGCAATACCTACAGACAACTTGATGAAAACCTTGGAGCTTACTGAATCTTATTGCTGTTTAAATTAGTCTAGTCCCTTTACAAGCATCCTTCAGAAATAGATTAAGTTAATGTAATTTACTACATTTATCTTAAAAATTAAATTAAGTCTTAAATGCAGTGTAGGGTATTATTTTCTTAGTTGTTTTATTTATTTCAATTCAGTTTCTCCAGTTATTTTTCTGTGTGCTCAGCAAGTATTTGAAAAGGCAACTAATTTTACAACAACTACTTACACTTCCAACTGCAGAAACTGTTCAGAGAAGTCTGAGTATTTGTCGAAAGTATTCATACCTCTTTCCCATGAAAGAGGCTCATTCATACGAGTACGACTACAACTTTAACACAAGTGTTCATAGGATTTAACTTCTACTATCTGGCCTTTGGGTTTCTTTCGCTTTAAGTCTTTTTTATTTTCATTTAACCACAACAAGTATTGCAGAGTCAGTTAACTGAAATCCGCAAAAGAGTTTTTATACCAACAACATTCCAACACTCAAACATTCACACTTAGTCGCACACAAACAAACGTATATAAGTACACAAAAGTTTAGGACATTGTTTACTTTATATTTTTTATGTGCTGGCATTTTAATGATTGTTGCATAGAAAAAGTCCTTCCAACATTTAGATAGTGAACGAAAAAGTGCGCAAAAACTCCTTTACTTTAACTTCAAGAACGCGTTAGTCTATAAAATGCTTTAGGATTTATTTACAAAGCATCCAAGATGGAATTGTGAGTAGAAAATAGAAAATACAAAACTAATTGTTACTTTTAATCTTATTTATCTTTTACGGTATAAAACAGTATTTAAACATAACAAACTTTACATTGTGTTTTAGTTTTACCAACAATTTTATTGCTTTTTGATTCAATTGATTTGCTGCTAATTAAACCGGATGTGTCAATAGGATTAAAAAAAAACTTTTTTCAACTTAAGCGTTATAAACTGTTTAATTAATATCTGAGTTGCAATAAATTGTCTGATGATTTCTTTTAGTTAGTTAAGCAGCTAAAACGATTTTTTATACTCTGCACCTAAATATACCGATCACTTTCTGAATCGATTTAATCATGTCCATCCATCTGTCTAGTGATAGCTCCTGAACTTAGTCTCTTAAAAAATGTCCTGTTTATGTGGAAATTCTAGAACATATTGAATCCAGTGTCGCCAATTTAGTATGCGACTCGTTTAGCCACTGAAAATTTAGTTTTGCAATTAATTATTTCTTAGCCATTTTTAGCTATTTACACTTAGCCATTTTCGCAGATACTTTTAAGTATCATTTACATATTTAAAATAATTGGAAACATTAGAAAACAATAATATTTTCTTAGGTTTCCAAAAAATATTTTTGATTAATCATGATTTCTTATCTATATATGCCAGGAAATCAAATTTTCCTTTTTAGCGACTTCTGAAGGTGGGAAATAACGGAATTTCGAATCCATTGTTTGGAAGTCTTTATCATGCAGGACTTGGCAGAACTTCGGAACAATGACGTTGGCTATTCAAACTTCGTATTTGCACTCAAGACAAAGCTAAACTTGAATCTTTATATTAGTTTGACCATGTATACAGGTAGCACAACAGTATAATCTTTTGAGGCAAAAAAATACTGATTATCAAATAGTTAATGAAGAATAAATGAAGAATCCTGCTGTGGTATTTGTAAAATGATGTCCAAACTACCTTCGATTCGGAGAGATTTTAAAATTGGGTTAAAAATATAAATATATGGACAATTTGAGATAAATAACATATGTAAACCTGTATACAAAGGCCTTATCAACGGGCTATAAGATGGTAAAAAATTTAAAATTAATAAGAAACAAAAATTTTACACGCAGTTAAAGAATTTGAATATTCGACAAAGCCCACTTCGCACCGCTTTATATCCTCTAAAAAAACCGCTACCAAAAAATTTAGTTTTGTACTACACTGCTTTCAATGTATCAAATTTCATGCAAATTTATCAAGCTGGTTTATACAAAAAAACTTCTACCCAATATGCAGTGGAAAAAACTTTGAACGGATAAATCAAGGAGAGAGTTTCCCCCAAAGAATGTTAAACATTACTACTAACGTTTTCTGCTAAAAAATTTAAAGCGAATACAATCTGTGGAAGATTAAATCTTATAGAAAATTTTAAAGAAACTTGCGATAAGATCAAGGAGAAAGGTGCTGTAATAAGGACAGCGTAGTGAACATGGTATAAAAACTATATATTCAGAATCAAATACAATCTTAATTCTGATTTATTTTCTGAAAAAAAAACATTGTAAATACGTTTGAATACTTTTGTTTATCACTATACAAAAATAAACAAATATGTCAGGTATACTAAAACATAACGGTTATTTAAAGACCTTAAATAATTCTATATCCAGCATTCTCCTTGGGTCAGTAGCTGGTTGTTAGTTTTTTATGCTCGTCTGCATTTACTGGCACGTAGTAATTCTGTTATGAAAATTATTTTTCTGATAACACGAATTCTCTAACAAAAACTAAAAATAATACCAACAATACTACGTGATGTCAACTATGACATGAAACTAAGGAAGAAAAACAAACTATGGAAAATAAAGAAAAGTCTAAAAACATACATAAAATGAAAATAAATAACATTTGATTTATGGCAGAAGAAGAAAATAGATTTTTTTCTCCAAAATAAGAATTTTAAATTACAAACTTTAAGACTTGATATTTTTTCCCTCGATTAAACTAACAATGTTTAGCTTAAGTTAAAAACATGTATTTCCAATAGACTGAGATGAGATTTAAAATATACACCTTTATCTTAAATTCGTTATTTATGGCCATTTTGTGTGAGAATAAAAAACAAACAAAAGATTACACACTCCCTTCCACACAATATATTTTAATATAGGAAATAGTTTTGTATTTCTTATGAAATTTTAATAATTTAATAGTTTTAAGAAAAAAACATAAAAAACAAAGAATCACTTCCGTTTCATTTTGTTAACGGATATTGTTTTAACGCACACTCACACTAACACAAATTTATTTACTTGTCAGTGTGTTAAACATTTTTGGGATATGCTTCAGTTGTTTGCCAAACCGTAAATCTTATTTTGTGCCTATTTTAGCAAAATCACCAAGAAATCCTAGAGAAAAAAATTACAAAAACACGATGAAAACCCTTACAAAGGTAACAAAATTGTAAAGCTGCCATATCAAAAACGCACATTTCTTTTCTCGACCACTGAACACCGAAAAAATAATAAAAATAAATTTTTTTGAAACAAATGTTTAACAAATCGTTACTCGCATTTTCAGTTTTTTTGTCGTAAAATAATTCAAGTTTTCAATTTCGGTTGGTTGTTTAGATAACTCTTTGCACTGAGATGATGAAATTTAATTGTGCATATTTTTAATATTTTTACACCTGATACTCTTGATACTCTGTTAACATAGCAACAGCAATTAAAACGGAACATGATTTAAATATGAAAAAGGACATGGAAATAAATCTATAATTTTCTAACCGTTAGGAAAATTTTAAGGAATATTTATTAGAAATTATTAAGTCATGTCTAAGGTGTCTCCCACTCAAAAAGAAATTTAATATCGACGATTAGAAAAACAATGGTGCTTCCAAAATCAATTTTTATAATTCCGTAATTTTTAGATCCATTGATATCATAACAACTTTTAATGTGGTTATAGATGAGGCATTTTTGATTCGGATAAGAAAAGTAAGACATGTATTGAAAATATTTAAGCTCGGACTGGCTTATTTTGTGTTTTAATTAACAAGTGTAATAAAGATATAATATTGCTGAATAATAAAAGGTATATTGATTTGAATATTGAACTTAAAATACTTTTTTGACGTTTTTCCAAAAAGATGGCAATATTTGTTTCCCTTATTATTATTATTATTATTATTATTATTATTATTATTATTATTATTATTAATATTAATCAATTTATTTCAGATGAGCTTAAAGAAAAGGTCGTCCACAAGCCCTATCAATAATTTTTTTTATTAGAAAAACATTTCTTAAATTATTTAAATACAAAATTAGAATCAGCTCAAAATAATTTTAATTAAGGAGTAAGATCGAAAAATTGTTAACACATGTTTAAATTGAAACTTTTATTATTTGATTTTTGTTTTGATCAAGTTGCCATTGTTAAACATTTTTAACCTGAATTAAATTTTTGAAAATGTTTGAAAATTTTGTAGAGAATTACAGTATTTTTCATGTGAAAATTTAAATAGTTTCGTGGTAAATTTTACAATAAAAATTATTTCATATCCTAGTTTTAATTCTTGGATTTTTTAATCTTTTATAAATAAACTGTACAAACGCTTAGCTAAGATATAAGACAGCAAATATTTCCTCAACTTACCCATAATAGGAAAAATATATTTAGATTATATTTTTACTATTACAAAATATAAATTAAAAAGATATTGAGTCGTATGTGGTAATGAGGCAGAAATTTGGGAATATTACACAGTATTGAAAAACGTATTGACTTGAATACTCTTGCAGATATTCCAGATAGTTTAACTTTTTGTTATATGCCTGTTATCAAAATATGTCGACAAGAGTAACTTATATGTCCTTCAAAATTATAATACAATAACAAGAGTAAAAACTTAAAAATTAGCTCTTCGTGACTTCGTTTCTTTTAAACTCAGCGCATTTTTTGGACATAAAATGTACAAGATTCGTATGATAAATACGAATGCGATTTTTACTCACGCTTAAATGCGAAGCATTGTACTCAATTTATCCTTTTAAAATGCCATAGAATTTTTTGTATCAGATTCAAACCCAACCCGTTGAAAAACCAAGATTTGAAATCTCATTAGCTCATAATGAATTTTTGACCAAATTTAATCGATTGTACAAAACACTAAGGTGGTAAAAATCCTCTCGAAGTGCTAACATATTGGTGCAAAAATGACATTGAATATGAAACAGCCCACTTTTGTTTTAATTTATATAAAATTACCAACTACTTTGTCCGAAAAACAGGTAACAATTAAAACACTACCACCTCCTTTTATTGACAATGAAATATCAAGATGTCACAAAAATATTAACTTAAAAAACGTGCTTGATGACACAGTAGATATTTAATGCATTGATTTCAGTGACAACATGACTAGAAACACATCTTAAACAAATTTTGGCACAACAATGTACCCACAAATTATGAAATACTCATTGTCACAAAGGAGTCTGATTTTATAGTGGTTTAATTTTTAAAATACGAATTTATTATTATTTATGTCAAAAGTAGAAGTAATTTGTTGATTAAAGAATATAGCCATTTCTAAGATTGGAAGTTGGGAAATCGATAAGGGCTTGAATTATCAAAGAGGAGAAAGTCCTGACCAAAAAAGATTTTTTTAATTATTACATATGTATTGCATTAATAAATATAAATATATATACATTTCCATATTAGAATTGTAACTTTTATTAGATTTCTATGGAAAAATCAAAAATCCAGATGAATTCATATTAATTGCTTCAGGAACTTGTTATTTCATATTTGAAATGTGTACATAAAAATATCAAAAAGTTATTACTTGGATACAAGTTCCATATTCAATTTGATTTGACATGTGTTTCCACTGCCATATCATGAGGGAGTAAATATAAATGTCAGTGATTTATTTTTATTCATATACTCTACCACCATTATCTGAGATTTTTGTTTTAGCATGAAATGTGTAATTGAAATGAAGTCAATCGTATTTCCTTTTAAAACTAATAATCATATTTTTTACTAATAAATATATACACGTGAAGTTTAGCCAGGAACAATTGTGTATTTGTATTATTTCATACCTTTACAAACATATTCATTCACTTCACTCTATCAAGATATCATAAATTTACATCTGATTTTTTATACAGTAAAAAATTTGTATCTCGTATCATGTATTATTTCATATTATTTCTATAATTCTGTTGTTGTCTAAAAGTATTTTCTTTTTTCCCTAAAAATGATTCTGTTTTTTGTTTTTTCCTTAGGGACTTCAAATACCAAATATATGTATTTGATTATATAGATTTCATATTGAATGAATATGTCTGAGTTCACTTATTGGAATAAATAATAAACAATTTTGTACCCTACACTAACACAATTTTCTGATGAAATACTATGTGTTTATTGTAATGTTTTAAAACAAGTTGGATAACTATGTTTTCCAGGATTGTAATTTTAAGTCCGTAAAATGTCTAATATATTGTCTATGCTATAATTCGGTTTAAATATCTGAATATTACAAATATGGTAGAACGGTAAAAACTGCTTATAACTACCATACACTGAATAAAATATCTGAACGAAAAGTAATATGTTAACAGAATTTTTCTTAAATTTGAAGAATTTTATTCAACTTTACTATAAAAATGTTTTTTAGTAAAAAAAACAGATATTTAGTAAAACAGCAGTAACACATCGTAAGTAAAATGTATTAAAGTCAATGAAGTTAATTTGATTAAAATTTTTGTTTATTTAACCATTTTTTTGTCAAATAATTTTGTAAATCTTCTATGTCATATTTCGTTTAATATATCCAAATGAGCTTTGCTGCACAAAAATTATCCTCAATCATAGATCTCGAAAGAAATTTCACAAATCACGACGTACATTAAAAAAGTAATTGGGACCAAATTCTCGCTGTAATACATCTATAGATATTCGATGATGAATATTTGCTTTGTAGGGGGAAATGTAGCCCCAGTCCTTCATTTTGTCAATTTAAACAGTTCTTTGAGGAATTGATTCGGACTAAATTTGAGAATTCTCGCAATTACAGTCCTTTAGATATTCGATGATCAATATGTGCTTTGTATGAGGTACTCCTCTGGTCCTATCGGAATTTTTCATGAAATATTTTATACTTACACTTATTTCTAAAATATAAATATATTTTTATACAAAAAATATTGCAAATATTTAGTTTTTGAATATTAATAAATTTTATGAAAAAAAATATTTTTACTCAATTAAAATTTCAATAATTTAACATAAACATGGTATATAAATTAAATACTATTCATCAATATATAGAATTAATTAATTTATAATATTTTACTCAATTTTGAGTAACATTTATCTAAAAACAATTTCAAATAGCCATATTGAAAATTTTTTGTCAATTTGAAAAATTAACAAAAATTTTCTTTATGATTAATAAAGGTTTCGTTAGCTGACACATAACCTATTTACTTCAATTCTATATCCTTTTTCGTTGTATTTACTACCTTGTTTGGTTCAGTGTATAACTCAAAATATAAAAAGACACTATGGCGAAGGCAGTAAAATTTTTGGATCGACTCTCGCATAATGTGATTTTATGTTTTGTAATTCTTTACTAAATCATACTTATTTAAAATATTTTCATAACACTCACTCATATGTGAATCAATTTTTAAAAGTGTGACTTATAAGAGGCCTATAGGAAATTATGGACCAATTCTAATAAACTTTGGTACAGTATTTTCTGGTTGTATAAATAATAAATGAAAAATCAGAAAATCATAATACTTCCACTGTTTAAAATTTGTGGGCTTTAAAGGGATTTTCGGAAATGGGTCTGTATGGTATCGATATCGGAGGTGGCCGAAGTTCTTTATATGTCGATTTAGATTCAAAAATTTTCATTTTGCAAATTTAGTTACATTTATGAGATTTATGAGCTTTAACATGTGTAGGGGAACTACCTGAAACTTTGGGTCAATCATTTCATAACCTCCTTAGCAAAAAATGAAAATTTCAATAAAATATCTCTCAAATTACTACTTGTAGGACGGACAATGTGAAATTGATCTAGTGATTCTAATACAATCGCTTATAAAGGTGAGTTTAAAAAGGAATCTGTGTTTGTTGTTTTGTTTAGAAGTTATCAACAGTTAAGTATCTATAAAGATTTTTTGGTACAGAAAGCAAATAATTGTCGTATATCTATAACAGAATTGAAGCGAACTTTTTTACATTTTTTCACTTTCTTTAAAGTCGAGCTTCAATTGAAAAAATGTTGGGCATACCGAACCCATTGAGAGCAAATATAAGTTTTCGGATATCTATAAAAGAATATTGGATAGAGCCAGGGACAATATTACGATTTTCAATAAACTTATTTCTTTAAGAACGGATGTAAGAAAATATTTATTATCGTTCATCGTTCTAGAAATATATTAGTTTTTCAAATCTAGAGTGGACGGCGCATTGGAACCTACAGGGTACTACGGGATACTAGTATTGTATAACTACAACTTTCTTATTTGTGTCGTTATTTTCTTATTTTGTCTATTTTCTTTTCTGTTAAGTTTTATCAATAAGTTATTTATTAGAAGACTTAATTTATGTATTTGTGTTTTTGTACATAACTATTAGGGGAAATCCAAATTTGTATAAAAAATAATTTGGTTTGGATATTGAAAAGTACTTAAATTTTTTTATAAAGCTGTCATTTTAAGTATATTCAAAAAATTTCAGCTTACAAAATCTATTGAAACTGGATTTTATACATCCATTTATGTTAATGATCCATGATCGAATGTTGAAATATTATAATGATTTATACATAAAATGAAAGGTAAGAAAAAATATTTTACATGTATTTTTATATGAGTGAAATGTATGAAGTTATAGATGAAAAAGGCATACCCTTAAATATACTCAATATGTAAATGAATTTTTTTTAATTAATTTTTTTTTCAATTTATACACTTGTTCAATTGAAGTACATTTGAATATTTCTGACAACCCTAATACGTATGTCTATAATTGTGTGAATATAATTTTCGTTATTTATTTATTATTTTTTATATCTTCTTCATTGCTTTATTGCATGTTATTCTCAATTTATTTATTATTAATGTTTTTATTATTATTTTGTTAAAATTCTGTCAATCAAAAAAATGATTTCAAAAAATGAAGAAACTTAAGAAAAATAATAATAAACTACCAGAATTATTTTTGCAACAAAAGATATTTAATTTTCTTTCTCTTTCTTTAGATATATTCTTTGAAGTTATCCATATAAAAATATTTCAATAGGGAATATTAATATAAATAATTTTGTTATTAATCAGATTAAAACGTATTTTAATAACTCTAATTTGTTTCACTTAAATAAAAACTTAATTTAATATAATTAAATCTCCTTAGTTTAATTCTACATGTTAATTTACTATATCAGTGTTACCAATTTAGTCATTTTGTGGCTAAATTAAGCCCTTTTATCTCGTTTAGCCACGGAATATTTAATTCTCCATTTAGTATTTTTAAGCCATTTCTGTAATGGCTAAACTGACACGTCAAAGTATCGAAGTACCTCATAAAACTTTGATTAAATGTGTATACCATTCTCTGTAAGTAGCGGTAAATCATTCTCTTAGAATTTTTTAAATCAATCAAGAAAAAAATATTTCTCTTACAGGTTTTATTAAAAATATCAAAAACAAGAAAAGTTAATTTGCGGAATTTTGGATAAATGATACAAAGTTAAGAATAAATTTATAATGACGCAAAATGACATATTCTTCAGGAAAACTATGAATACTAATAAATGAGACAATATTTGACGGATATGATTTTATTTAGTCACCCTCCAATACCACAAATGGTGGAGGGTATTTTTGATTGTCCTAAAAAGATTTCAATAGAAGATCATCCGTACTATTTTCTATCATAAATAGACAAATTGAACTATGTACTATATTACAAAATTGGTTTAGTAAAAAAGTTATACCCAAAAATAGGAATAGGCAACACTGCTGCTAATAAAACGTTAATTATTTTCTATTTATAGTAACTGAGAGAATTTTTGGTTTAATATCCTCTGATATAAATAGAATAACGTTAATATTGAAGGCAATGTAATCCTGGGTTATAGAATCCTAAAGTCTATTTATGACTCTTACCTCAGTATAAGAGTAGACATTTTTAGTTATCATATTAATGTTAACGTGTGGATAATACTAGACCAAGAAAATTTCAACATGCCTGTCAGAGCTCATTGTGTATACAAAATTTAGGATTCAAATAATGCATTAAAATATAGTCTGATCTTATATTGATACCAAGCCAAAGATTTTTGTTTAAAATTTAATTAAAATCTTAAATACCTAACAGACCTTTTAAATTTAAATCTGTTTGCACTTTGCTGCACAAAAATCATCCACCGTACTCAATTCAGAAAAAATTCATAAAAGCGATGTGAATTAGAAAATTTTCAAGAAACGAATATTTGCCTAAATTGAAAGATTTTCGCCTCAATAATTTCTCAGATTATCGATCATTAACATCTCTATTTAATACGGAATATACCTCCCCACTGACCTTGTCGATTTTATACTTGTTCAGTACAGAGTTTCTTGAAGAAACTACTTTTTAGAAGCTGTTCATCGAAATATAAAGGTTGTCTCAGATTTTTGTTATTGGATTGATTAGCGCAATGACAAATAATTTCGTAAAATTTTATTAAATTTAAAAACTTTTTCTAGACGTGAGAATATTTCGACTCAGATTTTGATTTGATCTAGTGCATAAAATAATGTCTTGTAGCCGGTATATTCATGTATTCATACACTTCCTTTCCACCGGATGTGTTGAAGGCCCAAAGTAAAGAATGTTCTTGTGTCCTCTTGAAAATAAATAGCAAGAAAAATAAAATTCAAATAAATCGTTGTGCACAAGAAATCATTTCAAATGATCGGGAGGCTAATATAGTAAATACTGATGTCTCTGTTAAGACCGTCGAATAACTTATTCGAAACAGTCCCCAAAAACAGCTGGATTTCTAGTTGTATTCAAAATTATTTAAAATTACGCCTTTAAAAAATTTCTTTACCCATTTTAATTATAGTTTTTATATGAAAATACCATACGGTGTTTTTTCATTATTCAACCTGAAAATTTCATTTAACATGTTATTAAAATTAAATCAAAATTAATTTTTCATAAATAAATAATTATTTTTCAAATTAACAGTTTGTATTTTTTCGATCTCATCAATTTGTTGTTATTGTAGTTGTTGTTTATTTTTCCGATTATTTTGAAAATAAGTAAAACTAATAAATATCTTAAACATCAACAACTGCATTTCACATTTAATCGCTTTTCCCTACAGACTTTTAAAGTTAAAGTTACAGAAAAAGAGACAAAATGATTTGTTTGTTGGCAAATGTTATTGATGGATAATAAAAACTTCATGTTTGTCTCCTAAAAGTTTGTCTCTGTTAAATTATTATAGTACAGTTGTGTTGTGTTATATAATGTTATTTTGTGTGTGTATCCTTCTTAGGAATTCCAATATTGAAACCTTGCTTAAGAATCTGTATGTGACTTTTTGTATGTGTATAAAGGAAATACATATTAAATAAATTTGTATACATTTATTAGGATGTTCCTTAAGTTCCCTAAGTTGGTTATTTATAAAAATTGCAAAAATGAAATATAATTTGTTGAAGTATTTAATAAGTGAGTTATTGTATTATAATAGAATAAATTCAAAACTTCATATCTGATACTTTTAAATCTCATTTAACCCTAAAAAATGTGCATAATAACCACAAGTTGTTTTGAGAGAAATCTTTATAACCTGCTACTTATCCCAAAATAATTAGTCTTTAAAAGGTTAAAAATTATTAATTACTAGAAAATTTCAGAGAATTAAAATTGCGCGACCAAACACCTAATCATACATTGCAAATGTGTTTGCAAAATATGCAGATGTTTCTACAATCAGAAAAATTATTTGCTTTCTAAGTTTATTCCGACGGAAGCACAGATTCATTAGAGGGTATAGAACAAGTTACTTGGTAATGTAGAAAGTGTAGAACAACTTTTAAATTTGCAAATCTCAGATACAAGCATTAAGATTAAGCAACAAGCCCAATATAAAATTTACTGAAAAATATAGACCGAACATTTAATGATTAAAATATAAACCCGGCTTCCCTAAGAAAAATTTTCTTCTCGACTTTAAGCGGACAAAGGACTATCACCTCTGTGAAAATTAAAAATCCGGCTTCGCTAAGAAAACTTTCTCTGTAAATTCCAATATATTGGGTATGAATTCATAATGTAATTAAATCCAATTTCGGTTAGAAAAAATAGATTCTTTTCATATTCTCCGTTGGGACTTATTACACTTAAAACTTATTTCATGGTACTCAATTTAAGAAGGGAAGGCACGTCCAACAATCAACTATTTTAAGGTCGACGGGAACTTATTATTATAAAGTGATCTATCTATCCACTTTAATTCCTTGTTTACGCTCATGGAGACGTACAAGTTTGTAATTCCTTCCAGTTAAAAATGTTTGATTACGTCGAGGTAGTGAAACGCATTTGTGTATATCATATGCAGTTAAGCGTAAGTTTAACTCAGTCAAGAGCTGAAGCTTACCGATCATTTTATACGTTACCAATACATATTGCAAGTATTTACCTATACGCACAGTAGTACCAAAATATTTATTTAATAAATTCTGTAACTTCTGAAATGTTTGTGAGTTGATTGAGTCAGTGGAGAAGTCGGCGTCAACATTAGCGTAAATATTGTCACATTGTCGTTAAAAAAGACGATCGGCAGATGGCTTTTAGTGTTTGCCTTACACATATAGTTATATATTAAGGATAATTTATAAACGATTCAAGCTTTGCGAGTTAAGAACTTCAAAAAATTAAATTGATAAAGTTTGGATAGAGATTGTGGCAGGTCTTTGTCCTTACATATGTAAGTGTATACAATTTTTGGTCTCAATTCAAAAATCAAATGAATTCGAAACACCTTTTGAAATGGTTTAAAAAGTTGCATAACATCGTTTTAGAATCACTGTGATACATTAGTTTTGTTCTACTGAGATATTTGTAGTTTATTCCCTAAATTAAGTTTTAAAAGTTCAATAAAGAATTCTATGGAATACCCTTTTTTATTCTGCTATAACGTGTAAATGCCTAATATATTTTATAGTTGCTTAACTGGTACTGTTTAACTTGTGCCAAATCCCCAGAGTTATAATGACTCAATAAATGAAATTTTGCTTATGTTTGAAATTTATGGGGTTCAAGCAGATTTGGGTTAAGTTACATTAAACTTGTGCAAATATAAACATACAAACACTCATGCAAACAAACTATAAATCTACATCGAAACATTTACATACACACAAAAGAAATATATATCGTATCTTTATATATAAATGTTTACCTGAAATAAAAATTACTTATATCGTTTTCTCTTTTAAGTTAAAGTAACAAAAAAATATTGTATTACCATGGGTCAATTTGCAACAATAAAAGATTATATTGTTAAGGTCCTTTTTAGTGTTGTTGTTGCTATTTCTCTTGTTACTGTTTGTTTGGAATATTAAACTAATATTTGTTCTACTGATCAAATGACATTAAACAATAAATATTAAATTTCAATACATGATGTTCGTTTATATATTTTGTCTGTTTAATTTTTACGGTTCAAAAATTATTTTATTATTCAGTCAATTTTATTTATGTTGAATTTATTAAAAACATTTTCAAAATTAAAATGAAACTGAGGATGAAGACCACAGAAATAAACATATACATATATATATACATACATACATACATACATACATACATACATACATACATACATACATACATACATACGTACATATATGCATACATACAGAAATTATAAAATATTAAATTTCATAAATTAGTTTAATAAATATTGAGGTATTTTTTATTGGTATTAGTAATTAAGATATTGTAATCATTAATTGTTTACCTTTAATGACCAAAGAAATTATGTTATTAAAATCAATTAATAATTAATTAATGAAAATTATTATTTAATAAATATCTTTTAAGAAGAAAAAGCTTTTATGAAAATTTTAATAAAGTAAAAAGTTTAATTATATTCGACTAAATAATTCTTAATAAAGTGATTAGTTGTTTTAAATCTCCATCATTTTTATATTTGTGTGTACATTAACATGTACATTAATATTATAATAATAATTGAAAGCTATTTGGCAACATCACATTAAAACAAGGTTGTATTAATGTAAGTATATATATATATATATATATATATATATATATATATATATATATATATATATATATATATATATATATATATATATATATATATATATATATATATATATATATATATATATATATATATATATATATATATAATTGCTTTGATCTAAGCAGTTGGCCCAATAACAATGACAACGTTTGTCAATCTTGAAAAACTAATTATAATTATATTATTTTAAGATACTATAGTATTTTGAGTTCTTTTCCAAACAAATGTTCTCCCGGGATTGGCTAACATAAACGAAGAGCATAAATATTATTTCATGTCTGCCTTAAGGTGTAAGATATAATGTAATCTTACAATCTTTTCCGACTAATTTCATATAACTCTAAAGTGAATTATTTATTATTTCTTGCATCAATTCAATATCATAGTCGATTTAGTCCGCCTTTCTGTGGTTGGTACGCACACATCTACAATAATTGACAGAACTCAATGAAATTTAGCCTGAGTAATTGTTATAGTCCTGAGAAGTTTCCTGTTTGCAACCTACAAAATCAGTTTAGTATATTAAAAGATGTAAACCGATATCTTTGCCATCCTCTAAGACTATCCATCATAAATTGATTTTCATATTTATTTATGGAAAAAATATAAAATATGCAAAATCTCCTTTTTTGTTTTTTTTTTCTTTTTTTATTAAAAGCATTATAAAAATGTGTATAATAAATATATAAAAATAAAATCAACTAACATTCAAATGACTAATTGTTCACAATTATATTTTAAACTAATTGTATTTATTTATTTATTTGTGTAAAATTTATGACAATTTTGCGTTTAATACATATGAAAAATGTCAAATGTTTGCAATTTATTTATGTTTTTAATTAAGTAATAAATCACACAATTTTAAATAATACGAATTCATAATTCACAAACAATTAACTTGTGTGTCTGTGTGTGTTTTTTAGGATTTTGTTGGATCGAGGAAATATATTGGTCAACCCATTAATAT
Source organism: Cochliomyia hominivorax (assembly GCA_004302925.2). Classification (NCBI taxonomy): domain Eukaryota; kingdom Metazoa; phylum Arthropoda; class Insecta; order Diptera; family Calliphoridae; genus Cochliomyia; species Cochliomyia hominivorax. The sequence goes on from PYHX02000494.1 coordinate 32,948,705, forward strand.
TTTTTTTATATTTAGAAATTAATGGACATAGAAATTTATATTCATAAATTAGTTCTTCTAAAAAAGTTACGTTTTCATTTTAATGGAATTTAACTCATTTTTTCAATTTTTTGTGATTCCACTATAATTTAAATAATTAAAGCGCAGAGTTGTAGAAAATAACTACGATATCTGATAATAATTTTTTATTTGAGAGTTTTTGGAGCTTAATTATTTGAGGGATTTGATTTATAAAATAACTTGAATATTTTAGTTTTATTCTATATAAAAGCTTTTTTGCAAAAGAAATTTAACGGATTTACAGCTATGGACATATAAATGGCACAAGGCAAATTGTTCATTAATTTCAGATAAAAAGCAATAAAAATTAGCTCTTTTGGTATTTCTTTCCGTAGGCAATGTCTTTTTAAGACGGGTATTATAACCTTAAATTATCTAGTTGATTTATTACATAATCCAATTATATCATTTGTTTCAAATCCCGGTAGAAAGAACGGCCAAATTCATTCAAGTCATCACGGCAAATAGCTTCTGATATTAATGAATCTTTTAGCTTGGAAATATCAAGCAAGATTGGCAAAAGGAGATTAAATGAAGCAAATTTATTTGGACGCATATCGAGGAAAAGAATATTAATACAATAAAAAATATTTCAAAACGGTTCATTTTTAATAAATAATACTATGGAGTGATGAAATAAAAATCAATAGAATGGGGTCAGATGGTAAAATTTCTGTTCATCGTTTCAAAGCCCAAAAAGTCAATCCTTGTTTTGCAGGGAAACAGTAAAACATGTCGCTGGCAGGATTATGGTTTGGGGGTGAATTTTCTTGATATGGAGTAGATAAGCTTGTAAAAGTAAATGGGAAAGTGGACAAATGTCAATATTTGGAAATTTTTATAAACCATATGGTGCCGTTCGTTTTCAAGTCCATGCCAATCAAGTGGATGTTTGTGCAGTATAATGACCCGAAATTCTCATTCTGTGACTAAAAAATAAAAAGAAATATGGACGAGTTATTGTCAGCTATACAGTCAGCAAAGTATGTAATACCCTTAAGAAAATGTCAAAAACTATTTTTATAAACGTAAAAACTAGGTAGAAGCCCTAATTTGAAGGTGATATTTCAGAATTTTTTCTTACATTGGAGCTAAAATAGTATTAAAGAGCTTAAATTCTTTTCTGAAAAATGGAGAAATATATATGATATATTCTTGCAGTGTAAAAAATACATCTGGGATAATTAAAAAAAACTTGAACCAAAATAAGTAAATACAACGAAAAAAAGTGTAGAATTGAATTTTAATTTAAATATCATATTTAAGTTAAATATAAAATATTTTATGAAAAATTCCGATAGAACCATTGGAAGAAGTACTCCCTATACAAAGCAGTATTAATTATAGAATATCTAAAGAACTGTAACAGCGAGCATTTCACAGGGAAAAAGGCAGATTTTGGCAATAATTAAATAGTGTAAAAAACGTAATAGACAACTAAAAATATTTTAATGTCATTAAGACGGCGATGAGTCGACCGATTTGCATTATTTATGAAAAGTTATTTACATGTTTTTGATCATCTGATCTCCCATTTGAATGAAATATGAAAATAATTGATATAAAATTATTTGACGAAAAAAATTGTTAAATAAACAAAATTTTATTGAAACTTTGTTTATTTCAGTAAGTAAAATTGAGTAAATAAATATCTGTTGATTTAGCATAATTTTCGTTAATTTTTAAACGAACTTTTATTCAATTTAACATTTTTTGCTAAATTTTGTTTATTAATTTTTTTCTTTTTTTTTTTTTGTATTTTTGAAGAAAATTCTTCAACTTGATCAAAAATTGTGTTAATTACAACAAAAATTTTTTTATTTAACTCATTTTTTTTCTTTAAAGTTCTACGAAATTTCGTTAATAGTCGTAGGTACTATTATTATTTGGTTCAGTGTATAAATTAAAAGAAGAAATTAGATTAAATGTTTAACTTACTCTAAATATTAAAAAATTTATCTTACCTGCAAAGAAAGAAGAAAAAAGTATTAAATTTAATTGAAATAACACTTTGTCATTTTCTGAAGAACTTTTTTAATTTTTGTTAAGTTTTCCAAAAGAGAAAATAAAGATATTAAAGTTTTTTTGAAAACTATACAAAAATAAAGTTATTCTATTTATTTATAATGCTAAACCAATAATATTGACACCCTCTATAAATTTGTGCGTGTGAATTTCAAATTTGGAACATTTCTAACGAAACAGAAAAAGGAAAAACTAAAACTGAAATTTCTTATTTCCGTTTGAGTGATTTTAGCAAAATTCAATCAGTCTAACTACTTATGAATGTGAACATGTTTATTCTACGGTTTACTCTCGTACGAAATCAAGTTACGATAACAGTATTAGGTATAGCAATTAACAAATGGCCTTGTATTATAATTAATTATTAAACTTCGCAAACAAAATTATTAAAAGCTTGTGTTCAAATACATTTTATATTTTTTTCCATGAAGAAGAATTATTTTCAAAAATATGTAAAATGTAAAATATCTTTCTGTTTCCACCCAACATTGTTGAACCAAAAAATGGATTTTATTTAAGAGAGAAAAAAACTGTCTTACATAAACAACAAAATTCATACAAGTTGAAACTAACAGGAAAAACAAAAACTTTATTACCCAGTTAAACCAAACTGCTATATTTGCGCAATACCCAACTGTCTCTGATATATAAAAATCCTAAAAGATTTTCAGCTAACAAGCTAAAAAATTCAATTTTCCACCTTTATTGCATCTTCGCCAATAAAATACCAGAGTTATTTTCATGATTCACAGTTCTTGAAGTAAACAAAAAAATGTCAATGAGTAATGAGTTTGATATAGTTCTCTACCATACATCATAGTTAACAGTAAATAAGGGAATATTATACAGATCATTCCGAAAGGCCCGTCTAAAAGACTAATTGATATATTGTAAATTGTATTCTAATGCCTAAAACAAACAATTTAGGTCAAAATATATCGCTATTCAAACAAGCAAATAAGTAAAAATAGTTATAGTTCGATATCTAAAGCAAAATTTTAAATAATTGACAATTGGTTTTCGTATGATTATATTTACGAACAAAGTACAAAAAAAGCAATATGTAGTTGCGGTAAAAGAAACCAATCATTTGTTGCAATGGGCTCTAAAAAATCGAAATTTACATTAATGACTTGTTAAAATTTATTCAAAGGCTGTTTCCATTCATAAGACTTTATAATGTGTCCACTTATTTTTGCCCTGATTTAGCATCCTGTCACTATGGTAAGGAAGCCCTTTAGTGGTACAAGAGTAATTTATATCATTTTATACCAAGAGAGGCAAATTCTCAAAACTGAGATACACTACCTGTTCGAGTAAATGTGACGGAAAGCTCTATAAAAAGGTAACTGGATTTCCGAAAAAGGGGAAAAAATTTCATACATACGTTTCGTCATACAATACGCAGCAGTAATATCATTTACCGCATGTGTTGGGAGCTTTTTTTTAAATGCTTTCTATTTTTGTTTGACTTAAGAAACATCATGTGTACTATTCCTTCCGTCTGAATCATTCCTTCTATTAGAGGCCAAGTTCTCCCCGTACTGTTTAATAACATTGAAAACAGTTTGACGGCATTCCTTTGAATGCTTTGCAACTTTTTATAGGACCAAGTTAAGTTTTTTTGGAAATAACGAATAATTTAAGTACGAACCTTTTTCAGGTAAATTAACCATATCTATGGTTAATACCCATTAAGGTGAGGTATTCCTCTACTCGGCCTCTGTCATGGCTTGTTTATAATATCCCAAAATTCCTCAGAGAACCAGTGGTGACTGATATAATTTTTTTAAATTTATTTAAAATTACTGCAAATATTTTTAAAACGATGTTTGTCCCTACCCGTCATCTTTATGATAGTTTATCCATAAAAGATCAAAATTCTTAACAGAATCAGTGGTTTTTAAATTTATTTAAAAATACTTCAAATGTTTTTTGGATGAAATGGCATTGACCTCATGATTTAATTATAATATACGCAAAATTTTGTCAATACATGTATATCTTTCAAATTGTTACCACCATTATGTTCAAAACGTATGGAGTTCACGTCTTTACAATACCTCGATAACCTTTGGAGAAATTGGGTGTAAAAATTATATGATTTTGCTTTAATTTTCTTCATGCACCATTTTTGGAAATTTTGTACAAAGTTTATAAACTGACGTACGATTTTCGCAATATGAATTGGAGTAATCAAAGTTCATGATATTTCGGTCGACTATTTTGATTTCGACTAAAAATATTTGAAAAAAAATTTAAATAAAACTTAATTTTTCTATTTTTCACATTGTTTAATTCATATGAGAAGAAAATTATAAGAAATGCCACTTTTTGATTAATCGGCCTCTAAGAATCGATTTGAGTATAAAATTGGCAGTATAGAATCAATCAAAAAATTATCGAGTTTTTCTAAAAAATATACGATTCTAAACTGTAACCAGATTCGATTCTTCAAATACTAGTTTATAGCCATTTTCATCTGATTTCTTTATTTTATTTTAAAAACGCTTTTAATATAACATTTTAAATATATAAAGATTATTTCGAATTCTTAAAGATCTTTTTAATAGTTTTTTTTTTTAACTTTGAAAACAAATTATTTACCAAAAATTGAAATGTATTCATAAATATTATTTCACTGGAAATGTGGTGGTAATATTAAAATATTTCAAATGAACCTAAATTGGAGATTAACAAGTCAAAAAGTCTTAGAAAGAGTTATTCATATTATTGGTTGCAAAAGAAAATATTTCAAAACCGATTTACAATCAAAAATGTTTTTTTTTTTCAACAGAAAATTGCATTTATTTGTAGAATTCAAAGTTAATACTCATTTTAGAAAAAAAAACAAGTAACAAATTAATATTTTCAACAGGAAGTCTTTACCTTTTTCCTCATTTTGTTTTTGTACTTCTTGCTAAATCTTCATGTCTTTAGCAAAAGTACTTAGCACGAAAGAAAAGATAAAAAATAGACAGATATAAAATTATATATATAAGAAGGTACTAAACAGGAAACAATTGTGCCTCAAATATTTGTGGTTAAGTTGTTGTTGTTCACTTCTACTGGAAATCTATACAGTATTTTTGTAGGTTATTTTTTTCCCTTTTCTCTGTAGAGTTGGCTTTTTCCCCTCATATCATTCTATTCCAATTGTTTTCTGCCCTTAGATTTTATATTTAAGTACTTATGTTAGATAGATAGAAGATGCTTCAATGTTCCTCTTAGTGGAAAATGGTTTTTTAGGGTTTTACACACCATAATGTAGCTTATTTGCTTTAAAGCTTATTTTTTCTGTTCTTATATTGCACTGTGGGGTAGAAACTTTTTTGGAAATATATCTGTTTTATCAGTTGGTTGATTTTTAATAAATATTATATTACGATAACAAAGAAGTGTTTCATAATTATTCTGGAAGTTCGATCTTTACAACCATTGAAAGCTTTCAAAAGCTCTTCAAGCTTTCGCTGAGACCTTTAAAAATATTTTCTATGATCTATTTATCTTCTGTAAATTTTGATTTATTTTCATTTGAAATTTCAACATTCTTAATTTGACCAGATATTGATGCAGTTCTTTTAATATTCTAATATCTACAGCCGATTTTGTTTGAATTTATTTACCATTCAGTAAGTTTAAAATCAAGCCAAATATGAAATTGAAGCAATTATGATTTTTCCCAGAAAAAGTGTCTACAGCCATTTAGACCCTAAACCACCACAAGTGAGAAAAAGGGGTATCTTAGGTTTAGTCATTCAAGAATTAAAAAACAAAAACTTTACTTTAATTTTTGTGATCTGGCTTTGGCTCTTAAATTTTTAGCAGCATTCCTGACAGGAAATTTTTGCGCCTTTAATTTTTTAAACCATAATAAGCAGTAAAAATTGGTACTAAATAATCCGAGCTCTGAGTTAACCGGGCTGCCTTCCAACCGGATTTCTGACTTTTTGACTTTATTAACTTTCTATCTGAACCATATTTTCTATTAGCGGACAAGTTTTTCCGGTACGGTTTATTAACATTGGCAATAGTTTGACGAAAAAATTTTTTTTGCTTGGCCAACTTTTTGTAGAACCATTATATAATTATATAATAATTTTAGTACGAACTTTTGCTTGTGATGCATTTTATTCAGATTAACAATATATTCATTTGACATAATTCGCAAAAGTTACTTACAAAAAAATCCAAAAAATATTTGGGTTAAAAGATTTAATGAAGAACGTGTGTTAAGTATTTTTCAATATCATTTTTTAGGTACAGACCCTTAACAATATGTCCTACCTTTTAATCAAAATATTGAGTTTAAATTTTGTGTTTTAAAATCCAAAATACCACAACAAATGTAGTTCCGGACTTCTCAATAAATTTAAGAAAATTTAACAATTTGCGCTTCTTTTTGAAAAAAAGAAAGTTTCGCCAATCAAATGTAACAGATTTATCTCAAAAAGAAAATAAAACAATTCTGCCCCACTGTGTATTATTGCACTATTTATATTGCCTAAAGTTAAGGTTCTTTTTACATATGAGTGTTTGTAATATCCTTAAGGATAAATGTTTGTTAGTTGCAAATGAAGTTTTACATCAAGAATAGACAGGAAATTCATCTTCGTCAGGTTTTTAGTTTCGTTTTTGTTTCCTCTGTAAAAGTTTGAAAGAGTGAGTGTTGTATGTTTCTCATTCTCTGTGCTCTTATTTTTCATTTTTTTGTTTATTTCATTGTCTACCACAAGAATTTGTGCATTCAAAATCATAATAAAGTTTTTGGTATTGAAATTGTTGCAGAAAAGATAATATTTTCAGTTGTTGGTTTGTTTTAAGAGATTTTAAATATTTTGTAGTCTTTCGACAAAAAAGTAAGTATTTAAAGCATTTACGACTATAAAATGATTGCAAAAAACTTTAAATGAAATTAAATAAAATTTTATTTCAGTTCTAATTTCCTATATGAATAATTAGATTAAGTTGATTACTTTTTTAAAGGATTTTGCAGGATATTTAAAAATCAATTTCGAGTTGACATTGACTAAGTATTAGGATATTCTATTAAATAGTTTCATTTGTAAGATTATTAATATCAAAAATTAAAATATTGATTGGAAATATAAAATTTATGACAAATACCCAGTGATCTTCGCTGTACTTAACGCTTTAGAAAGCTATTTAAATGGTCACTAAATGGGAAAAAGTTTAAATTGTAACATTTAAATCTTGATATGACAATTATTATTTATCACAACTTTTCATGATTTAGTTGTAAGATTATTATACCATACACCATCATAAGTTTTTGCAGATGATTATAACGGGCAGAAAAAGTAGTCCTACCATCACTTTTAAGTATAACGTTCGACTCAAAATCTCCTACTGAGTCAATTTAAGCATGTCTGTCCATCCGGCTGACATTCTATGCAAAGTATAGGTCGCAGTTTTGAAAGTATCTTAATGAAATTTGTCACGCACTATTAATGTGACCCAATTCCGATGCGTATTGACATTGGTTATTCGGTTTTTAGTCCATAAAACTTATATATATAAAATTATTTTCAACAAATTTGATAAGACAAATTGCAAAAATAATTAGTAAAATTAAGATAAATATAAGCCAACACCGCTGTGAAAAGTTATACGAGGGTCGCTCAATGACTTATTCCAAATCCCATATAACCCTCCAAAAAACATACTTTTAAAACGCATAAATTTACCACAAATATATCATAATAATATATATTGCGCACATAAGCATAAGTAAAGAAAGCAATTATAAGAAGGTCGGTTATTACACGTCGGGCTTGACCGACTATAGAATTTTTACTTGTTTATATTGACCTTGAGCAATTTTTTTCGAAATCAATTTCACTGGATAATTTTTCAACCTACCAACACAAAATTGAAGTCTACGTTTCAATCCAAGCTTATATGAGGACTTTAAAAAATTTAAGAAAAAACGTCTGTATGGAACAATAGAAAATACATAAACAAACTTAGAGAACGTAAATATCGAAATCATTCCTGGTCAAAAATTTAATGTTACTGATGATCGAGGTATTGTTTGAGAAAAGTTTCGAAACCAAAGCGTTTTTATGAACATATATGGTTAAAAGTTGTCTATCTCAAAATGTGAAAACGTGATATTATAGAAACCCTTATAATGGCGTTAAAACAAAAAGTCCTGAGAAAAAATGAACGTGATTTCATTCAAAAATAATTTTTTGATTTTATTTAAAATTATTGTTACTCTAATAGTTTGGTCCCAACTATGCTTTGAAAAAGCATTTTTAGAAACTCAAAATCGTCCTGATATGTGTATATATGTTTATAAGAATAAAGTTATACACCAGTAAATGTATAAAATTTCATTCTAAAAAATGTTTATTGAAATTTTGAACTTCATAGAAAATACAATATTAAATCATGTCTTCATAAGGTTTAAGTTTAAGTGTAACTTAATACTTTTTGTCGTTTAAAATCCTAACTTGCGACATGCAAGTGTATAGTTGCATGTTTACACAATGGCTTTACCCAGCAGTTTTTTGCACCCATTAAAACTGATAAAAATGTTATCACTTTCTTATCTGTTTTAACGGGGTATTACTGATTGCACTTACAAAATCTTTACTGCCATCCTAGGATACAAATGATGACTATAAATAGTTGATTTCAATAAGGTGACTCATTTGACCTCACTTTAAAGCAATAAAACTTCCTAGTGCCACCTAAGAAACTATAGGGCATGATGCATTTTTAAATACACACAGAAAATCCTAAAAAACTTGGATTAAAACATGTTAATGACTTAAATAAAAATATATATGTATGTGTGCATATACTTGTCGTCATATAGAATTACAGCAAAAAGTATAAAAATAACTTAAAAATATATAAAAGATTTAACATTAGCAAAAGCTTTTGTCAATACAACAAAAGAATGCTAGAGAATGATAAGTACAACAATCCGTAAGATATACTACAAAGAAACAACAATAACAAAAAAGGTAAATAGAGGAACATAAAAATAGGAAAATGTTAAATATATGGTACCTGTGTGAAAAGGATACTTGAAATAATAAGAATATCATGTAGAACAACAAAAGTGTAAGGGAAAGGAAACAAAAATAATACGTTCGGCTGAGAAGAATCCTAAATACCCTGCACCAAAGAAATGTGATAACACACACACCCATATATATTAAAAACCAGTTATTTTTAGTGATTGTTCCGAAGAAGTCATCCTACAATCAAAAAAGCACTCCACTGATATCTTTACAAAGATCCCTACTTTATTGGTACTCATTTCCATATTTTTCTATGAATCGGATTTGACTTCAGTTATTCGTTACTAACTTATTAATTATTGAACCCATATTGATATATACAAATTGCTTAGATCAGTACAGCTAATATTTGTCAAATTTAATTAAATTCATAACCAAAACAGTGTTGGACACATAACAGACAAGATGCCCACAAATCTAAATTGGATTTTGAAAATTAATGCTATGGTCAATTATAAACCGATCTTCTAAAAATTTGATAAATGGACTCTAATTTCGAGAACAAATTTGTATGGAAGCAAACATAAATATTGAGATTGGCCTGTACATACCAAATTTCATCAAGATATATCTAAAACTGTGACCAGTTGAATGTTCACAACGACAGATGGACGGACAACGTCCGTACAAAAAAAATTATCCTAAGTATTTTACAAATATCGACATAAACGCATTATAATTACGGGGAAATTTTCTCAAAAATGTTAGTTTACAAAAGTCCAACGATGGTTAATATAATAGAATTTTAATACGCTCCGATCCTATTATGTCAAGTGTTTCATCAGCCAATATAAACAAAAGCTAAGGTATCAATTGTATTGATGTAGGGTATAAGAAGAGAAAGAAAATGATATGATGCTTGTGATTTGTATGACAGGGAACAAATGTCACAAGAAGATGTAGACAATATAAGATGAATGAGTAAAAATAAGAAAAATCAAGTACAAACTCACACTAAAGAAGATCCTCAGTCAGTGAGTTAGTTACAACAGCAACAACAAAGAGACAATCTTTATAAAATAGATGTATTATAAAACATGCAGATGACTAATTACGAATATTTAAATGACAAATAAGAGCAGAAAAAAATTAATGTTTATATGCACTCTTACACGCTCACGTACACACATGGACAAAAAGGAAAATGTTAATGATGCATTAGTTGCTGTTTTATTTCATATATGTTAGCATGCACTATGGGCAGAATGAAATATATAATTTAGAAATTTATGTTTTATCAATAAACGGAAGTTCATATTTCAATTTTTTTAGATACATTGGTCTGAAATTTTAACCATCTGAATTGATTAAGAGCTTTTTCCAGTTTTATAATTAAACCCTAAATAAGTCCATAAATTTCTTCGGTTTGTTTGAAAAAGAGTAATGCCAATAATCTAAGACCTCATATTATTGTATTAAATTAAAAGCCGAGTCGATTTAACTTTGTTCGACTGTCCTTCTATCTGTCTGTTGGAAATACTTTTACGCTTATACTAATTGTCCGAGTTCAAGAATTTTGTATAAATTGTTGTAAAATTACATGCAAATCACAAACCTCATCAGTGATCCAAAAATTTTTGATTTTGCCCCATTGTATTAATATATTTGCTGCGGAGAGAAACTGCACAGATATGCAATGATTACAACGAGAAGGAAGATGATACCAATGGTGGTTGATGAAATGATAAAGATGAAAGGCTTAATTGCTTATAAGACTTATGTACAAACAAATACACATATTCATACTTATGCAAACAAACAGTCACTTGTACACTCACTTACACATTAAAAAATCACAAACATCTACATACATATGTAAATACATTTGCCTTGTGTAAGAGACTGTAAATCCTTTAGACACATACACACTCGCAGTTGAACATTTTCTCATACATAATTATCTTTTAAATACATATATATACGTAGACAAGTATGTACAGCATATACCACACAATATACTTGGTTCTTATGAATGTATCTTATGAGTATATTGTAATTAATTGGAGGTATATGGGGGGTTAAGCCTTAAAAAAAGAATTACTAAAAACACAATAGAAAAACTAAAGGAGAACAGAGTAACATGTCTATTTAAGACTTAACAATATCCGTTACTTCTTAACGGTAAACACAAAAACAAAAGAAAGTAAATGTAAAGAAAAAAATATATAGTTCTTTTGTTTTATGTAAGTATGTAAATTTAAATACTCCTTATATATGTATATACTCATATACATTGGAGGGATTCTAAATATTGTATGGAAAAAAACACGATACTAAAAATTTGATCCTGTCCTTTTTTTGTTTAAATGTCCAGTGAAGGTTCACAAATGGCAGAACTAATAAATTAATATTTCATATATTTATATCTTTGATTTTGATGCAACGATCAGGTTTAACTAAAAGAATTAGTAGAACAAAAATTGCTTTAAAAAATAAACGAAACTAAATTTTATTTAATTCGGGTGACGGTCAGAATTTTTCCAAAACGACGAATAACGTCAAATATATAGCCTGTTTCTGTATGTCGAACAAAAGCTTTCGTTCGCCTTCTAAGCTAAAGGAAATACATTTGGGTTACTTTAACTGTCATCTATGCGAATAACTAGTCGAACGAAAAAGTAAGAGTTTTCATACAAAATTGGGTTTCTGTTTCTCGAACGACTCGAACTGAAATGTCAAAATCAGTTACTTATTATTTAGCTTTCACCTGATTAAATTTTTTAAAGAAAAAATATACAAATACATATCATATTTTTAACTTCCGCTTATCCATCCATAAAAAGTCTACATATCGAAATAAACACAATTTATTGTTCTTTTTCAAGAAGTTGCTAAAATAAAATTATTATAAAACTGTTGTTGTTTTTGTTTTTATTTTTTGTATTTTTATTGTTGTATTTTGTTCATACAAATAAATAGCATTTTTACCACATTTCATAAAAAATGACAAAAACTAAAAAGTTTTAAAATTTGGTATTGCCCAAATTTCTGAAAACGTAACGTAAGTCTATGAGAACGAAAGCTTCGTAGATGGAAAAACCCAATTTTACACGAATGAGAGTGACTGGCTTTCGTTCACTAGAATTTTCGCTCGACATAGAGAAACATGCTTGAATTTGAGAAACTCTGGCCCTTCCAATTTAAATTTAAATTACTCAAGAGCCAATAGAGGAACCTTTCAGAAAAATATAAATTCAGTATAGGTTATTTAAGACAATTTTTATAACTTAAAAAGAATGTAACAATTTTTTTTTTGCAAAAAATTGGCGAAAAATCGAAATTTTTGGAAAATTGAAATTTACAAGTTTTTATCATTAGTTTTTAAATAAAAAAATATTTGACAAAAATCGGACGAAATTTAGACTCGCTATAGCATAAAAACTACGTCAAGATCGGCCAAAAAGTAAAATTTTGAACTTTTGAAGCTAAATATCTCTAAATTATAAGAGATAGCCTACCCATTTTTATAGGTTTTCAGTAGCGAAATCCACTCATATAAAAATCGGTTTAGAAATAAAAAATCTGGATCGTTTTAAATATTTTTGTGACCCAAGGTTGTTCTAATTTCTGAGAGACTACTGTATATTCAATCGATTTAAAAGAAAATCTTACATAATTTGAAGAATGCGAATCACAAATTTACTCAATGTTCATAAGTTAAAAACACATGTTTGGGTTTTAAAACTTAAGAAGCTTCATGCCAATTTTTAAGGCTATGATTACAAAAAATCTTTAAAGTATAATTCATTTTAACCCCCTCTCGGATTTTTTAAAATGTTTTATTGATTTTAGATTGAACTGAAAAACATATTGATTACTGAGTGAGATATATCATTTCGATGAGCTCCTCAGCGCGACAATGGACCAAATCATTCATCTTAGTTGGCCAAAAAATTGCTGTAAGCTAATAGATTATTGGTTAGGCCGTTCCACTCCAATAAGTCAAATCCAATAAAGAACATCTTTGACATCTTAAAATGGAGAATTATATGACACTTCAAAAATACAATGAAGCTTAAAAAGCTGCCTACCACTTCTAACAAATCTTATATAATCTGTACCCAAAAAGCGAACTGAGATCGCAAGAAACAAAGGATTACATATGACATATTAAAAGTTGCGTAGGTTTCAAACATCGAATTTTAAAGTTAATTTCGTTTATGTTATTAAAACTTCCAAGAAAATGAAGTTTATATTTTGTTATCAGTCTTAAATTATGGGTTGTTTATGAAATAATAAATAAATTAAATATTATTCACTAACACTTAATATTTTCTGGTTAGGTTTTCTTAATATATAATGCTATAGTTTTACATAACTTTCTGATATATATTTAATTTCTCAAATCGAATAACTGATATTAAAAAGTAACAATATTTCGATGTCTTAATGTGCCTTTATTCGTTAAATAGGCATTTTCAAAATTTTTTACCTTCCCCCCATCACAAGTGGTGATGAGGATTTATTAACTTTATCATTCTATGTGCAACCCCAAGAAGGAATCATCTAAGACTCCATATAGCACATATATTCTTCCTATTTTTGTTCGTATGTTGGTTTTTTGATATTTATTATTTTCATATGTATTATATATTTAAAACTATATATCAGTCCTTAAGAAGAAAAAGTTTTAAATTGATATCTGAGACAATCTAGAAATGACGAAAAACAACAACAAACATTACCTTTATTTTAACTAAATTTAATCATAACATACAGTTTTATACATCATCATCATCGTAAAAATATCATCAAAATCGGATGGGCATTTTAAACACCACATAACTAGTATATTATATGCGTCGCAATTTGGAAAGTAATTTACTGGACTTTCCGACGTACATTAATATTGATTTAAAAATAAACATAAAGAAACTAAATTATGCTGGAGCCATTAGTTGCTCTAATTCACATATAAGGTCCCTACGGAACATGGCTTATACAAATTTTAATATGGACCAATTTTCTTATATTTCGGGACAATATCTGATATTACTATCTTAAATATATGGTATTATATGGCACATTAGTTACTCTAATCGTCTTGTTTATATTTTATTTATTTGACCAATATTAGTTCATATTTTGGTATGACTCCCATTCTATAGCTGCACCTTCCCGGAAAACAGATTTAATTTTTTAATTCATATATATAGAATAATTCTCATGAAATTCTGCACAATTACTGTTCTGACTTGAATCTATGTTACTAATTTAACGAATATCGGCCGACATTTTGCCATTTTTGAAATTTGGTACAGTTATACTTTAAACTGCAATAATGGGGCCATATTTGGTTATAATCTCACTTCCCCGAATAGTGGTATTGAATCAAAGATTCTTAAATATGGATCAATTCAATTGAAAACTCAGTCCTTTAACTAAATTCTTTCTACAATATATTTACAAGTAATTAGAAAAATATGTTACCGAATGCATTTCACCAATGAACAGCTAATGACCTCTTCTCTTAATGCAAATGTGGTTGAAGGTATTTAGAATTCAGCACAGCTGAATATAGCATTCTTTCTTGTATTTTTATTTTGCGTTCATATGTTCATTCTATTTTCGAGCTATCTAAACATCTAAGAAGATTCAACATTTCATTCAATCATATAAAAATAGAAACACAACGAAAATAGATAAAAAATTTAAAATTAATTATTAATTATTAATTTTGGGCATAAATTTAACACAAAAACCAAAATGTTCATTATTGATAAATTACACTGATTTTTTAAATTAGTTCAATCTAGAAATTTAAGGTAGTGATAACTCAAAGCTCGCAATTTTCGACTTAACATCAGTAGTACATAGTGAATAATGTATTTTATTATCTGAAAAACTTTTGGGAATAAACCATTCATATATCGGACAGGATTTCAACAAAAATATATTATCCCAATGATATTGTAGCGTTATTCTGGTTACGAATCGATATTTGTTAAGTTTACATTCCAGATTTTTATAAACGTTTGAAAAATTAACTTTCATTCATGAATTCTAGGAAATATGTTTCAGTAAATTAAAAAATTGTTTACTGAAAAAAATTATTTTTTGAGTTATGACTACCTTGTAGCAATTGCCTGTTTTCAGATACATACATGTGTGTTTATACAATAAAAATTTGGAAATAGGAAATGAATATGAATGTTTGTAAGTTCTATATATGTTTAAATATTTAAGAATGTTCTTACCATTATATATTTTAAAGATGATACTTGTATTAAGCCGTCTTTTATACAATTCATGTTTAGCGGATTTACGAAATACTTGAATTGTTATTGTTATTCTTCATCCTGTAGATTGTAAGTAGTCTTATCTGTGTTTATGTTTTTCTTTATTTATTTATTTATTTATTTATTTATTTATTTATTTATTTTGCTTTTGTTTTATTTTAAACACTTGTTTAAAACAATCCCTCATGTAAATAATTTTGAATTCCTTTTTTTCTTTCATCTTTTAGGTTTGTTTTTACGTTTAGCAATTTTTATGTCAAACGATTCGAGAGGCCTCTGCGGTATAAGGCAGATTTGAATAGTTTTTTGTAACATCAAGATATTCTGGTTGTTTATAGGCACCATTATTGATAATTGTTAATATGAAAATACTTTTTTATTATTATAATTATTTTTTTTTATTTCTTTATTTTTTTATAAAGGCACTTTAAGAAATGAAATTTTATTTTAATTTGTTTAAGTTTTTTTTTTCTTTTTGACATTGAAGGCACTACAAGGCAAGTTAAATTTTAATATTGAAAATAATAAAAAAAAATAATTACACTTGTCCCATTTTTTATTTTCAAGTAAAAAAAATATTATTTATTTATTTATGTTTAATGAATTTTTATTAAAGTTCTCATATTTTTTATTAACACTCCTATTCATGCATTAACACTCATGCACACACACATATACATGTATACATTAGTGGCTGCAACCTTATGATAGGAAGATCTAAACAGCAACTGAATTTCAAATGTATGATGCACTGGTATTTAATGAATAAATTAGCCGCAGGCAATATAATGTCCATCATGAAATGAACCAAAGTACTAGAGTAACTAAAGTAACAACAAAAAAAAAAATCATACGAAAACGAAACGTAATATAGAGTAGTTGAAGATAAAGATGTATATGTAGAGTAGAAAATGTAGTGCAATCCAAACGGCACAAGCAACAGCAGCAAAATGTTCTTGTATGATAAACTATCTTCCTTGGTAACTCAACTCGGCTCAACTCGATTTAACTAAACTGAATTTGAAGAGTACGAAATAACAACAGAATTGAACAGAACAGAACTTAACTCTGAACTGAATTTAATTCACAGCTTTCGACAACTAATAAAACCAACATACGAACACATCAGTAACGAACAACTGATATAAGTATATATATTATATATACATATATATATGCTTAAACATATATGCAATAATTTTATTTAAAAATTAAAAAAACAACAAAAATCGAAAAAGATACATCACAACAGAACTAAATCAAAAAGCCAACTAAAAACACGATATCCATGTTCTCAATTATTTTATTAAAATATAAGACGAATTTATAATTTCGGTTCTTTAGATTTATATTGTAAATCTATATAACTCTAACGTCCTCTTCCGTTGGCCTTTGTTAGCTGTCTGTTCCAGAAATTCCTAAAACTCAACAACATAAAACCCCCTTTTGCTTTCGTAACAGTGTTACGAAATCATCATCATTTCGTTTTTATCTTATTTTTTCATTTACTCTCTTCTGCTACCAAGTCGCACATGTTCTCTTTTTTAATATGTAGAGTGAGAATAACTGTAAAAAATTAAAATTAATTAACGCATGCTCCATACAATATACGTCCACATCTTTGATGAATGAGTAAAAATTCTTTAAAAGTTGTTTGCTCTAATTTTATTTTTTTCCAACAATGTGGGTTATTTGAAAGTGGTTAAACTTTGGCAAAGCTTCTCAACAAAATGGCTAATGTAGCGTTTTTTAACGCCATTTCAATAATGCAGTTTACAGAAAAAGCAAAATGTTATTTTTTATGATTTAGAGCATTTGTTTAATTCCAAAATAGTTAAATATTAAGGTGTTTTTTTGATCTTAAAACTCTATGTCGTGAGTACACTTGTTTAGAGACCGATTTTTTGAAAAACGTAATATGTAAATCGTTTATATGTTTAAATCGACTCAGAAGATGATTATGAGTCAATCGGTATAATCAAAATATATTGCAGTCGAAAACATATTACGTTCATTTACTGCATGATAATAATAATTCAAGTTTTCATTCATGAATTCCAAGAAATACGTTTCTGTCAAGAAATGAAACTACGTTTATCGAAAAAAAATGATTTTTTAGATACAACAAATGAGTGATTTGTACATATAAAAATAAAATTATTTAAATAAATCTTATTTAAAAACAATTAATGCTGTATTTATGTCGAATCGTAAATACTCACCACCACCCATATTTTAGAGACATGTGCAGAAATTGAAGTCATTGCATTAGAGAAATTTTACGTTAACTCAGCTTAAACTCGCTTTATAAGAATGACATTGTAAAATACGGTTCCTGATACTTAGCCAGAAATTTAAATATTTTATAGGCATAAACTCCTATTCTGAGAAGGAGCCTAAGTTGAAATTACACCCAGTTACCTTTTTTAAACAATACTCAAAGTTATAAATGAATATTTACTAGTTCTGTAGTCTTAATACAATATTGCGGGATAGAGACCTATGGTAAAATGTGGAATGATGTTTTCAAGTTTTCAACAAATATTCAAGCCAAACCCAAAATGATAATTGAAGGAATTTTAGGATTTGAGGGTTGCTCTTAAATGGATACTATAACAATTTCAACAGAAGTAAACGTTAATGTTAAACGTTAAAAACACTGTTCAGGGAAGGGAGTATATATGGACCTTGAATTTATCTTTAATTGCTTTTAAAATTTTCAAAAATAAATTCTCCTGCATTTTGAAGTTTTCTCAAATACCGGCCTATAACTTTTTGCTTTTGTACGGTCATTTTAATGGAATTCGGTCATTTAGGCAAGGCATGGGAATGTTTTAGCATTCAGACCGACAAATCAAAATCCACTTAGATTTTTATTTGATGAAAAAATATATATACTTTATGTTATCTTACATGATACGTTCTAGAGGTAACACGGAAATGACTTAATACATCCTCTTCCAAAATTTGTGGTGCTGATAAGTTAAATATGAAATAAAAAATGTTTAAATTTATTCCGTTAACATCACTGCTCTATAAACATACTTAATGCAATGCTTTCGTTTTTTCTTCTTTTTTGCTTTACAAGGCAGACCCTGAAGCAGCTTTGATATCCATTTATGCCAGGGGTTTAATTTCTTTAGCAAACTCACGCTTCCCATATTTGCTATTACACTTTTGCAGAAATTCTAAAACAATAAGGAGAAATGGCAGGATAACAAAAGCTTTTTTATAACATGTTCTCTTATTCGTATAAGAGTTTCGCTTTCTGTGAATTTATGACTATAAAACACACACATTGAAACACTAAGAGGAGAGAAGAGAAAAATGGTGTTTTATACAAACAAAACCTAGATTTCTTAAAGTCATTCCACTGTTGCTTCCTTGCAAAGAAAAATTTGACCATCTTTTTTTCGGGGTCTAAAAAATTTGCAACCCTTTTGAAAATTAAATAAACAGAGAACAAAATAAAATAAAAAAATAATAAAAACTAACAAGATTTTTTATATGTATTTTCTTCCTTTCTCTCATTTTAATTTTCTAGCAATTTGTTTAACATATTGTTTGTCTTTAAGTGTTATACAGAACTAATACTAAAGGACAACTGTATCTATGTAAGTGTGTGTATTATATGTATATATTTTGAATGTTTAGATCCTGTTAAGAGTTTGATTTTCGTATGATTTTCCGTATTCATAACATGTCAGGATATTTATGTTTGAGTGAATGTATCTGTGTGTGATATGTAACAGGAATAGTTAGTTGTTGCAAGTTCCTGTCATTTGTTAACATTTTCCTTATTTCTTATTGTCTTTTAATGTCTGTTAGCGTAACAGGCTTCCAGAAAATTCTGTCGGCATTATAACTTATTTGTTATATGTTTTGAAAGTGTGTGTGAAAATGTTTCTTCTGGTAATTCGCGCATTTTCATTTTGTACATTTATGTTAAAATATTCTGTAATTAAAGTGTTTTCTAACAATTTCCATAAAAAGGCGACAACAAATACATTAACATTTGCCCCAAAGTTTTATTTTTTGTCTTTTTTTCCTTTAACATCCTTTTATTTTTTGTATCGTTTTTGTGTAAAGATTTATGATGTTGTGAAATTTCAACAGAATTTTATAAGCTTTTTAAAGTTTTTTTTTTTTTCAGAAAAATAAAAACATGAACTTTTAATCGGCAAATTAAATAAAATTTACCCTTTGGTATTTTCATTTTTTAAATATTTTTTATGAAGAATTGAAAAAATGCTTTTAATAATATTTATGATTTAGATTTTGATTCCTAAATTACAATTAATTTAGTATGGAATTTTAAGTGGTATTTAAATATAATTTCTTAATTCGTTAACAATAATTTAATTTAATTTAAATATAATCATTATCAACAAAGAGAAATATAAAAAATAAAGATAAAAAAACCCAAGTACGAATGCTATCTAATATCTTGCACCACTAACATTATATAAAAACAAGTAAGAATGTATAGTCGGTCAAAGCCGACTATCTAATACTCTTCAATACATTGTTGGTTAAAAATGTTAGTTACAAACAATTAATGAACGGTTATTATTTTCTGATTCATTCTTAGATGTATAATACATTATTGTGACACTATTATTTATGTGAAATTTATGCGTTATATAATAATTTTTTCTGCGGGAGTTATATATGGGAGCAACAAGAAATGTTCAACCGACCCTTGTATAATTTTCCACTTAGATTTTTGCTTATATTTATCTTATTTTGTGCAGTAAATATTACAATACCAAAGAATGTGTGAGATTAATGCTTTTAAAAGTGATATTTAGAAGACGCACATCATTTTAGGTTATTGTAGAACTTACTTATACCAAATTTAGTTAAAATCCCTTTATATTTTGGATTTTTATGACCTTAAAACCCCATTCTGTGGGAGGTACCTGAAATGTATAGGCTTCGTCTTTAGGCTAAAATAATAATAATAATAATAATAATAATAATAATAATAATAATAATAATAATAGTAATAATAGTAATAATATTAATAATAATATATACCAAATTTCATCAAGGTATATCATAATTGCGAACTGCAGACTGTGCACAACTTTTACCTGACCAGCCAGTCAGATAGGCAGACGAACGGACATCGTTGAATCGACTCAGATAGTGGTTCTGAGTCGAAAAGTATAGTTAACAACACAAAGGCATTTAACAATTAGTTCAAATAAAGGCCTTTATACATACTACAGTAAATATTAGAACCGAGTCATATATATATATATATATATATATATATATATATATATATATATATATATATATATATATATATATATATATATATATATATATATATATATATATATATATATATATATATATATATATATATATATATATATATATATATATATATATATATATATATATTTTTTTGTAATTTGATTCCTGGAAAACAGAACAGGAATCACAAATCTTGGAAAATGTTTTTAAACGCATAAAGTTAAAAAAAAACCAAATTCTTCGAGGTAATTTCTCTCACTTGTACTTAAATCTTGTTTAACCGTGGTCACCTGTCTAACCAATAGGTTATAGTTTGAGTCTATTTTTTATGATACAAAAATACAACTGTAACCCAATGACCTACACAGTTTAGAGTAAAAAAAATTTTAACGGATGCTGGAGGCAGAAACACAAACTTAAATAATTTTTTAAACAAATTTAAGTGTTTTCTGAAGAATGACCAAGTGGCACCATGATTTTCCACCTTTTAAAGTTTTCGTCTTTTAATAAAAAAATAAATAATTTTATTAAAAAAAGAAGTAAAATAAAAAAGAAAGAAAATATGGGACAAAAGTTTTTGTTGGTTTTTGTTTTCTTTTTAGTTTTATTTAGTTTAAATAAAACTTTTTGTTGTTGTTGCCTTTGTATTTTCATCAAGAAACACAAACAAAGTTACCAAATCAATTTTCATAATCACTTTGAATTTTTCCTTTTATATTCTAATAATGTCTTCCTCTACAGGCATTTGATGTTATAAAAATGGACTTCAAATACAAACCAGACTGATATTTGTGCTTTTGAAGTGTCTGGATGAAAATGAAAAATTGATTTAAATTTTTTGATATGTTGTTTTTTTTTTTTTTTGTTTCTTAAGGTTTCATAAATGGGAAGTTTTTTTTATTTATTTCATATTATTTGTTAGTTCAGAAAGGATTTTATCTGTATACTTAAAAATTATTAAAATTTTTGGTTTTTGAAAGGATATAATGTTTTTTAAACCACAAGGCAATGGGCACTGGGCACTGGGAAACCACTAGCAAAGTGATCTGCATAGCTAAACGACCTTAATTTATAATTGACCCTCGTATAATTGGCTTTTCTGATTTATGCTTTGTTTTATTTATCTTAATTTGACCAAATTTTTACAATACTAAAGTATATGTTGGATTTATGTCCTTCAGAGATATATTCGGGAACCTATATGAAATTATCGACCGTTCCTATATATAATTATATACAATTAAAAAATATATAATAAGAATTATTTATGCCGGATTTCGATCAAAATCGCTTTATATTTAGGGCTTTTATGTCCTTAATGCCACATTCCAGGGAATATTTGTATTGAAAGGAAGTGAATTAATTGAACCAAAAATATGACACTGCTAAATTTCATCGAGTCTAAAAACTGCAAGCTGTATTTTATTATCGAAGTTTTCATGGACAGCTACCTAGCCGTTTTAACGGACAGACGAGCAGTCATCGGTAAATAGATTCCGATCTTTAATAAATTTAAAGTGCCCATAGCATTATTATTTCTGGCCGTTACAACTTTTGCAGAAACGCATAATACCCCAACCACTTATGATGGCATAATTAATAGTTCAGAACAAACATGTACACGTTTGTTTACAATGTCACACAAATATATGACAACGTCACTATAACTTTTTTCCAATATCAATAATTTTAGACATACTGACATACTGAAGTTTTTATAGTTTTATATAGTGATCAAAATGTATTGAAGTCCATTATTTAAAATTTTGTTTAATTAACCTCAGATATCATTCCTAAACTTTTTTGTACTGATCCTAAAAGTCAATAATATCGAAATCATTCTGTCAACAAATGACAGACAAAGAAAATAAAACGACTCTGATTTTTATGTGATATACGAATATATTCTGTATACGTTATTGTCATTACATGAAAAATGACAAAGTCAATGTTCTCGCATCGCTATTCTTGAAGGTTAACTGTTTTCATAAATTATTATGCTTTTTGCTAAAATAATATTTAGAACGTATATATTTTTTCGTTTATTTAGAGTGCTAAGAGTGTTCTCCACTTTGTTGTATACCAGCTGGAGATCTGTTCTCCTGCAAATCGTATAAATGTATTTGTTTTTGTTAGTGAAAATAAGGAACATGTTTAAGAAATTTTCAAATGATTCTAAAATTTCCTTAGCAATTACTATTTTATATTTATTTAAGTCAATATACACTAAAATGGACTTAGACTGATCAATTTAATTTATATTTAAAATTCTCATCAAAAACCCCTTACGACAATATAATTTCAATAAACCACAATTTCATTCGAAATTTATTACATTTTCGGTATTTTTTATTTACAAAATTTGAAATTTTTATAAAATGTGAAAATTCCACAAATTTGTTATATTTTCGCTACCCTCCTGATATTGAAAAGTACAGATAACCCTTAATATTATTTTGAATATGACAAATGAACATCACTTTGATGTAGGACATTTATTTGAAAAACCTATGATCCTTTGAAACAATATAAATAGTTTGTATAATGGATATTACAAAGCTAATTTATTTTATTTATTTTAAGCTCTTTTCAAAATATTAAAGAAGTTTGGATTTCTTATGTTTTTTTTCCAAAACTACACATTTATTGTTTTAAAACATTAGGATACGTATTTTCTTATTCTTTTGGTCATTGTTCTACAAGATTTTGTGGTCTCACACCGTAAGTTAACCCTTTTTAAAACAACAAACTCTAGATAAAAAAGTTACAAAAGTTTTGTTTTTGTTATTTTTTTTTTACTGAATCGTAATGTATTAACAGCAACAACAATAAGAGTTGCAGGAAAAAATATTACAACAAACTTTGGCATAGCCAACAACATTTTTGTAGTTTATTTATCCGTTTCCTGTCAGGAACAATCAAAATTTAATTTTTTTATTTAACCCAACTTTAATTTTTTTGTTTTTGTTTTTGTTTTTGTAACTTAACTTATAAATGTATGTGAGTTTTGGTTTATTCTTCTGTTTGTTTTGTTTTCTTATGAACATTTTCCAAACTCACACAGATTTACCGAAATATATAGTAAATTATATATGTACATAGTGTTACATATGTATGTATATACATTGAGTCTCCTATATCATCCACGTTACACACATATGAGCCGATAAATATTTTTAGCTTACTAACACATGCACACAAATTTTATTAGCATAGATTCGAATTGTCTGGTGTAAATAAAATTTAACTTCCCAGAATTATTGTTTAATAAAGGAATGTTCAACCCCTTAGTTCTCATTGCTTATATTTTCTTGTCTATTATCTACAATTGATATCCTTGGAAATTATAATAAAATAAAAAAAAGTTAAAAATTTGCTGTTCGAAACTTAAGCAACTTTTAACATTTTTTATGATATCTTTAGTCTCTCACGCTTTCGGAGCAATTCCTGAACATTCTTTGAAAAAATTCGTTAAAAAAGCTCTTAGGATCGCTTCCCTCTTAAGTATTATGCGTTTATGCAGATGTTTATAACGGTCAGAAAAATAGTCCTACCATGTCCGTCCGTCCGGCTGTCCATGTAAAATTTGTTCACAGATTCGAAGAAACCATAACGAAATTTGACAAGTGGTTTAATTTTGACCAAAGACTATGCCTATTGAAATTGGTAATAATTTTTTAATTATTTCATATAGGCTCCATACAGATGTAAATGAGTGTTGGCAATTTTTTGAGGAAAAACTGAAAAAAATCTTAATTTTTTAAAATTTGAAATTATTTAAAAAAATTTTTAAGGTCTTTTGAAGAGCTACAAGATGGTGGATTTTCTTGATTTTGCTCTACTGTGGATTGGGAAGATTTCACAATTGCATTTCAACTAAATTCCCCAATAATTTAAAAGAAGATTGGATATCACTAAAACTAAACTGGACGAGATTTTATGTCCGGAAAATATAAAATCCGAATTACTAACTGTATCCATAAGTAATGATATCACGGTTGAGTGAGGCCATCAATGCCTATGGTCTCGAAATTAATCTTGAACATATCTATATTGTTGGCTAGAATTTGTAATGTAAAGTTTTTTTTTTGGTCAGAAATGATTGCTGTAGTATTTGTTGTAGATTCCGAACAAAGGCTTTAAAGTTATTATAGCTTCCATGCAAGACCTACTTCTAATTTTAAATATTATGTCCATTTAATTTTTATTTAACCAGGTAAACTATGTCTAACAGCTTTAAAGCAACGACCTCTTCCGATAACCATCTGTAATGCCACGGTAATTTAAATAAACACAATTTATACAAGTTCTAAAAATAAAATTCTTCGAACGTCGCTTCATAATACTTAATACCCTATTAAGATGTAAGATATTATACGAAGGGCTTTTACCGACTGTTATGCTCTTTCCTGTTTTCATCTTCTATTACAGAACTGTTGAATTAAATGGTTTTATTTAAATTAGAGTAATATGTGTCATGTGGACCATAGAAGGCTAATGCTAAAAGTATGACTGCACATTGTTATCCTTTCTTGCAAACATATTTAATACTAATCCATTCTAACATTCGAATATTTTGGGGACCAAAAACGGTATGTAGTAATGGATATAAATATTGGCATAGAAAATATACATGCAATTGAAAAATTTTGGAACAATTTTTCAAACAAAAAAAATGTGTGTTACGCGCATTTGTTGTTATAATTTTATACACATTAAAATAAAATAATTTGAATCTAATTTGCAAACCAGATAAGCAAAGACCACAAACCACTCTAGTGCTGCAAACCAAAATATCTCTAGTGGGAATTCAGTTCATAACCTACAGCTTAATAGATTAGCACATTATCACTATATGATGGCAGTTACAACAATACTTGAAATTTTTTAAACGTTAAAAATGTAAAAAATCTTAGGAAATGTTACTTCACTAATGTTTATATGATTTCACGTGGAAAATAATATTATATTTATGTGTGCGTGTGTGTGTGGGTGTAGGTTATATGTTTGTATAAGTTACAATATTTTAACTCTGTATTATTTTTGTTTGTATTTGTTTGAGTGAATGTCCACAAAGAGAAAACAAATCTGCTCGAAAAAGAACTTGGTCCTTGTAGTGTATTCTTGTGACTGTTTAAATAAATTGAACTTTTAGTGTATTTTACAGTAAAAAATAAAATGAATAAAATAAATAAAACAAACTAAATTAAACTACTTCCTTAAACACATACAAGCGGATAGACAAAAATCATATCATATTTCCTGCAGTTAATATTTTTAAAATAAACAGATGTGATCAAAATTTTGTATGAAGAAATTATTAAAGAAATTATAATAATTCGCTGCGCTTAGGATTTATAAAGAAATAAATCGAAGAGTAATTTTAATTATTTATTTTTTATGAAGAGCACAGTTTCTCCTGACGAATTTAAATATCTAAAGGTGTCTTTCAGGTATTCAGTATCGAATATATATCTTAGAATTTTTATTTAAATATTCTAAGACTCTCACTGTGGCAGTTCATATTAAACTTATTTGAAAGTAGTGGTAGAGGTATTCCCATTCTGTGAGTCCTATATTTTTTACTGAATGAGATTCATAGAATAGTGATTAAGACAAGATTTTAATACTCTTTTTGAAATAGTTTTTCATAACTCCTCCCTTTTTACCCACTTAATCAATTTCATTGAAGAGAAATTCAAACAAGATTTTAAAGAAAAGACTTCATTAGATTACGACAATTTATATTTAAATTTGTGACGTGTCTTCTTATGACATTTTCTTTTCAGTGATATTCCAGCAGATTTAAATATTTTTGCAATAAATTTTAAAACTTATATGACAGAAGTCCAATAGATATTCGGAAATTAATATTTGCGATGTATAAGGTCTATCTCTATCAGAAATAAATGTTTATATGAGGTCGATCTGCCCTCTATTTTCAAAACAATGATTTTGTATATCTCCCATTGCCACTAGACTTATACGTCTTACATTTTATGCATTAATCCAAATTCATTCGAGAGTTGGAATAACTAGATTAGAATAATATTTTGAGATAAACAAGAATTAATTTTAACTTTTCATGAGTTTTACCATGGTGCTATGCACTCTACATTTTGCAACACTTTTTAGATATCTTCGGGTTTTGGCCTCCCGCAGTTTTGAAAATTTGATTCACTTAGTTCAAATACCGCATTATGCAGCAAGAATTTTTTTAAACTTGACTTTAATTTCCGCACTCTATTTTTGGCCTATAAATTTTTTGGAGCGTTCCTGTAAGGAAATTTTTAAACCTCATATGTTTTAAAACCTGCATCATTTTTAATTTTTTGTACCAAATAGTACGATTATTAAGCTAACCGGGCTGCTTTCATAGCACATGGTACATCTTGCCCAATAACTGCCAAACAGTTATTTAAGAATGTGATTTTAAAACTTTCAATGTTAATAGTTAAATGAATAATCTATAATAAATATTTGCTTTGTATTTGGGTATTTCACCCCCTGATTCCACCGATTAATTTTACATCTATAAAATACAATTTCAATGAAAAATTATTTAGCCTTTTTCATTGAAATCTTCTCAAGAAAATAATTTCGCCATTCAAATTGTCATCATCCTTTTATTTTAAAATTATGTATTCAAAAGTAAATCTATTTTCAAATTAACTGCTATTTATTTAGCCACAATTATCTTTTAGACATGTGTGTGTATGTGTGGGTGTATGTTTATTTCTCTATTTAGATCTCAATGTAATAGAAAGTTAAACTTACACAAAGTTTTGTTTTGTTCAAGTTCTTTTTATTTCATTTTATTTTATTTTACTTTATTACTATTTTTCCATTTTTTCTTTTTTTTCCTTTTTTTTTTGCAATTGAAAAGTCTTAATTTTTTATTCTATTCCATCTTCCCTTTTTCACTCGTGTAACTGTATCTAAGTATAAGTTAAGGGGAGTGCAGTCAAATGTCAAAATCTTTTTTCTTATTTTATGAAATCAACAAAAGTTTATCTTCTTCATCTTTTGGTTTATTATTATTTTATTTCTATTCGATTTAGTTTTTTTTCGATTTTTTCTTCAAAAAAATGACATATTAAACAAAAAATTCTGACATTGAGTGTTCAATATACTTCTTAAGAAAATAAATATGAGATGGACGAAGTGACAGACGTATGGATAGACAAACAAACAATGAAACAAACATTTGTATACAAATCAAATTAAGTGAGGTTATAGGACATTTATAAATTGTTTTGCCAATTATTATTTATAATATTTATTTATAAATTTCTTTGATTTGAATAAAAATTAAATAAATATGAGTAAATTATCTTTAAACTTTATGTCCTAAATTATTGTCTCTTTTAAAATACATTAGAGATTTAGTTAATAATAAATGAAATACAAAATTATATAATTTAAAAGATTAAAAAATTTTAAATATTAAATAGTTGTAATAAATAATAATTGATTTGTTAAGGATACTTGACAAAATCTTATAGATCCACAAGGATAACAGCAGAGTTGGGAATAATCGTTTATTTATGTAAATCGTTTGTTCACTGTTAGAAATAATGTCTGAAGTACGTTTTTATCCTCTGCTTTTTGTTTGAAATAAAAATATATGAATTTAAGGAGTAAGATCGAAAAATTCCAAACACACTTCTTTCATTAAAACTTTTAAACTAAGCATTACGTGACTTTTTTTGATAAAGTAACTTCTGTAAAACATGACAGTTATTATGTGTAATGTCAAACAAATAAATATATTGTTAATCTGATTGAATTGAGTGATCAGAAAGAAGTGATTACTAAAATTATGAAATATTTTCAACAAAATCCAACTTGATCCTACGAAAAGTTGCCAAGTATTCAAAAGTCTGCCTTCATACTGTTTCCTATATTATTAAACAATACCGAGAGAACTTATCCCTTGATAGAAAACCTGATTAAGGTAGTAGAAATGATCCACATGATGCTTCTAAAGCCAAAAAATTAAAAGTATTTTTAAAAGAGCTCTCTACACATCCGTTTTAAAAGCAACCGGGTTAGCTCAGTGTTCAGTTTACTGGCCAAAAAAAATTTATGTTGCTGATGCTAGAGGGAATGTTGAGGAAAAGTTTAGGACCAAGAGATAGCCAAAATAACAAAGTTTTTGGTATGGCAAGCAATATGTAGTTGCGGAAAAACAAGTTAATCATTTGTTACAACGGGCTTAGCATGTCTGTCGGCTTTTTGCCATGTCTTGGCATCCTATCGCTATGGCAAATAAGCCCTTATATGGTACAATAATAATAATGTAGTATTGGTACTAAGAGACAAATCCTTCAAATTGCCCG
The DNA here is from genome assembly GCA_004302925.2 of Cochliomyia hominivorax. NCBI lineage: Eukaryota > Metazoa > Arthropoda > Insecta > Diptera > Calliphoridae > Cochliomyia > Cochliomyia hominivorax. The sequence continues at coordinate 32,977,697 of PYHX02000494.1, forward strand.
AAGCTTAGGTCAGTACTACCTGTTCGAACAAAATGATAGAAAGTACTATAAAATCGTTAATGGAAGGGTTCCTGAAAAATGTTCAATATTTAGTCAATAGTGGTTAAAAAATTTTATATTCCGATAATAATTTCAATCAAATAAAAGTACAATTAAAATTTTGAGTAAAGTGGTAACAGTTTTATTAAGATATTTGTATGTTTTTTTGGGAATTTTTCGATCTCACTTCTTATAATGCGTAATCGTAGAATGCTAGAATTGGAAAACATTATTATGCGTTCAATCACTACATCGTCACAGTGTGCTTAATAGTGGGAAAGTAAAATACTTAGGAATGTCTTACAGTTTATAGCCACCAATTCATTGAGATACAGTGAAATATTTGCGTGCACAAAGTGATTTGGCACAGCCCGTTCAATTGAAAACATTTAAATCTCCATATATCTTATAGATCATAGTGATACATGAATATTGAATAATGTTATTATAAATAAAAAACTTTCACAATAAGGTGAAATATTATAAATAATAATCTTATTATATAATAAATGTTGTAAATTTTATTGGGCATTAAGAGGATAAAAATTGTTAAATATTAAGAACTGTTAAAAATCAATGATAAGATACACACCTACATAAATGTCATACTGACTGATAGACAGGTAGACTTATATTGATACGTTTAATAAGTAATAAATATTGATCATAATTACGTATGAAAACAATTGTAAATAATAAACCAAATTAAACTAGACTTTTAACAGGACGATGATAAATATATAGACATCAACTTCCATATGCTCAAAAGATTTAAACATTTCAAAAATACAATGGAACGATTTTCTATTTTAAGAAGCTTTATTTGTCCATTGTTAGATTATATTCATGACAAAATTAGCTAAATTGGCTAAATATTTTTACTTCATTGACAATTATGGAAATAATAATTTTATTTAAATCCCTTAATTTATTGTCTTAGATATCGTTCTATATTACTTTATTAATGGACTGATTTTGAATCGATAGTGTCAAAAACACACAAACAGGCATACTTAATGGTATCTTAGACGATTCCTTCTTAAGGTCACACATCTTATGAAGCTATTAACATTTTTATTTAATATAGTTGTAAATATTATTTTAAGAATAAATCTCTATTATAGGAGAATATCTTGTATTTCAGAAAAATATTTCGTAGTCATAACTGCAATCGCGATTTGGACATATTACAAACTATAAATTCTGTACATTCTGTACAAGGACAAAAGAAACGATCCTGCATAACAATATATATTATAAAGGCAACATCAACATTAGCATAAACAAGACCCAAATCATCGAAATCTTATGTGGATGGTTGATTCGCTAACTTTCTTTTCAGTCTTCTCATTAATCTGCTCTAAATGTCTCATTGGGAAACTACAGCATTAAATTGATCTAAAATTTTTGAATATCGGATAAAACCATTTACCAGGGTTTTATAATGTCTTTCAGTCTTCTTGGCATGGATGTATCAACTTGTAAAATTTGTATCGGAATTTTTCGTTAAGTTGTTTAAGTGAATTCTTGTGCAAACATATAAGAATCATCTAAAAATTCAATTAATTATGACCAGCTCCTAAATATTTAAATTCGGAAAAATACAACGGGATACCAGTTTCAAGTTAGAGCTACTACCTAATATAGGGGTTTATGTTTAATAAACTACAATAATTAAAGAAGTTAATAAAATCCGGAAATAATATCTTTGACTCGGAATTTTTTGGGATATCGAATTACATTTGACTGGAGGATATTTAAGATATGGCAGAACTGAATAGGGGATTATTACTTCTTCTTACTATAACTGAAGCATTTTTTTCATTAGAAATTTCTTAAAACATTAGTTTAGGCTATCTTCATACTATAGATTGCCCTCTTATCCATGTGATAAAAGCACCTTGAATTGTGATTAGTTGCACCTTTTTAGGTTACTTTTTGTGAACGTTCGATTCGCTTCGCATTTTTTGGATTAGTTTGATATTTAAAACGACTCATTATCATACAAATGGTAAAACAGCTATGACTCATTCTATAAATTAAATTTTGTAATATTAAAAAATTTGCATTTTCCTCTTGTACCTCTATTTATGTCCTTTACTGTATAACATAGAAGTTAAGAAGTTATAAAAATGATTCAAAAAATTAGAATTTAATCCCGCGATAAAATAAAGAGAAAAAGAAATATATCCTATATATTGATATAGGAATATTTGTATAGGAATATGTATATCAAATTTTACAAGCTATGAAAATGGTAAGTGTTTGAAGGATTTCTCAATGACACTCTTAATGTTATCACAAAGCGAATCTTAAAAAATCATTACGAAATGACAAAACTGGCTCTGAAAACAAATAAAATTAAAAAAAAACTAAAAAATTTCAAATTTTCAACCCATAGTGATTTTTATAATTATAAACTTATGTTGCACACATTTGTACATACACCACAGAATCAGCATTTTCATTTTGTAATCATTCCATACAAACTCTTGGTATCACTGGTAATGTAATTTTTATTTAAATGAAATAAAAGTGCAATTTGTACTGTAAACACAAATACACAGACATGAGGTGAATACAGAATATACGCAAGAATGTTTATTACATACAATTTTTGCAAACATTACCAACACACATACTTGTATATATGTATTAAAACATTAATACTTATATAAAAGTGCATATGAATATACGATGGCAAAAGGACATTAATTATAAACATGCAATATAATTTTAAACGTTATGAGTTTAAGAAGCAAAAAGAAAAAAAAAAACAAGGAAAAATACTCATGCATTTAATTGTATACACAATGTATCAAAAAAAGAAGTAAAAAAACTTATCAATGTTAATGTAAACTGTATATGTTTGTATGCACGTATGACATTTCAATAAGTGTGTCGGTGTGTTAAAAAGTAGCACTTTTGTTATTTACTTTTATAAAAAATGTATACATATTTTCATATGAATATGCACACATATGTACAATACTTATATATAATTCAACGAAGATAATAAAATATGGAATTAATTGAATTTTAAGCCTATATGTATGTGTGATACAAAATACATATAAATATTTAAAATTTGTAACATTTGTATGTAAGAACGCTCATATTCATATTTTTATACTCACCTACATTACTGCAGACATACAAAAATATACATGTGCAAGTATAAATGTATGTGTTATTGAAGATATTACCAGAGGATGTTGTTCATAATTTCAAACATATGCACAAACTGAAACTCCATGTGAAAACACACAAGCAAACCAATGGACAGACGATATGATAGACATACTACATACATAGAATGTGGTTTATATCCTTTAACCATATTGTGGTCTTAAATATGATAAAAAAAACTATCAAAAACACAACAAAAATATATCTTATCCACATTCAAACACAACAGAGATATATAAAATAGCAACAAATTACGGACAATCTTAGCTCTTATTTGCTTTTTATGGTGGATAACCCTCACTGGCCTTATCTTCCAAACTTTTTGCTAAGTAAAAATTTCTTAAAGAGGTAGTTGTGACTTAATATAAGTTCTATCGCTGTTATAATTCTTTAGATATTCGAAAATTAATATTACCTTTTTGAAGGGGATACCTTCATTCCAGTTCCTATCGCCCTTACTTTTGTTCAATCAAACAGTTCTCTGAGAAAATCGTTGGTACAAAATATCAGCACTCTCGCTGTTATAGTTCTTTGGATATTCGGTAATCAATATATGCTTTGTACCCCTTTCCCTGATAGATTTTATATGAAATCGTAGCTACGTTTTAGTAACCCACAGTGGGCAAAAATGATTTTTTCATCAGTTGATTTTATATTAAATTTGACATTCCCATAGCAAAGGAGTGTACCTTTACGACTTTTGAAATTTAAACCTCAATGGAACGAATATAAAAAAAAACATAAAAAAGGAAGTCCCGGACATCAGCACCCAAATATTTTTTCTGATTATTGCAATCAATGAAACCTTTAAAAACGTATTTGTATCTGAGAATAGGTCCATAATATTATATAGGTCCCTACCCGAAAAAGCTTATCATCCGAAAATCGTCTCAAGAAACATTATTCTTACATAAATGTATATATTATGAAGATATTTTAAATAGAATTCTAAAGAATGGAATTCTTGAATTACAAATAATTAAATCTAAATTTATGAGGGTCAGTTCATTATTTTTCATGACTGAGATATGGTGTAGGGTATTTTAAATTCTTAGCATGAATATATGTTAATAAGAACGAAAACGCTAAACTTACAGTTTTAAATTTTTTACTTGATAAAAGTTAAAGGCATGTTAACCATACTGACAGGATGTCAAGTTAGTCTAAAAATAAGTGGAAACATTATAAATATCTTTTTATAAAAGTATAATATAAATATAATATATAAAAGTAATATAAAAATCCCGGGCCTTTAAACTTTAAGCAGTGTTCCTGTCAATAACTATTTGTGCTCAGTATACTTTTAAACCTACATTAGCTTCAACTTTTCGTACCAAATAGTTCGATCCCTGAGATAACGGACCTGCTTTCCTAGACTTGTTAATTTGGCCAAATTTTTGTAGTACACATTTTTTTCTGATAATAAATTTGAATTAATTTGTTTTACATAAATCATAATAACTCACATGTTTTACAAAGTAAAGAAAAATCAAATAACACTTCTGTCACATGTCTTATTGAAAACCCTGTTTTTGATCTCACAATCACAATATATCTTGATACTGGCATTTAAAATCAGGATGGAAAATTTTATGAGTTTTTATTTCAAATTTGAATTATTTGGAATTTTGAAACAAATTAAAATAACGGTACTATTTTACTGATCTTCACTGTACATAAGGAGTAATGACATACATTTAAACAATTGAAAATATTTCAGTCTGACACAAAATTAAAAATCGATTTTAAGTAAAACTACGAAAGCACAACTTATTTACATTTTTACTTGAATACAAGTTAAAATGATTATAACATATAATTTTAATTCCCGAAATACTGTGTAATTATAAAGATGAAAGAAATGATTGACTTCGTTTTTTACCATTTAAGATAAATTTAAATATTTCGGTCAAAATTTATGTCGTACGCAGTTTAATTATAATTTTTAACAAAAATCTTGTCAGTGGAAAAGAAAATTATTTTTTCCATTTTCATATCCTTTCTGGACTATTTACCCTGTAATTATATGCAGACACATAAACCTTCAATTCCTAGAAGAAATCTCCATATGTATTTTATATGAAAAAAATACACAAAAAAGCCATGATGATGTTGATTCTTATTTGTGTTTTCTCTGACACTTAATTATAACGCATAAAAATATAAAGTGAAATTTCCTTTATTTTGCCCTCAATTCCATCAAAAGACAGAATTTTTAAATTATAGAAAACATTTTATTTTTTCTTCCTGCCATTTATTTTTTATCTATAACTTCTCATTATTATAAAAACATTCTTATCCATAATTTACTTGGTTCTTCTTATTTATTATAAATAATTTATTATTTAAACCCAACACCATCGTAGGTGGTTGGGGTATTATGCATTATGTTATATATTATGTAATACCCTACACCACAATGCTGGTTATAAATAGTAGTTATGAAAAATTAATGAACAACCCTCATATAATTTAATTTTCCGATTTATTCTTATTTGTGCAGTACATTATTGTGACAATAACATTTATGGGAAATTTAAGCGGTTTAAAATTATTTTAATGGTGGCTTACATCAGAGCTAGAAGAAATTATGGGCAAATTATAATTATAAGCAATTTATACGAGAGTCGTTCAAAAATTTTTTCGAAGAATTTACAAACCAACAATGTATGGTAGGGTATAACACAGTCGATCTTGACGGATTATAACATTTTTACTTGTTTTTATTTCTATTTTGTATCGAAAGGTCAAGTAATGTAAAATTTTATATTTCATTTTTTATTTTTTATCCCTAATTTTATTTCTTGTTATCAAATTAATGTTAAACATACATATTTTCCTATTTTGTTTCATTATTTTGTACATTTTTAAATACCAAAAATGTAAATTTTCATGAAATTATGATAATTGGTTGATATTCTAGGAGAATATGAAAATCATTGAATTAGTATTTGTTTCAATCATTTCGATTCAAAATAAGTTATCTAGAATTAAGGACATCAGATAAGTTCGAATTGGGCACATTTTTAATTTTTATAACATCTACCACAAGAAGTGAAGAAATTGCATAATAATCATTTTAGGCCATATAATGCTTATATATTCATTCATCAAATCAAATCTGACAAGGAGAACTTGTCTGTTGATAGAAAACCTGATTCAGGTAAAAGAAATGGTCCAGATAATATTCCTAATGCCAAATAAATAGAAAGTATATTTAAAACGGGCTCCCAAAACATCCGATAGGAGAGCAGTTAACTCAGTGCTTGGAATATTTGTAACGAAAAGTTAAAGCGAATGCAGTTCAACTCACAAGGTACACTGTTAAAAAATTAGAGACCAAAGCCAAAGGACGGAAATTAAATTCAAGTTTTTTCAAAAATACTCTGAAGAGCACAAACAAGATGTCCAAAAAGTATAGTAGATTTTAAACGTAGATAGACTACTTGTTCGAGCAAATGACAGAAAACACTTTAAAAACATTGACGGAAGATTTTCCGAAAAAGATTCAAAATTTCATGACTTAATTATAAACAGGAAAGGCAAATCTAATACAAACTCTGTGTGTATAAGAACTAAAAATTTAATTTTAATTCATCCAGCTTATAACCTAAAAATTTATTTAATTTTTTTACATTGACATACATATTCTATAAACGTCTTAATCATATTATTCGTCGCCAATGTCATCTATGAGTAAATATTTTGTAGTTAGTTGAAAGTCATTTTATATCCTCAATTAAATAACTCATCAATCAAATAGAACAAAAAATATTATTGAAAAGTAAACTCTAATTTCATTTAAACTTTATATTGAAGAAAAATAAATTAAATCCAAAACTATAAATAAAATATTTATAAAAAAATCACTGAATTTGTATTCAAAATGAATTTCACTTAAATTTTAAAGTTTATAATAAATGTTTATTTGTTAAAAAAAAAGAAATAAACTTAAACTTAAATCCAAAAAATACTCTACTCCATATCGTCGGTTAAAAATAGTAGTTACGAATAATTGATTAAGGACCCTCGTATAATATAATTATCTGATTTATTCTGAAGTGTGTAGTACTTTATGGTGACACTAAGATTAATGTTAAGTTGATGCGTTTTTAAAAGTGATATTTGAAAAATGACATTATTTGGCAAATTTCCTTAGGCCATAATAATAATATTTTCCAAATTTTATCGCGATATATCAAAACGACCCGTTAACTGTTTACAATATTTACATGACAAACGGACAGAAAAACAGAAACACAGACCGACGGATATCATTTAATCGACTCAGGAAGTGATTCTGTGTGTGAACGGTATACATACATATACGGTATGGGTTTAACTCCATTTTTTTTGCATGTCTGAAATATCAGCACATACGCATTAACACCAACCACCTTCGGTGATCTTGATTATAAAATCAAAAGTATTTATTTATTGCAACGAAAAAATTAAATTTTCTAAAATTTAATAGATCCATTTCAGATTTGCTTTCAATATATGAAATTCTCAGAATCTCTGAAATGAAGTTTTTAAAAATACAAATTGACAAACTTTGTATAATAAAATTTTTCATTTTTTCCTAATTTTTATTTATTTTTTTTTTTACAAATTTTGCTTTCCAACCAAAAAAGCAATCATGTTGAAAAATATCATCAACCAGTCATCCAATAGAGAGATACAATAAAAAAAACAATAAAGTAAAAATATCATATTACAAAAGTAAATATCATATGGATGGGTTGATAGATGGATAAATGGATGGATATTGTTTTCATAATGTTTTTGTACTCTGCGACAGTAAAAGGATATATTAACTTTGTCGTTTCATATGGAACACCAAGGTAGAACCATCTTCAATCCCATGAAGACCATTAAAAATGTAAATTGATTTATGTCCGTCTGATAGAAACAACATTAAAGTAATAAATCAATTTTAATTTAATTGACAGCAGCTATTGATATAAGTACGCATGAAATTGTATATCGGTTCAGATTTCCTTTTAAACCGACTATAAAGCTTTTAAGAATAAGCAATTACAAGAAATTATGTTAAATAAATATGGATTACAATAAAGATATTAAACAAAATAAAAAAGTACTTTAAATCTTTTATTAAATAAACGAGACAAGTAAGGCGGTGGTGAATTTTAAATACCCTCCACTACTTACATTATTAAAACATTTCTGTGAGTTTAAAAACTCAATATGGTATTGACCTATATTTTCAATGAAATTGAACCATATTTAGGAACCTTTTAAGTCTAAAATCATATTCCGGAGGAATTATAGCCGGATATGACCCTACTATTGTCAAATAAAATGCATATATCAAAGACAGTTAAAACAGATATTTGTACAACACTTTAATGTAACTTCTTCGAATTTTATAGACTTATAGTCTGGTGCACTTTGTTGCAGAAGTCCTCCACCACCGATTCAAAAAAAATCATAAATCGCGATGTTTATTCAAAAATAATATAGTAATAATAATAATAATAACAATAACAATAATAATAATAATAATAATAATAATAATAATAATAATAATAATAATAATAATGCAACGCATATTTACCCAAATTGGAAGATTTTCGCCGTAATAGTTCTTTATATATACGATTATTAATATCTTTGAATAGAGAATACATCTCCCCTCAGACTCTGTCCATTTTCGTAAAAGTGTTTCTTGTGAATAGTTACACAGAAAATATGAAATAAATATTTGCACTATATGGGACATATCCCTACCCTTTATCCTATTAGTCTTACATTTTATGCAGTTTAACAGATCCTTGAAAGAATTATTGGGACCAAATTTTTTATAGCTCTTTAGATATTCGATGATTAAAATTGGCTTTGTGTGAGTGTAACCCCCCCAGATTCTATACAAACCAAAATTTGTCCAACAAAACAGTTACTTGAGAAAGTGATTGGGACCAACATTTTTATCCTTCCGATATTAATGGGATCATTCCGTAATAATTTTAACAATATTGGTCCTAAATAAACAAACGGAAGAGACCGAAATGGAACTGTGCCAAATTTCAATAGAATAGGTCTATATCTAAAAGTTTTATCAACTTAAAACCATATTACTGGATGGTGCCAGTACAATATAGTTTTCGGGTTCATGATATGAAAATAAATATAAATGGAAAATTTCAGCAAATTATATTAAAATTTTTTTAAGGTGTGTTATAACTTTCTTATAAGACTATATTTTGATGTTTTTATGCGAAAATAGTTAATGTAGTTGTATGTTATTGCCAAATCGCGTTTAAATCCAGTCACTTTTTGTTGAAAAATTTAGAAAAGTTCATCTTCGAAATGTTTAGGTTGTCTCAAATACCAGCCTATAACTTTATTGCTAATATAGTTGATTCAATAAGGAAATTGCATAGGACAACAACAAAAAAACATTGCGAATTTCATGTTTCCAAAAGATAGACAGATGGAGAATATCTCTAACACAGAGACGGATAAATTGACGTAAATTTAGATTTGATGCAAGAATATATACATAATGGGATCAAAGTGAATATACTCTCGTCACCACTTGTTGTGGTGGCCCCCAATAAACTTAACGTTGTATAATGCATATATCTTTAACTGTTACAGAAAAAATATTAGATAAATAAATTATTAACATCGCATATCTCTTAAACTGTTAGAGCAAATTCTATAAAACGTGACATGTAATAGTGCACGGGAGAGTGTTAACCTCCTTACAAACACAATTTTCAATATCGCGTATTGCGATATATCGTTGAAGCTATTACAAAAAATCTTACGAAATGTTCACATTGATAGAAACGTAAGACTATGATGATAAGGGCGTTCATCGCAAATCACAGGAACTGCTATTTTATATATTGTATACTGTTCTTAAAATCTATCTAAATTGTTTGTAGTGTAGGGTATTAAAGATTCGACGCAATCGAATATAGTATTCCTATTAGTTTTAACTTTTTTAAGTAAATATTTTATTTTTTAGTTGGTTGTCTGATATTTAGTTCATGCTTTATATTTTAAATGGCTTTTCATTAGATTTTACATTTTTATTTAGTTGTCTGTTCTGTATTAATGATAATGTCATTTATTTCATATGGATTACATTTAATAAAAAAGTATAAAAATTTTAATTTATTATTGTAGAATTTTATCAACAAACAAACAAACAAAATTGTTAAAATTTAATTACAAGTATTTTTCACTTGATTGTATTGTGAGAGTTTATGAAATTTTTAATATTGTCTCAAGAGAATTTTTAAATACACTCCCCAAGCGGTGATGTAGAAATATCAATATTGCACAGTATTTCATATGGAAAATGAATTGGAAACTTCCGAAATCCTTGAGCATTTACAATGAAATTTCGGTAAAAGTAGATACCCCACTCGTACAAATATTACAAATGATTCAGATTCGTTTATCTTTGAATTTTAGATATTTGCCAAGATCTACGGAAAACATGATGTTATTTTATCCTAAATATCAAGCGATTTCAAAGAAATTCATCAAAAGTAAGGCTCGAAGGTCAGTCCATTTCCTCTAATAGGTTCTATACAACTCCCTTCCAAATACCACTTCAAACATCATAATTCTCACATATACGTTGGTATTGTAATAACAACTAATTTAATTCAGATAATATAATTCTAAAAATGATGTTCGAAATTATACGCAGATCAGTCCATCATTTCTTCTAGCTTCAATATAACCCCCAGATTCTCTTCAAACGCATTAATTAATGTACTTAACGTTTACTCATAAATCAAGAAAGCAAATTATACGAGGTTCATTCATAAATTTTCCATAGATATACAACCAACAATGTGGTGTAGAATCGGTCTTGACAGACTATAACATTTTTACTTGTTTTGATTTTTTTTGGTTATAGACATCTGTTTAAGGCATATAAGTAGCAAAAACGTTAAAATAATTGTCTTTAATTTTTTTTGGAAATAACTATATTTTACTTATGTTCACCCGACAAACTAATTTCAATTCTTCTTTTGAAGTAGGAGGTTGACTCAATTCTTTAAAACATATATACACGAATTATCAGCTACACATACTAACTCAATGATAATTTTAAAGGTATGTCTCTTCCGAACAAACTTTAAACTTACAAATTTCAATGTTGTAAACACAATTTTCTTATAACAAAATGATGATTATCAGATGAAACTGAAATAAGAGCATAATCTCTTTCATATCAAACATAGACTCGAACAATCTGAATATTTTTGTGTGAGGTAGTTGTTCTGCAATTAGCCGCATATTTTACAATTTACATAGAAGAATTACTTGGAACTGTCACATAGAAGCCATGAGATTTCATATGAAATTAACAGAATCAACTTTGGTCAGTAGAAATTAAGGTTTGTCGTCAAAATCAAATCGTATTAAAAATATATAAAAAACATATGGTATCCAATTATGGAAACCGGTTTCAATTTTATACTTGATTTGATTTATACTTGACTGATGGTATAATCCAAAATGCATAACAGGCGCCTCCGGTATATAAGAAATAATAAAATCAATATAAATTTAGAATTTGCTGCTTAACTCTGATACTTTTGTGGAAGTTCAAGAAGATACATGAGAGATATAGTAGATATAGAAATTTCAGTCATCTCTGCTACAAATCGCAATGGTAGGACCAAGTTTATTGAGTTGAAAAATTAATTCTGTACAAAATTATACATAATTTCTTCGAGGATCCTTTGTCTATGTGGATTTAATAAATAATTGTTTTTCTTTTTCATAGAAATGTAGAAAAAATTAGTTTTTCTGAATTTCTAAATTGTGTCAATGCTTTTTTACTTTAAAAGCAAAATATTTCTAACGTAAATTCAAGTAAAGCATTAGTGAAAATACTTTTTCACAATTCCAAATTCGTTATATAAAAAGAAAATCTTTACTTTAAGAAAAATCATACTTAAAATTGCAAAAATCTAAATACTTTAATCCCATAACTACATATGTTAGCTATTTGCTGAATAAAGTCTGTAAAGGAAGAAATCTTTGAAATATTAAAAATAAGTTTTCACAAATATTAATTTTGGATACATTTTAATAAAAAATGAGAATTTCTTTGAAGTCTTACAGCCCATATTATAATAAAAATTTATAATTATTACATTATTCTAAGAGTTTTTTAGGTTCATATTTTTATGTTTCAAGCAATGACCTTTCCAACGATACTTAATACCTGTATATATGTTTTACACTATACCTGTCAACACGTTTGTAAATGGCGTTGCATAACTTTTTAACCATTAAGTCTAAATCAGTGAAATTTAACGCAGTTATTGCTAGTGTTTTGGAACGGCATACGTTATTAGCTTGGAATTTTCTATGCGTAATGTTTTAAATAACCAACTTAAGAATTTCATATTCTCATATATCATCTATCAAATTTTTAATCTTAAAGAAATTCTTTTATTGTATGTCACCAGTTACAATTTTTTGCATTGATCTATTTACTTAAAAAAAAAAAAAACTAATTAATTTTCAATTTATTAAGCCCAATTTCATACTTTAATCCAGTCAATAGAAATAATTTAACTTTATTTCAGTTATGATTTTAACTCAAAGATAAAAAATGTTAATGTAACATTATTTCAGAGTAAATTCAGTTTCTTGAGAATAATTTTATTATTAAAAAGTAATTTAAAAAATTGAACGTTGTATAATTTTATATATTAATTTTAAAAACTTCTAAATTGTACAGAGTTATTGCACCACAAATGTAAAATTAGTTTAAACTAAATAAAAAATAAAATTATCCAATCTCAAATCAACTATTTTCAACGTTAATTTTTTCTCTGTTTTTTTTTCTGTGTGTAATTATTTCAAAATATTATAATTTTCGGTTTTTCTTAAATTTTATATTAGTTTCACTTTCACAGAAAAATCATTTTCATTTCAAGCAATAAAATGCATTTTTCTTAATTCATCCGGATAATTTAATGTTATTATTTAATTTTTTACTCTGTTTGTATTTTATAAAGAAAATATTGATGGATAATTCAATGACAGAGTAAGTAAAACGAAGAGGGGCACATCAAAAAGAAATAATGAAATATGTTATCCTTTATCTCTGTACATGCCAATTTAAGACAAATGTTGATGAAACCATATAAAAACCAGAATCTTTTTCACACAAACATTTATACAATTACAGTTCTTAATGCACATAAGGATATAAAAGCATATGAACACTAACACTCACTGTTCAACTATACAGTGATACAAAATAGTATTTTTAAGTATTTAGAATTTTATAAAAAAAAATAAAACAAGAAATTATTTTATAATTTAAGATCCTTTTTTAAATTCTATAAGAGAAAACATTGATATATTCTATTTTGTTGATATGAAAACTTTTTTGCCACATTGTATAACATATATGAACATCAATATATAAATATGTAACTACGTTTACTCATATGTACATAAAAGTACTAAGATCGAAAAATTGTTAACATACGTTTTTCATTAAAACTTTTAACTCAATATTATTGGATATTTTTTTTCTGATTAAAGTGATTGACTTGAAAAATTTGCATACTGAAATTATTAAATATTTTCAACAAAATCTAACTTAATCAAAAATAATTTTTCACTTTATAAAGATTATGTACGATTTTTTGTTCTTTCAAATGGCTTAGATGGAACGAAATGGTACAAGTTCATGTGACCTTGTTTTACTTCAGTCTTTAAGATGAATTAATATTGACACCGTATTGAAATAATTTTCCCAAAATATATTTCATAATGTGTTAAGTTCCATTTTCGTTGCATCTTATGTAAGACGATTGATGAAACAATTTTAGCGATTTTATATAAAATTCATTATTATATGGACTTTGGGTAAGTTGTTTTTGAATTGAGTTTACTTAAGGCGGTCTGAAAATTTCAATTTCATCCAACTTTTGGTAATGGATTATATAAAATCCTTGGATAACAAATATAAAATGCTGCTATGGCAAGCAGTTGAGGCTCTATAAACATCAAAATTTAAGTGAAGGAATGTATACAAAAAGCTGATTCTATTTATAAGATATTTTATATGTCCACTTGTCCTTGGACTTGTTATCCTCTCACTATGGTAAACAAAGCCTTGAGTGATACAAGAACAGTAATGTGTTACTTGTACCAAGAGGGTCAAAGTCTCCAAACTGCCCGAAGCTAAGGCCAGTATTGGAGATATTGGGCTCTTGTGAAAGAGAATTGAAGAACCAAAAAGGTGTCGAAAAGTAGAGATTAAAAGGCAATATAAAAATTTTCAAAATTCCATCACTAGTGATTAAAGCTACAAAAATATATTTTTTTGTTTTGTAAAATTGTAATAGTAATTTCAATCAAATAAAAGATCTAAACTGTGTATTTAAATGTTTATTAACAAATTTGTATGTTAGGAATTCTTTGACCCCAATACTTATATACAAGCATGTATTTACAGCATTTGTATTTGTTTGTATTCACCACAATGAAGTAAAATTAAATACCGAATAAATGAAAATGAAAGCAATTGTAACACAAGTTTACAAATATCAACACAGTTACAGTAGAATCTTAATTAATGTTAAAATTCTATATTTTAGATTTGATATTATCTTAAGAAGTCTAAGAATATTAACATATGTTTTAAATGTTAATATTTTAAGACTTCTTAAGAGTTATTACAAATAATCTTTCTCACACATTTTCCTGGATCAAGATGTTTTAATGTTCACTGAAAGTGAACATCAAAAGACCGAGCAACAAAAGTTTTTAAAAAATAAATGAAAGAGGCAAATTTGCTTAGAATTATAAGGTTAACAAAATATTTTTTTAATTTTCCCAACAATAAATATCAAAATCATATTTAAATCGAGGATATGGGCAATTGAAGAAAATGTAAATATCGATTGAATTTTTTAAATCATTTAGACTTAAATTCTGAAACTTTAAATTAATGCTTAAGTATAACTATCTCCAAAACGAAAGTTTTATAGGTTTTATAATGTGAGAAAATAAATAATTTTTACAAAAGGAGTTTACTATTAACCAAAGATTAAATCAATTAAGAATCTTGTATATAGTGATGCAGAATATTTGTTACCCTTCACCACACGCATTGCAGTAACTTTAAAATATACATATGCCATCCAAGACATGTACATGAACTTATACACAAATACTACGCAATTGGGCACACAATTGCTATATATAATGTTACGACTTTTTTCTAAAGCATTTATTTTATAAATTACCAAATATCTTCCTCGGAGATTTTGAAGTTAACTTAGATGTTGGTGTACAACATTTCATTGATTTTAATTAAGAAATTTCTAAGGGAAATAATAAAAAAAGAGGACAAACCAAAATATAAGAAACTTTTCCGAGTAAGTGTACTTTGTAAGTGTCTATGTTTTTCTTTTTAATAATAACAAAAACAATGAAGACAATACGAACCAAAGTAACTTTTAACCACGTAAGTAACTATTTAGCCATAAATTGAATAATATTCGTTAGAACTTTTAGCGTTTAGAATTACAATATTTGGTTAAATTCGGTAATAATCAAGCTTTTTTGAAATAAAGGATCTCAACACACTTGAATGATCTAAGTTTATATGGCAAAACAAATGTTTAAAAAATGTTGGTCAAATTAGAGCTTAAGTAGACAAAAAATATTTGAACCATATTTTTCTCATGTCTCAGAAAAAAGGGAAAATTTAACGTGAAAAAATAATTTTGTCAAAAAAATCAAAATTAAAAATTATCAAAAATTAAATTAAAAAATTTCATAGAATTTTCTATTTTGGCCATCAGATTTTGTCTACTTTCATTTAATACTTAAGTCATTAATCAGTGGACAACGTTGGTTTACGAAAATGGACGTAAAGCGTTAAGTTCCAATATTTTTGAATAGATCATAATTAATAATAATTTCGATTGGCTTTTTTCTTAGTCCAAAACAAGGCCAATTGAAATGTTGAAGCGGTCTGAATATTGGAACATTATGCAAACGTTTGCACGATTATGATAACATATACTCAAAATTGGTACCAAGTTATGGATTTCATTAACCGATTTTAGACATTAACGTTAAAGAAAAGAATTACAATTTACAGAAATTGTAACCGAATATGACCTGGTTTATGTTTACCAATTCATATTATTAGAACATATTTTAAAGATAATTATAAAATTAATTGTACCAAATGTTAATAAAATACTTTTTGTTCGAAAATTTTGAGAAGTTCTTTTTTAAGTTGTTTCAGAAATCGGTTTATGCCTTTATTCCTAAGGGTCTGATAAAGTTGAAATCGAAAAACAAGCAATTTTATTGAATTCTGGAATTTTTATACACGTGAGGATGTTTCCAAGAGATAAACAGGCAGACATAGCTAAATCTATTCAGATTTCGATACGATGCACTTAATAGGGTCTTAGATGATTCCTTCTTAACGTTTTGAATGCATTCACAAAGTTAATATACCCCCATTACCAATTGTAGTGGTGGAAGGAGTTTAAATGTTGTTGTTTTTGGTTCAACTTTCAAAGAGTCATCTTTAAAATTTAGGAATATCGGATTATAGAAATTTAAAAGGATAAAGCGTTAGGCGGATTAAACCAACTCAGGCAGTGTCGGTATACTTATAATGGTATTCTCTTTTCCATGCAAATATCTGATATAAATATATAAATATGAATAATTTATGACAACGCACAAGCAGAAAGACCTTAAAAATTTTACTCTTCCAAGGTTATTTATACAAATAGATCAAATAAAATATATACATTATTTAAAATTAGCATTTCCTATTATTTGTTTAGTCAATTAAGAAAGTCTAAGTCGATATAGAAATATTTTCAACACAGTTCGAATTTCACATATATATTAATTCGTTCATGTGTATGTTGCAAAATGTATAAAAAACTTGCATATCCCAGCAGTTTTGGAGGCCTTCTTGAACTACACATCCAACAGTCTAAAAAATATTTGTTTTACTAAAGTCCCAACCTGTCATTTTGATATGGACTTGAGCAAGAAGATAACCTACTGTCTCTTCACAATACACGAAAAGAATATGGGCTGTGTCCTACGACACAGCTTCTTGGAATGAACTGGTATAACGCATTGCATCTTATCAAATTACTACACATTTTTTGGTCGTGGGAGATGATTAAGTATTCACTGTTCCTTAGGATACACTTGGTGGTGATCAAGATTATCGTGCGAAACACACAAGTTATTTTTTACTGTCTCACTATGATATACCGGCATGGATAACGTAGTTAAACTCATAAAATCCTATTAACTGATTGTAATCTAAAGTAATTTGATTAATTTATCACGGTCGCCTAAAAACTGTTGGAATAATTTATAAAAAAATATAAAATTTTTCAATACAATTAAATTTCTAAAAAATATCAAGAGAAATCATTTCAAATAGATTTTTCTTAAAGAACTTAAGTCATCATGAGTGAAATAAACTAGAACGAAACATATTTTTTGGTTATTCCACAAAACACATATTGTGTAAGCAAATGTTGGAATTTATATATCTTCAGAAATCAAGATTAAAAGAATTTTTATGAACGATTATTGTACAAATGTGTAACAAATACATGTACATCTGAGCGAGTAAACATTGAAATGTTTGCAAAAGAAGAAGCAGAAATTACAATGGCGACAATAATGTATGAACTATTTTAGCACTTTTGTGTCGAATTCTTTCTTTCTCTCTCTCTCTCTCTCTCTCTCTCTCTCTTAATTTTTGTTTTATTATTATTTTTTGGCTTTTTGTGTGTAAAGTTGTCATTTCCGGTATGATTAATGGCCGCTTGTTGAGTTGCAATGCAAAACCAACACAATGTAAATTATACAAATGAATATAGTTAGTATACATCTATGTGATGGTATGTATATATATGTGCGTGTGTTGTGATGAAAAAGAATGGGCAAAGGGATGTGGATGTGGATGTGGTAAGTCGATATTTACGTACAAGGACATTGTCAAACTTTAGTAGATGTGTTGGTAAACAATAAAATGTTTACGCAAGGCTCCACATGCACACAAATACACCCAAACAAAAACGTCTATAAAAATTCAGCAAATATACAATATAACAACAAAATAAACAAACCCACCAACGAACAAACAAACACAAAACAACAATAAAAAAATGACAAGTAACCAAATAACGACAGTTCAACTCAACGTCACACAATTGTTATTTTGATAAATTATTATTCGCTTAAATCCTTGGCTTCATTACAATATCCTGTGATGTTCAATATGCGGACAGCTTGAAATACTTAAAATCATATATACACACATACATATATATTTGGCTATGATAGTATATACCAACATATAAACTAAAACACATATTCACTACATATATGTTATACAATTTTAAGCGAAATTCCATGTCGTTCTCCCGCAGTAAATAAATTATGTTGAAATTTATAAAAAATTCCATAGCGCACAATGGAACAAACGAAAAATGAACTTGGTAAAAAATTGTAAATTTTAATCAACTATTTAAAAAGGTCAGGAGGCAATTTTAGCTTAACTATGGACGAAAGTTTTATGTTGGGCTCAGATGACCCAGCTTTTACAAAGCCATTTAACCTGAAGATAAAAGTTTACCAGTGTAATTAAGTCACTAGATGCTAGGCGTAGAGGTCTTCTGGTTGCACAAACCTTAAGCGGATGTAATACTGTCACAACAAGAACATGTTACAGATTTAAAATGATTTTCAGAAAATTTCAGAACGACATATCTGTGAGAGCGACCTCAAATACTAAAACGATGCTCCCCAATATGCGATAAATTGCCCACTGTATAGTTTGGGAATAACAAAACTGTATTAAAAGTAGTTAAACACTAAATATGGCGTCATGCAAGCGCCATTGTAATTACCAATACTATGGCATGTATATATAAATATATCTATGTATAGATGTAAATATATATATTTCGGTTTATTTTATTTATTTACTTATATTTTCTTTTACTCATTTATACTCTGTAATGTCAGCCTGTTGTGTTTCATTTCCTTTTTTTCGTTTATAAGTACAAGAAACAACAAGTAGTATTTGGTCATATTATTTGCTATAAATACTTTTACTTATTATAAAAACCATAAAAACTCTTAAAGTTAAATGAAAGAATGAGTCAGAAGATATGAATTCATATTAAACGGAAATGGTAACGGAAGTGTCAAGTAAGTATGCTTCATTTTATGCGAGCAATAATTGCGTGTCTATCTGTTACTTAAATTATTTTCATACTTATACACGAAATACATCTTAAAATAAGAAAATCTTGCAATAAATAACTACAAAGGGTTACTTTTTATTGTGCTATTGAAAGAATATCAGTTGGAGTATAGTGGTATTTGTTAATTATCTATATAAATAGAGCAATTTATGTCATTCTAATGATGGGAACTTAGAAACAGATCACTGTGCAATTGCATATCACTCCATTTTCCACTACATTGTAATACATACATATTCATTACACAAGAATTTCTATCGTATATCGTAAGAGAAATATAAGCAATTGTGGCCTGATCAATGCAAGATATGAGACGGTGAATTCTAGTTCTATAAATTTTTAACGTACGAAATATTATCACAATACTAACCAATTTCAAGTTTTATGTACTCTAAATGATTTTTATAAATGAGTCAGCTACAATAATTTGCGAACAGATCTTTTTAAAGTTAAGCTTGTTAGTTTGGACTGATACAAGATTAATTTCTGAAAAATATTAAAATATATTCATATTTGTAAGTTTTATAAGTCTAATAATATATATTTTAAATCAAAAATAACGATGAACATGATCTTAGGGATTTAATTGTTCTTGATTAGTCTCGCTTTGGACACCACATTTTTTTTCCAGCTATTTTGCTTTTCACTGAATCCCGATTATTTTTTACACAAAAATTGAGAAAAAGTCGCAGATTTCAGCTTTTGAATTTGAACATCCATTTAATAAGAATCGGTATATCTAAGAGGCGAACCGTCCGTCCATATTTTTTTTTAACAAAGCAGAATTTTTGAAATTATGACAACAGATTTTATACAACAAAACAATGTATGTAATAATTAGAACTTGAACTCACAATAATGCCTTTTAACCGTACTAGCACGACTTTTCGGTTGTTTGGCATCGCAAGGTTAGATTCAAATCTAATCTTTAGTTTTAATTATCTTCACCAAATCTTGAGTTTTGCTAATATTTAAAGATGACTGCCTTTTTACATTTATTGATCTCCGCCTGCCATCTATGAAAATTTTTTAAACTAATAGGTGATTTAAAAATATGTTGGCTAATTTTAGGCCAGGAATAAAAAAAAATAATAAAATTAATGTAATGCATGGTTTGTATAGATCATAGGCCCTCGAACAAGCGTTCATGTGATTTTACACTTTTTACTTTTTCACATGTATTTGCTCATAAATATTGAAAATTCAGTCAGTTTGGTATGTGTTTTTATTGTCGAATAAATTTTAAAATATCATGAATGAAAAGTTCATCGAGATATAGATGCATGATTTTCTAAATATTAATTTTAATTCAACAATGTTATTTTTGAAACAATGGTATTATTTCAATAAATAAACTTAGTTTTTTTGTATTTCACCTTAAGTAAAAGACATTTTTGTGACCAAATGAGTTAACATTTTTTCTGTGTACTTTAAGAGAAAATTATGAACAGTCTCACATAAACAAGCACAAAAAATGGAAATTTCTCTGTGCCAGCTTTTGGTCTAGATGAACTATTTTATATAACGTTTCAAATTTCACTTTAAAACTAAAAACGAAAATTTTATTTTTTTCCAAAAATTTCTCAGATTTTGCTGCAAACAATTTTTGGAAGTTTCTTCCCAAACTAGAAGACTCTCCTTCAATGAAAATATAAATTATTTTTATAGATCTTCTTTAAGATTTTATTTATAATTTTCACTCCGGTGATATAATTTTATGGGTGTATGCGTAAGTTAATATTTTCATATGTATTTGTATAATGAGTGTTTTTGCCATATTATTGCAATTAAGTTCTATAAATAACTATTTGCCTTCATATTCTCACACAAACAAATATAATTGTTCATAGAAAAGTTTCGGGGAAAAAAAAATATTTTTTAAACTCAGTTTTATGACTACGAAAAAAAATAACAAAACAACAACGAATAATAACAATAAAGGCAACTGCATCAACAACAATAACAACAACAAAAAAGTCATCAACAAAAAAAGTTTTTTATTACTTTGAGTATCCGTTGGTAAAGTTAATACACACACAAAAAACTATAGAAATGTATTTGCTTTTTTACAAAACTTTATTGCAATTTGTTTTTTACTGCCACATATCGGTTGAGTATTTTGCTTAAATGCATTTAAAATGTTATTATAATTTTTTCCTCTTTGGGTTATTTAATGTATTTAACTTAATCGAAAATGAAAAAAGAGGAGTTTTTTTAATAAAGAGATATGAATGTAAAAATATAGAAATTTATTTAAATGCAATTTATATCCTGATTATATTTTAATTTGATTAAGCTAAAGCTTTGCCCCGAGACGTATAAGGAATAGTAAAGCATACGAACGGATAACAAATAAATGGTTATTTGAAAATGAGCAATAAAAATGAGAACAACTTAAGTTTTAGTATTTAAACTTTTTAAAAATGATCTCATCGATCAATTATGTAGATGTTAGAAAACAATGTTTTCATAATTTTAAAAATATACTGATCAACTAAGAAACATTCCAGAGTCGATTTAACATAATATTTTTGAGCGAATGATTTGTTCGGATAAGATTGAAGTCTATTGAAATATCTCGAGAAGTTTCTATACATTTCTCCTCCCAAAGTGGTGTTCTACTCTTACAAAATCCATACATATGAATTACATTTGCCGCAAACAAATTGCATTTCACACATACATTCTTAAGCATAATTCTTGGTACCCTAAGTTGAATAAAAATAAACACAAAATAAAACAAATTTAAGGACATTTTTTTATAACTCTATATTTCTGCACTGCAAAAGTGTAGACACAGACGGAGAAAATCTTGAAGCAAAATCATCTATGAAAACATCTCTTTTTTTTATTCAGTTAAAATTACACGTTTTTATGTTTGGGTTGAAATAATATTATATTCTTTTGATATTAAATTACAAAATTGTGCAACAACAATTATTTAAATTATTTTTTAGTAGTTAAATTTCGTGAAATTTTCAATATCGAACGATTCTACTATGTACAATGTTATTTCATCACAAACGTTAAAGCGTTTAGCATTATATAAATGAAAAAATTATTCATTCTCATGTATGTGTATTAAAGTGATATACCTAATACTTAGTAAGATATCCTGTAAGATTATAGTACTTCATTCAAACAATTTGCATTGAATATACAGGTGTTTTTGCTAATCCGATGATATTGGCTGCCATTTATTAAAAAGCAAGTTTTTAAGTTGGTGGCTAACAAATCGTTTTTTTTTTTTTTTGGATGAGGGCTTCATTTTTCTATCTCCTCACTAGAATTTTTACATTTCCTTTTTCTATTTTTCCTCTACTTCTGTCGATACTGTTATATTCTTAATGGAAAGTTGTCAAAAGTTTTCCTCATTTTTATTTTATTTAATAATAATAATAATCATCATCATCATAATAATATAAGCAATTAAATATACTTAATTAGTGAAATTGTGTACAATACAATAATTAAATTGTGATCTTAATTACCTGTTAATTACCAGTATTTTTATTCAATTGCTTACCTGAAAGAAAAAATGAAAATTATTTAATTTAATAATCTGAACTAAATTCAAAAGAAATATATAAATAACGGATTTAGTCAATAATGTTATTTTTGCCAAAAAGGTGAATAATTGAAACCCAGTCCAATGTCATTTCATGAAAAATAGTACAATTAGTCAGTTTCTCTAGGTATGCGAGGAAAATTGATTTTCAGCATATTCTAAATTATAAGTTTATACCACACAAATGTTTCGATTTGAATAATGCTTATATACCATAACTTGCGAGAAAAAAACATAATTGTGCACAGTGGGGTAGAATAGGTTTCTTTTTGGAAAATAAATATGTAACTTTTGGTTGACTGGAAGATTTTACATGAAATTAAACTAGTGATAGCAGGAAATGATAACATTATAACACCTGCAGTTTAAAGCCCATTCGGGGCGATGTTATAAGGGTACAAAGTAGGGTGCCACGGACATTCAATTTTTTAACAATTGGCGCTGCTTTTGGTTCTGATTAAATTCCAGACAATTTTTCACCATCTTATAGCTCCTGATAACATCTTTATAAACATGCTAACATGTGATATTTACATCTTAAAATTTTCAAGTTATTTGTACTTTCAACTTTCAAAATTTTGCAAGAACATTTTTTAATAAATATCCGCAATATTGTTACAATTTTGTTCCAATTCTTACTTACGTAAAATCAAAATTATTTATAAAAAATAATTGAGGTCAATATATCTACTCAATTCAAAAATAATAAATTTTCAAAGTGAAAATTTAAAAAAATACGAATTATATTTTTCTTAATTTTCGGTGATAATAATAAATAATATGAGGTCTGCCAAAATAAGAATTCCTCAAAGAGTATAGACAAGAAGTGTCCACTAATATTAGAGTACGAAGAAAATGTCTTGAGAGCTTCTGAATGAACTCCATCCTGGACTCATCATAATTGTACCAATTCTGCTTAGAGATGAAAGAGCTAGGCTCATTATGGCATCTTACTTGCACCATATCTAGGAAATGAAGCAAGACACTAATTTCCAGATGTCTGGCATTGACTAACCGGACTGGATGTAGCATATAGACCACCTGACCACCCTACTTATAGCGGAAACTTAAGCTTGAAGAATATTGAAGTTATCTGGTAGTCTAAAAGAAACACGTTGGCTCAAAGTAAGTACAATAGCAAAAGCGCTGTCCAGGAACAATCAATCTTATTGTAGGTTGCCTCAATATTCCCTAATTTTATATTCTTTATACTCTGTGTGTATAGTCGTATGATTTATATAAGAGAATAATATAACCCATTCGTTTATCCCTAATTTTTAAAGAAACTTATATATATCATCATCTGATTTCAAAACTAAATTTATTTCCAAATAAAATAATATTGTTTATATATAACTCATTTCGAAGCGGACTTTTGATTAAAATATTACAAGACTATTAAACTAAGAAACGCATGTTATGAACATTTTGACCTTGAGTAAAGAATTAAAAATTAGCTCTAATAAATATTGTCTTTATAAAAAAAAAACAAAATTTTTACGCATTTTTCTCTCAAAACATACGACATTTTTATGCATTTTTATAATGAAATATTCATGGAGAATATGATGATCATTATTAAAATGTATACATATGTATACACACATATATACAACTACTGTTATATATTCAAGTGTGAGTATTAGATATTATGCATCCATATAGAGAAACTTTAATAGAATATACTAGACACTCGGATTGCACTTATTATTCTTCTTTTATTTATTATTATATTTTTTTTCTTTTTAGAATTTCTTTTCTTTGCTTTTAAAAATGAATGTATGGGAACACAATAAGAAGTAGATGAAAAACATCTCTTACGACATTTTTATATTCGTACTCGTTCTTAAGTCAGGACATCCGTTGACATCAAATATGACAGTATCATCATTATTATCTGCAACACTTTTATAGTCTTGTACTTGTAGTCCTTTTAACAAAAGCACCAATGACACTCGACAAATGTAAATTTTTGTTTCTTTTATTTTTCTTGTTCCCTTTATTCTTCATTGTGAAAGTGTGTCCACAGTTTTTGTTGTAAGATGTTGCATTTTTTCACTTACACATTTAGATACTTTTCTTAAAAGTACTCACACTCATCAACACTAAAGTCACAAAATGTTTATAGACATTTACTCACACAAATATTTGAATACATACACATATATATTTGCTAAGATACTTATGGACTGTAAGAGAGTACAGTGCATAAGCATAATTTTTAAGAATTGAGTTTTTTTATTTGTGGACCTAATCAGTAAATTTTAAATCCAAATATTCCAATGTCTCAGATATTTTTAAATCCAAATATTCCAATGTCTCAGATATTTAATATTTCATGATCTATTCAAAATATTATTTTATATAAACGGTATCGTATTAACACTCACTGTATTTAGGTACTTAGTGCACACATACATATGTATTTTGTAGCTTTATTTATATGGTATGTTGTTGAAGATACCAACTATATTTTTGTTAACAAGGCTCAAATACATATAGTACAAGAATATGTGAAAATATGAATCTAGAAAAGTTAAAAAAAATACATTATACACTTTTATACACAAAATAACAACAATATTCTGGTATAATTTCCAGGGGCCTTATTCTAATTACATATTAAGAAGGCAAAATAGTTTTTATGTATTTGATAAATTTTACAAAATATAAACGATTTAGACATTCCTGCTGTTTAGATTGACTGCCGCTAGTGATTTTTACATTTCCCTTGATAATTCTAGTGATGTCGATTAATAAGCTTGTGTTTTTGAGTCCAGCACTATTTTCATCTTATTATTCCGAACACTTCCATTTGCTTTACTAAATTAAAGTGATTGAGAATAAACTTTAAAACAGTCTCTTAATTGTTCTGTCCAAACTCGATAATTAATATTCACTTTGAATGCAGTGTAACATTTCCTTTCCTCACAACGACAACCACATTACAGTTTTCATCATATATCTACTTCTTTCGGAATTCGGTCTATATCACCAAGAACGTCAGAAGAATATTTCGTAAATATAATTTTTAGAAAAAAAGTTTTAGCAAACTTATAAAGAAAGGCCTGTATTTAATTAAGCCTTAATTTATTTAATCCAGTTATTAGTTGGTTAACTCTAACAATTTTTTTCTTACTTTTTATGGTGGCATGCCACTATAAAATGTTACATATATATTCATACAATGCATTTATTCGCTTTTCACGTACTTAACGCATTCACACTCACGCAATCAGCTTAAAATGTCAACTGTCATACAAATGACACTACAAAATACAAGTAAATATAAATCACACAAACAAATTTTGAAAAGTACATACAAACAAATGTATATTAAAAGGAACTGTTACGTTATCTTTGTTACCATTTTCTGGTAATTTATCAGGTGTTTAAAATCTCTGCATACATTGTATAAATATGTAGATATAAGGGAGCTTTATGTGGAGGCTATGGAAAATTTCGGATCAGTCCATGTGAATCTTTAAACATCGATTTCATCTTATATACACAATAATCAAACCGAATAAAAATACAATAACAACATTTTTATGAAATTTATGCACTTTAAAGTGATGTTCGGAAGTGGAATTTGTATAGTAACTTGCTTATGTCAATTAAAAAGAGATTTTAAAACCACCAGTATTTTATTAAGTTGTGGAAACGCAATTTATTATAACCGTTAAAGAACGGAAAATACCCCAACCATATTTGTATAAAAAAATCATATTCTAAAAATTTGAATTGTGAAAATGAACACAACTAGAATTTTATGCCTAGAAAACTGTTTCGAAAGTAAGAAATTCACTTCACAAAAATTGCTATTAATATTTCCTGCTCTGCCGGAAATATTTGGAGATGAAAAAATGAAAGCATTACCTGACAAAGAATAATGTCAAAAGTAAAAGGAACGTGTATTATCATCTCTTCCAAAAAAATCTTCCAAATTTTTTTAATTATAAAGTCAATCAAAAATTATGTGTTTTTCAATTATTTTCATTGTTGCATAAATTAATAGAGTACTCAAAAGTATATTTTTTAATATCTTTGATTAAAATTATAAAACTTTAATGGAACTTTAAGGAAGAATGCTATATTCCACTTTTTTCTATTCAGAATTTCGAGGTTGTCTCAAATATAAGTCTACAACTGATCAGGATAACAAAAAACAATGTGGCAAAATTTCAGACAGACAGGCGGAAATAAATAAATCGACTTAGATTTATATAGGGTATTAAATGAAATAATAAAGTATCACCACTGTTGCATTGTGTTGTAATTAGTGTTCTAAAATCTCATCTAAGAAAAGCGTTTTTTGTCGTCACTACATAACTTCTCCTGAGAATGCTCTCTAAAGAATAAATGAAATAGCTTCCAAAAAAAAAAATAAAAAGATATGAAATGTTTATAGGGAAGCGACTAATGGAATGTTATTTCATTTTTCAATTGGATATTTATTTCCATATGAATTAAATTCACATATCAGGTAGTTTTTTCGTGAGAAGTTATCTTATTAACACAATGATTTTTATTACGAATTATTGAACACAATTTTTTTATTTTATAGAAACAACCAACAAAAGTAGATCAAAATATTCGAACAGAGAAACGACAGTAATTTTCTATTATAACAACGGATGTTTTGGATAATAAACCGCTTGTTTCAATAGGCTCTTGATGGCGTCCTTTTTACCTCAAGCGGAATGTGTTGAATTTCTAACATTGTCTAGAGATCAATACAACCTGTAGACCCATAACATCTTTATGCCAAGGTCTAATTCGCAAATTAAGTTCTATTTTTCTACCAGATTGTTCACTGTTAATTTATTTTGTCACAACTGTTTACGTATAGTTTTTTCAGTATCAAATCTCGAAGAAAAACCTTGTAATTCACATGGAATCACAAAATTACTTAATGGATACTTGTCATATATCCTTTTTTTTTTTAATATAAATAAATAAAATATAACACAAGCGTATACTTAATATAAATTATCGTACGCGTACGGGGGAATTGTTTATTTAAATTATATTTAATTTAATACAATCAATCAAGTAAAAATATTAGAGTCGGTCAACCCAGATTATGTAATACTCGACACCCCATTGTTGTTTGTAAAAACTTGCTATAAAAAATTATGAACGGCCCTCGTATAATTTGCTTTCTTATTTATGCTTACGTGTGCAATATATTAGTACGAAACTAACATTTTTGTGAAATTTATGCGTTTTCAAGGGTATTTTTTGGAGGGTTATATGGGAATTAGAAAAAATAATTGACCTACCCTCGTTTAATTTCGAACTACGGTTATTGTTTATGTTTATCTAAATATTTTAACAATACTCACGTACATGTACGATTTATGACTTTCAAGGTGATATTTTGAAGGGTGGATCTATAGGACCTATGAGAAATAATGAACCGATCCTTGTATAATTCGGCACATCGTTTTAGAATATAATAAGACTTCTTTGCTTAATTTTGTTAACATCGATTTATATTTAAGAATTTTATGGATAAAACACCATATTCTGGCGGGGACATTTGAATGGAGTCTATAAAAATAATGGACCAATCATAATAGGCTTGAAACTTTTGGCTGGACCCAAAAAAGTACGTGCCATATTTCATTAAGATATCTTCAAAATTTCGACCTTCACTTTGCGAAAAATCTTAACATGGAAAGCCAGCCGGACGGACATGCTTAAATCGACTCATTCTGAGTCTGAAAGTGGTGGTAGAACGATTTTTTCTGTCCGTTACAAACATCTACACAAACGCGTGTTGTAGTGTATAAACATATAAAATTGGTATAATGTTTTTTTCAGATTCTTGTCTGATTCACAATTTAAATATCATGAAGTTTCTGGAGTTTAGAGACTAATAACTTTAACTTTGTTTATTATTAAGTTATTTCAATTATAATTTCTAAATTTAGATTATTCTTAAATGTCATTGTTTAGATGTTAATAGCATTAATAGTTCGATTCCTTGACAAAGGCAACAATTTAAATCAATTTTATTTTTAACTGAAAGATGTTGAATAACTTTTAGTTGTGTTTTTAATGCAGATTTATTACACAAATTTTTAAGCAACAGCTCGATTTTTTCTATAAGTTATTATTAGATTATTAAAATTTGATAACTGTCCAATTTGTATAAAATAAAGTTTAAAGAATAATGAACAACGAACTTAAGTCAGTATCTATAAATAAATATATATAAGTTGATAATTCAGGTGTACATTCTTGTAACCATTCAAATACATGTAGAGAAATATGTAACTATTATCACACAAATGCCACATTGGTATATGTATGCGTTTATGTGGTTAGAAACGGAAGTGTTTTAAACACAAAGGTACACAGGTATTTCTACTATGACACCTATCTCACATACTACTGCTATAAGGCAATTTGTTTGTAAAACGAACACATACAAGAAACACTCATATATTTATCAACACAAGTAAGGACCAAACAGACAAAGAAACGAACGAACAAGCAAAAATAAAAACCCTCGTATATAGCCCACAGTATAATGCTTAAAACTGCGGATACAAAAAGTACTTAAAAAGTACTAAACAATCTGGAGCATGAGGTGAAAAAAAAACAAACTCAGCAAATAAAAATGAAAAACGTATACAAAATATTCACATAAACAGACAAACTGAAAAGTATAATTTATTTGTGAGTGTGTGAGTGTGCATTTGTAGGTGTGAGGGCACAAACAGGAAGAAAAATAGGAGAACCTGTGGCATATTAAAAGGTAAAATGATTTAAATACATAAATATGATTGCATGAATATGTGCATTCATGTTGTAACTGAATAAAATAGAATTAATGTAAAACTTTAAAAATATGAGTGAATGAATGAATGAATGAATCTGTTGGAGTTGTATTTTTTATTATTATTGTTTAATATTTTCTCATTGTTGTTGTTGATGTGCTGTTCCTGTTGTATCATTCAGTGGTTAAATGAGTAGTGTCTTCATGATGAGGTTAACAGCTGTTTATTTGTCCATATACCTATGTATATGTGAGTATTTGTAATTGTTAAAAAACTTTTATAATTTGTATACGAATAAATACTTATGTATATTCATATGTAGGAAAGAATAAGGTTTAATTTTTACTCTGTGCAGACATTTCTTCAAAATAAGTCCTTAAACACGTTCAAAATACCACTTATATGTTCTATGCATGAAACCTTTACACAAACACATACTATTAAATATAAATATGCAACAATAACACACAATACAATCACCCTATAGTTTTACTCATGTTGTTTGTGTGAATGTATGGGAAACAACCATTCCAAGAGTTTTTAATACACCCAACCAAACAAAGATACAATCGTCAGACCAATCAACCAACCATACAGTCATATACATGTATATACACACACGTATATGCATTAAGTTACACGTTCGTGTAAATGCACTCTATTGCCATTTCAACAAGCAAGATCCGGATTGAGAACAATATTTTTTGCGTTTATTTCTTGAACAACTATATGGGATTGTAACAAAAAAATTTTAATAAGAAATCCTTCATACTAATATATATGCAAAGTCAAATTAAAATCTCTCTTTAATTATTATATTCTATACTGATCGAACCCACGATTTTCGAATTGAATAATATATGGTACGTAATGTGAGAGATCGGAAAATTCGTAACACACGCTTTTCATAAAAACTCTTAACCTCGGTATTATTTGGCATTAGTAAAAACTGTCATTTATTACGTTTAATGACAATGAATTTGAAAACCATTGTAATGTTTGTGGGTGTGTTAATTCTTAATGCATTTCAATCAATGATGATTAATTTTGTAAATCAATGATGATCAATCTCTCAAACAACAATATTATATTTTGAATTAAAATTTAAGTTATTTTGTAATTAATCACCTTCATATATAGCGAAATGATCCACTTGATTAAAATTGAATAGAGAAAGTTTTATAAATAAATTAAATGGAATGCACCATATGTGTCTATAATTCATATTTGTAAAAATATATTCTTTAAAGAAAAAAAAACATGGTGTAACAAAATGACTTCATTACAAACAAACACTCTGAAATGATGGTTAAAACAAGTGAATAAAATGGAACCCGCACATACACATACATCTACACATTTAGTTGAACATATAAATGGACAAGAATAAAAAAGTATAAAACAAAATATAAAAGCTTTAAAATAAACTCACATTCAAACACATGTAATGAAACATAATCGGAAAAAATCAAGAGGAATGATGTAAAAAGCAGTTAGTGGCTTATTATGGTAGAGATGTTGCGGGTGAACAAAATGCGGTAACACAAGTGCTCCTTTTTATAAACAACAATAAGAAGAACAAGAAAATATCATCATCATCAGCATCGTAGTCATCATCAGTATTTTGTCGAAGGGACACTTTTATACAATTCAGTATTAAATGAATGAAAAGAATTACAAAATGTATGTAAAAGAGTTACGAATGAATGTGTGTATTTTAAATGTGATTGTGTTTTAAGTATCGTATGGTTATTGTGGAAAACTATACGAGTATGTGTGTGGGTATATGTGTTTAGCTATTAAATGTATTCGATCATAAAATGTGCAACGGATACAAGCAATTAAATTTGTTTACGTTGCACAAAAACAAACTCACTTGTACTAGTATGTACTTGTATTGAGTATTATACTCAATATGTTACACAAATACATACACGTATACACATACACAAATACATAATAAAAACCTATTTCATGCATACATATGGTAAAAGGAAACAAGCACTTAAGATTTGTTCACACACACCCATGCATACATGTATATATAAACTCATACGTTTAATACACTTTCATTGTAAGTAGATAAACACAGATAGTACATCGTTTTCTTTACATTCTTTCTTTTTCTCTTGGTAAAAGAACCAACATAAGCATTAAGTACAGAGTCATAAAAATTTTCAAATACTAAGAGTGAGAAGTGGCCATAAAAATTCATTCACTTCAATATACATATATATATATATATATATATATATATATATATATATATATATATATATATATATATATATATATATATATATATATATATATATATATATATATATATATATATATATATATATATATATATATATATATATATATATATATATATATATATATATATATATATATATATATATATATATATATATATATATATATATATATATATATATATATATATATATTTTTAGATTTTAGAAAACATCTCATATAAAAAAATATCTCAATTTTATTTTATATTTATGATGACCACAACCAACAACAAAACCGTTATGTTTCAATGTCACCTTAACATGTTTTCCAAGTCCACACACATACACGCAAAAACCAAATCAAATAAAAATTAATGGGAGAAAAATCAACAAAAAAGGAATAAATCTGAAAATCATACAACAACATTTTGATAAAAATCGTTCTACGTGCTTGCATTCATTTCCTTTTTCCGTGTTTTTATATTTTTCTCTTTTTTTCTTATGATTATTTTGGTTATAATATTATTTTACTTTGGTTTAATAAGATCTTAATCTTAAAAGGATTTTTATTAGCGACGCCTTACTTCATGTTCCATTGTCCATTTTAAAGATACGAGGGTACAATCATAATTAAATGCGTTTCTGATATTAAAAGATTAAAAAGTAAAGTCAAATTAATTTAAAAAATTTGAAAAAGTTTATACATTTAAAACAGATTACGTAAAACTCATTCCATTAGAACATACAGATACATAATTAACAATAAACATTTTTAAATATATTTATTGTTCTGTTCAATTTAAAAAGGATAATAACAGGAAGGAATAATTTAAGATACCTTATAATATATTATTTTGTATCAAATCAAAATCTGATCCATTGGTCTGTTTTCATGGCGCTCACATTCATACAAAACTCGAATCTCAAATTTGAATTAAACGTCAATAGATCTCTATTTAAAACCATTTTAATGGGTTTAGTAGCAAAAAGTTATAGAAAGAAACAGATATAACCTCAAAATTAATACGTAAAATAGTTTTTTTTTACATTTTTTAATGAAAATAAATATAAATATTGTTAATTGAATATCTAATAATTTATCATAGCAAGAACCAATATATACACTGAACAGCATTGGTCGACATACAAAGTAAATATTGATTTTCTGATACCTTGAGTACTATTAAAGCTAAAGTTTTAAAATTTAATATCAATTACCTACCAAAGAAAGAAAATCACATCATCATCGTACAAAAATTTTTTTATTTTTGAAT
This sequence comes from Cochliomyia hominivorax, assembly GCA_004302925.2. Lineage (NCBI taxonomy): Eukaryota > Metazoa > Arthropoda > Insecta > Diptera > Calliphoridae > Cochliomyia > Cochliomyia hominivorax. The sequence goes on from PYHX02000494.1 coordinate 33,011,096, forward strand.
AGATAGATAAATTCATATGGCATATAGAATCGGATGATAATCAATATTAGGAGTAAGCAATAGCGATTATTGATTACCTCATGACTAATTACTGCGAGATCTTAAGATTTTCTTGCTATCATGCTAATGTGAGACAGTTTCGCTTTTAATCATAAATCTTATGATCCACTTTTGCATTACTTACAAGAAATCCCTTAAGCCTCTTCACTGATGCTTATATTAATAATTACGATTGTTATTTTTAAATACTAAATAGTGGTAATCATTTCAAATATTTTTACTCCAAATAATAGATTAAGATCAATAACATTTTTATCCAAATTATTGAAATAATTTTTCTCAATCGAATTTCTTAACTGAATAAACCACCCTCCTCAATTATATCAATAGCATCAGCAACCAAAACAGCAATCATAAAACTCCAAAGTAAAATACAAAGAAAAAAATAAAAGTTTTATTAAACGAAAAATAAAATACTCTTAACATCATCAGCGTCCTTCTGCTGATACGCACTTAACACAAGCACGTTTTTAATACCAATAACCCGGACGGAAGGACATACAAACAAACAAACAGATAAAGAGACAGCAACGGAGAAAGATGTTTTGCTGTCACAGTTGTATTATCCACCATGTTCTATGCAACATCATGTATTAATATGCATTCAATACATGGTTACGCATACTTTCGCAACAACATACTTTCTTACATTGTATGTGTAAGTAAGAAAGGATAGATGGTATGTGTGTTTATGTGAGTCACTTGTTTTTCTTGTAGCGTTCAACTCAATTTCCAAGTTCCTGCCGAGGTCCATTACATGCAAGTTGTAAAATTTTGTGAAATTGTTTGCGTTTTGTCATCATAAAATGACATTTAATTTCTGTTCTTATTATTTTTTTACTTTTGATGTTTTAATGTTTAAGGAAAATTATATTACAGATATTTACATATATATACGTATATGTATGTGTATTTTATTAAAAAGACAATTTTTGAGTTACACATTGATTTAATATATAAAAATATTATAAATATATAACCTTTAACTCTGACCAACTTTTAATTATTTGGACTTGTAAAGGCAACTACATCAGAGGCTTACTTAAGTCAAGGGGGTGGATTTTTTGAATTTAACCTGTTTTCCCACAGGGTATAGAAATCGAAACAATTTTATTTTCAGTGACATTTTGGCCCCACATATGTTACGCATTGTTGTATGAGATATACTACTTCGAAAGATGTTTTAACATGGCAATGACCCGAAGCATTCAACAAAGTTGGTCAAAGAATACTTATTATTGATATTTTAAAAGGGGAAGATTGAGTACGATGCTGAATGAATCTAGATATGATAAACTGCCTAAGAACTCAGTCTATAGTGATGCCCACATTCATTCAAACGAAGTTTATGTAATTCATGCCAAAAAGTATGCTAAATTCAAAAGAAACGGAAAATATTACATGAAGTGTTAAAAGTTGCTGAAGCTTCGAACATCTTAAATTTAAGTTCGTATTGTTTTTATTGTATTATTATTTTCAAGGAAATATAAATTAATATTTGTTGACTTTTGTGGATAAAAGGCACATTATAAAATAGTGAATAAAAGAAAAAGTATGAGGCAGTGAACACTGTTTATAAAGAAGTAACAAAGCTAAAGGACTAAAGCCGAATTCTTCTTGATAGGTTCTATTTTAAAATTTTACCCATATAATGAGAGAAATGGTAAAAATAAAATACTCCTTTCGCATATTTAGTCATACAAAATGAGTTAAAGTTTATGTTTGGAAAACCGAAGCAAAAATATATTTTAAGAAATTGAAGAAGATTTGATTTGTTTGGATATCTGTAACATGGACATTTAAATTTGAAAATTTAAGTCAAACAGTGCGTTTTTAAGATAAAACTAGAAATTGGTACTTAAGTACTTTTTGAAATCTTCGAAAAATTTAAGTTGAAATATATAAATAAGTATATAGAAAACTACGTAGCTTTTTTCAATCTTCTTAACATATTACGGTTAAGTGCTATGTTAGTCGCTCTACCATAATATTTTGAAATAAACTAACAAAGTTTGGCTACGCCACAACAATATAGAGTTGTCACAAACCCATATTCTTTAACATATTACGGTTAACTGCTATGTTAGTCGCTCTACCATAATATTTTGAAATAAACTAACAAAGTTTGGCTACGCCACAACAATATAGAGTTGTCACAAAGCCATATTATGGTTGTGAGTACTAACACACCTAACTTTTTAACCATAACATAGATGTATGGCAACAAAATGTTGTGAAACAACAAAATATTGTTTCGAACAACGATATTATGGCTGACACACACATATTGTTGACCACAATATGGTTTAGAGGCAAGAAAATATGACTGTGGTACAACAAAATAAGTAAAATAAGATTATCTCATTACCATAATCTGGTTGTGAACGATGACAATAGTTTTGTTGTTAATTAGTCATTATCAACAATATTGGCAACAATAATAATTCTTGCAAAATTATAATTCTACAAAATTATTTTCAAAATAAATTTAATTCAATAATAGACATGTTGGCGCATAATATTTGCCACAAAAATATTGGTGTTGTGACAAGCATATTGAAAAAATAACTTTTCTCTGCATGTACAGATTTTGTCAAGATATCTTAAAGACTATGACATGTTCTCCGAATATAACTTTTGCCTCATTCTGAGTCATGTTATTTACTTAGAAAGATTTTCAATCGGTAGGTATATCTAACAGAGGAAAAGTTTATGAGAGTCAGGATGCACATTACTTCCCAAAAATAATAATAATTGTGAAAAACTTATTAATAAAAACACTTTAATCTGCTATCAAAGAGAAAGACGCTTGCTATTTTATGAAAATTGTAGAAAATGTTATTACTCGGAAAACATAGAACAGATAGGAGGATTAAATGCAAAATCTCGCTCAAAAAACAAAGCAAATAAAATCGGGGATCAAAATATAATCCATTAACATATATAAAAATAAAATATTTAACGTTTCTTTGTACACCAAATGTTATCATTTAGTACAGTTTCATTTATAACGTTATGCACTGCTAATTTTTGTTACAAATACAAAAATTTCTGTATTTTTGTGGTTAAATTTGTACATCCACTGCTGTTTTGTTTGTTTTATATTCATCCCTTTTTCACCGATTCTCGAATCCATTGTGTCAGTTTAGAGTTTCAAATACTTTTGAAATGAACTTTAATCGTTTAAATTAAAAAGTTTCTCTGAATAAAATTTTTCTTTTGCCATTTTTTTGTCGTTTGTGTTTTGAATATAAAATTTATCAAATGTTTTTTCTTTATTTTCCTTTCGTTATTTTATCTCTATTGTTTCGTCTCTTTTTTTTGGAGACAATTATTGTGTAATTTAATGCCAACTTTAAAATTGTAAGAGTAATTAAACTTAATGAAAATAAAATAAAAAATAATTAAAAAGATATAGAAATAAAGTAAAAATCGCAACCGGTAATTATTTTAAGCAGAAATGTAGAAAACGGGGCAAATGATTTAAAATAAGTCGAAAAGTGTAAAAAATGTGTTACTGATGTACTGAGTTGTTTGAAAAGAATACGGTTAGCTGGGCTTTTTCAAATTCTGGCTGCAAAAACATTAACCAATCTCCGCAATGTACAGTGGGAATAAACAATCTGATCGAATAAATAAATTCCAAAGCACAATAAAAGTTTCATTATTCATACATATTTTTTAGGATTCTCAATAAGGTCTTTAAACCAACACGGAAGAAAAAAATTTTCGAAAACCATTTTAAGTAAAACTTCCACTAACGACTGCAGAATGTTGCTAACACTTGAAACATACACATATGTTGGGGGTTAATGTATTAATTAGAAAAAATTTTTAGTTCTAACCCACAGTAGAATTCTAAGCTACAGCTGGTACAGAATCATCAGATGCAGCAGCAGTTATATCAAATGATATGACATCAAAGTGACGTTTACCACATATTGTGGTTGTAAACAAAAACTAATTTTTTTCATCCTTTTTCGTATTTTTTGGGTTTTTTATTTAAAGCAAACAGAAAAAATATAAACTTACGAAAAGAAAGAAAACAACAACAATAATGTAGTTTAGTTGTTGCTGAGAAAGAATTTTTGAAATAAATTCGAAGGGTTTATGAGTCTGGTTTCATTTGGGGGTTTTGCTCTCTCAGCTTTGGCCTCAAATATTTGTTGGGAATTTAGTGGAAATTAAGTAGAAAAATGAATTGTAAGATAATTAAAAAGTTTTTTGGCCAAACAAGTTCATTTTACGGCTTTTTTCCTTTCCTAAAGGGAAAAACATTTAAACCAAAAAGGAAAAGTCTATTTAATTTCAAAAGGATTAGAATAAAATTTAATTATGAATATTAGGAAAACGCAAAAATATAAAAATGACAAAAAGGACGAATAAGAAATAGATAAAAAATTAAGAAACAATAATACCTATAAATATACATACATATATATTTTAATAATAAAATTTAAATTTAAAAAAACAGTGGTATAAATATGATAAAACATCAATCTACTTTAGTTCTTTTGTCCATTTGTCTTTGTAAGAGTTTAGCAACCAACATCAATCCCTTAGATACTTAAGGATTTTATGAATTCTTAATTATACTAATACACAATTGCTTAACAACAAACATATGGGTCTACTATTCTAGGATACTCTTAATATAAAGTCTAAAAATATATATGTGTGTATAAGGAAATATCTTTGTATGTGTTGAAAAACTCCCCAGAGGAGACTTGTGTAAATATAAACTTATCTATAAATATAAAATTGTTTCATATGCGACCCGACAAGAAAATAAAATCAAATTTTCAATTAACTGTCAACAAAATAAAAACAAATTCCCCAAACTATTTTTAAACCAATGTCAACTACATACACACAGTCAGTCAGTTAGTCAGATTCAGTCTACACACTTCTTTAAATGTTTCGTAAAAATCTAAGTATTTTATTCAATGCATATGTATGTGTATTTAATGCATATGTGTGGAAAGATATAGAATTAAACTAATAAAAAAATATTTTTTTTTGTCCACAGTTATAATTGGCCAAAACTGTTACATGTTTACTCTTCAGAACTATATTCTGAAGTGGAATTGCAATTATTATTGCTTTGCATGGAAATACAGAACTCGTACAGTTCAATAAAAGTTATAAGATATATAATTTTCGAAACTTCTTTATCAGAAAGTTCGGAGTATTTTTCTATTGTTGTGGATTTAAAATTTGTGCGGCGGCAAAACCCCAAAGTTTTTAATGTTAAATCTGAGCAATTCTATTCTTGTCCTTCGGCCTCTCCGGCTTTCTGGCTGTTCATGTAAAGGTAGTTTGCAAAGTACAATTCGTATTTTTGAAGATATTTCAATCAAACTTGTCATGTGCTAATATTTTCACCTAAGGACGATATTTATTGAAATTAGTTTCTATTGGCCCATTATATCATATATATCTCATACAATGTCCCCCGAGATTCTATATATAAGTTTATGATTTTTTAAAACGATATACTAAATTATACAAGGATCGGTTGAAACGCATAAATCTCATACATTCGAGAGTATTTTAATAATATTTGGTTCAAATTAATATAAATGTAAGCAAAACTTGTAGTGTGAATGTATACGAGGGTCACTCCATATTTTATTCTAACTTCCATATAAACATTTAGGAAAACATCATTTTAAAGCGCATAGTATAATATTCAAGTCTAACGAAATTCTCTTTCTGTCACTAAAATATCATTAACACTCTTACAAAAAAATATCGTATCACATACTCTTGTTTATAAATATAAACCTAACACACTTATTGTTTGACCAACAGACTAATAAGGGGGCTCAAGATATAAAATAACAACAATCATAATCTTTATACGATATGAAACCATATCACAATAAGATCGACCGTTTGCCATTAGCGAATTTTTTTCACCATACTCGTAATTCGAACACAGTGTGGCTGTACACATACATTAATAATATTCATAAACATTTGTATACCAAACGTATCCTTAATAAAATTTTGTAGATAACGTTGTCTAGTCGATAGGATAACATTTGATATTGAAGGTAATGAAAATTTAAAAATAGTTTGAAGATACTTTTTCGTACATCTTATAATGATACGTAATGGTCCCATTCTATTACCAATATGTGGACCTAAGACAGATTAACATTAATCCTGATTTAGATGGCAATACTTTCAACATTGATTTACTGAAGTTGGGCCAAGTCATAAAGATTGGGGTTATGATTTATACAATACTTAAAACTGACCCGATGTTACACGTTTATTAAAACAAGTAAGAATACTATATTAGACTGTGACGAATGTTCAATATACATGTGATAACAAACAAAGTGCGTCGCATATTTATACACTGATGCCTCCATAAGTATACAATCATACGCACTCGCTAATAATAACATTTTTTCTACGGCAAACATACATATGTTGGGGATCAAAAAATAAAAAATGAATGATCCGATTTAAAAAGAAATTTTCATTATGATAAATGATATATAGTTGCATATATTGGTTAGATTTTATTTGTATCTGTTAGCTTTAAATTAAAAAATAAAAAGTTCTTTGTTTGAATTTTGTGTCTTTTTTATAATGAACTGATTTTGCTGGTTAAAAAAAGCGATCTGCGTAGGACAATAATAACCTTTTTTGCGAAATTTCACTGACTGACGAACATTAATAAAAATGTAAGTGCAACAAGGCAGATAATCAGGCTAAAACTAATTGGAACCTTGATATAAATCAAATAGTCCGAGCTGCATTCCTGCCGGATGTGTTGAAAGCTCTTTCGAAAATGCTTTTTACCTTTGACTTTAAAAAAGTGGTGCCCAAACTGCTGAACATTTGCCTGTGTACGTAAAGCACCAATTACGTTAAGTAAATAATAGCTCTGCTCAGATTGAACAGAGAGCAAAAGTCGTTTTCATTATTCGTGTGAAGTAAGAAGAATTTGTAGTCCTACCCCTCGATTCGTTTTAATGAAAAAAGTGTGTTAAGAATTTTTCAATCTCACTACGTCTTTCGGTCGATTTCATTTAATTGCTTTGAAATCCGTTTGATAAGAAATTTGATTCTCAAATATCGTTTCAGTAGTTCAGAACATTACTTATGAGATAACCGAGCTAACAACAGGCAGATTTGGTGATTCCTTCTTAGTGATACACACGAAATGAAAAAGTTAATATAATCTCGTTCATTTCTTTTCTAGGCGGGTGGTATAAAAAGGGTATCAAAATAATGAATCCTAATAATAAAGAGTATTATGTGATAATGAAGTTCATAACATGGTACTATTCACAATAACTTTATTTTTAATCAATAAATTTATTTTTAACATAAAAAGTTAATAAATATCTTGAACAATTTTAAGAATAATTAGCACTTGTTATTGTCGAATTCATACCCCAGATTCTAATGCCGATTAAAGAACACAAAATTCTTGATTTTACAAAAAGAATTAACTGACTCCCCAAATATGCTATAGAAAATCTTAAATATAATGTTGTATTTTAAAATGAATACAAATGTGTTGTATAGTTTAAGGATGACATTATTAACACCATGCGATTATTCTTGAAGAAATCAAATCATCACTCCAACTTTTTAACACAAAAACTTTTCACTTTTCCATTTTTTATTCAATTGATATTTTTAAAAAGGATGGTACGTCATTTGTGTTCTTTTCAATTCTATAATAACATGAATTCAACATCATACTACTGGCCTCTACTAACTCTGGGCAATTTGGAGGATACTCTCTCTTAGTAAAAATACCACATTATTGTTCTTGTACAACTCAAGGGCTGTTTACTGTAGTGACACGGTGCCAAATCAGGCTAAAACTAATTGGAACATTCCTTGATATAAATCAAATAGTCCGAGCTGCATTCCTGCCGGATGTGTTGAAAGCTCTTTCGAAAATGCTTTTTACCTTTGACTTTAAAAAAGTGGTGCCCAAACTGCTGAACATTTGCCTTTGTGTACGTAAAGCACCAATTACGTTAAGTAAATAATAGCTCTGCTCAGATTGAACAGAGAGCAAAAGTCGTTTTCATTATTCGTGTGAAGTAAGAAGAATTTGTAGTCCTACCCCTCGATTCGTTTTAATGAAAAAAGTGTGTTAAGAATTTTTCAATCTCACTACGTCTTTCGGTCGATTTCATTTAATTGCTTTGAAATCCGTTTGATAAGAAATTTGATTCTCAAATATCGTTTCAGTAGTTCAGAACATTACTTATGAGATAACCGAGCTAACAACAGGCAGATTTGGTGATTCCTTCTTAGTGATACACACGAAATGAAAAAGTTAATATAATCTCGTTCATTTCTTTTCTAGGCGGGTGGTATAAAAAGGGTATCAAAATAATGAATCCTAATAATAAAGAGTATTATGAATGTGATAATGAAGTTCATAACATGGTACTATTCACAATAACTTTATTTTTAATCAATAAATTTATTTTTAACATAAAAAGTTAATAAATATCTTGAACAATTTTAAGAATAATTAGCACTTGTTATTGTCGAATTCATACCCCAGATTCTAATGCCGATTAAAGAACACAAAATTCTTGATTTTTAATAAAAGAATTAACTGACTCCCCAAAATATGCTATAGTTTTGAAAATCTTAAATATAATGTTGTATTTTAAAATGAATACAAATGTGTTGTATAGTTTAAGGATGACATTATTAACACCATGCGATTATTCTTGAAGAAATCAAATCATCACTCCAACTTTTTTTAAGAAAAACTTTTCACTTTTCCATTTTTTATTTTCTTCTTTGTTTTTGATCTCAAAACCAATCACAGCAACAAAAAATGTTTTATCGAGTTTTTACTTGAATGAAAAAAGGATTCTTAAAAGAAAAATGAAGAAATAGAGGGGGGAAAGTTAACTGAATAGCAGAAAACAGTCCATTTCATTGACACTTTAACTAATAATCCAGTAATAAGTCCACTTTTCTTGCATTGAAAAAAGTATTATTAACAAAAGCGGCAGAAAAGAAGAATAAAAGTTGAGTAAAGAAAACTTATTTTAATCGCTTGATATCCTTTCAAAAGCTCTAACTCATTAATTCTTGATAATGTAGATGATTGCCGGCTGGTTCTTCAACGATAATTCCTTTTGTTGACTCCAATACAAATGAAACTGGTAACTTTTGAATTTTTCACAATAAATACAATTTCTTTTCTTCTTTTCAATATTTGTTTTCCCTTTTTTGTTTTTGTTTTTCGTAAATAAAAAGTTGAGGGAGTAAAAGTAGTTTGTTAATATTGATGTGGTCCACGATGAATTATTTAAACGCTACTTAAAGTTTTGTACTTATAGTAACGAAATCATAATACACACAACAATAATACAATATTTTTTCGATGGAGAAGTATACGTTTGGAAATATCTTTGTAATGATTTAAAATATGCATGACTAGAACTACGATCTGAATCGCATTAACAACGCCGTCCGTTAAATCCAAAGACTCTGCATTTAAATTTATTATGATTCAATAAAAATGACCTGCGGAAATGGGATTTTAAGCTTCTAATACTCATAGATAGTAAGTATTTTCGTGAATATTCCTATAAACGCATTAATTTTTTTATCTATTTTTGTTTCATCTTTGTTGATCTCATTCAAAAGTAAAATTGAAATTTTTAATAAAGGGCAACTAATCGGTTCTCTTTTAAAGTAAACACGACTTTTTCTTAGTCTTGTTGTGCGACCTTTTTATGCGTTCAAATGTTCTTGGTGACGTGAAATTGATGTTTTAAATGGCAATATCTCAATTTCTGCAGAGTTATCTAATTTTAAAGATAAATTTCATGTCCAATGTAATTTTGAATAGAAAAATTGTTTGTAAAATTAAACGTTCCGAAAGTGCGCTGCGTAATTCTTTAAAAAATATAAAATTAACAAAAATTCAAATTAACCGTATAAAACAGAGTACATCCCGTAACCAATTGAATTTTTTACAAATAAAAAACTGTTGAAAGTACACTTTATCATTTTGAAAGTTTATATTAATTATAATAAACATTAGTTCATTGAAAAATTTGTTTATAGAATTTTTCATCTTTACAATTTTTATTCAGCCAATAAAGACATACATTGTTTTATAAACACTGCGTTATAATTTCAATAAGAACAAACTAAAACTTCCTGAGACTTCCAAACACGTTGCTCGCATTTTGCGAAGAGATGAAAACTTAAAATGGAAGAAGCCAAAGTGTAAGCCAATGCTCAAAGAAATAAAGAAAATCGTCTAAAATTCGCACGAAAATACATGAAATGGGCAGAGAAGGGGAAAAAGCAAAATTTCTCTGGAAAAAAATTGGCACGACTTAAGATCAAACAATTTTCGAACATCAAAAAGTAATTTCGACCGTGGTAGTGTTATAGCTTGGGCAAATATTTGCCAAATCTAAAATTTGTTTTGTTCCCACAAGAATGAATTGCACAAATTACAACGAAGAAGGAAGATGCTCCCCTCTTTTTATGAATAAAAAGTGGATGAAGATTTCATGTTCTAGCAAGTTAATACTGCGGTACATATTTAAAATTAGTCTAAATTACGGTTTAACGTACACTGCACAACTCTGTTGGACTGGCTGGCTTGAAGTTCGGACTTAAACCCAATGGAAAACTTAAAGGGTTACATTACCCGTAAAGTTTATTCAAATAATGCCCAAAACGAAAGCATTAACAGAGCTATAACTAAAATATTGCAAGTCTGGGAGGAAATTAATTCCGATCTTCTTAAAAATTAGTGGAATTTTTGAGATAATCTAAAACAAAGGATCATTCACCCATTATTAATAATGCTATTAAGTGCGTTTATATGAAAATGCTTTTAAAAATGTAAATGTTTTCTTGTATATTTTTTTTCTAATGCTTTGAAAAAAAGCTTTTTGCGTTTATAGGAATATTTACCAGTGTAGTTCAACATTTACATCAATGATCGTAACTTTCTTACTAGCACATTTCCAAAAATAAATGCATTAATCTCAAAAGTAGATTCGTAATTTGGTAATATGTAAGATTTTTATAGTTAGACCATAGTTAGTCCTTTAGCTCTCATATAACCCACACATCCAAATATAACCTCATATGACAAATAAATTTAAATAAGCTTTTTTTCTTTTATAAGTACAAATTCGCTAGTCCTATTGTTACCCGGGAGAAAAAGTGTGCCTTCCGATAATCCATAGTGAAAAAATATTATATATAATGCGCGTCCAACCTTCCAATTAAACGTCAAAACCGAACATCTATGACGTCAAAATAATTACTCTCTTTTGTTTATTAAAATCTAAAATGCTAAAATCGCGTCAGACAATCATAAATCTGAAGCAAAAAGATTTATATCGATTAAGGTCATATTACAACGTCCTGTTACATGTTTTAAAAGTGATCAAAAACTGGATTCTCTAAATTAAATAATTAAACAAGTAAAAATCTATATTATTGAATTAATATGCATAAAGTAGGGCATGATCATGATTTAAATAAATATTTTCATAATTTCTTTCATAATAAAAATTGTTCATTTAATTTTTAAAGGTCATTGTTAAAAGTATGAATTTGATATTGATTGGCTCTTTTCTTTAATACGGTTCTATTTAATGATCAAAATTCAGCATCACAAAAATGACTCTACATTCCGTTTTTAACAAACATTGTAGATTATTTTTCTTCGAAATCTTATGACTTTAATATACTTAACTCGTTGAAAATATTTTCCTAGGGAATTTTTCTTCTTCTTATGCTTAATTTATTATTCATGCAAATTTTGCACGATAAAACGGAAATTGACACTACGCTTCTTTTTCTTTCTTTTTTTATTTTATTTTTCTTTTCATCTTCCTCCTTTTTTATTTCAATGATTTTTTGCGTTGGATTTTTATGTGTGAATATTTTGTTTTTGGAGTTTGAGTAATTTTTCAAACAAAACAGAATATTTAACAGAAAACAAAAACACTATAGTTATTTCCGTTTCCTGTTACTGTTCATAAAATCTCCCACAAAATACCAATACTAACGCATCATCTCTATACACACATACACACAATCAGAGTCAATTCAATAGTTTTTATACATACAGTTTTATTTTAATCCTGATTCTTGTTCTCTTCCTTTTAAACACTCAAACAATCACAAATGCTAGTATGGAAGTGAGTGTGTTTATATGTGTGTGTGGGAGTAACAGGTCATTGTAGATTAAGTTTTCTGACAATCACTTTGAAATTGCAATTGTAGTTTCTATAGAATTTTGTTGTAAAACGATGCAATTTAATAAAATTGCTTTCGCTTCGTTGTTTCATAAATTTAGTCATTTCTTCTTTTTATATTTTCATATTAACAGCATTTTAATTTTCCTATTTTCCTTATTATTTGTAGGTGTTTGTGTGTTCATTGGTTATATATTAGGGGATATCGATCATTACTTAATAGAAAATGTGAAATTTCATAAACTTTCGTTCGTCCGTTTCCTTCTTCGTTTAAACAAATTTTGGATGGAATTTAATAATTTTTAGGACAAGAATGAATCCTATTGAAAGTATTAATGGTTATCTTTAATAAATGATTGTAAAATAATTTTATTCCATATTTTTCAATAGCTCCCATATATGCCCACCTCCCGATAGAGATGTTTAAGATTTTAAAACTCTTAAATTTGAACTAATTTTTTGAAATTCGCAAAATTATTTTTCTAACAGCATTCAATTTATTGATGAATATCGGTTCATATTTGTTTAAAGCTTCCCATTTTAGGGTCCCTTTCCATAATAAGATTTTATAAAACTTTTAAATATAAACCAATATAGTTCCCATTCAAGGATCTTCCGCAAAATTGTTTCATGCTTTTTGAATTCGTAAATATATAAACCATGTTTAAAATATATGTATTTAATTTGACATTTAGGGGACCATAGAGTTTCGGCTTAAAAGATTCTGAACGTGCTCATTCAAATGAAAACCACTATAAAAGCGTTTTATATGGGGTATAAATTACATTTTCCATTTATCACTTAGTTCAATTATTGGATTAAATTTTTGAAAAACTAACACCAAAAACTCTTTATATGATCCAATATTATTTGAGCTTAAAAGCGTAAGTCTTTATTTGAGAATTGTTTTTGTTGTATTCAAAACGGAAGTAACACTTTTGATTTTTTTTAGTTTAAATTGAATTGCCACCAAAAATATAGTAACTAACAAACTATTTTATCCTTTTCTTTAACATTTATTTGCACAAAGAAATGAATTTTTTGCTTTTAACTGATTTTGTTACACTTGGAAAAATCTCCAAATAATATGAAACTTTCTAATTCGTATTTTATAATACAATATATATTTATTTCTTAGATTTTATGAGCGCCTTTTATGTCACTCACTTTTTAATACCACATTTTTAAAATATATAGAAAATTAGGAATTATAGAGAGATCCTTTAAAAGCCTTTTGATTTCAAACAAATTTAAGTGTAAAATTATCATTTATATTTACATATACAAACACATGTTAATAAACATAAACACTTATACATCTACAAGTGTATATGTGTGTATGTGTATATTTATAAAAGTTGTTTGCAATATTAGTGAACAAAACTAGAAGAGTTTGTTATTTTTACTAAAGTCCTTGGCAGCGGATGTCATTAAGTTTAATGCACTTCCTTCAGTGCTTCTGTGTTTCTCGACATAACTTTTTTATTTTCTACATTTAATGTTGCCAAATGACAAACATTATGCAAAAATGTTCAACTACAACTTTAAACTTCAACAGAAATTCTAACACCCACTAACATTTACAAACACTCATTTACACACTCACACCTACAAAATACATTAACATTTATATTTGTAAGATAAATATATTTGTATATATGTGTGTGTATGTGTTTCTTTTTTATTCTACTTATAAATGCATAACTTTAGTTCCATAAAGTCAACTCAGTCAGTTAGTAAAATGAGAATTGATATTTGTGTTTTAAGTTTTCTCTCCTTCTTTCCTTTTCTTTTCTTTTTTTTTTGTTTTTTTTTTTTTACTTTATACATCTAGTTACTAGTTTTATTTTATTATTATTTTCTAGTTTTATTTGTTGTTTCTTTTTTTATTATTTTTTGCCTTAACCTTTTTCTTAGTGTTGTTTGTAGTTGTTGGTGTTAGTCTCCAGTGACTCGTTTGTTATAACACATATTCCTGTCATATTCCACAAATGAATGAGATAGATGTTTTCTTAGTGTTTTTGGCGTCCTGACTTCCTCAAAACTATGGGACCACATTTTGAATTTATTTTATTTAATTTATATTGCCAATGACTTGTGGGAATCTCATTACCCTGAACAATTAAAAATTTAACGTACAAGTTGTATGACAAATAAGAATTTGTTATTTTTTGCAAAATTGTTCATATATTTATTGTAAAATTTTTTAAATATAATTTATTTTATTTAAATTATATTTATTTCTTATGAATAATTTAATTTAATTTAATTTAATTTTTTATTAGGGAGGCAAAGGAGAAATGTTTGGTAAAACTCTTGTTTAAAAATGCGTTCTTATAAACTGACTTTGTTATTTCGTTTGTGACGTCAAGATAGACCCAAATAAACTAAGTATAGAGATCGCAAAATTCTAAAAATTCGTTTTTCATTAAAGCTTTATTTGATATATTTTATCAAGTTACCTTTGTAAATCATGCCAGTTTTTATATATGATGTCGAGCAAATAATTTGTTATTCTGATTAAAATGAGTGATTGAAAAATATTAATTAATTTCAACAAAATCCAAATTTGTCCTACAAAAAGTAGGCGAAACAGGTTGTATGAAAACCTTCTACAGGAAGAATAAACGACCTGCATGATTTTTTAAAGGCAAAAAATAATAGGAAGCATTTTCAAAAGAGCTTCCAACACATCTGGTAGGAAAGCAGACCGATTAGCTCAGTGCTCAGACTTGTTGGTACAAATAATTAAATCTAAGCCAGGCCTAAAAACATACAAGGCCTAAAAATTCAGAGGCCAAAAATATTCATGCTGCATAATGGATGGTGAAACGTTTGTCCGAGCAAATTTTTCGCAACTTCCTGATCACACTTTTTATTTTGCTTATGCTCGATGGATTGTTGAAAAACATAAGACCCAAAGGCAGTCGAAATTTCTAAGAAAAATTCTTGGTATGTCAAGCAATATGCAGTTATGGCAAAAGAAGCCAATTTGTTACAAGGGGCTCTAAAAATACCAAAATTTACACCAAAGAATGTTTACAAAAAAGGCTGCTTCCATTCATAAAACTTTATAGTGTATCCACCTTTTTTGATCTGACGTGGCATCCTGTCACTAAGGTTGACAAGCTTTTAAGTCATAAAAGAACAAAATTGTAATATTTGTACGAGGAGAGGAAAATTTTCTTGTTAAACAGTATTGAAGAGCACAAAAAACGGTGTTCAAAATTGTAATGATGTTTTCACTATAAAAGCGTGAATGGAAAGTGTTTCCGAAAGGTTCGAAAGGTTTCCGAAGGTTCAAAATTTCACGACTAATGATGAAAACCATAAAAATATTTTTTTTAATAAAAGAAATTACAATTGTCAGTTTTTTGTTTCGTTTTTATTAAAATATATGTATGTGAAGAATTTTTCGATCTTACTCCATTTTATCTTTTATTTTTATTTGTATCAAATCAAAACCTTAGTCGATTTAACTATGTCCGTCTGTAAATCTGCTTTTGGCACATTCTCATTCAAACAATTGTCCGGACAAGATTTCTATTCAAACTTTGGCTAAAAATAAACCCAAAAACAGAATAATTAAACTAAAAAATATTCGAATAGGGGATTAATATTTTTTTATTAAATATTTCTGTCCTAATTATAAAGAGGTCGTTAAGCTGGACTCTTCTTTTGTTCAGCAATTACAATTGACCCAAGATATGAAATCTACTGAGGGTATGAGAATTGTTTGATCTTAGATCTTATACGAATTTTAAATCCTTTAAAGCAATAACATTAAAATCAGAATTTCTTCCAATGTTGAAAGAATGGTGGAAATGAGTTTGATTCCCTTACGATACAGTTTGCCGATGCCATATGTTACAGACGTCTTGCCTCAAAAGAGACTCTGAAAAACACTAAGGGGCAAATGGACATGTAGGATTTTCCAAATAAAAAAAATTATTACGAATTATTTTACATTTTTTAAATTTCTACACATTAAAACAAGAAAAAGCGTAATAGTCGGTTTGATATGAATTTATATGACACCTGATTTGATTTTCAGAAGTGTTTGTTATATAAGAGCTTTATGAAATTATACACAATTATTTCTGGTTGTACAAATTTCAAATAAGTGAAATGTTATCACAATTCTTTCATACTTTGAAATATATGAAGTTTGAAGTGATTTTTAGAAGTGGTTCTTTATGGAAGCCAAGGTCGTTAAAGCTTGATCTTTTCTGAAAAATATTTTCATATGAGTTTAAAGACCATTATATATTAAACTTTGATTGTTTTCGCTCCACCATAATATTTTCAAACAAACTAATACTACATGGTTGTACAACCACAACTATGGTTATCTCATTGTTGTATTAAAAAAGATGGTTGTTATACAACCATATCAGGAATGAGGTTATCCCACAACCATACTATAGTCAACAAAATGGATGCATCAACATTAACAACGTAACATGGTTGTCTGACAAACATATTTGATTGTAACACAACCATATTATAGTCTACAAGATGGATTTGTCAGCGTTCACAAGCATAACAAATAGGTAGTCTCAAAAGCATACCATATTTTTGAATGCTGACATACACATGTTGTTAACCATGTTATGATTTTACTGCTACAAAAATACATTTGACAAAAAGGACGACTCCTATTGAAATTGGTGATAAAGTTTCCATTATTTTACTTAGAACCCATACAAATGTTCTCCCGGAATGTAATTTGAAGCCTTTAAATGTTCTTTATATAAAATGATTTTAACGAAATTAATCACAATTATAAAATGATATGACAAATTATAAGAAGATTGATCGATTATTTCTCATAGATTCCATACAACCCTTTCAGAATATCACTTTGAAGAGATTAAATCTTTTATATACGCTGGTAGTCAAATAATATTTAGTCAAATTAATATAAATATAAGCCAAAATATCTGCTCGAAGTTTTACGATAGTCGATTCAAAATATCTTCTAGATTCAACGTCAACACATAAATTTTAGTATCATAATAACATACAGCACTCATAAGCGTTGAGTAGAAAACAATTTTACGAGGATCGTTTATACATTTTTCGTTATAGTTATATTTATATTCAACAATTTTTTCTAGTATCTTTACGCTGAACAAAGTATTAGGAGATAATACATGGACCTGACCACTTTTCCTTCTACTTCATTAGCACACACTTTTTTAAATTCAAAATTATAATGTGATTTATATCTTCTGAAAAACTTTTATAATCTTGTAAATGATTCTCTTCAAAAATGTTTAGCGTACTCAGAAACAGAAAATTTAAACAATGTAAACAGTTTTCATAAAAAATATTTCGGTAAAATATTGTCCATCACTGCGCCTAGCGGCATGGATCCTTTTCATACGACCCAATTATTTTTTTCTCTTTCATCAATCCATATTTCTTAATTACAGAAATTATAAAATTTCATTTAAATTCATAATTTTCATTAAATTAACATATTTTTACATTACGCAACATTAAAAGCTTTTAAATATTAATTACAAAACAATAAAGAATAAAAATGTTTTATTACACACTGAGTTAAAACAATTGATTGAATGAACAAAATGGATATAACCAAACACACCCATGCACACTTACAAAGAAACACATACACCCTTAGTAAAGTTTGAATGCGAATAAATTTGTACATGATAAAGATTTCACAATGAAGAAAATGTGAGAAAAACGTAATTCCTCAACAAAATAATAATAAGAGAATAAAAGATTGAAAGATTGAAACAAATGCATACAGTATAATTTTCTTATCAAAATATAATTACAGGATTCAATTTCCTTAAATTAATATTGATCTATCCTGTATATTGTGAATGTTTAGATGTGTGAATTCTTTTTTTGTAGGTTTAAATAGAATTATGTGTGTGTCTTTAATAAAGGCGAATGAGATGGAAAAAAAGGAAACATTAAACAGATGAATATGGTGAGATGTAAAGGGACCAAGTAATATGGAGTAAGTATGAGTAGTTAAAGAGAAGAAAAGGAAGATGGTTTTGTAAACCATTAAAAATGTAAGAAATTCAATTATGTTTGTAACGTGTACACTTAATTGCCTATTAAGACTATAAACACACAGTGCTATTGATTATTTTAGTTGTAATAGAAACATTGGCGTTAATTATAGCATCGATGTCCTCTAGGAGAGTTACATAGGTCCTTTTAATCACATATACACGCACGTAAAATAAAATATTAAGTTATATTTTCTATACATATGTTTATACGTGGTCGTGGTAACAGTCTCATGTACAGCACAGTTGGTGATCTCATATATTGTTTATATTTAAAAATTATTTCAAGAAATTTCAAGAAAAATTTCTATATAACGCAAGTGATATATTTAGGCATATAAGTACCCTATAAAGTATACGCATAATTGTTTAGACTTTATTTTTACTTAAACTCTCATGTTCAAATCAATAAACTGAATTAAATGAAAATATTTTCAAATCTCAAGATTAAGAAGAAGATCGTTTAAACATTCTAAAACAATAACAAAATTTTATTGTTATACCCTCCACCAATACAAGTGATGAAGAGGGTATATTAACTTTGTCATGTATATATATTCTTGCATCACATCAAGATGTCCACCATTTGTCTGTCCGTCTGTCTGTTGACGTGCTCACATTCGCAATAATTGACAGAGCTCAATGAAAATTGGCCTGAATATTTATTATAGTCCTGAGAAGTTTCTTTATTTAAAACCAGCAAAATCGGTTAATGTGTTTAGAGATATATACCAATATTGAAGACAACTTCTTAATTAAAGTGAAGAACTTTCAATTATAAATAAAAATATTTAGAATAAATTACCATAATATAAAAAAAATATTTATCTCATTACTATTCCAAAAATCATGGAAATCACTTCAGTAGAACAAAAGTTATAGCCAAAAATATGAATTTTTATAAATTTAATTAATTTTAATTTTATGTGGAACATTTCATAAACGTAAATTTTACTGCAAAAATTTCTAATTAAATCGATAATTTCACAAGATTTAAAGATACCCAAGGAAACCTTACAAAGCGATCAAGAATAGATCTAAATTAAATCTTTTCATGACCAATGATATTCCAGTAGATAAATAAGTATTCAAACTAAACGTTCCGAAAATATGGTGGATTATGGTGTTCGGGAACCAATCAAGGGAAATACAAATTAACAAAAGGATAGACTGATCTTATAAAACAAAAAGCTAATCTTAACAATGTAAATTCTATACAAATTAAGCCAACAAAATTAATTTATACGCTCCTGACTCATACTCATGCTATTGGCACGATTTTAGATCAAACGATGTTTGGATTCCAAAATGTAATTTCTAAGTTGTCAGTGTTATTCTGTAGGCAGCATTTTCTGCAGTTGACGAATCCATTTTATTTTTTGTTCCAACAAATATAAAAAGGACAATTTTTAAAGAGTTGCAAGCATAAGTTATATTCGTTTACAGAAATATACACCAGCGTATTTATTTTATATAAGAAAATATATAGTTTTTGAAATATTTAGATTTAACCATCAGCCTCGGCTAAAATCTGACAATCCCATCGTCAATAAATTCACGCGTCGATCTTAAGAATCATTCCAAAAACTTGACAAATAGTTTTACGGCAATTTATAGTGCTTCAGTAAAACACATTAAAATTTTCCTATCATATTTTTTTCAAATCTGCATTTAAATAGTATTGCGGGGGATTTTTCGAAGGTATTTGTGCGATCTTTACATTTTTAGTCTTCACCAACAATTTTGTGGACGGAGCGTCACACTTTTATTTATCACACCTCCATAGTGGACGTAGAATGATTTAAGAATAACAAATACATAATGATTTCTTAATTATGATATTTTAAATGTCACGTAATTTTAATTCATCTGTTGGAATAAATGTTTTAACAGTATTTATATCGCTACGAAGTACATATAGTTAAGAAACTGTCTGCATTGACTGTATATGTATAATGCTTAGATGTGTGTTACTTAAAGTTGTAACTTTATATGTAAATATATATAAATATATATCCAACCGAATATAGTTACGGGTTTTTATTAATTAAATTTATAACATTATTTGGATGACCTTGTAAAAATTTCTAATTAACATTAGAAGGCAAAATTTAAATAATTAACTACTTCTTGTTGATTACTTTAAATCAAATCTCAAAAATTTTATATCAGCCATTTTAAAAAACGAACACATCTATTTTTGTCTAACTTTTTTAAGAATGAATTATTGAATGGATAAAAAAACAATTAAAAAAAACGCCGTTGGGTATAAATATCTGTTACAAAAAAGTTTATGAACAACCCTCGTATAATCATGCCTATGTGTGCATAATATTATTATGATACTAACATTTATGAGTTTTATAGGGAATTTTTTCTGGAGGGTTGTTGAGGATTTAGAAAAAATTATAGACCGACCCTCGTTTAACTTAGTTTTAAAATAATTACATGTATATGCGATTTATGAGTTTGAAAGTGATAATTGGAAGGGTAGTTGTTTGAGACCTCAAAGAAATAAAAGAACAATTTATAGATAATTTGGCATATCGTTCTACAATATAAGAAACTTATTTTCTCAAAATTTGGGTAAAATCGTTTTATATTTTGATTTTTTTTTGGAATAAAAACCACATTTCGGGGGGATATTTGCATTGATGTAGTACCTGTCAAATTTCATTAAAATATCTTCCTCTACTTTGCGAACAGGCTTTTCATTAACAACCAGCCGGATGGACATGCTTAAACCGAACGGTATAAAAGTAATAGCATGTTTTTTTTTCTACCCGTTACAAACATCTGTACCCTTATGGTGGTGTTGGGTTCAAAAATGTATAAAAAAGTTGTATTAGAACTTTAAATTTTCGATGTTTATTTTTTTTTTTTTTTTGAGAAACTCCCCTCGACACTATCTAAAAGAGCCTTTCAGGCATATAAAGATATAACGTAAATGTCTTACTTTTTGCATAAAGTAATTTAGTGGAATTTTATCATTTCGTACTAAACAGAAATTTAATTTAAGCAAAATTATTGTCATAATAAAACTTGTGTCCTAGTAAATTATCTACTGCCATGGTATACTAAGGGACAGTAAACCTAAAAAAATAGAAAAAAATCGACCAACTATTCAATACCTTCCACCATAAATGCATGTAAAGTAACTTCGCAATCATACACACTTACATATTGCTTACAACACCATACGATATACAAAAGTTTTTCTAAAATACATCACAGGAACACTTAATGAAGTATGAAAATATTTTTATTTTTGACCTTAACTTTTTTTACTGAACCGATTTTAATAAATTTTGGAATGGTTAATAATATGAAGTTAATAATATAAAGAACTTTTTCTAATCATTCGATTTATAATTAAAAAGTTCTATGCTTGAATTAAAAAATTGCCTCGGATATCTGTATTGAAATTAATGGCGGTCCATATTTTGTTATAGAACCCATATAAAAATCTTAAATAGATACCTAATAAAATTCTAGGCAACTACTTTTTAAACGTTCTAATTTGAATATATTCATATTCGAAGAAGAAGGTACTTCTTCTGCAGGCCAAGCCACCATAATATATACAATATTATTTCACCACAAAGCGTTTAACTTAAGCTAAATGATAAAAAAATTCTTCAATCTTAAATCAACTATGTTCAATGTTTATTTTGCTTCATGTTTAATTCTGTGCGTGAAAACTTTTTAGTAAATCTAATCAACTATTAATCAGTTACAGTTTTTAGCTAGAAGAAAGCATCTACTAGATAGAACCTTCTGAACTTTAAAAATATAATTTTTCCACCAAAAAATTTAAATAAAACAAAAACAAAATAAAGTAGAATAATTATAGAACTCATTGGGAAACTTAGTGTTGACATGTACTAAATTAATCATATAATGAAGATTTGGTTTCAAATTTATTCACCAAGAAATACTGATTATGATTTTTATCAGAATACATCCCTTTTTAAACAAATGACAAACTTAGTATTTCTTCCATTAGAAACCTGGTTAAATTACAGTGGGTTGAAAATGTTATTTTATTTGTTGTTATCTGCTGCTTCTGCTGTTATTTTAAAATGTTCTCCATTTTCATTTTCTTCTATCTACGTACAAACGTAAATATATATTGCGTTTTCTCTTTTTACTAGTTATATAGCAATATCCTGTCGCCTTATTGGCGCCATAATGCAATTTCAATGACGCATAATATAGTAAACAATAAGTTCTTTACAATCATCCCATCCCATTCCATAACTTCTTCTTCATCTTTCCCTTGAATGACTTATTTTATTCTACTTTTTTATAGCGTAAAATAACTAAATTAAAAGAAAATTATGCGACAAAATTGCTACAAAATAGCATGTGGTAAATTATGTGTCCATATTAAGTAGAAATTTTATATACTAAAATACCCAAACACATATACATTTATTTTTTATATACAGTTGTAAGTAAATTAGTATATAGAATAAATAAGTAGTAAAAATAAGTAGTAAAAAATCATTTGTGCCGAAGCTTCGATACCCTTCGCTATTTTCTATACAGAAGAAATTCAGAAGAACTGCATACAATATTTGCTTAAATATATAATTGTAACTAATTGCTTTTAAATTATTATCGTTTCTACTTAATATTCTCCAATGTTGTATTTCGTGAAACTTCGATAATTAGTAATTGGTATGTAATAATTCCACAGATAATAAATAGTTAATATTTGTATTGCATATAGACTACTCCTTCTTTTGATCCTGAGTCCTACATTTTGTACAGTAAAAATGTTTGTTTGAGAAAGTAATTAAGAAAAAATAGTTTATGTACAAAGCAAATGTTGATATCGTCAACAGTTCCCTGAGGAAGTAACTGGGACCAAATTTGAAAATTATCTTTAGATATTCGATAATCAGTATTTGCTTTAAAAAGTGATTGGGATCAAATTTAAAAATTCTCGCTGTAGTAGTTCTTCATATATTCGATAATAATTATTTGCTTTGTGTGGGGCAAATATTAAGAAATAATCAATCTTCAAGTTCGAACGTTTTATAAACAAGTTAAGATATCGGTTATGTGATAGAATTTGATATATTTATTTACTATTATTTTTATAATTATTAAATACGAATTAAACGAATGCTACATTCGTTACATCATCTTAGCTTAGCTTTTGAACATCAATTTTTAATTTATTAGTTTATTGTGAAATAGCAAATAAAACATTTCTCATAAATCTTTTTAAAAAAACTATATAAAAAAAGACTATACTGTGAAATTAACTTATGTTTCGAACAGTACTGTATAAACTCATGTACACAGAAAAAATTATTAAGCAAAATCAACGTTGAACATAGTTGCTTTGAGATTGAATAATTTTTTTTCATTTACTTAAAATTAAACGTTTCTACGTTTGTGGCGAAATTATGTTTTACTTATTGAAATCCTTCGATATTAACAAATAAATTAAATATAACGATAAATTTTTTAACATTACTTTTAAATATTAAAATTTCAACTTTTTTATGGTGAAACAATGTTAAATTAACATTTTTTATCTATGAAGCAAGATCACAAGAAAAAATATTTCTATTTTTATAAATTTTACATTAATTTTTTTCTGTGTGCGTGCATCTATATAATCTCAATTAGATAATTGCTTAAAAATCGTATGACCAAACTATGTTTAAGAAATAACCAAAACTAATGGGAAATTGTCATTTCTTACCATATTTGCGTTATTGCCATTTTCAGTTTTTGTTATGTTCTTAATTGGCAAGAAGCTTTTGGTGGTAATTAAATTAAATGCAATATAATAGAATATTTGTGTGTGTATGTGTGTATTTATTAACAAATTTATTTTGTTTATTAAAACAAAGAACCAACTAAACAGACAATAATTTTAAGGACATTGGTGGTGCCATCATAAATTTTTATTTGTTTTGTGAACTCTTTTTCCTTTTTCTTTCTTTTTTCTGGTTTTCTAATAAAGAAGCCCAAGAATGTATTCATGTCGTTTAAATAAAAGAAGGGAGTTTTATTTAATAAAATAAAGTTTTCATTTAGTTATAAGTTCCCAATATGATTAGGCCTTAATTGATTTGTTTATGTTTATAACTGGATCTATATAAATAGTTGGAAATTAATTAGTAGCAGACAATATTTAAACCTGAAAACTGAGAAAGGAATATTTAATTTCATACCTTAAATGTTATAGCATATAAACATGCTATAAAATTATTTACGAATGCTTTTTATTAAAGCGTTCTTTATAAGAGAAAGAATAACAAAAAATTATTCACCGCCCATAATTGTTTCACTAAAAAATAATGTGATTTTAAATTAAAAGTGTGATCGAAAAATTCTTAACACACGTTTTTTATTATAACTTTTAGCCCAAGTATTATTTGATTGTTTATCTAGTTAATTATGTAAAACATGTCAAACGAATGAATATATTGTTAACCTGATTAATATTAGTGATTAAAAAAAGTTCAAAGTACCGAGAGAACCTATTTTAGGTCCACATAATATTTCTTAAGCCAAAAAATATAAAGCATTTAAACTGTTTGAACAAAGGAAGGGTTTCCGAAAAAAGTTCATATCTCAACTTTAGTGATTAAAACTATAAAAATATATGTTTTGTAAACATCTAAATAAAGAATTTATTTAAATTTTTGTAAAAAAAACCCGCACAGAACTAAATGCAGACTCGATTTGACACAAAACCAAAAAACTCAAATGTTGGAAATTTTTCAGGATATTATCAATCTGTCAAATGTTTGCTACTGATATTGTTCCCAGAAAACGAGTTATTGCACATTTAATGAAGCACGAAAATTATTCATTTATTTTACAAACTAAGAAGAAAAACACAAATAAAATAATTATTATTTTTTTGTTAACAATATTGTTTCCTAGAAATTTAACAACACAACAAAAAAGTGCTGAAAACAATTAAATATCTTAGTTTTTCCGTTACATTTTCCTTTTCAATAAATTTCAATTGAAATAAAATATGAAAAAATCACTATAACTGAGAACGAAATGAAAAAAAACGGAAAGATAAACAGTTCGACAATGATTTTATGCTTAATTATGCAATTTGCATAAAATACTAATTTTAGTCTATAGTTTACAAAAACAAAAACAAAACATCCGCCATCTCCATTTTATACAATTTACAATATTTGCTAAAAGAAGGTTTTCGTTTTGCTATGTTGTTGTATTTGTCAGTAGTGACTGGTGAGAGTAACTGCCTCAAGGGCTACAAAAGAAATAACAATTTTATTTAACACTCAACACATTAAATTCAATTTGGCGCAAAGTGTTTAATGAACTTTGAAACATGGTTGTCGACATGGACATCATTATAACTCCAGGAAAAAAAAATAGAAAAAAAAACAACAACATTAACAAAAAAAAAACACAACTAGAGAAAGAAAACATCTACAATTAAACGATAAAAATGTAAAATATAAAATAAAAATAAAAACAAATAACTACTGAGAGTAAACTGAACGCATTATACAATCAGTATCAGTAACATTTCAATTGCACTAAAATGAAAATCACAAAAACAAATACAACAACATCATTTATAAAAATACAAAAAAACATAGTTGATTCTTTGTTATAATTAAACAAAAAAATAGTAATATAAAAATAATAGAAGAAAAATAAGAAATATAAGAAAAATATCACCCCCTTCAAACTGACAATTGGGAAAATACAAAGAAGCAAAAAGTACATTTCACACATAAATATTTCATTTAGTTTTATGATAAACTTAACTGAACAAGACATCGACGATAAAATGAAAATCTTAAAAAAAACAACAACAAAAACAATAATGATGCAAAACTTAATTCTATTGCGCATCGGTGATGTTCAAAGAAAATATTTAAACAAAAAGTACTTTTTTTGGTACTAAAATACAAAAGTCAAAGGATGTCCTTTTCTTAGGTCATTTACTTCCGAAAGTCCAAAGAAAACCAAAGTTTTTCTTTGCTCCAGGTCGTTTTGTTTAAATTATATACCCAGACATCATTTCCAGTTAATGAGAATCGGTCCATAATCTTCACATATAACGCAATACGTAAAATCATAATATTTAGAAATATTATGATGATACCCGGCGCACAAAAAAAATAATGCGATGATCATTCCAAAATTTTTCATTGACGTCATATAAAGCCTTACAAACTACAAACTTTTAACCGGGAAGGACTACTTTCTCCGAGACCTTAGATATAACCACGGATGCGACCAATTTCGCCAGTACAGTCCCGGCCCCGAGGGGAGCTAGAAATTTTTGCTCTTCCAAACCTCTCAGTTATTAAAGAGAATGGTATGGCATAAATTTACATGAGAAATTTAAAAATTTCCTGGGAGGCGCTCCAGTTTCAGTTAATTTTTTGTAGAGTGAAGAATATTTTTTATATAAGTATTTGGTATCCTTGGAAAAGTAATTAATTGAAATATAATAACATGTAGACAATGAATCATTTAAGCTAAATAACTTTTAAAAAATTGTCGAAAATTCAAAAATTTTTTATTTTCGGTGCACTTTTGTAAAAAAATAATATTTGACATTTAATAAATTTTATGGGAATAAAGATATTAATATGAAATTTTAATGTAATGTAGACAAAGTTGTCCTTAATGTAAGACTATAAAAATATTCTCACTTTTTTCGTTCAAAAATTAAACTTGGTGGGCTCTATTCGGTATAATTGAATACAGCCCACCAAGTTTAAAGACCCGAAACAAATTCAAAAACTGTTCAAAAATGGATAAAAATGTTACTTGGTGTACATATCTCTTGAAATATAACTGTTATCCCATTTTTTAATTTTAATTAGTAAACTTTAATTTATTAAAATATTTTGATATTTAATGGGAATTAATGTGTGAGTTGCCACCACGAAATAGGAAAATATTTCATTACACAGTTTTGAAAAGCTTTTCAAATCTGTGGTGTTTGAGAAAGCTGTGTTTTTTTTGTAAAGTGATTCCAAATGGACAAACACTCAGTTTGTTAGATTAAGCTTTAAATCTATTCTTACTGAAAATGATGATTTAGGCAATAATCGGTTCCAACTATTTATTTGAAATCACAATACGGATACGCATTTAAAATGTCATAGAGGACAAAGTATTCTAGTTCGGACGAAGAAAGTTTTCTTAGCGAAACGGCTTTTTAATTTAACAAAGTAGAAATTCCTTTAGTTCGGCCGAAGTTCGGTAGAGAAGAAAAACCGATTGTTTGTGGAAAATTTTCAACTATTTGGTATTTAGAACTCCAGATCATTTATGAGTGTTATTTTATTGGAAATTTTTGGTTGGAATTGGTTATTTTTTATTTTTGTTAAAAACATATTATTGGAAATTACTGATGGTTTCCATTAAGATTTATTTTATTTAGGACCTATTTCTTCGTGACGTCCGAGGTATTGCACATTGTGCCTATATACCTTTACCAGCCTATCAGATTTATTAAAAAAACGATCCAGTGATTTTTAATCGCCAAACTACTATTTGTGAAAAGTTTTAAAGGACATGGTTTAGTACATTAATTTCAGAAATAACTTTAACATTAACGCTAACACAATTCCTTGCCCTCGTTACGCTTCATATAAAAATTGTCTGAAATTATATTATGTAAAATAATAACAAGAAAAGTACTTTCAATTGTGTACCATTTGACATGTCAAAGGAGAGAGAGATGCATTTTCTTGTTACTCGACTCATTTAAGCATTAAACAATTTACGTTTAATTTAAGAATTCGTATCTCTCTTTTTTTTCATAAAAATACAAGAATAAATGAACGAATGAAGAAACTTTGAATGTCATACAGGACAAATGTAGAAGATATGCATCAACTTTTCACTTGTTTTTTTTTTTTGTATTTTATTTTGATTTTATTATTCTCTTATCGCTCAGTAGCTTTTTCTGCAATCCCCCAACTTCGTAAATCTTGTTTTATTCTTGTATTGAATTGAATTGTATAAAAAGTCCATCTTGTTTGAGTTTAACGCATTCCCCTGATAGTTTTCATGTGATTTCTTATTACCATTTTTTGTTGTTGCGATGAAAATTAATTCAGATTTTCATAAAATTGTGCAATAAAAATTACAATTAACACGTTACGCTCCGTTTGACATTTGAATTAATTGAAAATATTGTAAACACACAAACGAAACAAGCAGCAGAAAAATTAAAGTGAAGAATTGAATGACTGGATGACTGACTGACTGACTGACGGATGGATGGATGAATGAATGGATAAATGGATGGATAGTTGGATGTTGGAAATAAGAATACAATAAAAAGGTTGACAGGATACACACACACACATATTTGTTTGTATGGAAATATTAAATTGTTTTGCTGTTTTTATTTATTTCCTTTTTACACAAAATACCCTATAAAACGAATTTCAAATTGTCTTTATCAACACGCATAATTTCTAATATAGTTTCCCATAATGTAAAATAATCCATTTCCAATAAACCTTTTGAAAAAAATAAAACCATTTGAGTTCGAATTTTTTCTTATTGAAGTTTTAGCGATTTATTTAGTCTCCATTTACCATCTGTCAATATAGTTTTATTTAAATTGTTTACTTCTTTCTTTATTGTAGAGGGGAAATGACTTTAATTTGTAGTGCAGTTTTTGTTAAGAAATACGAAGAACATAAGAGAAAAAAGAACTCAACTCCTTCACAAGATGAAAATCATTAAAAATTTCTAGACGAAAAGATTTTTCTATCATTAATATACCGTGACTCCTGTTTTGTAGTGATGCAATTTGGCTTTTTCATAATATTTTTAATTAATATTTAAATTTATGTTATTTTATTAAAGCGTGAAAAACAAGATATAAAATAAATTGCATATTTATTAATTGTTCGCCCTTTTTTGAAATGCTAACAACAATTACACAAGGTTTAAAGGAAGCAGTTGAAATAGTTATAAATATTAATTGAAATTAAAAATAGTACAGAATACTTCTAAAATGAGTTATAATAATAATATTTTAAACGATTTATTTAATTTGTTTGTATCTTTACCAAATTGTTTGTTATTGTCTCAAGAAGCTTTCTATTTCAAACAAATATCCGTAAAATTTCAAGTTCAAATGACATTTTTTAATAATTCTACAAATTGGGATCGGGAAGTGTATCTCCAAAGTTGGTCATCTCGGGTATAATGATTTAAAAAAATGCTAAAATTTCACTTACGATTTGATTGAAAAAAATTCTTACACTTACACCTACATACACTTAGTTATCCAACATATATCTCTTATAGTTTAAGAGATATTTAGACCAAAGTAAAATATTTACCTATTTTTTGAAATTAGTTCGGTTCCAAAAAATATTATCTGGTTTTTGTACAAAATTCGAAATAATTTTTGTGCAAGAATCATATACCTATGTGAGTTCAAAAAAAGTTATACAATATTGAAACAGAAATTAAGAAAAAATATTTTTTTCTAATTTTTTTTTTTTTAAAGTTGGTAACATTTCTTCACTTTAAAATCAAGTATTTCCTCCTGGACTATAAAATTTTTTTCTTAATTCTGAAATATTTTCTTACGCTCATACACTTTAAGCAAGTCGGAGGACATTATGCAAAACAGTTTCCTCGCATGTCCAATCGGAATTTCGTTAATTTTCAAATATTTTCTTTAGTTTTTTTTTTTTTTTTGAGAATAAAAAAACTGAAAAAAATCTAAGCAAGTTTTCCCCGAATTGCAATTTTGTTAGACAGATTTAACTCTTTGCTTTATGATTTTTTTATATTTTTTTAATTACAGAAAATATATTTGACAGTATCGTTTGCCATTTTTTTGACAACTACATGCTGTTGTAAATTTTGAATAAAAAGATACAAAAGCTTTCTTCCTTCTACTAAATTGTATGATGGAAATTTCCATTTCGTATAGAATCACAATGTTCATATTTTCTGAAAACTTGAGATTTCTATAATTTTATAATTAAATATCGAAAGATTCTAACATGAAGAATAATATTTAACCCCGAACATAAAAATAAAATTTTAACTGAAAGAAAACATTTTAGTCGATCTCAAATCCACTATGTTTTCAATCATCATTTTGCTTCAAGTTTTTTTCTGTGTGTAGAGTGAAATATAACATGACAGAGGAATTTGCTGTAAATGCAGGTATTCCGCAGGGAAGTGTTAGCTCTAGTTTTATATTAAATTTACAATTTTGATCAGTCTACGAGCAACAAATTAATAATGTTGACATTCCTTGACTACTGAAGGATAATCATGTTAGAAATGGCAACTGTCAACGTCGGGATTTAAAAATACCAATAGTTAAGACAAATTGGAGAAATATTTAATAAAACTTTAAGTTCATCCAATTTCACTTGCAAAACTAATTGTTTTCTGAGCACTTAAGGTAGGACCAGTCTACAGGGAATATGTTCTCTTAACAGAAACTTAGTTTTTAGATTAAAGATTTAAATATATATTGTTTTGCCTATGAAAGCGGAAAATTACATTTATCCATCGAAAGCTTTTCAGAAATCATACAGAAAAAAACATGAAGTAAAATCAATGTTGAGCATAGTTGATTTAAGATTGAATACATTTTTTTCATTTAGTTTAAATTGAACTTTTTTTACGTTTGTGGTGAAATAATTATTATAAGTTCTAGATCTTCTTCAATTTTAGTTACAATACAAAATGTACCAAACAATAATCTACTGAAATCAATATTTTTACCGAGTGGAAAACTAAACAAGTTTCAATTAAGGAAATGCAAAAATGTCGAATATGAAAAAGTTTCTTAATGTTGCAAGTTGGGCGGAATAACTTTTTTAACCTTTTGAACGGACGGATGTATAAAGTAGAAATATCAAAGGAGTGCAGCATTATAACTTTGGGAGATTGGACCATAAAGGGACTTAATGAGTAGAGATATATGGATGCAAAATGCGGTATCTCGGACATTTATATAGAAATCTTAGCTTCATATGACCTTTTCAAAAATGTGCTTAAATGTGTTATATATCTCTTATAGTTATTTTCATATAAACTTTCAACTTTAAAAATTTAGAAAATTGCGAATCCATTTACTGATAGTCCAAAATATGTATCCACTTTAAATATAAATAGTTTTAAATTTGAAATTTTAAAAATGTTTTTTTTTATTTTTTTACCCACTTTGCTCCCTTATAACTCCGGTTATGAAGTCCATGTTTAGATGAATTCCCTAAAGTTATAATGCTCCTTCGCTACCATTAAATGTAGCAAATTAAAAGTTTAAAGTTACAGATTTATTTTCAAAAAAATCAATATTGTCTCTCTGTATTAAAAATGAATTTGTGAAAAACATTGATTTTATCGCAGTGAATTAAGAGCTTTTCACCAATTACTTTTAGAGTGTAATACTTAGAAGACATCAAGTAGTAGAGAATACTAGTAAGATTATATTTCTAGAATTAAATATCATTTCATTATTCAATCTTATATATTACGAAACCCTATAAATTCTTATATATTCCATTCCAACTTACCTCCATGTTAAATCTGTTTTATCCCACTTGGGTCCCTGTAGTACATAACGTTTCATACGACCATGATGTAGATTATCGGGTGAGAATGATAATGAATGATTATTATCGCCGACACCACAACGTGGTCGTTTAATAAGTTTTTTCGTTTCACTATCGATTACGCCGGTCACTGGAATGTTGCCAAAACTCTGTAAAAATATTCAAACCACATAAAATAGCATTTTTATGTAAATTATATCGGTTTAATTCTTTAAAATAAAAAACTTTGCCATTTATTTTAAATCTCTGAAAATTTGAAAAAGAAAAGACTGTGTTTTTACCTGTAGATTTCTTATGGCCTCCTTAAGTTGTTCTTCCGTTCTTAAAGCTCCTGTTTCGATGTCTGATTTAGGAAGATAATCAAACTCCATCAAGTAATTGTACTGTAAGTAAAACAAATAAAAAAGAAGAAAGTGGAATATTAGTGAATGTTTGCTTACAATTTTCAGTTGGTTTTCGAAATTTTATAAGAATTTTAGGTTATTAGCATTTTTTTTTGGAACAACAATTTGAATATGGGCATTAAGCCAAGATGAACAAGAATCACTAGAAAATTAGTTTTGAAAGAGAAGACAGAGGGAAAACGACCAAAAATACTAATGCATATTTATGGCATTGTTGCTGGCCATTTATTCCTTTTTCTTCCTCTTATTTTTGGTACTTTGCAAAGGGACGAAACTTAAGTTCTAAACAAACAATAGTTTAAATGTTTTACGGAAAACTCTTAGCAACACCCTCATGTTGTTTGGTTTTTGCTCTTGCTGCTGTCGTTGTTGTTGTTGTCGTTGTTGTTGTTATTATTGGTGCTGTTGATATTTGTATTTGCCAAATTATCCATGTACTACGAACAACTAAATAACCATTTTTAGATTTTTATATCCCAAATCTGTTGCCAGCGAAAACTGTTGTATTTAAATGTTTGTGTGTATGTATGAGTATTGTAAGTATTTTGTGGCCAATCTATAATGTTTTTTCGTTTCCTTATTTTTCAGTTTTTATATCTTTAATACTTAAATCTATGACATGATTTTTAAAGTTAAGAGAGTAGAAAAAAATGCACTCACATATATTTTTTCGATTTGTTTTCGAATACCCTACACCAATATAGGCGATCTTTTTAGTAATAACAAATTTATGGTCATTAGGAAGAGCTACGCGATATATTGCTTAAAATCATCTATACATGTATAGACCAGTACACATATGTATAATATAAAGTGACTTTGTCACATTTACATGGGTATGAAGTTCAAAAATCAAAGTTCAGTCAGTCGAATACTAATGTTATTGACAGGATTTAAAGTAACTACTAAATTAAGAAATTGTCTCCTAACTAATAGTTTTGCACCATCTGTCAACTTTAGAGAAGTTCCATAGCTCAGTGAATTTAAAGCTCAACTTGAATTATTTCCTAACTCGATCTCACTAGAATGGTCAAAATTTAAATGTTTTATATTCAAAAGTACTTCTAAGATATAATGAGATCTAATTGTAATAGATGCAGAAAACTATTATTCGGCAATAGTGCTTAAAAAGATATCTCTTTTCAGAAATTTGAAGTACATGTCTCTAAAAGAGTGAGAAATTGATTTTGGGGTATATTAAAATTGTGCATATATTTAGCTTTCTTTCTATTGATGAAATACATACAGCTGCACGTTATAGTTAATACTTTATAAATCCAGTTACGTTTTTAGAAAGATTTAGAAACGTACTTTTTTGGAATTTTTATGTCTCAAACATTGATCAATAGTTTTCTTGCTAATAGAGCAATATAGCTGGTTTCAAGTAGCAAACTGCTTGGAACAACAACAAACAATGTGACCAAATTTTATTGAATTCTGACATAAGAATGATTCAAACAGACAGACGAACATAACCTTAACCTACTTAGATTTTGATTTGATGCAAAAATACATACATAATGGGGTCTTCTTCGTGATATCTACGAAATGTAAAAGTTTATATACCATCATCACTACCACAAGAGATATATCAAAAAGGCTGTATCATCATGTGTTTTAGTTACAATTTATACCATATAAGTAGTTGTAGGGTGTTGTATAGTCGGCTGTACTGACTATAGCTTTTCTTACTTGTTATTTCTTCGTTTTTTAATTCATTTTTGGTTTTTAGTTTTGTTGCAGATTATACATTTAAATGTATTTCACATTTACTTATTCCCATTACCCACACAGATGTATTAATGAATATTGCATACATATAAACTTATCCAAGTAATATATATTTTTATATATATATATTTTTTGGTATTACAACATTTATGGAGAATTTTCGTAAGATAAGAACGAAATACTTTAAAATATAAAGAGGCAGATTAACAAAAGTATGAAACACTTTTTGGCATCCACATCAAACGATACATTAGTTTAACAGAAGTTTTCAAAATTTTCATTATTTTTATTATAATTTCCATGACACATATTTAACATTATCAAATGCTGCTTCAGAGAAAATTAATTTCAAAATCTTATATATATATTAATATAACATATATTACTAAGATGATGATTGTATGAAAATCTACTAAAAATATTAGAAAATTGTATGCACAAATTTGTAAACATGTTGCCATACAACGTGTTTACAACGTTGTATGGGCAGACAGTCGCTGTCGAATTTAAGAATATGAAAGTATCACAAATATCGGTGTATAACTTTTTATTATTATTCCGATATTGTTATGTTATTTAAATCTTAAAATAGATCATAGAAATTAATATATTTAATATTAATATTTTTCAAAAAAAAATATTGCTGCTGAATTGTGGATGATTAAACGTATGTAATGTCAGTTTTTTGCATCTTCTTGGTAAACAATTTCATATTGCTGGTATTCGAGAGAATGTTGAAGAAAAGTTTAGAACCCAATAGAAGTCAAAATTTCTAAAAAAAATTCTTGGTGTGACAAACCGTATGCAGTTGCGGCAAATTAAACCAATCATTTGTAACAATGGACTCTATAAATAGAAAATTTACATCAGGTAATGTTTTCAAAAAAGGCTGCTTCCATTCATGAGACTTCATAATGTGATTTGACATCCTTTTACTATGGTAAACAAGCCCTTGAGTGGAACAAGAACAATAGTGTGGTATTTGTACCAAGATAGTAAAATTCTCCAAACTACCGGAGCTAAGTCTAATGAAGATTACTAAAAGCTTTAATGAAAGGGATTCCGAAAAAATTCAAAATTTCATCACTATTAATCAGGGCTATCAAAATGTTTTTTGTAAATTGTAATAATTATTTCAATGAAATAAAAGAATTAAAACGGTAAGTTTATTGGTTTCGTTTTTATTTACATATATGTATAATTAGAAATTTTCGATCACACTCCTACTTCAGCTATGGAATTAAATCGTTCTTTAGGAGGTGCCCTTCGTACGACGCCGAACAATCCTACATTGGCTGATCTTACGGTCAGCTATTATACTTGATATTTTGGTGATGTGGACTAATAGGAACTATAGTCTGGCATCCATTTTAGGGAATATTAAAGAAATCTACAATAAGATTGATTATTGTATACCTGCCACCCTCCTGAACAGGGATTTTTCTGTAATACTTATGAGTGAACTAATTATATGGGCATGTGTCTCGGTTATCAGTAAACCGGTCAGATGGCTTAGGTAACATAGAATATTCAATAGGAATATTGTAATCTCTATGTACTACATCTGATATGTGATTGTTAGACAACTCTAAATGTGAATGTGAGATATTCCAACCTGAAGTTGATCTTGATAGAGGGACATACTTTTGTTCCCGGAAATATTGTTGCAGATGAACTGACTAAGAATTATGCTTGTCTCATATCTAGCCAGATTTGGCTCCATTATGATAAGTCCAGGACAGAATGCAATAAGGGGTTTTCAAGACAGTTGCTAGGAGATTAAATATGTCTATCAACGAATTCTGTAGATGTTGTCTGCTTTGAGAAATGCTGCTTTTGGCAGATAAAATATGCATGATTTGGCAGATCTCTGCGGTATTGATATCAAGAGCATATTAGAATTCCCATATGGGTAACAAATAGGGACAGCCTAAGGACACAAGTGAGATGTGCAATAGCTATACGGTATCCTACGGACCATAACATAGTGTATTGTACCTCAAATATCTATAGTGATTAGGTTTCATCAACATTAATATTTTAAATTGTAAATTATACAATTGATTTTTTTAGTCCAAATAAATTTGGAAGATTATTTTATATCAACATTTTATAAAAATTTACATTAAAAATGGTTTTTATGTCCTTTTACACTTTATAATTCATATTTGATTTATTTTGAAAATTACACACTCGATTCAATCTCTATTTGAAAATTTATTTTATTTCTGACATACAAAAATATTTATCAAATATTAAATTTTGTTATAAAATATATAAATTTTCTTTATCCTGTAAAGTGTAAACTGAATGCCCAATTTATATTTCCCCATTGTATTGATATATGAAATTTTTATTTTAATTAAAATTATTAATAAAATAAAATAGAATAGAATAACCCATAACTACATAAATGTTGCATATTATTATTTTCAATATTCAATTTTTTTGTTTTTTTTTTTTCTCGGTTGGTAAAAATATTATTGATTACTTTTTATTTATTTTTGGTTCAGAGTTTAATTAAACACTTTATTGTTGCCACACATCCACTTCATTATTGGTTAATTCTTAACAATTATTTTAAAGCTGCACTTTTAACAATTTACTCGCATCGAATTTGTTTCACAGCACAGTGTGTCCATTTGATTTTATTTTGGAAATAATTGTGTAACTTTAAAATTGTAAGAGATATCATAATTAAATTTCACATAGTCAGAGCTGAAGTATTTTTGATCTGATATGGTCAAATGATAGAAACAAAAGCACACACACACACTGTTTAAGCATAACATTTACATGTATAAAGAAAGTGTGTAAAAAGAGCACATTTGTCGTAGAAGTTTATGAAAAATAGTTAAATTTAATCAAAGGAAACCAAGTTTAGGGTGAATTTTCACACGTTGTAAAACTTCTGACACTTGTCGTTGGAATCTATCTATAAGTTGAAGATTCAGAATTTTTAATGAATACCGATATTTATTTCAAAGTTTAATACGTGTATACACTTATCCTTGATTCAAGGAATTAAGAAAACTCAAACTTTTCCACACGGAAATGCCCAAAATCTCAATCTGTAAAAACCATATTTACAATTTTTTTTTACTTAAATTGTAGTTTTGTCAAAACAAGGCCCGTCCGGCAGAATATTTACATATGTATCTATGTTTTAGCTCTGCGATTTGAGAACTTAACAAGAAATTATTTATTATTATTATTATTTTTTTCAAAATAGACGCAGGGGCATGACTCTGCCCCAATCTCATACAAATGCACATTTTCGTATTCCCATTAAGATTTCTTTATAAAACAATAAAAAAATTATAAATTGAAATGGTAAAAATAGAGTTAAATAAGATCAATTGGGTTAAACATTTATTTCGACTTGAATATTTCCGCAACAATAAATGATGGTTTAAACATGTATGCGTATTTTTTATAGACATTTACAAGTTCTATCTGTATACAAAATGTTTTTTCTCGCAATTCATAAAAGAATTTTTGGCGAATTTCTGAAAAATTAACATTAACAAAGTGGTCAGGTTTGGAGGGTCACTGACTACGCCCCTGGTATTATAGGGGCTTGTATTCTTCCAGATCAACTCAAAAACATCACAGCCCTGACTATGGGAAATTTCATAAAGATACCTCTAATAAAAGTTTAAGAATTTTTTCAAAAAAAAAAATCGATTTGGAACCACTGTACACAGTGCAATGCATGCTTGTATGTGCATATATGTGTGTAGCCATCAAGTTGCATTGAATTTTTAAAAATGAAAATAATTATGTTAAATGTGATATTGTCGTTTCTTTAATACAGATAATCTATTATTAAAATATTTATTTATTTATGTGATTTTTAATTTACAAAAATTGCATATGCAGGTATTAAGGAAAGACTTTATTATTTGAAAATAAAATTAATTGAAAACTTATTATGGTTTGAAGCAATTAAATTTAAGATTTAAATCAATAAAAACGTTAAACAAAACAAGAGAGTATAATGTAATCAGCAGATCTGAAAATTTAAACTCTAGAAATAACATTCATACAAACAAAAACTTAAAAGATAAATTTGTCATACAGTGTTTTTAAATGAAACAGTTTAATAATTCACAGAATTTTGCCACAATTTTATTTGCAGGCGGTTAAAAATTCACTGCCCCAATCGCAAAATTATGTAGCCTATAAATTCCATTAATGACAATACTATATTTATCATAAATTTCATGAAAATATATTGAATCCTTTATTTACAGAAGTATTAATTATATCCCACAACTAAGGATTGAGATCGAAATATATTTAACACACATTTTTCATTAGAATTTTTAACTCAGGTATTATTTTTTATTTTTTAATAAAGTCACCTCGAAAAATATGTCAGATTTTAAAGTTGTCCAATCATTCTGCCGTCAAACTGTTTGTAATATTACTAAACAGACCGATGATATGTGGTTCAGGTAAAAAAAGAAATTTTAAAAGAGCTTCAAACACAATCGGTAGGAATGGCGCCCCGAGCTCGTACTACTTGTAACGAAAAGTTTAGTTTGTTTATAAAACAGGCAATGCTGTGGCAAGACTGACAGAAACGTCGCTAAAAATTTAGAGGCAAAAACAAAACAAAAATTACCAATCTTGGTAAGACATGTAATACGCAATTGCGGCAAAAGAAGTCAAACATTTGTTGCAACCGAAATTTTTATCATGGAATGCTGATTCTATTCATAACAAAAAACAGCATAAAAAATTCATATCAAACGGGCAAAAGAATGAAAAAGGTATTTTTCTTAAAGAAAAAATTAAATTAGACAGTCCTGACTCATTCTCATCTTATTGGCACGGTTTGAGATCAAACAATGCTTGGATGTCAAAACGTAACTTCGGCGGTGGTAGTGTTATGGATTGGACAGCGTTTTCTGCAGTTGGCAAATCTAAACATTTTTTGTTTCAACAAAAATTAATTAACAATGCTGCGGTATATATTTCACAGTTTAAATCATATCATAACGAATGCAGCATACTTCTGTACGACTTGCAGTTTGGACTTAAACTAAAGGCTTGAACAGCACACAAACTGATCTTTATACCACATTTCTGAGGTAATCCACAACAAATGCTATGTAGACTGATATTGCGTTTATAAGAATATACCTTTAAAAATGACAGTTAAACTCTAGAATAAAGTTAAAATCAAGTAAGAATGCTATATTCGGTTGTGCGAATTTTAAATACCCTGCACCACCTACGTTATCTAAACAAGCCCAAACATCTATGCTGCGAGAGTTATAACAGAATATTGCGCGATAATTGTCAAATAAAATACATGTATTAAAGATGGTTAAAAGAAATTTCAATTTATTTCTCATTTTACAAACTTATAAGCTAAATCCAAATACGGACCGATATTCGTCAAATTAGAAATATTGATATTGATACTTTTTAATAAAATTGGCTATTATTTAAGAGTTTTATAAGCCTGTTTTATATGGGATCTATAAAAAATAAGGTCCGATTAAAAAAGTAAAATAATTATTGTGCCGAGAAAATTGCAATTAAATTGTTTAATATTTTAAACTTTTATAAGCTCAAAAACGTCTTCCAAGAAGAAGCCGTAAATGGATCCTACAGCAAAACATGGACTGATATTCGTGAAATTAATAAAACATATTCAAGACAGTTACTTTGTTAAATTTCAATGGAATTGATATATATTAGAGAGTGTTATAAGCTGAAATTCATATACCGGGAAGGTACCTTATATGAGAGCTAGGTTAAATAATGACCCCAGTATAATTTAGTGTTTTTGGGTTGACATTTATATCCAAATAAAGATATATGGCAATTTTCACAAAATTGTATTTAAAATTGCTACAAAAATGCTCAATGATTTTGGGGTGCATCAATATTTTCCATATTTTAGTTTATTACTTTTGTTCTACAGATCCAATTTTAATGATTTTCTGCACGAAGAGAAAATATGCGTAGCTTTATGTTATGGTCACGGTTCATTGGAGGTATTAGAAAAGTTGTTCTTCGAAAACTTCAGGTTTTCTCAGATATCGTTCTATAACTTTCTTGCTAATCGACTCAGATGTTGATTTGATGCAGGACTGTATAATCTTTATGGGGTCTTAGATGATTCCTTTTTGTCCTTACACGCGGAATGATAATATACCCTCATCACCACTTGTGGTAAAAAATAAAATGAAATAGAAATGAAGGTTGAATATTTAATACGAAATATTTTTTTGTTTAACTTTTTCTATTTCTTCAAAATGTAAAGGACACAATATTTGCCTTCTTTGGCATTTGTGGAACAAATTACCAAAATGAAACGAAGTCGTATTGGTTGCATTTAATATGACATGAAATCTCTAATCAATTTGTCAAAGAAATTTTATGTGCCCAAAATAATTATTCGATTTAAGGATGCTCCTTATATCAATGTTCGAACTATTTTTATAAAGATAATAATATTAAGATACGGGACACCCTTAAATATTCATAAAGTTAAATCTAAAAAGTTACATCAAAATAATACTCTTACGACATCAACATACTGACGTAATGATATATACA
Source organism: Cochliomyia hominivorax (assembly GCA_004302925.2). NCBI lineage: Eukaryota > Metazoa > Arthropoda > Insecta > Diptera > Calliphoridae > Cochliomyia > Cochliomyia hominivorax. The sequence continues at coordinate 33,051,760 of PYHX02000494.1, forward strand.
TGCATATGTATGTGTATACAAAAACACGTGTACATTTGATAATTTACCTATGAAATAATAAATTTATTATCTCACTGACAAATGAAGAACATAAAATTATTTAAAGAACCTTCCGAATTTCAGATAACAACAAAAATACTGTTCATATATAGAAGAAATAAATAATAAAACAGATCTTAAGGTAAAAATGTTTAAGGAATTTATTCCTTAAATATAAACATACGTTTATGTACAACAAATTTACTTGTATCTATTGAAAGAGGGAGAATACGTTTATAGGTATTTGTGAAATATGTATTACAACAGTTACTCACATACAGACATAAATGTCAAAAGACCATTAGATAAAGTACATTTGTGATTTTGGAAATTTTGACAGGTACTTTGTTCCAACTGTCAAAATGAAATTTAAACATTTACCCAAACACATACAACCATACATCAGAGTACATTTTAAAATATCCACATTTGAATATTAACATCCATCACACATTAAATTTGATGAACTATTCTAATGTTATTTATACACATTATTTTATCACAAGCTTTAAAAGCTCCTGTTGGGATGTATGAAAATAGATGGAGGCATTTTTATATAATTATGGGTGGCCGGAAAAAATTTTATTAAAAGTGTTTTAAAGAGTGTCCACAACGTCACAAGGACAGATAGCCGTACAGATGGACGGATATGTAGAACTTCTGTAACTGTAGGTCATTAGTTTATTATATTCTTGACTAAGTCAACAACGTTATGTCATATATCATGTAAAATTTCAATAGATGGGCAAAATTTACGGTGAAAAAGTTAAATATATATTTTTTTTGCAAATTTGTAATTATTTTTAAATAAAAGGATATTTTATAATTTAACTAGAAACTTCTTACATTATTTTGATTGTCTTTAACGAAATCCCGAAATTCCCAAATATTGTTAAAAACATTCCCAAAAATGTTTTTTTATGTTTTTTTTTATTTCTCTCCAACCGATATCAGGGTGCAAAAACTTTCATTACCAAGGATTTTAGAACACATCAAGCTATGCACATTTTTTTCAAAGGCCAGCATTTCGATTTGAAAAATAAAGTCGAATATTCGAATATTATGAAAAATAAGTCGAATTTCAAAAACTCTGGGACTTCAAAAATAAAATTCTAAAACCTTTTTTAAATTACAAAAAAGCCTATAAAGTAATCTTTCAGAGACTTATAAATACCAGTGTAACTACTTCTTTTTGCCAAATGTCAGTCCATTTAGCCGACTTAGGACGAAGTATATGAGCTCTGATAATACATATAAGAAATTATTTTCTTTATAACTATCGTTTTATAATTTTACATTACTGCGTCATGGTGTAAGTTTTTATACAGTCGATCTTAACCGAATTACTTTAAACATAACACTTTCTCGAAGATATATCAAAATTATAAATTTATATGTTTCTGTGTATACGAACTTCAATGTATTTCAATTGTAAAAATGCAAATAATATTCATACATTTTTTAAATAAATTGTATTTAGTCACACACTGCGTTTATGGGAGTTGAAGAAGCTCTTAGATAAACACATATATATGTAAATGTGTGAGTAAATTTTTAACTATATATAATTATATTAGGATAACTCGTATTCTATTTTAATACAAATCTATTTAATTTTTAAAATAACTTAACTTTTAGATTAGTACGCATCATATCGAAATAATCAATATTTTTAAATTTAATTTATTTTAAAAATAATTCATGATAAATATAAATAGAATAAGAAGCACCCTAATATATTTTTGTCTCGGCATTGATATTTACATATTTATGTGTGTGTATGTTTAAGTGACATAATTGAAATTGGCATAAAGTGGAAACTTATGTTTTCAAAATTTTAATAATTTTCTTATGCAAAAATTCAAACACAAGCGCGCACATATTTTCCTACACAAATGAATTCATGTAAATTTCATTAAAATTTTAATGTTCATATTTGTATGTTTGCATTATAATTGCACAAGTGTTTCTATAACTATTTTTTGAATATAGTCATGTACACATGTATGTGTGTAGATATATTTTAAGAATGTGAATGTGTAAAATTATTTTAATACGTTGGTATTACAATTGCAATAAGCTTAAGTGTTTAATACATCTACAAAACTTATTAGCGCCATATTCATTTCCTTACATGCATACTAACACTAACACAAATTCTAAAACCAAACAACAATACAATTACAATTGCCACTAAAGTTACCGCCACCACTACATATTACATAAACATCAACTCTACTACCACCGTTATCATTTAGTTAATAATAATGGATAACAGGATTATGAATGGAAATTTTCAATAAAAATTTTATTTATACTTACTAATACATGTGTAACTAGAAATACTTTACACAAGTGTAAACAAATAACAGAAATGTAAATAATAAAAATAATTTGTTGGCAAACAAGCTGTAGTTGTAATAGAAGTGACTAAAGTTTTGAAATGATGACTTGACGCTAAGACTTGCAAAATTTTCAAATTCGATCGATTCATATACGAATATAGACAATAGAGATTACATACATACATACATACATACATACATACATACATACATACATACATACATACATACATACATACATATGTATCTATTTCTATAAACAGGTACATAAATACATATTATAGATGCTACATAATTATTTAGGCAAAATTAGTAGAATATATTTCATTTTCAACTGTTAATATAAAGCTAAATTCAATTTTTAAATCTGCGACCGGTATATATGGAGTGAGATCATAAAAATGTATGAAGTTACCTTTGTAAAACATGTCAGTTATTACGTTTAATGTCAAACAAAAGAATTTATTTTTAATCTGATTGAAATAAGTGACCAGAAAAAGGTACGTGATGAAATTATTAAATATTTCAACAAAACCCAACTTGGTCCTATAAAAAGTTGGCTAAGCAATCAAATGTCTGCCGTCAAAATATTTCCAATGTTATTAAACAGTACTGGGAGAGCTTGTCCGCTGATAGAAAACCAACGAGTTCTGTATATGCCAAAATTTACATCAAGAAATGTTTACAAAAAAGGCTGCTTTATTCATAAGACTTTATAACGTGTCCACTTATTTTTGGTCTGACTTGGTATCTTTTTACATTAAACAAACCCTTGAGTGATGACTATCTGTTCTAGCAAAGTGATAGAAAAAAATATATTTTTTGTAAATTGTAATAATATTTTCAGTTAAATAAAAAAAAACTGAAACTGTGATTTTGTTGGTTTCATTTTAATTATCATATATGTATGCTAAGAATTTTTTGCTATCACTCCTTAATTCACAAGTATTGTGTTAAGTAATTTTTACTATATCTGAAGATTTTTGGAGTTATTTTAGTTTTATAATTATTAAATATTTTCTAACAAATGTTTTTTTAATATTAAACATTCTAAATTCTAAAGTAAGAAAATTATTATTTTAGGAATTTGGAATTTAGGTATGTCATATCTGAAAAAGCTATAATAATATTTTAGAAAAGATTTTTACAAATTGGAGATATTTCAAACCCCAATTCCAGGAAGGGACCTTATTTAACAACTTAAAATGTTGCGATATAATGAGGATAAATTACAGATGATTCCTACATTGCAATTTGAGTACGTAAAAGGTAACTTTTTAATGAATGCATTGTTCGAAACCTAAACAATTTTCTTTTAATTTACTATTCAACAATATACCATTTATCCAAAACACAATAAAAATAATATGATCTTAAATGAGCTGTTCGAAACTTAAGCAACTTTTTACGTTTCGTATCATATGTTCAGTAAGCATAAATTGAAAAAACCGTTATAATAAATGTAGGCAGTGCTTTAAACTCTGTTTTTGGTCAGTTTATCAGCTCCAGAATACTTATAAAGCATCGCACTCAATCTTTCCCTTAAACCAATCTTCGACCAACTTTGATGGCTGCTTCCGAGAATTGTCGCGATGTGTTAGCTCACATCTAACTTAACGTACCACATGAGGGGTAAAAATGCTCTGAAGATAAAACTGTCCATTTTATGGCGATTTATATAAAAGGATTAAAGCCATCCTACCCCTAACTTTGGTATGCTACGAATGTAGTCACTTTTATTTTGTTCTTCCTACTTGACACACTTCATCTTCAATTTATTTGTTTCACCACCAATGGATGGATAGGATTTTATAAGAGAGTTTTCTGAAAATATAAAAGACTGAAAGGGACAAGGGGAGAGATAACCCAAACAAATTTTAATTAACGAACCAACCACACCAAAGGATATTTTACTCATGAGTGTAGGGCTAGAGAGTAAAGTACTTAAATAAAGTAATAGAGACAACAAATGGTACCGTTTGTATAAAATAAATAATAACATTTACTTAATACTAGTAAATTTTTAGTAGCAAAAAAAAAATCGGTGTTATTTCGTACCCGTCACAGTTGAATGTAGCAAATTTCAATTATTCATTTATTTAATTAAAAAATGGGTCAATTAAAATTTTTAGAATCCATTATTAAAAACATAGAATGATAAATATTATTATAACGATAAGAGCGGCTAAAATTTATTTACTACCATATTCATAAAAATATATATAATAATAACAACAACTACAACATAATAAATAAACAGTTATTTAAATAAAGCAATAAATCTTTTGGTAATTTGTTAACAAAACTACAACAAAATATTTGAAAATCCATCAGAACTCATTAGAATTCAATGCATAAAATTTCCCAATAGAGAACACGAATTAAATGTTAATTTATCAATGGATTGAATGAATAAATGAATGAATGGTTTAATGAACAAATGAATGAATAGTCAAATGACCATCTAACTAAATGAACCAATGACGATATGAGTGGTGAAATAAAGACTATAATTACAAAACATATTCTCATATCAAAGAGATACAAACAATTTAATGATTCGATCGTTATTTAAATGTCTGACTTGAAACAGAATATAGAAAACAGAGTTTTAAAGGAAGGATTTTAAGCGGAAGTTATAAAACTTATGAAAAATATTTGGCGACTAATAAATGCAATTTTGTTTATTGAAAGTTTAAACTTGTGAACTAAGAAGTATATATCTGAAGTTGTGATTGTATTAATCTTGCCGAGAACCGAGTATTTATCAAAGTATGGAAAAACTCGGAGCAAAATCTCTATTTTGAAATCATCTTCATTTCTACTCTTTGCGAAGATTAAACATTTTTTTTCGATATTTTTATTTTCGGAGCAAAATAAAAAAATATTTTACTCTTCTTTCAGTTAAGCTTAAAAAAGAGGATTATTTTTTAACTCGCTCTAAGAATGCGAAATGATAAAAAAACAAAAAATATTGTACATCTAAACATAAATTAATATGTGATTACGTTTGTATATTCATACTAAGGTTGTAAACATACAAACATCTATTTTTCTGCTTAATTAAAAACATTTTTGACTGCAACACACAACTTCAAAACATGATTACCTTTTTTGATTTTTATCATTCTTTTTTTTTTTTGGATTAAAATATTTTCAAAGAGGAATAAGAAAAAAACTCTTTTTTAAACTCTTGTAAAATCCGATCTTACAAAGAATACAAAAAAGTTGAAGCCGTACCTCATTATTTATATTGTCTGTAATGTGCAAACAAGTAAGTTATAGACGATATAGACTGACTTCATAACACCCACCACTAACATGGGTTTGTTATTTTTCATTGGATAAAACTTGCTTTCGCACCTGTTGAGCCTTGCATGAGAGCTAAATGAAATTTGTTCGAAAAATGAAATATTATCCATTTAAATCTAAGTTAAAAAAATAGTTTGAAAATATAAATGAATATTGCAGGGACTATAAGGATTTTAAAGATGTTTAAATTGAATGTATGGGACAAAAACTAGGATTATATTCCACTTAAACGAAGTTGAGCTTAACTGCATAATGGCCGTTCTCAGATATAGCGTAGATGCATTGTAAAATTTTTACAACTCCCAAACCTGTAACTTCGTAAATAACTTATCGACATATACAGTAAGAAATTGTTATAACTGGAATTATACTCGGAAGCACATAACCTAAAATTTATACGCTTAGATATTATTTTCAAATTCGTGGGCAGGTTAAATACACGACCATAAAACCTCATTCCAAACCGATAATCACCTCTTCATAAAATTATTTTAAGACTTTCTACCTGAGCTTCCCGCACCGATGGATTGATGGATGGATGGATTTCACTCTTTAAAATATCTGTCATAAACATATGGCGAAAAATTGTACACATGAACATTAAGCTAAATTTTTATGTATGAAACATATTGAAATGACTTGATAATTATAGTAAAAGTGACACAAATACAAACAAACTAATATGAAAAATGAACCCAAATGAAAAACTAAACATAATGTGATTTTCATTCAGTTGTTTTCTTTTCATTATTATTTTTGCATAAAAATTATAAATTTTGCTAAAAATATATGAAAGTCAATAAAGAAAACAAAAATAACAAATGTTTGTACGAAAACGGAAATCAAACGAAAACAGAAAAATTCTAATATAAAACAACAAATTTATAAATATACAAACAAAATAGACTGACAGACAAACAGACGGACATAATCTCACTTATAGAAACAAATGTTAATTAACACATCGTTTATTATTTTTATATATTTGTATATAAATATATTTGATACGAGTTGTTAGATTAAGGTAACATCCGCAAAATTGTATTTGATATTTCTTGAATCCACATTTTTTGGTAATTCCTAAGTTTTATTCAATAATCCTGTTGTAACAAAAGTTATAGCTGTTTGTGGTACAATCAGGAGAGGAGATCCTTCCGATACAAAGAAAAAAATATCGATTACCTTATGCACTTCATCACTGGTAAAAATGTAAGACGGTAGGACAATGAAGTGTGGTACCACTTGCACAAAGCAAATTGTTATTGTTTAATAACATTGACTCGAGAGTTTAACTTTTTAACCAAAATACTTTTTAAAAGATTTGTTGCGTAGGTAAATTTTAGGTCGGATGGGGACAATGACACAGGAACATCTTTTAACATGCAAATTTTGAATATCTCAGCTACCATTTTCATCATTCAATTTTAACCTCTTAATTTGAAAGAAATTACACGGACATATGACCCTGGAGAAAGCACCCCATACAAAGTAAATGTTACTTTTTATATCTATTGGAAGATTTGAAAAAGTTAACTAGAGATAAAAAGACTTATATATGTGCAGACATGTTCAAAGCTCAGTCCGTATGATTAAAATAAATAATTTGATAAATATAGGTCCATACATGGTCATAGATCCCATATAAGGTCCCTTCTCGGAATATGCTTTTAAGTTTTCAAAACTCTCAATATAGACTAATTGGTTTTTATTATTTCCAAATTTCCACAATATAATCTTTCTAATTTGACGAATATCGGTCCATATTAGTTTATAAAAGTTATAAAAGTTTAAATATCAAATCGGTACAAATATCGGTGCAACTTGTTATTCTTAAGCTCTTAAATTTAATTCATTTAAGTTTTTTAAAATGTAAATGTAGAGGATATTTAAAATTCCGCACAGCCTAATATAACATTTTTACTTGTTTTGTTTCCGTATAAAGGCGTCAAGGTTGTTTAAGCGTTTTCGAATAGGGGCGTGCAAATCATAATATATTTTTTTACTTCATAATATTGTCATCTGTGACATTGTGAGCAAATATCTAAAGGAAATTTGAAAACGTCTGCGCATCAAAGTAACCGTTGGTGAAATTTTTTTCAACTGCTTGGGACTTTTTATCCCCCTTTTTAAAATTTAGATTTTCGTCATAAAACTTTACGAAATTTCATTAATTTAGCTTAAAAATGATATTAATAAATTTTATATAAATTATGGATAAAAAAATAAAATTAAGAACGATAGAATCATAAAAAAATTAATAAACGATACTTCTGCGAAATCATAATGGACTTCGAAAAAGTGATAAATTTAAGAAAAACTGAGTTTTTGGTTAATATTCCAAATTATTTCAACATTAAACGGAAAAGAGTGCAAATTAATAATTTAAAACTATTCAATTTAGGTGAATTAAAACTATGGCGACGACTTTCGTTCCACAAATCACCTTTAAGATGCGACTTTTTTCCAAAATCCCCTTTCTGTGCGCTGTTACCTTATTTTATAAACGCTCAGTGTAAACAAAAAAACACATAGACGTTTATTTCTAAACATGTGCGAAATTAGTTATTCAAGTGTATTCGTTTTGCACAAACATATTTATGTTTATATAAATGTATTTTTGTTGACCTGCCACATGTGAATTGACTGAGTGCCTTGCCGGCTGGCCGTCTGGAACGAAGTAAATTTGAAAAACAATACCACAACTTGTATGACAGGATGACTAATAATACAATTTGACCAAATTAACAATATGAACACGAATGCCAAAACACAATAACAACAAATATACAAAATTTTACAACTTACAAAATTCGTTGGCTTCGAAATTAAACAACCCTAAATTATTAAATATTTCATGAATTATTTTTTCATATTAAAAACTTTAATGCAAAAAGTCAAAATATCGATTAATTTGTAAGTGCACCCACAAGTTATCAAACTGTGACTCTAAAATAGACAGAATTCAAATAATTAATTTCTAAATGTGTCACAACACAACATCAAATACTTGGGCCGCTTCGCAGGCCAAATTATCAAAATAATGTAAATTATTTCATTTCATGACGCCATTCAGAATAAGCTTTTTTCAAGCAAATAAGTCCATTATAAGACTCACAATTCTTCAGATATTCATTTTATATACATATAAAAATGAATCTGTATTTGTTTAGGACTTTCACACAGCTAAAATGCTGCACCGATTTTGCTTAAATTTTCACAGAATGATATCAGGGGGAGGTGTACCCCATACAAAGCAAATGTTGATTATCGAATATCTAAAAAATAACCATATAGAGAATTTTCATTTTCCCAAGGATTTAATTTACTGGACAAAATATAGGATAAGTTCAGGAGAAGAGGTAGCTCCCATAAAAAACAAATATGAATTATCGAATATGTAAAGAACTGTAACATCAAGAATTTTCAAGTCGGAATCACTTCCTTAAGGAATTGCTTTACTGCACATAATATAGGACGAATAGGATCAGAGGAAGAGGTAGCTCCAAAAAGAGCTAATATTAATATATAAAGTACCATCAAAGTGGGACTTCCTCCAGGAAACAGTTTTACTGAATAAAATGTATTACGTATAGGATAAGTGGAAAGGTAGGTCACATAAAATCTTGTGGAACTACTACTGCGAGAGTTAAACAATTTGTTTCCATTAACTGTGGAATTGGTTCTCCTTGTACAACTTTTGCAGCTAGAATTTATAAACTTAGACCCAATAATTTTCATGTAAAACAGTTTTACGCGAGAAAACGCCATATATAACTATTATAAATTGTCAAATATCTAAAAAACTATTTCATATAGGGATTCCAAATTTTTGTAAGTTTCCTATGAAACATGTAGGATCTCGAGGAGATGTACCCTCTATTCAAAGAAAGAATTAACAATTGAATTGGCAAAATCCACGTTGCACCATTTATTAATACACCTCTTACGGAATCTAGGACTGAGGAGAATGTTTGTACAATGTAATATTTTAATTGTGAGGGTGGTTAATACTCCACTGGTACTATCGGAACAAGTTTAGCCCATTGTTTCTTTCCAAGTAAACAAATATTGTTATTCACTCACAAACAAACACATAGCAATTTTTATATGTATAGACGAATAATTGAAAATATGACAAAAATATTGATTGCACTTTATTCTCTGTCATCTTCATCTATTTGTAAAGATGAATTTCCGAATGAAAATACAAATAAAAAATGCAAAACTTATGAACAACAACAATCGAAACTATTTCCGTTTTCAAAATATGTGTATTATTGTCGATATGTGTGTATGTATTTTTGGTAGACAGTCACTCTTAAACGAAATATACATCAATGGATATTTACTTAATTTATTCTGTATTTATATATGACATTTGGACATAAATTATGACATTTTATACCTACACAAATTGTATCCAAAATACTTGAAATTAAGTTTAAACGAAATTAATACAGATTGCCACACGAACGCATATGTTTATGTGCATGTGTCATGTTTAATGATTCATACAGGCACATTTCGAAAAGAAAAAATATATATTGTGGTCAATAACGATTAGGCGATACCCTACATTATGATTTATTAATGTAATTTAATTTAAAATTATGAAAATAATATTAAAAGCTAATTTTATATATTTCTTACAATTTACTGCCGATTAGAATAAAAAACAGTATATAGAAGAATCTATGAAAAATTATGAAACAAAAATTATATGGAAGCTATGATAAATTCAGGACCGATTGAAAATTTCCAACATCGATTTCAATTTATATTTGAAAATTACAAATTAATATTACAAAATTTATTTTTATAAAATTTCAGATTCTTATGAAAACACTATTCCGGAAGACATTTGTATGGACTCTATAGGAAATAATGAAATGACCATAACTAATGGGTTCGTACTTAGGACAGGATAATACTGCATGTCACATTTCATCAAGAAATCTTTAAAACTGCTGTATGTACATTGAACATTAGCTATTCATGGAATGGATGAAGAGACGGACGGTCAAGGTCAAAGTGGAGTTGGTATTTCTGGCCGTTCAAGGCGTTTAAAATTCCTTTAAAAACGCAGCAACAGTAAAATCTATGTATCACTGGAAAAATTATGCCTTTATTGTTACACAAATTAAATTTTAAATACTTTTTCATGTAGGATAATATGGATATCGAATATCTTTAGAACTCATCGAATGTACGACCCTTCTAAACATAAAATTTTTAACATCACAATAATTAGCATGAAATTAGACTTGTGCAAGTCCCGCAGTTTTAAGTGACATCATCATCCCGTGCCCTATCCAAAAGACCTATAGCCCATAATATTCTCTACTTAACTGAATATCTAACGCTAAATCTCATGGAAAGCTTCTATATATTAACAACAGTTTAAAATCACTATAAACAAGGAGTAAAAATGTTATATTCGGCTGCGATGAATCTTAAATACCATCCACGATTTGCATTTTGTATGAGTTAAAAATACTCATCGGAAAACAAATTATTCTCTTATTATATTAAACCCCGATTACGTAAAAAATCTCAATAAAAACTATATTGAAATATATTCTTAAAATCACTTTTAAACTTTGGATCATAGATTTTAATAACTGGTTTTGTTAAAAATTTAATGTAAAAAAAATAATTGTCCTATATGAAAGCAATATTCACAAAATAAGCTAAATATATAGAATACAATTAGGTAAATGTCTGAATTTCTAATTTTATATCTAAAAGTCTTATAAGCGTAAAACTTTTTTTTAAATGCGAGATTGGGCAGAAGCTATAAAATGTGTCGAATTTCAATAAAATTGGTCTATATAGCTTGAAAACCAATTACGGGAAGGGAGCAACCACAATGTTGGTTATAAGTGTTAGCTACCAAAAATGAATGAACCACACTCGTATAAGGGTATTATTTAATTTATGCCTAAGAGCGCAATATATTATAATGGCACTAATGTACATTATTTTAGAATATAATAAGACTAATTTGTTTCAAATTTCATTAAAATCGCTTTACATTTAGAAGTTGTGTAACCTTAAATCCCAATATCGGGAATAACATTTGTATGAGGGCTAAGTGAAATAGGCATCGTCATTGTGCCAAAGTAATAACCATGCCAAATTTAAAAAATTAAGATATCTTTAAAACGGCGGTTTGTATTTTGTTCACAAGGTTTACATGGACAACCAGCCAACCGGAATAACATCGTTAAATCAACTCATAAAGTAATTCCGAATAAAACGATATAATTAAAAGTGGTGGTAGCGCCTTTTTCTGCCCGTTACAATTTTTGTACAAACGCATAACATCTAAATTGGTGTAGGGTATAATAATTGTGAGGATTTTCAGCCAACTTCCTACATGCTGGGAGGGAGCCGATGCTAAAAACATAGTTAGAAAAACAACTGTGAAAAACTTCAACCGAATTGGTCTATAATTCAGAGTTTTAAGTTTAAAACGATAATACTTATACAAGAATACATCTACTTTCTTATTATATCAAAATAAATATATGTATCAAATTTCAGAAAATTATCTTAAAAATAGCGATTTATATAATTAGATTAATTAGGAAATTTGGGGTTGTCTCAGATATTTTTAGATCTAATTTTGATTATTGAAAAAAATGCTGAATTCGGACAATTATTCTAGGCGTGAGAATGTTTTCAACGAACAAACGGACATAACTTAGTATTACCTACGGAATGACAAAGTCAATATTCCTTCATCACTTTTTGGTCTATATATATTCTCGAAATTTTAAATATTAGATGCTCAGTAAGATCATGATTAAAAATTACTTTGTTAGGGATATACTTATTGAAAAATATCTATATATGATGATTAAATAATGTATTAGCCCAATCGGTCCCTATAAAAAAATAAAATTGTTGAGGTTAGCTCAGTTATCAGTCTATAATTTTTCCTATTGAGACAAGATAGTTGTAAACTGTAAACTCAAGAGGATTACAGAAAACAACTGACAAATCAGCTTTAATCTAAACCTTAAAAACGGTTTAATCTAGAAAATGTTAGTAACTAAATTCTTCAATGAAAGAGTTTAATCTTATGACATGAGACCATCATCAAATTATCATTAAAGCAAACAAGGACATATTGCATGAAACCTTTAGGGAAACTAGTATAATTGATTATCCAATATTTTTCACAAAAACCCTTAAAAAACCTATAACTTTTCACATAATGAAGAAGTGTGAAAATAAAAACAAGTAAACATGTTAAATTTGTTGTCAAGCCTGAATATGTAATACCCTAAACCACATTGTTGATTCCAAATAACTGCTAGGAAATTTTTTGTACTAATGTGTGCAATATATTTATATGATACTTACATTTATGTGAAATTTATGCCTTTTAAGGAACTTTCCTGGACGGTTATATGGGAGTTAGAAAAATTATGGACCGACCCTTATTTTCGCAAAATTTTGATAAAATCTCTTTTTTTAGGAATTTAATGGACTAAAATCCTATTCCGTGGCACATTTGTATGGGTTCTGTATGAAATAATTCTACGTCTCAAATTTCATTAAGATATCTTCAAAACTGTGACCTGTACTTTGCGAACAAGCTTTACATGAATAGCCAGCCGGACGGACGGACTTGCTTAATACGACTTAAAAAGTGATTCTGTGTCGAAAGGTATACTTACCGTTACAAACATCTGCACAAACACATAATACCCCAATCATCTATGGTGGTGTAGGGTATAACAAACAAAAAATGTCAAAAGATAAAGTCACTTTCTTTTAATTTAACTTGCATTTATAGTAAATGAATGAATGAGTAAATGGATAAATGAATTAATACGAGTAAAGACAAGTAGTAGGGATGAGTATCAAAACAGTGTTGATAGATAAATATGTTTGTATGACCAAATTTATAAGAAAATTCATTAATTTTGCAAATATAAAGTTTATTTCCTTTTCTGGGAATTTTCATTATTGTTTTTGTTGTAATTACATACACAGTAATACACATATACAGTAACATAGAATATTATGTGTATGAATTGTAGTTTATGGTTATCATAAATTTATTTTATCTCAACCAAGAAAATAACAATAAATGACAGTTCAAACAAAGGAAAAAGAAGAAATTATAAAAAATAGGTGTGTGTCTGTGTGTATCAGTGTGTGTATTTGTGAGTCATTAACAAAAAAATATGTAAAAATTAACGAAAAAATTATAAAGAAACACATAAAATGACTTGACTACAATATTTTTGGATGTCAGTCACAATAAAATCATCACTTAGTAGGAGGTCTTACGTTTAAACGAATGTCTTAGACGTCAACTAATTTAAAACATTCGTTTTTCTGCAGTCAAAATAGAAACATATACTTATTATGTATGTAAATGGGTGAATGGAGGCAAATACACCAAACGGGAAACAGACAGTTTAGAATGAAATTATAAAATGCCTATTAGCCTTTTTATCTTATTTTTCCAGTTTCATAGAACACTCTAGATGAAATAGAAAATTAATATTTGCTATAAATGGGGTCAGCTCTCCTGTTTTCTTTGTTAAAGCATTTTCTCTCATAAGTCTGTTTTACGGAGAAATGATTGGGATACACATTATGAATTCTAGGTATAAAATCTTTATGGAGGGTATCTGTCCCCAAGGTCCTTTCTCCCTTATGTTTCTTTCACTACACTTCAATACTTCATTAGATAATAAATATTTGCTTTGTATGAGAACTACGTCTGCCTATGATTCTAACCGTCCTACATGTTGCCCCATAAAACAGTTCCTAGAAAAGTGACTGAGACTAAAAATTGGAAAATTCTTAAACTGGTGTATTGTAAATATTTAGTTCATTTAAATTATACACTGAAATATATCACTAGTGAATAGTGTCATAAATATCCTTGAAGCTATTTTTAAAGGCCTCTCCTTTAAAAGTCTCCATAATATCCTTTTGGACACTTTATTATCACTCACTTACCTCCATTAATATATTAGAACACATATGAAATCAATCAATCATTATTACAAATTATTATGAACAAAATTCTATTAAACTCATTTCCTTTTTAATACAATTGATAATTTTACTAGTCTTTCTACTTTACTAAACTAAAATATCTATTTAGATATTTCCTTTTTCCCAAAGTTTGAAAAAGTAAAATGTGACATACGCACGTATGTATATATAAACGTATATTCAATCCAATAATGGTATAGATAGACTGTCACTGAGATGACGCACTACTTATATATCATAGACTCTGGATATGTCAAAATAAAATTCAAAGAACAACAACGTGACCAAAACAAACATAATTCTATTTTAGACATCGTGCACTCTCGTAATTATCATTATAATCATCAGAAGTATAGTCAACTACATGTATTGTATGTATAAATAGAATTATGTATTAGTGTTTGTTTGCTTGTTTGCTGATTTTAAGTGTATGAGTGTTCAGGTTAGGTGACAAATATGTAATTAACATTATAACTTGAACAATATAATAAAATGTTTGTTAGTCCTATAAATTAACTAGTGATTAAATAACCATGTTGTTCAATCTGACCACCCACCTTTTGTACTATGTTATCCACATACACCATACACACAAAAATACTAACATTTTAAGTCATCTTACATACACATACAAAAACTAATTGCTATTACAACCAGTACCTTTACTACAACCCAATAGGAAATTAAGTAACAGAAGTAAAAATTTTATATTTGATTCAACACAGAAACTTAAATATCCAACAACATTTTTGAAAAATGAACACGAATTTGAACAACACTGTAGGTGTCATATGATAGCTACAGTGACGTGTAATTTGATATATTTGAAAATACTTACATATATTCATACTGAACCAAGGTCATTGGTGGCCAAGTTTATTAAAACACTTTAACATATCCTACTTTGCAGACACATCCATTTATATCCTCGAATTTTTTTAGTTTGTCACACATTTTTTATTCGAAATGTTGAAACATTTAGGAGGTTCATTACCTTTTAATTAATATTAAATGTGGTACTCATGAAATAAATTTCATATTCAGTTATAAAATTAATTAAAACTCTATTCCGGAAAAAGGCACTTATATAGTATGCACCGATACTCTATATATTAGTAACATATATTAAAAAGTAATGATAATTGTCTGAATTTCTTAAAAAATTATATGGGAGCTATTCCGAATGAGGGTTCAAGCATGGAATTTAATTTGAAAAATACTTAGGAATATTACTGAATGAATGTTTTCTGTTTCTGTCGTTTTGTAGAAAGTTTTTTCAGAGACCAGTTTTAGGGCGAAAATTGACATTGCCTATTAGGATTTGTCTAACGTGTCAAATGGTGTTCTGTAGGGATTTTTTATTGAATCAGTACTTCAAAATATATTTGTCTTCGACATTCATGAACCACCTGAGGAATCATGTCATTTACATAGACGATATTGTGAACTAGTAGATTATTTAAATGGTGACTTGGTTATTCTCGGTCTGTTGCCACGGTAGGGTTTTAATGCATGTGAAGACAATTTCAACTGTCTATTATCATATTCTAGCGAGGCTAAGATCTTGCGAGAAAGTACGCCTGATGTTACACTGCCAGGAGATAAGGTCTTTAATTTTTTATGCCTTCCTACCTTATATTGGAATTTCTTTCTCCCAGTTGGAGAGAAGGAGTCATGGTGGGCTGGTATGATATCCCAACTTGACCGGGATGGAAAACTTCGCAGTCTATCCAGTAGGTCTATAAATAAATTTTGGGAGACTTGATATCATTAAGATTGATGTAGGCCCAAGGATTCTTGGAAGCGACGAAAACTACATTAAACCGCCTAGTCAGGTATTGTTTCGACAGAGTAGGGGATCTGAAAACCATATGGTTATTTAGATGATTTTACACTTTCGATCTTTTAAAGATCAGGGAAGCTGAATTTCTTAACAGTGGTGCAGGCTTCCTATTTCATCATAGGAGAATTAACATCCTTCACATATGTGATGCTGTATAAAATAAATTTTAACTTTTGCAAAAATCTCCCTTTTGCCCTCCATCCATTTTAATTTTATAAAAGTTTAAAAGCATTTAAGTTAATCATTTAATTTTATGCATCTAAAATTTCTATCGGGGTCATTGTCATAAACAATATTCCATACACAAACAAAATTAACTATAACTAAAGATAGATAAATTAATTGAATTAGAAACTTTTCTTTTGAAGGAGGGTTTGAAAATATGATAGCTTTTCTCTGGGGGCAGTAATGGTAGTAAAGGTTGCAAATAAAAAAATTATGTTGCAACATAATTAGAAAAGTATGGATTACATAAGTATTTATTATAAAATATATAGAATAATTATAAACAATATTTATGCCATAATTACAAATATTTATAAAAGAAAAAACTTTGATTTTAATTTTAGTTCTTGAAATAGAGAAGATTTATACAATTAAGGATTTAGTAATTAAGGGACTATTTTGAAAAGGAACTAAAGTTTTATTTGGTAATTATAATTAACTTTTAGATAAAAGAGTTTGAAAGATATTTCAGAATATAATTAATATATATATGATATTTTATAATTCAAGTTATTCTCTATTAATATTTTAAATATTAAAAAAAATAACTATTTTTATTTCAATTAGTTTTGTCATTGATATTTTTGTTTACAAGGATAAAAGGATAAAATTTAATTTTAAAAATTAACAAATTCACCCCTAAACAAATTTAAAAATAATATAAGGAAACACTTATTAAATCCTTCTAAAATTTATAATATTTTAATTTATATTTCATAAATTGAGAAAAAAAGGATTTATGAAAAAAGTGGCGTTTTTATGAGGTCATCACTTTCCACACCCTTTTTAACGGACACAACATTTAATGTTATTGCCTGCAGCAGGATTATACAGTATCAACTTAAATCGTCTACCAGCCTTTCAAATATGAGTCCATAGTGTGGGAAGTAAAATATATATACACAAACATATATATTAAAATGCATAAGCAAATATGAGGAGGCAGACAAAATTAATTGACCGAATGAATGGATGAATAAATGAATGTATATAGAAATAACAAAAATATTTAAACTCTAGTTTGCTCTAAAATAAATAAAAAGAGGGTCAAATAATTTGACCTTTTTATTATTATTTAGTTTAAAGTTGCCTACTAAAACCAAGTTATACTGTACAACTGCCTCATATCAAAAATTAGTCATTTTACCGTTAAAAACATTTTTCAATTGCATTTATATTTAGTTAGATTTTAATTTTAATTTTCTTCAAATTTTCAAAGAATATGGGCATTAAATAATAAAGAGTCTAATTAAACACACATACTTGTATTTTTTTAAATGTTCCAGGTTATAGAAAGAAGATCTTTCATAATAATTCAATGTCGATGTGAATTTCTATGAAATTAAATTTTACTTTTCACACTCGCTAAAAACTATATTATAAAACAACAGTAATTTGAAATGAAGAATGGATCCACTATTCAGTTAAAATCAACTTTATAACCACACTGCAGAACCTCCCCGCATAATTTTTGTTTCATGATTTTTGTCTGATTAAAATGTAGTTTGAGGTAATTTTCAAAAATGGAGGTTATATAAGGCCGATAGAAAAATATTTTATTTTTTTCGTTTTGAAACGATTTTTCGAATGTGGGTAGATAAGGAAGCTAAAATAATTTGTGACCGACCTTGAAATTTGACGTCTGAATTTTTGTTTGTACCAAATTTTTCAAAATACTTGTATATCTGTGTGTTTTATCCGTTGGGGACATTCGTATGGGAGCTACACCAGAAAAAAACTTGAAACAAAATCATCGTTGAATCCATAGTTGATTTGAGATTTACTAAAATTTTTCATTCAGTTAAAATCAAGCCTTTTTAAGCTTAAGGTGAAATAATATTTTACATATAGAATGTATATAATATAATAGAACATGTTAGTATGTATATATGTAACGTATAGACTCTAAAGCGGCTGGGCCGTTTTCAAATATACACAAAAGTAGCATAAACCATAAAAAAATTCGATAAGACTAGGGGGAAGGTAACCGCCCATTTAAAGTAAATACTGATTATCGAATATCTTAACAACTTTAATAGCGAGAGTTCTCAAATTTGGCCCAGTTACTTTCCTAAAATACTATTTTACTTGACAGAATGTTGGATGGAATCAAATATTGGTTACCAAATATTTAAACAGCTAAAATAGCGAGAGTTCTCAAATTTGGCTTAAATCACATTTTCAAGGATCTGGGAGATTTTTGTAAGTAATTAACAAAAGTAATAATGTTATATCCGGTTATGCCGAATCTTCAATACCATCCCCCACAAATTCGTACGAAGTTTATATGTTACACTCATACACTCACAAATGTATAAATTTTTTAACACAGAAACATTTAATGATAACTTTTTTCTACTGAACCGATTTTGATAACTTTTTGATAAATTTTTGTGAATGTGAGCAGACAGACAGACGAACGAAAATCGATTGAGATTTTGATTTGAAGGGGTCTTAAATGGGAGCTATATGGATCAAGATTGTTCATATTTATAATATACTTTGATTATAGTTAGAATTGTGCTAAATTTCAATGGAATTGATCGTTATTTAAATGTTTTATAAACTTAAACCCGTTTTCGGGAAAGCGCGTTATAAGGAAAATATAGACCGATATAAGGCATATTATATAATATCTCCAGAACAGTTAGTTCTTGTATAATTCTATCAAAAAATTTAAAAAGGCTTCAGTTATACATCTCTAATTAAAAGTGGAAAAGAAGGAAAACTGTAAAATATATTTATTTAACATAAAATAATATTGATCAGATGTACAAATTGTATGTTTAATAATTTTTTTTTATTATTTTTTTAACAATTATTTACATGTACTTAGAGATGTATCTATGTGTGTTTATTCTAATATTGTAAACTGACTAACAAAAATTTTCGCTCTGTGTTATAAACATACAACAAATTGTCGTGATTCGTCTGTCGAAATTTAGTTTAAATTTACTTCTGAAATTTTGCACCTTGACATTCTGAATAAAAGCTTTAATAAAGAAGAATTCATGATTTTAGGAATTAATCACATTTTAGAGATCATTATTAAATTATGTACTCGTAAATATAAACATGATGCATATCAATATGTATCAAAAATTATATGTAAAAAAGTTTCTGTATTGACAATAATAACTATGATATTTATCCCCAATTTCCAAATTTCATTTCTTAAATATATATCTTCCATTTGTCTTATATGTTTTAAATATATCTTGCAGGAAATTGGTGACCTCCTATCTAAATTAAATGATATTTAATGAACTTGTTTAGTTCCTTAACAATTTTGACCTCAATTAAGATCGATCTCACTCTACACGATATAATCATGATGTAATTATATACTGACCCTCGAAGAATTTGGTTGAATCAAATTAAATCTCAAAACTAATATGTTAACTTGGCCATGAAATATTAGAAAAATTTTTAAGCTGAAAAAATTTAAGATTTTTCCTTTTTTTAATCTTTTTTCTAGGAGGATTAATTGGGAACCATTAAAAAGATGTATCGACCGTTTAATGTAAAGTTTTCAACAGCGATTTCTGTTTATTTCTGTGATGCAAGATTTCTGCTAAGTGATCCAATGAAAGTAAAAAAATTGCGACCTGCATTTTGTTTCCAATTAAACTGTTCAAATTTGGAATTATATTTGTTTTGGAATTATAAACAATTTAATCAGTTAGTTGATTTCCTTTCGATTTTTCCATATGCAGAGTATTTATATATTTTAGATAGGAGGTACCCTAAGATAAAGCAAACATTAATTATTTATATCCGATCACTTTTTATAGAAATGTTTTACTAAAATAATATATGACGAATGGGGCCAAACTACAGGAAAAAAGTAACGAGCCGATAACTGAAAGAGCCTCAGAATTTAAAGAAATATATGAACAAGTTAAAGTTTTTTTAACAGTTACAATTTAACTGAAAAGTTCTGTAGTCGAACAATCCCTATGTAGTACTCTACATCACATTGTTGGTGGTAAAAAAATGTATGAACGGCCCTCCTATAATTTTTTTTCTTATTGTTGCTTAAGTGTGCAATAGGTTATTGTGATTTATGTGGTGCGTTGTATGTTTTTTAAAGAATGATTTTCTAGAGGATTATATCTTAATTTGACAAAATATTGGCAAAATACCCACGTATATGTGAGATTTATGCGTTTAAAAGTGATATTTAGAATTGAGATTTCGCGGAACCTATCAGAAATAATAAGACGTTTTAAAATGTTATAAAACTTATTATAAGCCAAAAAATCCGTTCTAACCAGCTATGGTGGTGTAGGGTATAAATAGGCTTCCACTATCAAGTAGGAATTAGTCCAAAATAAAAATAATACGACTGTTAAATGGCATATGATTTTGCTAACTAACAAATCAACGCAGATTTTTTTATTGTAATTACTATGAAATAATGTTTAAATACTTTTAATACTCACTGTAACTGTGCGAAATATACATACGTACTTACAATTACAATTTATCTTTACATCTACAATGTTACAAAGTTATAACAGTTAGTGTTGGCGTTAGGGGACTTTGGGGCGACAACGAGGCATCACATTGCTGCGGGTGACTTGTTGGTTTTGTTGTTTTAATGTTTTTTTTTTTTTGTATTCTACTCTTATTATTTTTATTTTTTGTCCTCTGTGTTGGCAACAAGTGTTCCCTGTGTTGCTGTGAATTGTTTTGTTATTTTAACATTCATTTCTATTTTACCATTTTACTATTAAATCTATTAACATTTTCAAAGGATTCGAGTTTTTGTATTAAAACCAACAAACTAAGGAACTAACAAACAATTCAACTGTGTAGTTAACTTAAATATGAGTTTTATCGATATTTATTACCACATTTGAAAAAAGCTTGAGTTCAGATAACAAACATTTAAAACGGTGGAAAAAAGAAAATAAGAAAATAAATAACTTTTATATAAAGAAAAAAATAATTTGAAATGAATTTAGAAATAAAAAATAGATTATAGAATAGTATGGAATAAAAAATAAAAATATTTAAAGGATGTGTAATAAACACATTCACACACACACACATAAACTCACTCACAAATACATTATACAGAAATGTAGTGGTTTATGGTTTAACACTTTATTTGTTTATTATTTTTATTTTATTTGTTTATTATTTTTATTCCTTTTTTGCTTCTGTGTTGAAATAACATTTTATTTTTTCTTCTACATTCTTTATCATTTATTTGTATTGAATAATAAGGATTTTCCCTTTTAATTTCATTTTTCTTTATTAAAAGGCAAGTACTCGTAGATAAATATTCATGTATATGTATTTGTATGATTGTATTTGTATGTGAGTTTTTAATTAATTAACTGCAATATTTATTGCAGTACTTTAGATAGAGCTCTTTTTAATATTGCTACTGCTCCTTTTTTATTTATTTATTATTTCTGATTTTATATCATTTCATGATGTATTAGATGTTAATAAATGTCTTGGGTCCAAGGGAATACATGAATTTTTTAACTTCACCATCACAATTGGTATTCTGGGATATATTCAGTTTCTTATTGTCTGTGTTACGTCAAAGAATGATTTATTATTTGTATATTTTCTATATGGAACCCAAATAATGAAATAGATGTTGTTCTCTTATGGATGATAGACACTGGTCTTAAAGTTTAACCAGCAAAAAAACTTTTGGTAAAATACTGAGCTTACGAGAATGAAATTAATGTACGTGATTAGTAATGAAAGCGGTTAAATACCCGTTAAACAGGCATTCCAAATCTCTTTATGAATAGTTTAGAAGAATTTATGTTTAATTTAAAATTAATGAAATTTACAATCAAGTGAATTTGATGTTATTTCTCTTTTAAAGCAGTTTTTTTTTGTTTTCTGCAAAATTATTAGAAGGAATCGTTATAGTATCTTATAAATTATCTGATAACACAACAGCAAATTGTAAATTAGGATAATAATTAGGGAAACTAATAAAATAAAGAAATCTTAAAGAAGCTGATTTAATATCATCACTTTTATATACTCACGTACTGCACTTATTGCTGAGGTATAGGAGCAAAGATTTTGGGAATCTTTTAGTAAATATCTGATGAGAGCAGTGTGTCAGTTTAGAATCTAGAGGACTTAAAAGACTTTTATATTGTGAAATATCATCAATCAATACTGTATCAATACTGGTAAAGGGATGTAAGAAAACATCAAATGCTTATCAACAATAAGATAACTGTAAACATATTTTTTGTTTGAAAATTATTATAATAATTTTAATCTAATAGAAAATTAAAACTTAAATTTTAGTGGTTACGTCTTTATTAACATATATATGTATGTTAGGAATTGTTCGATTTCACTCCAAAAATATTTTGTTCTGATCTTACAATTATTTCTAAATTAATAGCAGTGGAGGGTATTAAAGTTTCGTCACAGCAGCATATAATATTCTTTCTTGTTTTTTACTTTCGTGTCCAACTATTGGACAATTTAATCATTCTACTAAACAAGTCACTCTTGATTTATCATCATTTTCTTTCGCTATAGAATTTTTATCTTTTGCTCTCATTTTTTGTGTATTTGATAAATGATTTAATTAAAAACAATAAATGTATAAAACAATCATCAATAAATTCTATTCTGACATAAAACTCTTTAAAAAACAGGGATGAAAATTCTTCAGCAAAATTAAAACAAATCAATATTTCTTAAATATATACAGAGTATATACTTATTTGAATATATAAGGAGTGAGATTGTAAAATTCCTAACATACTAACAATTTTAATTTCTTTTATTTGATTGAAATTATTAGAATTTACAGCAAAAAAGTTTTATAGTTTCAACCGCTAAATATGAAATTTTAAACCTTTTCTGGACAACAACATTTTTATAGTACTTTCTGCAACATTGCCCGAACAAACAAATAATCAAATAAAACTTGAGTTAAAAGTTTAAATCAAAAAAGTGTGTTATGAATTTTCCGATCTCAGTACTTATTCCATTTAAAAAATGAAATTACTACTACTTTTCAGTAGTACTTCCCCAAGCGACATAAAACCATTAATTAAAGTGCAAAAAATACAATAATTTAATGAACTTAAATTAAGAAGAAATACTATTCATATGGAATTTATTTTTTAAAACTTTATTTAATTAACACCTTGTATCTTTTGTTTAAATATCAATAATTTTTTTCTTTTTTTTTTCAAATCCATTTAATGTGAATCACAATTCATTGAAATTAAAAATGAAAAAAATAATTATCAATAAAAAAAGTCATTCATTATGGGATAAAGATTAATGGAAAGATCGACAAGTTGGAGAAATATATTTGATTTAATTACCGGTTATTAATCATTAATACATACAAATTATTAATGAATTATTAATGGAATAATTTAATAAATTTCACATATTTAAAGTGGCTGACAAAACGCTGGCAGTTGATGGTAATATTGTTGGCGGTAGAGATGATGGCGTTAATTGTTAAACACGTTTGAAATTTTGTTTACAAAAAAATGTCAATTGTCATTTGAAAAGTATGAAACAATAAAAAATGGATACAAAGAAAATACAAAAAAAAACAAACTTTTACAAAATTCAATCAAAATATTCCCGTAATTAGTAGCTAAAATGTATTTTGTTATGTTAAATGAATTAAATAACATGAAAATTGATGACAACACTGACAAATGACAGCTAGTAAATGTCAACAGTGCAACACTGGATAAATTTAATAACAATGGATTAAACACCTGACAGATCAGGAAAATTAAATATTTCATTAACATTTTAATGAAATCGAATAAATTTTAGCAACTACACAGATACAAAAACATTAATATGTGTTAATATGTATATGTATGTGTAACTAATTGACCGCTATAATGCTTTACAGATTCTCTTGAAATTCTTATAGTACATGTTTCATTAATTTTCAGAAGAACTTTAACCACAAGATTTTAATCATTTTGTCTGAAATGAACTTCAATTAAATTTATTTAGCGAAAAAGTTCGTGGCTAATTAAGTCAAGGAGAGGGTTACCACCATATAAAGATAATATTAATTATCCATATTTGATTTATTACTTCTGCAGTTGAATATCAATCACTCTTAGAATATGGCCCATACTAAGCATTTATAAATTATGGAGTATTTGAAGAGTCCTAAAATTAAGGTGCTCCTAAACAAGGAAAATAACTTAAATTATTTTTCTATTTATTTTCTATTAATTCGTTATTTTCCTTAAGTTTTTTTGTAAATATTTATTATGAACCAAAATTAATTTTGTATTTTGATCCTCGTAAATCTCAAACAAAGTTTGAGTGTAATAGACAGTTAAGACCGACTGTATAATGACCTACTACATTATGATTTGTAACTTTATAAACCAACCATATTTAAAATATTTCATTAATCTTACATTTTCCGGTTCCCTATAAATTGATCTAACAAAATTTTACAACAACATTCTGATTATATTAAGCTTAAATATATCAACTAAGGAGTGAGATAGAAAATTTTTAACATACATATTTGTTAATAGAAATGAAATCACTAAATTTACAGTTTTAATTTTTTATTTGATTAAAATTATTATTTAAATTTTCAAGAAAGAAATATTTTTTAATTTTATTCACTAGAGATGTAATCTTGAAATTGCTCTTTATTGCTTTGTTCCAACAAGTCTGATTAAAATTTAACACACTTTAGGACGCCATTATTGTGCTCATCTTTAATATCACTCCACTGGACTTAGCATCGAAGGATTTGCTTCTATTACCACATTATTGTTCCTGTATCACACAAGATCTTGGTTACCATTTTGACAGATTGCCAAAAATAAGTCAAAAATAAGTAGACACATTACGAAATCTAATGAATGCAAACAGCCATTTTTTGTAAACATTTTTGATGTATATTTCGGTATTTATGGAGTTCGTTGTAACAATCGATTGTCTTTTTTTTTCGCTAATGCATATATCTTGCCATACCAAGAGTTTTTTGAAATTTCGCCTGCTTTTGGGTATTAACAGTTCCGAAAAATATGCAAGAATACTTTTTATAAAACTTGACTTTTCAGCCTTAGAAACAATATGTGGAGCATTCAATATTCATTGCATATGCATTTTTTCTGGTCACTGATTTTAATCGGGTAAACATTATATTCACTTGTTTGACATCAAACATAATAACTGACATGTTTAACAAATTTAACTTGCACAAAAAAATTAAATAAGACTTGGTGTAAAACTTTAAATGAAAAATGTAGGTTATCAATTTTTAGATATCAGTCCTTGTTGAGAATTCAAGAATATAAAATCAATTTCAAGAATATGAAATTTGACTGAAATTTTGACGGGGCCGAATGTAGTATTCCTACACGTTTTTAATAATTCAATAGTTTTGCATTAGAAAACTATTAAATTATTATTCTTATAAAATATATGATATTCCAAATTTTTCCGGAAATGACTGATTTTTTCTTAAATTCCTATGAACGAAAAACCCTGGGAATGGAGAAACCCTAATTATAGAGTATAAATGCAATATACAAATAAATAATTAAATAAATATAGACGTTTATTTCAAAAAACAATAAAACACAAAAAAAATAAAATATGCATGACAAATTTTATTTTATAACCAAATTTAGTCAAAAAACCCGTAAAATATTTTTTTATTTTGTAAAATAAAATCGAAAAAACAACATTATTTATAACAACAACCCACACAAATCCTGCAAAAAAAAAAAAAAAACGTTAAAAAAACAACATAAACTTGTCGTCGTCATTTGGAAATGATAGAGGAAAATGTTTGTCTGAAATTTAAGAACGTAAATCACATACAATTATTTGAACGTCCAACGCAATTGCACATGCAACACTGAATGTTAATACGATGCAGTAGCAACAACAGCAACAGTAACAACTATAAAAACGACCACAATATTGGCGATAACAACAGCAACAAATATCATCGCATAGCATAACAACAGTAACATCAACTTTAAAAGAGAATGATTGCAACAATGACAAGAAATTTTCAACAACAACAAAACAACTTCTACAGCAACAACAACAACTTGTAATCATCGCATTCTCTTACATAAAAACGTATAAACCGACAGAAGACGAGAAATCGTATCCTTAAAAGGAAACTTGCAACAAAAACCAATAACTACACCAACAATAGGAACAGAAATGCCAACAGCAATAATGTATAAAAACAGTAGTAACACAATAGCAACGTTGACAACAACAACAACATATTGCACATAAAGAATGACAAAAACACACCAAATATGGGAAATTTTTAAGAATTTATTTTGTGAACAAAAACATAAAGTGCATCAGATAACCCAGCAAACAATGTCTATGAATGTAAATAGAATTTTTTTTATAGTTATAAACAGTAAAATGTTTGCTGGGCAATCGAATTCTTTCGAATATAATAAACACGTAGATTTAACAATGTACTCGTATTCGAATAGTGACTAGTAGTTGTTTGACTATCTATGGGTCTGTTTGGATGGATGGTTGGTTGGTTATCTGCTTGCCACATGTTGAATATGATGTCTCTTATCGTTTGTGCGTTTAAATGTTGCACAATATGAAAGCAATTGATTGTAATGATGGTGACGAAAATTACATAAGTTTAGCTAACCAAGACCAACTTTGAACAAAAGACATCACTGTTATCGCATTTTTTGGGAAAGAATTCCTCTTCATCTCCAAATACAGAACAATTTCAAATTCTTTTGAACAATTTCAAATTCGTAAGAATTTTAAAGAAAATAAAAGATTTATAAAACTATCGCAATTGATATTTGCTCTGACTTAATCGAATGTGCGTTTAATGAACACAACTCGTTTCAATGTGTTACAATGACCAGGTGGAAATACATTCTAAAGTTTTATATCTTAAGAATGGATTATAACATAAGGAAATATGAAATGTAATAGGATCCTTTATGCCTATAAAAGCATTTAACTGATACCACTTTCCAATTAGGTGTAAATTTTGGAATTTACACATCATGTACTTCATAAAGAAATGTAAAAAGAAATTGGATGAGCCCTTAAATAATGCGAAGAGCACTTGAAGGGTATGGTGTTGACACAAGAACAAGTCAAACAAAAAAGTGTTGGGGGCTATAGAACTATACTGAATGTTGTTGACCCTCTAAACAACGTTAGAGCAAGAAGTGATTAAATCATTTAAAAAGGTAGATATAAGAAGTTCAATATATCGACTGTGGATAATTTTGACCGACACACAATCTTTCAAATGAAAATAAATCTGTAACTTCTGAAGGACCATCCCGATTCAAACTTGACATAGTAGTCGTAGTTGAAGGCGTATGTGAGTTTAGGTTTTAAACTTTGATTTTGTAAACATAACTTCAGGTTATTGCAATATTTAAGAATATCCAGATTTCTTATATATCGTTCTGATACTGAGAAAATGTCATGAAATAATAGTGATCGGAATGGTCAGAAAAATCGGTATGGATATATGTGAAATGAGCAAAATACGATGTAATTGAGAATTGTAAGAGTTGTTATCTTTGTTAAGATTGTTTGAAAAAGCAATAGTTAATTCGAGTCATAAAATTAAATTCGAATTCTGTTGAAAATCTCCACATCAAATGGTATGAGATTTTGCAAAGTTGCATTTAGCAACTCTTTTGTCTCTTCATTTCGAGATACTTATAATAAAATCTTTAAGACTTTGCCGAGTTCTCAGTTATTTAAAAAAAATTATCAAATTTTTCAAATGGCCGAACTGAACGTAAAATCTTACATAAAACGCTTAAAATATGAATTATGCAAAAGAAACTTGATTGACTGAATTAACATCAGTTCAGCTTTTCTACATAACGGAATTAATACTTTTATAGCAAATATTACATTTTTCACATATAATTTAAAAATATCAGTTCAATATTTTCATTTGAATACTTCATAAATTCTCCCTCATTCCAAGGATTCTCAGTAAACCTCCTCCACCTCTCTAATAAATACATTGTAAAAGTGACATAATAACAACATGACAACAAGTCATTTGCAATGTGTCCCTTTTTTGGAGCAAAAAAAAATTCATTTCAGATATACTGTGCTTGAAAAACACAAGTGTCAAAGTTTACGAACAAGTTAACTGACTGACTGTCTGACTAAAAGTCTAACTGACTCGTAATTAAACAAGTGTGTGGAAAGAAAAAGCTGTAAAGACTTAAAACTGTGTTTCACTTTTATGGAATTCAATTCAAATTGAGAATGATTTCATTTCATTTGGTGCACATGTTGCAACAATAGTAAGTAGCACTAACATCAGTTGTTTGTTGTCGATTAACAGTAAGATTTTGCTTGGCAATTAAAGTAATTAATCAAATGGCGACTTTCGAACCTCTCCCCTGAAATAATTCCAACACCAACACCACATTCTTACTATGCGCTGTTGTAACCATAAATATGACACTTAACTTTGGCGCCACTATGTAAAATTAGTGGGAGACATTTATTTGAAAACATTTTTCTCATATGCAACTATTTGAAGTAAAAAATTAATTTAAACGAATTTGTACCACCCTAATGTATCAATTGATTTCCCCCAAAAATAGCAATAAAAATCTTATTTATGTTGAAACGTTCATTTTTTGAGAAATTTATATTTTTTCTTTTTGTCATCTGAAACATGTGAGTTTATTGAACTTTTTCCTTAAAGAGCATTATCGCATACAGGATTATTATTATTATTATTATGTACATATGACGTTCAGAGTTTCAGCTTCCTTTTTTTATTTCATCTTTTAACTTACAATGCCATATTTTGTAGAATTTCAATATTTTGTAAAGACAAAGTTTTTCTGCTGATTTTCTTCATTCTCTCAAAACAAACAATTGTTTAAAATTATAATGTTACCAGATTTTTAGTCATCGTTTATAAGTGATTCCGAAAATAGTAATTGTGTCATAATTATTTATTATCTTTTACAGCAATTGTACTGGCTCTGAGGGGTTTAAATGTGCAAAACTCCATATGAATCTGTCAAATTAGATGCATAAAATTAATAAAATATTTTTATTTTATACGATTAATTGATATTATTTATACTTATGAATTCTCAAGATTTTCCTGACCTTGATTTTGGGTATCAAACTACTTTAATTTATCCTTTGTAGCCATGACTTCACCCCTGCATATCCTTATCCCGATTATTATACTAACAAGATTCTTACTGTTATTATCAATGTTAAATCAATTTCATTATCTACATTTTATTTGTTTTCTTAATGAATTCCTTATAACTAAGGCCAGAATATTTGTATATGATTCTGAGGGACGTGTTAAGGAAAACCTCTTGATATACTTTAAATATTCTAAGCTTCATTTTTGTTCCCTACGCTGCATAGTTGACTTTCTAATTCCTTAAGTTTTGTTAACATGATTGAGAACTGTTGCAGTAATAAATAAAAAAATATCCTCCACATAATTCAAACCCTCACACAATCCGACTCTTCAAGACTTCATTTATTAAATTATTCACAATTATAAACAATATAATCTTCCATTGTTCCTTATTCCTAATTGGATTCCATATGGCGGTTGGTCTTGTGGTATTGTGTGGCTGGATGGATTCGCAAGAAATTAAACAATATTGATAACTGAAGGGTGTATCATGGACCATTGAAGAGACCTTTAAAAACATGCTTATAAGTGTTATAAATTTTCAACTTTCATAATTTTGTACTTTTGAAAATAATTAGCGATTTAATAAAAAAAAAAATTTTGTATTCTCAAAATTATGATTAAAACTCCCATTATTTTGCTCATGAAATCCACATTTATAGCAGATCTGAGGAAAACAAAATTCTATGTCAAAGAACTATCGGTAAAATTCTAACTTTAAATTTGTTTTTAAGAAAAATATTATTTTATATTGTAAACACTTTTTTGACTAAAAAATAAAAAGATTAGTAACTTTTAAAGTTTTGAAATATAAATTGGTTTATGTTTTAACTGGTTGGAGATATTGATCTCTATTTCAGTTTATATAATTTTATTTTATTTTTTTTAAAGTAATTTTTAGTTCTTTTCAGGGACTTAAAGGTGGTATTAATTAATTAGAATTGTTAGTTACAGATTTAATTTAAAAAAATTAACATACATATAAATTTATAAAAACGAAACTTACAGTTTTAATTTCTTTATTTGATTGAAATTATTATTACAATTAAAGAAAAGAAACATTTTTATATTATGGTAAACATGCCCACTTAAGGGCTTGTGTACCATAGTGACAGACTTATGAATTTTATGAATGGAAGCAGCCGTTATAATGCAGTTGTGGCCAGAAATCAATTTACGAAATTTTTTGGATCCAAAATTGTCCATTATTTATATTTATTTCTTCACATACTTCTTATCGGAATCGATCATCTGGTAACTTTATATTATTACCATGGTAACTAGTGTATATGATATTATTGTTGTTGCTATTATGACAGTTATTGTTCTTGTTTTTGTTGTTAAAGTATCATTATGTTAATATTTTATTATATTTTACCACTAAAAAACATGAGATGAATACTTAATAATTTTTGTTTTTGTTTTTGTTCTTCATCTGAATAAATTTCAAAATGAAAAAGGAAGTTGGGTTTATTTTTTTTTTTGTTCTTCATATTTCTTTCCATTTTCCAAAAGAACTTATTTTTTCTTTTGGTTTCTCAAAACATTATGCAAACATAACTTTAAATCAAACTTTTTCTGTTATTATTATCGTTTTCATAATTTTTTCAGTGTTTTTTTATTTAATACTTTTTTATACAGAAAATAATATAAATAAAAGATATTAATATAATAGAAATAAATCTTGACTTTAAATTTTGCAAAATAAGAAAAATCAAATAAAAAATATTTTTCTACGAATTTCGATTTCATAAATCATTTTTATAATTGTTAACAGCAAAAATAATAATAATAAAAATATTAAAATTTTCAATTCATATCTTTTTCAAATGAATTGAAAAATCACAAAAAACAAGTTAGAATTCTATATTCGGCTGTGCCGAATCTTAAATACCCTCCACCACGAATATTATGCAAAAATTAGCATGTGTAGAAGAAATTACACGAAAAACTTATTCGCTCATTAGCTTAAACGCCGACTGCGGTAAAAGGGTCCAATTTTTATATTCTTGAAATTATTTACAAATATTGCTACCGTGCTATAGATTTTAATGGCCCATTTTATTAAAAAATTAATGTTAAGCAAAACAAATTAGACACGTACATGAGAATTATAGCAAAATATGGACCGATATTGGTCAGATTAGCAACATGTATTGATGACAGAAAAATAATTCTTGCGAATTTTAATACGTCTGGGATTTATTTAATAGTTTTATAAGCTCAAACCCGTGTTCTGGGAAGGACCGTTGTATGGGAGCAATTGAAAAATATTGACCTGGATTGATCAAATCAATAATATATTAAAGATAGTTAAAAAGTAACTGTTGTATGGGGTCTAATATGGACGCTATAACACAATGTGGACTGAGAGTATTCAAATCAACAATATATATTTAATATATATGTAAGACAACTACAAAAATCGTTGTGCCGAATTTCAATGGAACTGATTTTTATTAAAATCTTTTAAAATAGGGACCGCTTGTTTACATTAATAACGTATATTCAGGAAAGGTAAAAAATTAATTGTGTCGAATTTTATTACCTTTTGTTCTTCTTTAACAATTTATAAGCTCAAACCCTTTTTTTGTAAATGGGTTTTTTTGAAAGCTTTAGGGAAATATAGACCGGGATTTTCCAAATTAACAACATACATTTCAAGCGATTAGATATTCAGGGCCTTATATGTACTGGGGTACAATCTACTTTCTTTTGATTTATAATTATATCAAAACAAATATATGTAGCAAATTTCAGAAAATTAACTTAAAATTTGCGACCCATACAGCACACAGGTAACTTTATGCTGATGAACCAATATAGCTGGTTTTAAATAAGACACAGGTTAGACAATAGTGTGACTAAATTTTTTGAATTCGGATAATTATTCTAGGCGTGAGAATTGTTTCAAACAGACAGAAGACTAGATAGATAGAGTGATATAGCTAATTCGACTCAGATTTTATTTGATGCAAGAATATATTTACCTTATGGAGTCTGAGATAATTCTTGGCCTTACACACGACAAAGTTAATATACCTCATCACCACTTGTGGACCGGGCAGCTTATATGGGAGCGAAATTCTATCGAATTCTTCCGAATTTCGATAGAATTGGTCTTTATTTACAAGTTTTATAAACCGAAAACTGTTTTCGGTGGGGGCCTGACATAGGAGCTACATCAAAATATGGACCGAAATTTTCTTATTAAATATACATTAAAATAGTTAGAAAAGCATATACCGAATTGCAATGGAGTTGGTCTTACATAATTGTTATAAGCGTAAACCCGTTTTTGAAATTTTCAATAAGAATTGGTTTAAATTTAAGAGTTTTATAAGCTAAAAATAATATTCCGGAAGGGGCCTTATATGGGAGCTGGGTCATATAACGACAGCAGAACAATATAGCTTCTTTGAATTTATTGTTGTATTAAAATAAGTATATGTGACAAAAAAAAATAGAAAAGTTCTTTTTCGGAATTTCGAGGTTGTTTTAGATATCTTTTAGATATTTCATTGAATTCGGACAATTATTCTGTGCGTGAGAATGTTTCCAACAGACAGACAGACGGGCATAGCTATATCGACTCAGATTTTGATTTGATGCAATAATACATACATTGTAGGGGTCTGAGATGATTCCTTCTTGGCGTTGCACACGGAATGACAAAGTTAATATACCTCATCACCACAAATAGCACTTGCTATTTGCCTTCATTTCTTTGTAATTATTTGTAACTAACCGAATAATAGTGCAACCAGCTCTTTAAGTATAACGTTTGACTCAGGAAATGAGTCGCTTGTGAACTTAAAATCCCATTCTGGGGAACTTTTTCACAAAAGTTCCCAGAATGGGATTTTTAAAAGTTTAAGGATATGGGATAATATTTCAATACCTTTCCCTCTTGCCCTGCCGGTGCAATCTGTAGTGTATTAGATTTTCTGTATTAGTTATAGGGATATGATATTTTAACTGTTCATTTGTAAGGATATATCCCTATAACTTGTCCTACGAATTTTTTCGAGTGTACTCAATACTGCAAAATAAGACTTCTTCTGAGAATTAAAGAATTCTTCCATTTTCCAACATTATACTTTTGCGCCAGTTAGAATTCAAATTATCATAAAAGTAGTGATTTCAATAAATTTCGACAGTTTGTGTCGGATTTTTCCTAATATTTTTAAAGATATATCCATCGATTTGAAAATAAAAACGAGGTTAACCAATAACATTCGTTCCACAATAAAATCTTTAAAGTTACATTTTTTATCAAGGTACCGCATACCCCTGGTGCTTAATACAAAATATAAAATATTTTTTATTTAATTCACAAGAATTATTCGATTCCTGTAGGAAACGATATTTCATATCCTCAGTTATTTTTCCGAATGGCGACCTAACGAAATCACAGATTAGTTAGTATTTATTTTTGCTTTTCTAAAACTGCATCAATTCTTCGATGCAGGTACCGTATATATCAAAAAATCACTATACATTCCAAATTTTATGGAGAAATAGTTGTTACTAAATGATCGGATAGATCCACGTATGACTTCTGCCCATTTATAAGTCTATCGAATATAAAATTTTCACTTAAACAAAAGCATTTTAGATCTTCTGTATAGCAAAAGTCCCATAAATAATTTTATTGAAAACAAAAGTTATTTTAGATCATTATTAAAAACATCTGTAGATCAACAGATACAAAATATAAAATTATAATTCATTCTGTAGGTCAGTTTATATTGATTCACATTATTTTCAGTTTTTGTTATTGAAATATTTCCGTTTTCTTTTATTCTTTTAAAATTATATTTTTAAAATTTTGTTTACATTTGTGATTGCACATTTAAGAGATATTTTTTGGCGTAATTAAAAGTTTATTCACATATTCGTTATCAATTTTGTGTGAATAAAAGTTTTTTTTATTAAAATTCCTTCTCTTTCAACAATTTTTATTTTAAGATTTTCAAATGTCTTCTACAGATTCTTTTGAATAGATAATAAAAATATTTTAATTATCTAAAGAAATTTTATTTATAACAAGGAAGAATACTATATTCGGCTGTGCCGAATCTTAAATTCCCTCCCTAATAACCAAATACAGCTTTTCATTTGTGACACTAGATCGATATATTGAAACCTTAAATAGGAACTGTAGTAAAATAGTGCAGATATTTGTCAAATTAGTTACATATATTTAGATTAATAGTTGTGCCGAAAGAAAATATGGGCCAAAATAATGATTAAATTACAGTGAAATTGGTGTTTATTTATTAGTTTAATAAGCTCAAACCGTTTTCCGGAAAGAGGCCTCATATGGGAGCTAAAGCAAAATATAGACTGACATTGTTTAAATTAATAGTATGTTATAGTTGTACCGAGTTTAAATGGAATTGGTTCAGATTTGAAAGCTTTATAAGATTAAAAAAAATTGCGACCTATATGACATATGTTCGCTAATAACTTTTTTATATTGATCCGATTTTAACGCTTTTTTGTACAATGAGGATGTACGTACAATTGTTTGATATAACATTTTGTAGAAAAAAATAGAAAATTCCTTTTTCGGAATTTTTACAGATATAGTAAAATTGACTTTAAAGGTTCGGAGATGAATCCTTCTTGATTTTTACACATGGAATGATAAAGTTAATAAACCCTTATCACCACTTTTTGTGGTGGAGGGTATAAAAGTTTAATATTTTTAATTTATATAAAAAATGTTGCAATTTCAACATCTTGTTTAATTTGTTTTTTCATACCGTAAAATTTATTTAACAAATGTTGCTGCAGCTCCTTTTTTCGTTCATTGTAGTGTTGTAGTTTTATGAAGCCTTATGAACACACTTTAAACTTTTTATGTAATTTCAATAATGCATTTTACAACTTTTCCAATATATCATAATAATTCTTGTAGTTTTCTTCCTTTTTTGCCTTATAAACCACCAACAAACACTCTCATGAAACAAAGAAAACTTTGTAAAGTTTTGAATTTCAATTTTTTATCTTTGAACATTTTCAACAACAACAACAATGTAAACTTAAATGTGTTTTGCAACAGAAACAAATTTTATTTCTATTGTTCAATCAAATATGAGTGAAATATATTCCTTTAATGGCGATTATCAAATATATGATTAATATATTTAGTATGTGAATCTTATCATGATAAATTGTAACAAAAATATTATTAATATCGATTGAAAGCTCTTAAGTCTAACGAGAAATCTGTAACTTTAGGAAAAAAAAACATTAGGAAGTTCACAACATTTTTTGATTCCAATACGGATTTTGTTTTTTATGTGAGACTTTCTCTCTATAATAAAACGATATCTCTGATTTCAGTTTTTAATACGATATCCGATAATCCGCTTTCATTACTGAGACTTAGAAAGCTTATAGGGATTTCATTACCATTACAATATGTTCTTTAAGTTTAGAACGGCAATTATTGTTTGTCTTGATTCCTACGACTTTGGTGATTATAACATCTCTATAGATAATAACTATGCGAGGGGCATTATAAGTGCTCCTACGTTTCATTCAAATTTTTTTTGTGGTCTGTTAATATCCAGACAGTCTTGTGACAAAACTGTCAGTTTGAGCACCTTATATTGTTTATTAGTTTAGTGCTATGGTTTTGCTCTAACGCCTTTAAAGTTTGCCCACAAATATGAGCATACGGGGAGGTTGGTGCGACATTAATATTGAACAATTTTATCCGGCCTCAAACATGGCTTGTCATTTTCGAAAATATGTTCTATACGCGGAAGAGGAAACTCTTTTGATAATCTAAATGAGAGCATAATTTTAAAATTTGTTTTGGTATAACAAAACCTACTTATATTTGTCACATTATTGAAAATCAATGAACAACTCTCGTAAAAATTGATATTCTTTGCGTTTTGCAGTTTTTTCTTATAGGTATAATTAGAAATTATAAAGCCACCGCATCGATTTCTGCTACAATTTTAACATATTTGTGAAATGTATATAGGTATTCGTAATATAAGAAAAAAATGGACTGATCATTTTATTAATTGGAACATCGTTTTATAACATTGTAAGAAATATTTGTGCCATATTTCGCAAAATCCGTGAACTGAAAGTTCCGTTCCGCGGGAAACTTTTGTATGGAAGCAATGTGAAATAATGGACGCATCATCACCAATTTTAATATATATCGTGTTTGAGTTAAAATTCATCATCATCTCTATCTTTTAAATTGCAACCTGAAATTTTTCATAAAGTTTACATGGACATCAACATGAACGGACATAAATCTGAAAGTAGTGCTGAGTACTTACAGGCACAAATCTTTCTGTCTATAAGAAACATTTGCACAAATCGATAATACCACAACCGACTACGATGGTATATAAAATAAATTGGGGCTGCCAAGACTTCATTTTTAATAGATAATGAATGGTGATAAATTGTTTCGAAACCCTTTTAACTGGCATATAATCTTGCTTGAAAGTTTACTACTAGTTTTGAAATAAGGACAATCAATTTACACATTATAGTTGTAATCGTATCGAAAAACTTACCTGAAATTAAAAAAAAATAAAAAAATCATTAAAAAAATATATATTTAAATAATTTTAAAATCAAATTACTCATAAATAAATAATACTAAGAATTTTTTAAAGTAATGTTATTTAATAAAGATTAAATATTCGATTTACTTAATTAGCAATTCCGTCTAAATCATAATTTCATCTCAGATAAAATCAGTGTAAACCACCAACATATAAAAAACATTATCAATTGGTCTTAATCGAAAAAAGAAGGCTTTTTGGAAAATATTCTCACCCACCACCTTACAACTCTTAGTTATTTACGTCCAATTCACATTACAACCCACTCAATTAAGTGTTTTTTATTTTTCTTTTCCAGTTCTGTACAATATTTTCACTTTTGAAAAACTTATTTACAACTTCCTCCCAAGTAAAATGTTGTAACATATTTTTTTATGTAACACATTTTCGAAAAGTTGCAAACAACTTTAAAATGTAGTTTAAAGCAAATTGCCGCTTAAAAGCATAATTAACTACTGGCAAAATAATCAAGATATGCAAAAATGAAAACACGTAAGATAGTCGACTACATAGCTTAAGACAGGCAACAATGACTTGGAGTTTCTTTACGGGGAAGGATGGTGAAATTTATTGAAAAAACCGGTTTAAGGGAATAGGGTTAGTCCATGAACACGTTAAATCTGAATATATGGAAGATCAGTTTATGTCTTGATAACAACAAATTGTTGATTGTAACTGTCTGCTACAAAATATTTATGCATGATCCTCGTACAATTAGTAATTTGATTATAATAAAATTATTTAACCAAAAATCATGTTCGAAATTTTACGAGTGACGTTACATAATTCCCTACAGCTTTAATTTTCACCATCAGAATAAAATCTTTTGAATCGCCGAAATTTCACACAACTATTAGTACAGTAGAATCTTACAAATTACAATTATCACAAATTCGAAATTCGAACAAACCATTTAAATACATTAAACGTTGTTTTATTTCATCGACAAATTTTATTCAGTCATAAATTGATTTTTGCTCCGTGATAAAAATATTAGATGGTAAATACCGAGTTAACCTTGGCGTCTACCGTTTACTCAAATTTGTGTGTGTGATAGCGATAGGAATGTGGGTTAAATAAAATAAAATAAAAAGTTTTTTTTACAGAAATAAGGTCAAACAGTTTCATCAACAGAAAAAATTGCTAATTGAAAAGGAAAGAAAAGTCTTTATAATTAGCTGAAGATTGATTTCGTCAATATCGGCCTTTGTTTCTAAACCGAACTTCGAAACGTCGATAATAATTTAAATTTGTAAGGAACTAAGAACGTCGAAAAATTAGAACTACACCTGGAACAATTTCAGAGGGTTTACTGTGCTATACCACTTTAGAGCAATCTTTAGCATATTTCGTTCATTCAATTAAATATAAATAAATATATAAATACATGTTATTTGGTATAACTGTCACAAAATAGATTACGTATTTATACGTACAATTAAATGAACGTTTTCATGGTAATTTTTCAATAATTTCTAAAATAACTAACTTAGAATAATTAATATGAGATTATTCATTATTACCCCGTACATATCCTTCCTAAATTTTAGTACCAGGATATTTTTGTATTTTATTTAAAACTCTAAAGGAAACAGATATTCGTCAATTAATATGTGCTTTATAAGGGCCATAGCTCTCCTTGGTCCACTCCCCCTCTAATTTACAATTTTGGTATTGGAACAAAATTTTAAAACTCTCGCAATATTTGTATAGAATTGAATAAATTTATATTCACACTGCATGAGAGAAAACTTCCCCATAATTGTATCCGTCCTACATTTTTCCAGTAAATCAGTTTCTTCAAGGAAAGAGAGTGGGAATTGTATGAGGAACTCTATATTAAAATTTTAAAAGATATATTAGTTTTTTCGTATATTAAATATAAATATATTCTATGAACCTGATAATAATAAAGATGTGGTTGGCATCAGGATTTAACAAATTTTGAAACTACTTAATTCAATCGCACCATATACAACATTGCTCTGAATCGTAAATCCGTTTAGTGTAAACTAGTTTATGATACTTTTAAGCTTTTAAGTATAAATTTAGAAAAAATGGAATTATACAAATTTACATCCTGCACAAATTTGTGGCAAGCAAAATTAGTTTCCAACAACATTTAAAGAGTCTTAAACATTTACTTACACTTTTTAGAAAGTTATTTGACACACATACAACTTAAATGAAAACAAGTTTTACGTTAAAAATTGTTCATATACAAATAAATCCATTTTTTTATATAAAATTTTTAAAATGTGTGCTAATTTAAAGAGTTTTTCCCCAAAAAAAAGTAAACTTTACAACCTTAAATATGATTTTTTTTCAAATTTGATTATTTTATTTGCAGAGAAGATTTTAATTGATTAACATGTATAAGTAAGTATATTTTTTCATTTTACACACATATGCATACATATATATAATTTTTTGTTGCAAAATCCATAGCAACTTTAAAGTGCTATTGAGTGGTTGCCACAAGTAGATGCTGCACTTGTAACAGTCAACTTCAGCAATGGTTTGTACCAAACATCCAACAAATATCCTTCACATGCAGTACTTTATATATCCAATCGTATAATAATTTTTGAAATATTTTTCAAGTGTCTCTTCACTTTATTTCTATATTGAAATTTTATATTGTATTTCATTCTTTTCAAAGAAAAAGAAGATATTTATCAATATTCTGTCTGAATATTACACTTGTCTTCATTCGTATGATTATGATTATGATTATGATCATTATTAATATTGAGGTAAATACAATACAAATAGAAGTAGATATTGTCAAAGATTGTACGGATAATATATACTAACAGATAGATATGTTTAGCGATAAATACGCATTCTGTCATAATGTCTTCAGTAAAGTTGAAGTTTAAGTTTAAGAAAAAGTATTCTTTTGCAATAATGAAAACAAGTAAAATTGAAAAAGTCGACTATATAAAACTATATACGATGACACAGACATGAATAATTTTTGGACCTACGTATTTAAAATCATTTTATTATATTCACATTTATGTGAGATTTATGCCACTTGAGGTGCATTTTGGAATGAGCGTAATACAAGGGTTATAGGAAACTATAAACCGATCCTTTCAAAATTTAATACGGTATTTTCTGGTTGTATAAAGCACAACACTGACATTTCTAATTCTTGAAATTTAGGACGTTAGTTTGAGTAGAATTTGTGTACAAATTAAATGTATATATGTGAGATTTATTATTCCGAGATAAAAGTTGTATGGAAGCTACGTGAAATATTGCACCGAACATGATATAGATTGATTAATAAGAAAATAATAAAAATAATAATAACAAAAATACCAGTATAGTCCAATACTTTTGGTATATAATACAATTTTTTATGAAAATTAAAAAGATAATTTGAAATAATAATTTTTATCTTTTTAGAAATTAAGATTCCTATGATATGAAATATTTACTGGGTCTTCTAAATTTCCGTTTTTTGAGGCTTTAGGAAAGAGAGAATGTTTTCAACACAAAAACATAATTTTTCTGTGTAGATAAAAGTATAAAGTTCTAGCAAAAGTGATATAAAAGCTAATAAATTATAAAAGTGGACATTTGGTGGTCCTGAACGGACATAAAGTTAAAAATTAAAAAATCTATATATTTTATTCGCTTTGATTTTCGATCAACATAGGGAAACATAAGGAGTGATAGTTAATGTCAAACAAATGAATAAATTATCGATCTGATTAAAAACATTGACCAAAAAAATGCGTAATGAAATTGTTTATAAATTCCAACAAAACCAATCTTGGTCCTACAAAAAGTAGGCAGAGCATTCAAAGAAATGACGCCAAACTGTTTCCAATATTATTAAAAAGTACCGGGAGAACTTGTCCGTTGCTGGTTCAGGTAGAAGGAATGTTTCACATGATGATTCTAAAGCCAAGAATTAGAAAGTTTTGTATGCTTTTAAAGGAAGGATGAAGAAAAGTTTAGGAATCAAAAGCAGTATGCAGTTGCAGTAAAACAAGTCAATCATTTGATACAACGAGCTCTGTAAATGCCGATCATCAAGAAATGTTTTATAGAGGCTGCTTCTATTGATAGGACTTCATAATGTGTCCACTTTTTTTGGCATGACTTGTCATCCTTTCACTATGATAAAGAAGCCTTTAAGTGGTATAAGAACAATAATGTGACATTTGTACAAAGAGAAGCAAATTCTCTCTTGTCAAAAAAGAATTGAAGAACTCAAAAAAGATGTCTAAAGGTTTTGGAACTTTTTAACCACATTTAAATTAAAATGGAGATAAATTACAACAATTTTGAGAAATTTAGAGGTAGAGAATTTAGGGTAGAGTAAATGTGTTTTGATTTTGATCGAAACCAAAAATGTTATTGTCCAAAATTCAATTTTTTCGTTTTAAAAGCCCCATTTTTTATAGATAAGATTCAGAATATTATATAATTGAAAATCTTTGAATTGGACTTAAAGAAGACAAAAACAGAATTGAAATAATAATTATAATTTTAGCTCTACGAAATTTCTTTGTCATAAGTTAATAAAAGTCACAAATTCATTGTAAATTTTA
The DNA here is from genome assembly GCA_004302925.2 of Cochliomyia hominivorax. Classification (NCBI taxonomy): domain Eukaryota; kingdom Metazoa; phylum Arthropoda; class Insecta; order Diptera; family Calliphoridae; genus Cochliomyia; species Cochliomyia hominivorax. Next base: position 33,093,918 of record PYHX02000494.1, read on the forward strand.
TTTTATGAATTTTCAGCAAAAATAATTTTTATTCGAACATATGTTCTCAAAATTAATTCTTTTTTTTTATTTCAATAAAAAACTTAATGGAATTTTTATTTTTATTTCTTATTTTCTCCGAATTTTAATGATTTAACAACAAACAAACATTATTTTGTGAAACGCAAAATTATTTTGTTAATCATTTCTCTTTTATGTAAAAATATTTATAAACAAAGTGATTTAAAAAAAATGCCATTAAGTAGTGTTTAATGGAGAATTCTTTTTTGTTATATAATTTTATTTATTCATAGAAATTTATTAAAAGAAAATCAGATTTTGTGAATATATGATATGATTTTTATACCCTACAACACCATCTGTGTTTGTGCAGACCGATATCGAAGTGAAATTTATAATAAAGTGGTATATAGTTTGATCCACGGCATATTGAAATTAGTTATGACTATATATATATATATATATATATATATATATATATATATATATATATATATATATATATATATATATATATATATATATATATATATATATATATATATATATATATATATATATATATATATATATATATATATATATATATATAAAGAAAATATTGATAATCGAGTATCTAATTAGGCAATACACCGGAAGTTTTTTAAGCAACTGTTTTACTAGATAGAGGAGGTGTCCTCCATACAAATAAGAGGTTAATTATCGAATATATAAACAACTGTAAATTTTTAGTTCTCCAATTCGGGCCTAGTTAAGAATCAAAATATAGGATATAAGATCAAGGGGAAAGGTACTCCCATACAAAGCAAATATTAACTATGGAATATATAAAGACCTGTAAAAGCACTTAAATTTCTTCCCAAGGATTTTCTACTTATCAAAATGTAGGACGAAGAAGACCAGGGGGAGAAATCCCCCCTTACAAAGCAAATACTGATCATTACATTTCTAAAGAACTTTAACACCGAGAGTTCCCATGGAATGCAAATATTAAATAAAATTTTAGAATAGACAGGTCCAGCGGCAATCCTCAAAGTGAACATTGCATAATTTTTTTTTTGTTCACGTTGTGATATGTGAAATTTCTTTCGAGAGAAGCTAGTTTCACTTAAATTTTAGAACCATACTTATCTAATGCGCAATTAGGCATAAATAGAAAAAAAAATATACGAGGGCTTGTATATATGTTGTAGGGTATTAAATAATCTGGCTTGACCGAGGATGATCAACTTTATCTGAATAATAAAGAAATTTTTATTATTAATAATCATAAAGTGAGAAGTTTCATTGAAATTGCATCACCAATTTTTTTTACCGCTTTAATAATTTTAATTTTAGATAGAATTGCGTTATTACACAATTAATTTAAATAAAATTAAATTTTCCCAAAACATTTTTAAAAAATCTGCAAAAACGTTTTAATTAATTTTTAAAGCAACAAAAACAAGAACAAAATAATTTTAAATATTGTGGCAAAATGCAAAAGTCAGCATTTAAATATCAACAAAAAGTTTCTCACGCAAAACATAAATTCAAAACCAAAAAAAATTACAATTTTTCCTAAAAATAAAATAGAAAAAATAAAAACAAATAGATACAAAAATTAGTAAACATGTTATAGTCGATTAAGCCCGATCATATAATACCCTACAACACACTGTTGGTTTTAAATTACTGAATTATGAACGACCCTCGTATAATTTGTTTTTTATTTATGCTCATGTGTGCAATAAATTATTTTGATACTAACATTTATGTAAAGTCGAACGGATTACTTAAAAGTGATGGTTGGACTATTAAAATATCTATATTTACGCATAATAACCCCACCATCAATGGTGGTGTAGGGTATATTAAGTCATCATTTTCTGTATGAAATGTTTTTGCCAAGCCGAAACTAATTTACCCAGAGTGCAGGGTAAATAAGATCCAGCATAGTATGTAGCACTCTTACTTGTTTTACTTCAGAATAGCAACAACAACATTATCTTATAAATTTTAAATTTGACTTTAACATTTAGATAACAGTTTCAGAGATATACGATATTAAGAAATTCGTCCGTAAAGAGGACACAAATCTCCCGTGACCTATCTATAAATATTGTAATCCACAATAATGCGTTGTCAAGGTATTGCTTGTGAGATTCCCATCACCATCGTTACCATTGGGATTTTTTGAAAAATCGCCCAAAAATGGGAATTCGGAAAATAAAGTCGCACCTAACAGATGATTTGCGAAACAAAAGTTGCAACAATTAATAAATACAATTAAATAGGAACAAACAACTAGTTTTTTCCCTAATTTAACACTTTTTCGATTCGATAAAGGTTATAAGCAAAATTTATAAAAATTTGATTACTCATTACGAGTTCCTGTGTTGCATTTAAGAAAAACGTTTATATACTGTATGGTGTATATGTGCGTATGTGTGTACACATTTGTGGTGGAGGGTATTAAATATTTGACATTGCCGAATGTAGCATTCTTACTTGTTTTTCCTTATAAAGTGCTGCATTATTTATTGTTTCTTTTAATTAAAAATTATCGGTTTCTTTATTTTAACTTACAATTGCAGATAATTTTATTTTTAAAAATTTATAAACAAATTTGAACTTAATTATCCGAAAAAGAGCTTCAGTTCTTTCTTATTAGAGCTTTGGTCTTAGTTAAACAAATAATGGAACATAATTGATTTCGCATAGACCTACAATAATGTATGGTGCAATATGATCCAGGTAAAGTGGTTACAAAATAAAATTGTATATTTTTTTCCTTTTTTTTAACTTACACTCCTAAATGACGTAAAACTTTTTAAACCGTAAAATGTTTGAAAGATTTGTACGATTTCATTTATTAAATCTTCTAATTTGAACTTGATTTTTCATTACTTTTGCCATTCATGAACAATTTTAAGATGCTGTTAATATGTTGTGCACTGTGAAGTAACGAATTTGAAAGTGAAATCCAAGAAATCCATTTAAAATGCTTGAAGTTATTATACTACTTTTCAAAACAAAAACAACAAATGTCTACAGAAATGTTTATTTTTGTAAAAATTTTACATTTTCATTCCATTTGTGTTTGTTGCATTTGATTGTTGCACATGGGATTTCTTTTTTATTTTTTTTTGTGTCTACCAAAGTTTTATTTATATTAAAAACAATAACTGCAACACATTATAACACAAAAAAGGGAACATTAAAATAACATTGTTGGAAAAATGAACAACAAATTATACAACAAATAAGAAAAAGTAACTTCAGAATAATTAAACAGCAAAACAGCAAAAAAATTTACAACATTTGAAAAGAAAACAAAAGTCGACTGCGTGTTTTTTACATGTTTTTTACACAAGTAAAAATGGCGAAAAAAGGAGTATTTAAGAGAAGAAACGACTACAAATTAACTCAACACTTCATACGTGAGGAATGAAGTCAATCCCACAATTTAACTTTAATTCAATTTCAGTAACGTCAACATCAACATCAGCAAACATTATCGTTATTGTTTTCATCATGAACTGAAGTTGCATTATTGCTGGCAATTTCAGCAGTTCTACACTTTTTGTTGCAACTAAAGTGCAGAAGTACAATGGGGCAATAAATTTTAAAATCTATATAATTTTTTTTTAAATATTTGAATTGTTATAATCTCTTTCTTCACATGTGATGTTATCCAACTTTTAATACCACGAAGTAATTATTTAAGTCCACATAAAGTACATCTGTACAATGACAAAATCTGAATCGAAAGGTGAAAATTTTAATTATACACTTCTGTTTGTTTGAAAGATTCCATAGACTTCTTCAAAGTGAATCTAAAATAATTGATCGGCAAAATGAATTTATATGAAAATAGCTTTTACACGATACACTTTTGCATCAAAAATTATCCTCGATCTTAATTGAGAAAAAGATTTGCCCAAAGAAAATGATTCCGAGTTAATCGGTAATATTCTCTCTATCCGTTACAAACATCTGCATAAACGCATAATTCCCCAATCACCTATTGTAGTGGGGGGGGGGGGTGTAATTAGAGCATGGAAACAACAGAAAATTATAGATTATATTCCGATGTTGTGACATGAAATCTCAAATCATGATAAAATGTTATACGAATGTATTTTATTTTGATTCCCATAAACTAGTTTCTCAATAGGCTTCAAAGAGTATTTACCAAATTACACTGTCTTTAAATTATAACTATATTTTCAAATATTTTAATTTCCATCTCATTGAAAAGTCCAAAATTCATTAATAAACTCTATACTATAGTGGTTTGTTGGCATTTGGGGTAGTATACTATTGATGGGTATATTTTTATCTAACTGCCATACTCGGAATTTCCCTAGAAATTTAATTTAAATTAGTGAAATTTTCAGTGCAAATAATTCTTATAATCTTCTTAACAGATGACTCAAGTTATTTGAGGATCTGTTCATTTTTTCTTAAGTATGTGACAACCCCCACTACCCAATATCAATTTCAAGTACACAAATTATTTTGTAAAATTAAGTTCAATATAGGTTAAAAATCGATGGTCAAAAAAAAAGCAGGCCATAATTTCCTATTGTTCTCCTACGTCAAAAAATCACTTTAAAACGCACAAGTCTCAAATAAATTTTTACAACGTAATAATTAACTGCTTTCTTAAACAAACACAGAAAATAAAATTATACGAGGGTCGTTCTTTAAGATTTTTAGAAGTTTTATTTATTCTCGAAAATGTAATGTAGGGTATCATATAGCTGGCTTGAGCGACTATAAATTTCTTAATTGATTTTTTTCTTAACATTTTCATGGTACAAAGTGCAGCAGCATCTTTTGTTTCCGAAAACGTAACATTTATTCATATTTTCCTACAAGTTACATCAAACAATTCTCTACATTTAATTTCATTTTATCTTTAGTCATATTTATGCGTCCCCTTCTCATTTTCACCCCTCTTTAATATGATGCGACTCGTAGATTGGGTTAATGCCAGTCAGGGGTCATTAGTTTCGTTTCACTCCTCCATTTACTTTTTGCTTTCAACTGTTTCTTCTTTTTTATTAAAATAAATTTTAATCATTTGAAGTTTTTCTTTTTCTTTTCAGCTTTTGTTGTTTTTATTTTACTTTTTTGGGGAAGTTGAGACATTTTTTTATACATAAATTACTTAAAAGTTTTAATAAAAAGTAATTAGAATTTAAATTTTTAATTAAGGAAAGTTAATGCATACTTTTTTATTATCATCATCATTATCATTATCTTCATTATTATTGTTATTACTTTTATAATGCAGTTTATTTTCTCTCTTTTTCTTTATATTGCAATTCGTTATTTTCTGCATTTTTTATTGAAGGATCTTTTTTGTATTAATTTGTAGTTGTGTCATTGTTTTTTTTTTTTTTTAATGGGGCCATTAAATAATGTTGGGATTTAGTTGTGCTGCATTAATTTTGTTAGTTTTGTTATAACATCCACCACTAAAAGTGGCGATGAAGGTATATTAACTTTTGTCATTCCGTGTGTAACGCTAAGAAGGAAACATTTTAGACCTCATAATGTATATATATATTTGCATCAAATTAAAATCTGAGTCGATTTAGCTATGCCCGTCTGCTTGTGTGTATATCTTAAGATATAGACCGATATCTGAGGCAACCTCTAAGTTCAAGCTAAGAATTTTAAAATTTTAAATCAGAATTATATAGTCATTATCAGTGCAAAAATTATCAAAAGAAAAAAGGTTAAAACCAAGAATTCTTAAGCGTTCCTGTGTTAAATTAAAAAAAAAACGTTTGTATATTATATACATTTGTGAGTGTGTATGTACGAAACATAACACATTTACTTACACGCATTTGTGGTGGAGGGTATTGAAGATTCGGCATAGCCAAATATATAGCATTCTTACTTATTTCTTTATTTATTTCTATGAAACTGGTGTTATGCGTTTGTTGGTGAGTTAGGTCATGTATTACTTGCAAGGGAAAATGGAGTAAAATGTATGTAAAAAGTAAAAAGCAAATATATTTTGATAAAGTTTTACTTAAAGCTCTTTATTGAAAAAATTATAAGCAACGGAATTGCAATTCACCAAATAAAAATTAAAAAAAATAAAATAAAACGCTCTATACAGAGGCAAAATCTGTTGAATTTATGTACTTTTATTCAAACTCTGAAAAATTTATGAACAGGCCAATAACTAATAAATCATTCGTTCATCCATCTCTCCTTTCAACATCTAAACACTTCATTATATTAAAACATAAAACTGTTAAAATATTCGTTCCATAAATAATTGATATACATGAATGGGAAAAAAATGAAAATTGAAAAAAAAAATATTTATTTTATTCAATCTCGTATTTAGAAAATTCTATAGAAAAAATGTTTAGAATTGAAACACAAAATAATACAAAGTTGAAAATGAAAGAAAACAAGTAAGAAAGTTTTTGTCGGTCAAACTGGACTTTGAAATAACCTGCACCACAATGTTGTTTAATAATAAAATTTTCGAAAAATTATCTTCGTATAATTTGATGTTTCAGATTTCTGTTAATACATTATTATAATTTTATTTTTTTAATGAAATTCGTAATTTCGATCATTGTTTCCTGTTTATATTTAATTTATTTTCACCAAATAATATGAAATTAAATCTAAAATTAATTTGGAAATAATTCTGTAATTTTATTTTTAATAATAATATTTTCCCGATTTTAGGCACATAAAATTCTTAAAAATAAAAATGTTGAAACTAACTTAGAATCCCATATAAGTCAAAAGATATAAATTACTTCAGTTTACAAACAAAACAAAAACAATCAAACATTTTAATGAGGAAATACCCATAATACCAATTTGAATTAAGTACGTTTAAAAATTTTGGAGGTGAAATTACCACCACGTCATTACAAGGTTGTCCGGTAAAAAACACTTTTTGGGTGTTTACCTTACATATACACATATATATTGAATTTAGTTAAAAGATGATCCTAGTTTTTCGATTTAAAAACTTAATGAAAAAGTATTTTTGAAATTGATTAACCTTGAATATGTCTTTAGAGCAGATCCTACGTTAATCCAAATTTAAAAAAAGATAAAGTGGATAAAAATGTGTTTCAACCTAAATTTATCAAAAACTAGTAGAGAATTAAAAGGATTATTTATATACGCATTTTCTTTTGTTTCAATTCATATAGGAATTTTCGGCAAATTATTGATAAAATCTATATAACAAATGTGGCCTATTTTGGAGCGAAATTAACAAGAAGGTGACAAATAGAATTATACTTCTCAAAACCAACTCGAATTTAAAACGGTTCAATAATTAAATTTTTATTTCCAAAAAATCTGTGTACTGTATCCAAAAATCATGTATTCGTCTGTCTTCTACTTATAAATTTAATTGTTTCTCAAGAAGAGGTCAATTAGAGGCGTCTATCAACAAGACCGGTTTTACTAGTTTTAAATTGCTCCAGAAAAAAATAAACATTCAGACCAAGTGTCATGAGTTCGGACCAAAACATTAGAAATGAACAATAGAACGGATTAAAATTTGATTTTTAGGTTTATACTTTAAGGGGCCATAGAAAACTCCTATTAGTATTACACACGGAGAATTTGTTAGAATTGTATTGACACCAAAAAATTTGACGAAATTAAAATAAGTACTTAAGTGTCTATCAATCAAATGAAATTAATACTTTCATCGGTTCATAATTAATGCTAAAATACGTTTCTGAAACCCTAAAATAACTAATTCACTTTTGGTGTTACACACGTAATGACAAAATGAATATATCCGATTAATGACTCATTATGTTGATGGAGGGGTAAATAAAATATTTAAATGGCGACAAAACGAAACCCTCAAGAAAATCAGTCAAAGTTAAATCAATTACTGGGTATAAAATGCTTCATTTAATTGCATTGATTGATGATCGCAATGGAGACGATGATGACGATGATTCAATAACATCATCCAAACTCAACCTCCTCTTTTCTTTCAATTCATTATACGATTTATTAAATATATATGTGTGTATGTATGTGTTTTGCATTCCCGTATATTTACTACTTACACTTTTATTGATAATTGATGATAAAGAAAAATGTTTTTTTTTTCTTTCAGATATTTTTTTCTCGTTTTTTTCCTCATTTAACAGTCACAAACAATCTTTAATGAAAATTATTATTGAAATCTTTAATGTTGTTGTATTGAACACAAAAATATCAATCAACGAACAAAATTTACTCGTTATTGATTTAAAAAGAATATTAAACGTGAAAGTAATAAAAATAACAGAAGGAAGTAAAAGGAAAATAATGTAAATTAATTTTGCATTATTTTTAAATTTTAACATAAATTTATGATAAAAATATCATTCTTAATAACTTCTTAATTTTTTATTATTCCTCTGACATGTTCTGCACTTAAAGATAATTAAACATTTTGAGTTTTAATTCTTTTAAAATTCTGTTTTACTAAAAAAATGTTTATGTTTTAATGTTTTATTTCGATATTTATTGAAAATTCAAATTCAATTGACAGATGTTTTCTTTAACTTGAAATTTCATATGTCATCAATTTATTCAGACTTATAATTTGTGGATTTTGTTATTGCTTTTGTTTTGTTTTTCATTCTTTTTCGATATTTTTGTTAGTTTCGTTTTTAATCTTCTTACAAGTTGAGGTCAATTTATTGAAAAAGTCAATTTTATTGTTCTCTTTAATCTGCCTTTTTCAGTTTTAGTTTTTTACTTGGATTTTTATCCGGGTCAAGAGATGAATGAATATGTGCTTGAGATGAATAATGAAATTAATTAAAGTGATATATATATATTTAGATAAATCTTAATATTGATTTAAACAGACTTAGATATAAATAAGATTTTATTATAGAAAATATTTGATTGAAAATTATTGAATCATTAAAAAACTGAACAAATTGGTACTGTATAAATCATACTAAGTTTATAAGAACAATTCAAATTTAAAACTAACATTGAAAATTAAAAAAAAAATAATAATAATTAAATTACACCCAGATTTTAAATATAGTTTTAAAAATAAAATAAATATTCCTTATTTCAATATTATTTAAATAAAAAATACAATAAACATTTCGTCTTAAAAAGAGGTTCCACTAGAAACCAAAATTTTCCTTTATTAATAGCGTACATATTACGATTATAATAACAAAATAATAAAACGCCTTGAAATAATAAGAAAAACTTTTCTAATTAAAAACAGTTCATATACGTGTACTTTTTGATTATAATTTGAAATAAATCGCAGTTAAAAACCATAAAACTCGTTTTAGTAGAGTTTAATAGATTCGGAGTAGCCGAATATATCGATCTTACTCGTATGTCCCTGTTTTTATGCAACATGATATTAATGATCTTTAACTCGGTGTATTTTTAGGGCATATTGTTCAAGCTTTTCGGATTAATTCTAATTAAGTTTTTTTATTAAATAAGATTTTTGTTTTTTGAATATATTTATTTCATTCATGTACCAAATAATATGGAGAATCGTCATCGTTTAGATATTTAGGTTCAGAATAATTGAACTATTGAATATTTTTTAACGAATTTTCAAATAAACATTCTTGAGGTATTTTCCAATTGAAGAACATGTTTCTTATGGGTCTCGGATTTCTGGGGATGGGACCAGGTTTCAGTTAATTTTTAAATGGTGGCGTACAAGTTTTATATAAGTATATAGTATCGTTGGAAAGGTAAAAGTATTTACATAATTTGATGTTTAATTTAATATTTGAATTTCAATAAGAACAAAGATATTTCTATACAATTTTAATATAACATGGAATGGGTTCTTTTAATGTAGGACTCTAAAAAAATTCCACTTTTTTATTCCAAAATTACCAAAAATCCAATCTGGGGAAACTTGTTTAAAAATTCACTATTTTCAGTAAATTGTTTACTCTGCCCTTAAAAGAGTTGTTTTTAGTAAATGCAACTATATAATCACTCTTTTGATGACTCTAGCTTTGACATTTTTTTGTTCCTTTCAAAAGGGCTTGCGGGAAAGCTGTTTGTCCTAATCTCCTCGGATTTACTTTACATGCGTCAGCAATAGATATTCTTATAGAATTGAAAAAAAAATTGTGTAGTCCAGAAGGAAATAGTTGATTTTAAAGTGAAAAAATTATACAAACTTTTTGAAAAAAAATCGCAAAAACCCACTTTTTAATTTCTATTTAATATAACTTTTTATTGAGTCCACAGAGGTATATGATTCTTGCATAAAAATTATTAAGACTTTGTGCAAAATCCAGACAATATGGACACGCCTTAGCCACGGGACTTTGGAAAGCACTTCAAGAATGTTTATGTGAAATTTTTTTAAAATATTTAATGGTTCAAATGTTACAGAATTATTAAAAAAAACGTTTTAAAACCACGGCGTATATTTGATAGGGCAGTAGTAGTCTTCATTGTCTTACCAACGAAGTGACAAAATTACTCTTAGTCAGCACTTGTGAATTTTTTAGTCAATTTTATCTTTTGCTCTTTATTAAGATTTTTATATTATCTTTATTAAGATATAAGGAGAAATTATTAATTAAATAATTTAAAGTACACATGTTTGTATGTATATAGAAATAACTTATGAAATATCAAAAAAATCAAATATAACTCCTAGATTTTAACTAAAACTGGTGCAAGTTTCTTAGTTTGTCATAGTATTTATAGTAATAAAATAACCCACCCTCATGCGAAAGCTCCTAAAAATATAAAAAATGCAGTTCAAAACTATAAAAATGAAAATTGCTCAGCTGGTGTCCCATATTTCTCATTGATTCATAATGTTTGTTATTCGGTTCTTTCTTTTATGTTCAACTCGTTTCCATTTTTTCATTTTTGATTTTATTAGTTTTTTCTCGACTCCAGAAAAAATAGAAACAAATAAAAACGAACATAAACAATTTGTTTCAGCGATTTTTTTTATTTTTGCACAATTGTTGTTGGCGTTCGAATGTTCTTTCGTTTGTAATGTTGTTTTCGTAGTTTTAATAAATCTAAATAAGTCTTGTTGTTGTTGTTGTGGAAGTGTTAAATTTAGATTCATGAATTCATTCTGTGGTTTGGTATTTCGTACAATTCATTGGTAACTATCAGTATCAAATACTTCTGTTATTGCTCGGAATTCTCGTCTAAAACAATGAAATGCAACTCATAAGGGCCGTTTTTATATCGTTCAGCTCTACAAGATATGGATGAGGATGTATAAAGTTTGTTATTCCGTGTGTGAAAAAAATGAGAGTCACCTAAACAACAACTTTAATGAAGCTTAATTCGATACTTATTTGTTTCAGTGTTTGACAAAATTCCAACAATGAGGAGGACATACACTTAAGCATATACGCATACAAATACAGTTTTTTCTTAAAGACCCCAAATTGCACATATTTTTATCAATTTAGTTCTTTTCCATTTAATTTTTTGTGTATAATAAAGATTTGATAAATTACCCTAAAATCCCCTCATGTAGGTTTTTTACTCATTTAGGACCAAATTAAAATTAATTATACAATGAGTTTAAAAAGTACCGTAAAATTGTAAAAAAAGGAAGAAAAAACAAGTACCTCATGAGAAAAGTTAAGGGCTTTAAATAATTTTTGATTAATTTTGAATATATATTTAAGAGTTTTGTAAGCTTAAATCCCTTTGCAAAGAATAGGATTTACATAGGGACTAGGACAAATAATGGTCCCACCACAATCTTATCTTATGTTTGAATTCTATAAAAATGTAGGAGGGCAATTCCGAAATTTCGTCTCCAAATTGTGACCTTATATCACTCTCGTTTTGAGGTGTATAAAAATTTGGGTTACAACTTTCCGTTACTGAATCGGGTTTTATTTTTGGTAAAATGATGAAATACATATTCTGTTTAAATTACATTTGATTGTAAATTTTAAAAGTTTTTTCACGATTTTGAGATTTTAGGTCTATTAATTGAAAATTCAGAATCGATGTTGCCCATTAAAAAAAACTAAAGAGAACTTTCAGATTAAAATCGCCTCATTTTTATGAGCTTGTAAACGTTTCCAATACAGCTAATTCTTCACCACTTGTAGTGTTAGGGGTATAAAAAATTACCTTGAAGAATTAAAACTAAAAAAACTTCCACAAATTCCAATTTTATTGATACCCATTCCCTTGGGATGTTTAGATTATCCAAAAAGTAGCACAAGTGTGTTCTTTCTGTTTTCCATTTTCATTTTTATGTTTCTACATTAATTGTTAAACAAACATTGTGCAGTACTACCAGGACATCTAAAAGTATCGTTAAATACCCTGAAATTGCCATTCATCAATCAAGGTCTATATCAGAGGCGCCCAAATACCGATTTCCAGACTCGCAAAGTTATAAAACAACTTTAGCTTACTTTACATGTACACTATAAATGACTGCTGCTCTCTCATTAAGCAGGAAACATAATTTTCTACTCCTTCACTTTCACAAAGACAAATGCGTAGTAGTGTGTTTGGGCACCTCTGATCTATAATACCTAATTTAATTTATAGCCAACAATCTTTTTTAAGAATGTAATAAGTTTAATCTAAATCTATCGATGATTTTTTTTATTTAAAATATATTCATAAAATAATTGAACGGATAAAACATTCGCAATGAGCTACAAGAGACCAGACATTCGATATATATTTCCAGAAGGCTGATAATAAATATATCAGCTTATCCTAAAGATTTTACAATATTTACATCATTATAACAACGGCGTTCAAATATCGGTTGTTGGACACAAACTTATATCATTTATTCTTCACTGGATAGTGTGTTGGATAATACATTTAGTATGAACATATTTCTTCTTCATTCCTTCCTCTTCCTTTAGAACTGTAGAGGAGGTGGAATTTTTTATTGTACTCAAATATTAAAAACACTTTAATGACTGTATTTGTGGTTGAATACATTATATACATATCATTGCTTCATCTATCTCTTCATTCTTATTTATTTTTTCAGTTTTCATTTGAATTATTCTTGTATTTGTGTATATCTAATTGCCTGTCTGTCTGATTATTCAATTCTGTCCGATTTTTTAGAGTAGTTTTTTCATATTTATTTCTTAACAAATCATTTGCTATAAATTTATTTTCGATTTTTATTATTTTATTGAAAAAAAAGAAACTAAAAGAAACTAAAGAAAATATTGTTTTTATTATTATAGTTTTTCTTTTTTGTTTTTATTTGTAAATTTGAAAATGTTCATGTAAATGTTATTAAGAGAAAAAGGAAAGAACTTGTGAATTTGAAATATAGAAATAGAGTAAAATGCATTTACACAAAATTTGAACACTTTTACACCCTCCACCACCACAAGTGGCGAAGAGGGTATATTAACTTTGTCATTACGTGTGTAATGCTATGAAGGAATCGTTTTAGACCCCCTAATGTTTATATGATTTAGTTATATCCGTCTGTATGTCTGTCTGTAGTTGGCACACTCACATCGACAATAATTGACACAGCTCAATGAAATTTCGCCTGAGTATGTTTTATACTCCTGAGAAGTTTCCCATTTAAAATCTGCAAAATTTGTCAAGTATATCAAAAGATATCTGACAGACACCTGAGGCAACCTATAAGTTTCCGTGAAGAATTATCGTAAAACTGTCAACTCTAAATCGACAAATTAGAATAAAATTTGTACATAATATAATGTTTTATGTGCTTCATTTTCATTCCAAAAGTTATCAAAAACGGTTCAGTAGAAAAAAGTAATAACCAAACAAAACGCATTTACTTCACACCCATTTGTGGTGGAGAGTACTGAAGATTCGGCAAAGCCAAATATAACATTTTTTCTTGTTTTCTTTATATTTTGTTTCTTTTCCTTTTTGCTTCTTGTGATAAAAAAAGAAAAATAAATATTTTCTTTTTCTCTTTTTCACTGCAATAAAATAAAAACTGAAGAAGAAAAACATTTCCTTTTTGTTTGTGTGTGTGTACAATTACAAGTGGTATTTTGTAAATAAATATTGTAAAAATAGATCATTTTTTATAATAAAAAGTGTGTAAATATGTATTTTAAATATAAAAACAAATCGACAATTCAAAGCATTTTTCCTGTTATTGATTTAAAAATATTATTTCGTTTTATTTTGTTTCTTCGTATCAATATTTATATCATTTTAGGAAATTTTGCATAAAATTAATGAAAGACAAACTTAAATAAAAATTCATACACTAGAGTTTCCTAAAAAGGTCATTTTTCCGATATCGGTGTAGAAACCTTTTTTACTGATGCGTAATATTTGAACTGGGCGTAACGCTTTTTAAATTGAATACTTTTGTATTTATTGAGATGCTTCGAAAAGTGATGATTTTAAAAAATGCGAATTTTTTACCAGTACTCAACGTATATATTCGCCTCTTTGGACAATTTTTTGATATAAATTCAGAATACCTTTTAGACAATGCATGAGTTACTTGGACGATATTATTATATTAATGTGTTTCATAACTTAGAAGGATGAACCAATAATATGGGTAGGATTCATCTGAAGAAAACCTTAAAAACGAAACTTTCTACAATATGGAAATATAAAATACGGGAACATATTTAGAACCATCTCGTCTGTAGGGAAATCCATGCCTACAAATGATGAATCTGAATTCAATGATCTGATTAATATTCAGCGATGTCTTTTTTAGTAAAAATTACAAAATTTTAATATTTTTATTATGTTTCATATGCACGCATGCAATATAACTTCAATTACGATACGCTTGATAGATGTTTCAGGAGTGTAACCTCTTCCAGAAATTTTATTTTAAACCACAGCAAGAACCAAACTTCCGAATAAGTTCTACCAAATCAAGAACTATTGAAATTCGAGCTAAAAGACTAAGGTCTCTGATGAAAATTTAAAGTACCAGACTGTCCAGATAGTCGTTCATCCTATCTCTACCTCTCACAATAAAATAATTGTTATGGGATATTAAAATGCTCAGAGTGGCTTGAATAATACTGATTTCAAATCATTTATGTGTATTTAGAACAAGTATTGAGGATCTCTATGGGTATTAGACGTACGCTGTAGTAGATAAGCGATTATAATTATCTAATAGATCCAACTTTTGTTTAAGGGCAAACAGAATAAACTGCCTACAAACATTTTTGACACAGAGAACAGATGCGAAAAGAATAGATAAACATTGATACCCTAAAGTATGTGAATAGAGCACTAAAAAGCCTCACTTTGAATTTAGATATTGTATCGAAAACGACATATGTCATTTTTAATGTCAAATCTCAGAATTTTATATATCTAATTGGAACAAGAGAAATAATGACAATATAATATCAGTCAGTTCGCTTATCAGGTAAGCATTTTATCTAGGATAAGATGGCTATTAAACAAATTTGAATAAGGATTTAATTGTTTTCTGCAAGCTTAAATCTATTGCCGAAGTCAACTTTTTTGTCTATCGAAAATTTTTGTTAAAAATATTTTGAATTAAATTCTTTTTTATAATAAAAAATAATAATTTTGAAAAAAATATTTATTTGCCATGAATGTTAAAATACCATAATTATTTATTAACATAAAGTTTTTATCCTAAAATTAAGTTTATTTTGTATTTATAATAAACAAATAAAAACACTTACATATACATAAATATTTTGACAACAAAGGATCCTATTTGGATATTAAAAAAACGTATTTCATAAAAACCTAAATTGACATGTTTACAATTGAAAGTTTACGACAATTGTGTGTGATATTTGTGTACACGGACCATTGTTGTCCCTTTTTTATTGTTTTGTGGTATGTTAATGACATGTCTCGACCAGCAATATAAAATAATAAGTATCTTACTAGAAATACATTTTATTTCAACTCCACTCTCTCATAAATGTTTAGCCATGAAAATGTAGTGAAATATACAATTAATTGGCCGAAAGTAAAAAAAATCAAACATATATATTTTAAGTATATTTACCCAGTATATAAACCTATTCATATTTAGAAGATGTTAATTCCTTGAAATTTATTTAAAATCGTGATGTTAAATTTATTTATTTCTTCCTTTTCCAAAATTATGAATAAATCCTACCGTATTTCAAATTCGGTTATTTACTAATAACTTAATAATTTTATTATTGTTATACCCTCTACCACCAGAAGTGGTTATGAGAGTATATTAACTTTTTCATTTCGATTGTGACACTAAAAAAGAACAACAACATACAGACAGACAAGCAAACAGAAGAATGAAAATAGCTAAAACGGCTCAAATTATATATATATATCCACAATATCAGACAAAGCACAATGAATGTTGGCCTGAGAATATTTTATGATACGGACTGATATCTTAGGCAACCTATAAGTTGAAGGGAAAATTTTTTTGTCTAATTGACTATTATAAATCAATAAAATAGAAACCTTACGTATATTCTTCAATCACATTTGTGGTGGAGGGTAATGCAGGTTCGACATAGCCGAACAGAGCACTGTTACTTATTTTTATTTTTTATTTCTTTGTATTTCTGTTTGGTTTTATGACTAAAGGCATGACAGTTTTTTTGTTTTTGTCAGTTTGTCAGTCCGTTGGATTCATTCTTTCTGTCTGTTTGTTTATTTGTTCACATTAAACGGAAATGGCAATTTTATGGTTTTTTATCATAAAAAAGGAAGTTGTAGGTAACGGTTAATACTCATTCATTCCTTTATAAACAAAACACACACATAAAAACAAACAAAACACAATAAGGATAAATACATTAAAAATACAATGTTTCATAATTAAATAAAATATAATTTAAAGCATAAAATAATTACTAAACTCGTTTGTTTTCAAATCAGGTCTAATTAAAATCATAAAATAAGCTGAAACTGAAAATTAATTTTGAAACACATTTTTTATTTTATTATTATTACTCGTACAAAGGTGCACATTCCTATAAGCGCACATAACTCTTTTTTAAAGAAATGGAAAAGTAAAATAATGTTTTTATTAAATCAATTAATTAAAAAAAATAAAAACTATATTTATATTGCATTATTTTTTAAACTTAATCTTCGAGTTTAACAACCATTTTTAGTAATATTTTCCTATAAAAGCACATTACTTTTATCAGCTAAACTAGAGTTATAGATAATGGGTGGATGATCCTTTATTATGGATTGCGTCATTAAAACGATCTGCCATTAATTCCACTAAGATTGGAATCAATTTCCAGCCAAACTTGTTCCACTTTAGGTCTAAGCTCTTTTAATATCATTATGATTTCATTTTGAATAAATTTTTGGGCACATTAATCCCTACAGCTTCTCCATTGCGCTTAAGTCCGGTTTGCAAACCAGTCCAACAGAGGTATGCTGTGTTCGTTGAAACGCGATTAAGATTGCTTTAACGCATGTATCGAAACTTTTTCTTGGTGGAATACGCGAACTTCATCCATTTTTTCATTCATAAGAGGGAGAAGACCGTCTTCCAGTAATTCGTTTTAAATAGTGCTATTCATGTATGTTTGGAACAAAACAAATTTTAAATTTACCAACTTTCAGAGAACTTTCGGGACATCGTTTGATCTAAAATTGTGCCAATTAAATTAGCATGAGCGTCGTCTAAATTACATTATCACATAAAGTGGCACCAAGAAGGCAACAAGACTACGAAAAATTCCTTTTTAATTTAAAAATGTTTCTTTAAATTGCCTCTCATTTAAAATTCCATCTTTAATTTTGAGAGAAAACATTTAAATACGTTAATAGAAATATGCATCAGTGTATATATTATGGCTTTACAATTGAAAACTGTTATTTTGAAGTTAATTAAGTCTGAAAATATTTAAGTCTAAAAATAAAAATACAAATGTGGTCTTAAAAACACTTTTAAAATTTATATAAATGATTAAAATTATCAACGATAAATTATTCAGATTTTTACTTGCGATTTAAGATATCAAACCAAAATTATTTGAAAAATTTGACATACCTTTGGCCCAAGCTAATCCGGATTTACGTTACATGTATTTCCATTAATAACTTTTTGGGAAACAATAACATATTTGCAAAGTTAAAACACATTCGGCTATGTCGAATCTTCAATGCCTCCACCACAAATGCATATGAAGTTACTTCGTTCCATACATACAAAGTGTAATTCTCACATATACTCTCACATAATTTTCTTAATTATAACACTCAGGAATCATGTAATCGATAATTATTGTAGATGTGAGCGTGACAACAACAGAGAAACGAACAAGGCTAAATCGATTCAGATTTTGATTTGACGCAATTATATATACTTTGTGGGATCTAAGATGATTTCTTGTTGGCATTAAGATAAGAATTACAAACGTTATTCTCTTAACCAACTGTGGTTGTATAGAATGCAAATACAAATTTATCAGCGTATAATTTTTAATATATTAATGGGAAAAATAATTATTTTTTAAGATCTCATTCAAGATTCTTGCAAAAACATTATTTTTTTATAAGAAATTGTATTTTTTAAAACGTTTGAAACCATGTCAAAGAAACAACTAAAAATGTCATTATGGACTAACAATTTATTTTGACTTCAATATTTCTGAAACTGTAAGAGATAATAAAAAATATGCAATTGGCGAATTTTCAAAAAATCAATATACCCAATATATCCAACTTTTGAAGACTTACCGTTGTAATCGTTTCAGCTATATTTATGTTAAATTCAATAAAAATTTCTCCAGTTGTTTAGAGTTTCAGAATTATGCCAAATTTTCAATAAAAATTATTTTAAATTGCATAAATCTTAAAGAAAATTAGGTTTCGTGATTTATATAATCGAATTTTATTAGCGTTTTACAATAGTTCCAAATCGTTTAACATCGTCCAAAATCTTCTACACTTGATACATAGATTTTTTTAAGAACTACTCTTTCGGATTAAAACTTTGAGCTCTTGGTAAATAAATCTCGTCTCAGTCCAAACCTAAGTGACAAGATTAATGAAGATTGTTTTAAAGGATTGCAACTTAATTTTTATAAACAGACCTTTGTTTTGAATGGAAAGTCTCGCTCACATTTACTAATATTTTGATCCAATTTCTTGACTTCCTTGGTTTTCATATAATTAATATCAAATATGATTATATTTTGGATATCGATAAAACAAATTAAAGAACCGCTGTAGCTAGTAGCACACTTCCTCATAGCTTCTATGTGAAAACATCAGCAAGCAGTTGTGGACTATTTTAAGTTTTGAATCCAACACACAGCTCTATTGTACGATCTTAAACCCTTGAAATATGATCCAATATAAATTAATAAATTAAGTAATGGTCCAAGTTAATTAACATAAATGTGAGTGTGTCAAAAACCATATTTTTAGTGGGTTTAAAATATTTTTTACTTATTAACCGATTTAAAGACTTTTGGATTTACAATGGTGATGCCAGAAAAATAGATTATGTCCAAAACCTGATATCAGAAAATATTCCATAGCAGAATTTGGATCGTTGCATTGTGTACTTTATAGCTTATTTTAATCGTTTTTTCTTAATGTTATTAAATTAACGACAATAAACATATAAAATCACATTAAACAGTGATAAACTTTTATTTTAATTTGCATAAATATACAAGTTTATATGTAAAAGTTGCTCTATAATAAGATCACATTTATACGATTAAGAAAATTTTGAACGATTTATTGGTCACTAAGAAATTTCTATTCGGCTTTACGACCGTCATTAATTAAGATACACGAAAATTATAGTTCCAATTCTTTTTGTTTTGAGGTTTAATAAAAATAAATTCTTTCAACTAATTCCAATTTGCAAAAATAATATTTTTAACATTTTACCAAACATATCGATATTCTACTGTTTATTATAAATATATAAAAACTTAAGACTTGATAATTGTTTTAAGACTTATAAATGAATGTGTTGTGTGTTAGTATGTGTGTATGTGTGTGAGTGTAAGAGATAAAATGCTTACTATTCTGAGTATCTTTTACTTTACAAGGTTAATAAACTTTGGCAGTTACTGATATCTAGACATGTTCGTTTAAAGTGCATTTAAGTAAATTCTCTCCATTTAAGTTTGTTTTTACTAAAGCCATTGCCAATGACAATTCAAGTCATGTCTTAATCCACCCACGCACTTTTCATGAGTCGCAACAAGCATAAATTATACCAAAAATAACATTTTTACTCTACGTCACTTTAATATTTCCTTTCAAATGAGGATAAATATGCAAATAAATTATTAATTAAAAACAATTAAAAACTTTCTTAATCAACAAATAAATGACATTAATTAATTGATATGATTTATAAGTAAACTTGAGATTAATAAAAATTCTGAATTGTAGAAGAATTAAAAATAACTTTTGAATAAATATCTGTAAATGGAGTATGAAAATTGTATAAATAGTTTTTGCTTCTAAATCCATAAATTGATTTTAATTAAACTTTATAGCTTTTGCTTTTTTTTTGTAATTTTACAACAACAAAAAAACTAATTCATTTAGAAGATTAATTACTGTTGGTGCTAAACATTATATTTGCAAATCATTCTATGAGTTAAAATGAATCATTAATATAAATTAAATTAGTGAAATTAATTTTAATACAGAATAATTTTAATAAATTATTCTAATTAAAAATACAATAATAATTAATACAAAAACTATTAAATGCATTATATTATTAAATATTACTTTTTTGACAATTATTATTAATATCCCTTGTAAAAATATCGCCAAACAATTTTTTTTATACTCTCGATCACCACAAGTGGTGAAATTATCAATCATCTAGAAGGAACCATCTTAGTTCCCATGACGTATACACATTATAACATCAAATTGAAAGCTTAGTCGATTTAGCTATCTTCGTCTGCCGGTTGGAGACATATTAACGTTCATAAAGGTGATCCGATTATTGAAATTTAGACTGAATGTATGTTACAGCTCCTATAAAAACCATTTTTGGAATAGAGTTTTACAATTTTAAAACTCTCTAATATGATTATATTTTTATGAAATTTGAAATCGGGTCATATTTGGTTATAAATACCACATGATGTCCCCTCCCGAAATAGAATTTAAAGCTTAAACGATTTTTGAATATGGACAAACTCAATAGGAATACAAAAAATTATCTAATTAACTTCAATATACGTAACAAATTTCTGATTATTGCAGCACATTATACTAAAGCTATTATATGATATATAATTTTCACTTTTCGGAAAAGGGTTTAAGCTGATAAAATTCTTGAATATTAAAGTATGTCAGCATATTACAGCAATATTAATTTTATACTTATCATACATTTGGGTGGCGAATTCAAATTCAATTCAATCCACATTTTTCATGGCTTCCATAGAAAGCCCTCATCCCGAATGGTTTCAGCTTTTTATGCTTATAAGTTGATAAAAATAGAATAAAATACTCAATAAAATGGCAAATATTGCCTTGAACGCAATGTATCTTATTACTTTACTACCCATTTTTTGGCCGTACACAAAGGCTTAATTGTCTTCTTACAATAAACTTGTAAATATAATATTTATCGTGGACCACTCACAAATTGTTTACTGTTTTTATAAGACAATCCATTTAATTGGGTGTGTCATCTGACATTATTCGGAGGAGATTTGTTTGACTTTACAGCATTGGCTTCGATAAACCCCAACATAACATTCATACCTTCTTGCTGTAAAAGGAAAGACAAAGTAGAAGAGAGCAAATTTTAGGCTTTCCATTAAGCCTATATTGGCAGTAAGTGAGCACAGACTTGACTCTTAAATGTTGGAAAAATTAATGGAAAATAATAAGCATTAATTAAGATTAATCACTGTTTTTCACTTTCGAATGGTATTTTCGAAGTTTTAAGTAGTAGTCGAAGTTAAGAAATATAGAAAATTATGTTTTCGCATTAGAATTGAGATCAACAAATTCTTAACACACGTTTTTCATTAAACTAAAATTTTCAAAAGAGATCTTAGCACAACCGGTAGGAAAGCAGCCCGATTAACTCAGTGCGCTAACTATTTAGTACGGAAAGTTAATGCTAATGCAGGTTTTGAGATCAAAAACAGAACCCTGGAATTATAGTCAAGTTTTCCAAAAAGTACTTTTGCTGCATAATGGTTGACGAAATCTATGTTCTGGCAGATTTTCTGAACTTCTTGGACAAACATTTTATGCTGCTAATATTCAAGGCAATATTGAAGAAAAGTTTAGGATCCAAAAGTAGTTAAAATTTCCCAAAAGGTTCTTGGTACGGCAATCAATATTCTGAACTTAATCATTTACAACAGGATCTATAAATACCGCAATTTACATCAATAATGTTTACAAAAAAATGCTGCTTCCATTTATAAGACTTCATGTGTTCACATATTTTTGTTCTTGTATATTGGAGACGTGACTTTCAATCTTGACTCCGCGTAACCATATATTGAGCGAGACTTAACCGATGAACATGTTGGTATTCAGTCGGCCTACGCCTATGACAAAATATTAAATCAAGTACCGGTCCATGATTTTATAGAACCTAAAAAATCTTTCTTAAAATATAGTGTAATAAAATGCGCTGGGTGACTACATATATTTAAATTAATATAATTAACTTCTGGAAATATTGAAGCTCATTTAATATGACTAGTATTTAAAATATTTATATATTTAATTATTATTATTTTTGTGGTTAATAATATTTATAATTATAATTATGTATGAATGTAATTTCCGTTAGATTCTCTCGTTTATTTATTTTTCTAAAATTAATTTAAAATTAAGTTATATTTTTATAATAAATTTTTAAATTCATTCCTCAAATAATATTTAAAGCATATTTATAACATTCCCTACTAGAAATGGGATTTTAGTCTCTTGATAAGATTTTAGATTAAAATAATTGAAATTTAATAGATAATTGTCATGAATTTTTAACTGTTATCAGCCAATTATGTTGAAATAATATTTATTCCCCAGACTATAAAACATTAAACAAAAACAAGTAAAAATGCTATATTCGTCTATAACGAATCGTTAATACCCTCCACCACAAAAAGCGTATTAATTAAATACGTTATGTTTCATTCATACACACTCGCACATACATTCACAAACATTTACAATATGTAAACGTTTTTCTTAAATATAACACAAGAACACTTAATGAGTCATAAACTTAGTTATATTTTTATATATACAAATTTTATATATATTTTTTTGCTACAGATCCGATTTTGATATTTTTGTAATGGTAATGAAGTATACATGACTGAATATTACGGCAATCTTTCATTCTAATTTGTTCATTGTCGGTTAAAATGTTTTTATATACTGAATCGATTTTGCTGGTTAAAACTGTCTGGCTGAAACTTTCAATTATTGTGAACGTGAGCGTGCCAACAACAGATAGCGGACAGATGGACATAACCAAATCGACTCATATTCTGATTTGATGCAAGAATATATGTACACTTTTGGGTCTGAGATGATTCCTTCTAATTGTTACACACGGCTTTAAAAAGTTAACATACCCTCTTCACCATTTGTTGTGTAGGAGAGTATAAATAGAAGGTTATTAAGAAAAGTATCAATAGGCTTCATTCATGGTTAAATTATATGTTTCAGTAATGAATAAATGAATTAAAATAAAATAAATGCACTAAATTGTGATGAATATGAATTTTATTGGAATTTAAATTAAAATCATTTTTACATTTTAGATTTTTAAGTACAATTTTGTCAATTTATTTAAAAGATATGAAAAATTGCTTTATTGGATTGCCTTCCAAAAATGCACAGTGGGACAGATACGGATATAAATAGAACTAATGGATCTGGGTTGTCTTGACTTTTTAGATGTCATAAATTAGGAATTTTATGGGCTAAAAACAGCATTCCGGGAAGACATGGGACCTATATAAAAATCGACAGATCAAGCTCTAAATCGACTCAGAAAGTGATTCTGAGTCGAACAGTTTACTCTTTTTCGTTACAAACATCCAAACTCATAATACTCCCACCACCTAAGGTTGTTAAGGGTATACAAATGTGTTGCGGAAAGTTTTAGTTTTTTTAAAACGAAATAATGTTGTAACTTATGAACTGTAAGAGATACCTTAATTGAATTTCGAGTTCATTTGAGGTCTAAAAGCACCTATGTGTTCAAGGACATAAACGGTGGCCACCTCGTGTATGTTAATTTTTTAAAACCTCGTTAATTAGAGTCTGAGACAAAAGCAATTTTTATATAGATTCTTTTGTAAATCCTTATAAAAATTGTGCTTATATTTATAGGAAATCTCAGAACATTTAAGACCAAAATAATTTTAATCCATTTTTATTCCTGCATGTTGGTCCTGAAATTTTTTAGAACCCCATTTAATACCAACAAATGTTAATAGAATGACAATATAAAAATGTGAATCCTTTAAAAATCATGTTAATATAAATTTGAAGATTTGAAAAAATATTTGTAATTTTTTCCTAAAGGTGGCAACATTATTTCACTGATAAAATGTTTTTTTATTCTTAACTTAATAATTTTTTATTTTTGTTTAAAAAAATCTTAACTGAAATGCGTGCAAGATAAATACGGATGCACTGCGGGAAAAGAAGCAAATTTGGTCCTTTTTCTAAGTTCTCAAATCGTATATTTTATATATGACTACACATCTAAGGTAAATACCCAAAAAGTATTTTCTTCTGGGCAGCCCGAATAAAGAGAAGGCAATTTTTAAATATAATTTGTACGAATTGAAATTTTGTGTATTTTCGCATTGACAAATGAAAATATATTTAATTCTCCGAATTAAAATATTTGTTTCATATTTAGCATACATATTTAATGTTTGTCATCAAATGACGTTCCAATTATTTATTTTTACAATAATTGGAATGTCCAAATTATATAGG
Source organism: Cochliomyia hominivorax (assembly GCA_004302925.2). Taxonomy (NCBI): domain Eukaryota; kingdom Metazoa; phylum Arthropoda; class Insecta; order Diptera; family Calliphoridae; genus Cochliomyia; species Cochliomyia hominivorax. The sequence continues at coordinate 33,118,851 of PYHX02000494.1, forward strand.
CACAATACTCCTTCAAATCAAATTGAAATCATCTCTTCTGTGAAATTTTATTTAGATTTCTCTTACGGTTAAAAATATTCAAAAATTGATCAATCACAACCCACTGTGCAATGTAACAAAATACTAAAAATTTATAAAATATGGTATAAATATGAATTGAAACCACTACAATCCACTAAATCCTGAACATAAAATGACATGAGATAACAGAAATAAATGTAAATATCTCTTAATTGTTAGTAAAATCATCCATTGTCAAAACTATATTCTGGGAGTGAAAAACAATTAAGCGCCGTCCTCTTGAATCCAAGTGCCATTCATATTAAATATGACTGAAATTTAATGTAAACAAAGTATGTATTTTTCAACATATTTCCACTTAGAATTATAAGAAGTCAATAAATTCTTTTCATTTTTAATCCCCTGATTCTTGATTCTTATTTTCATTCTTTTCGCTCTTATGGCAACTTGCAACAAACAACATAACATGGAAAATTATCAACAAAAAAAAATAAAAACAAACAAGAATATAGTCTGGGGTATCAGTCACTCATTCACTCACTCATTCGCTACATTTGGATATCGGAATAAAGAAATACATTACAAATAAGTAAATAATATTTTTTTATATATAAATTTATTTATTTATTTATTTATGTGATGATACAGTTACTTATTTTTTATTATTTGTATTTTTTATCCATTTTTTTCGTAAAGAATAAACAAGAAAACCTAATAAAGACCGGGAAAGTCTAAGGAGAAAAAAATAAAACAAGAAACAAAACAAAGAAAAGAATCAAAACAAAAAACAAAAAAAACAACTGAAATATAAAATGAAAAAGGAAAGAACATAAGCAGCTCTTCAAAGACAATAAAACACAATTACGGGGCATTGTTTAGTTCAGTTTTGTGCCTCATAAAGTAGCAACTAACGCATGCCAATCAACCGAAAAGCAACAAATACAATAACAAAACTGAACATCATCAACTGCAATGAAAGGAATTAAGTAGATGCAGTCGGAATTATAAGTGTTCGACAACGACGAAACTCTTTTCACTCTATTCAAACAATTAAGTGGAAAATAAATAAGAAATTTTAATAGTTGTCACGTTTCCATCATTATTTCATGACATTGTATGATAAATTTCATACCATATTGAGTATATGTATCTTTTCAGTTTTTTTTTTATATCGATTCAGATTTTAAAAACAAGTAAAACAGCTATTTCTTCATCCGTTACATTTTAGAAATATTTTCACGAACTAAAACATTAAGGGAAGAAGCCCAATCTTTAAGCTACAGTCTTAAGCGATTTTGTTCGGTATACTTTTTCAGTGCTAAACAAATAACTAAAAAATATTTTACACGAATTGATCAATACTTAAAAGTCATATAAGCTTAATCAGTATATACAGGATTTATAACCAAATATGTGATTACATTCGAAAATAAAGGAAAATAATTATGCTGAATTTCAATAGTCCTATTTAAGAGTTTTATAAATCACTATAGATAATAAGCTAAAAACTTATTCCGGGAGCTATAAACCGAGCCTAAGAACTGAGATCGAAAAATTCTTAACACACGTTTTTAATTTAAACTTTTAATTAAAGTATGATTTTATATTGCTTCTAATGTTATTAAACTGTACCGGAAAAAAACTTGTTCGTTGATAGAAATTCTGATTCAGTTAAAAGGAAATTTGTAAATCCAAAAACTAGAAAGCAATTTCAAAAGAGCTCCTCACACTTCCGGGAGGAAAAGGTTTAATTTTTTAACATATATGTATGTTAAGAATTTTGCGATCTCACTACTTATATTTGGTTTGATAATCGATCTATTATGTCTAAATCCAGTTAGTTTTAATAAAAATATTACAAAAGACTTTCGTCGGAATTTTCTATATATTATTTGCTATTGCATCAATGCGTGAGGAGAATCTTTTAATCAGACAGACAGTCGGACAATTCGAATCAGATTTTTATTTGATGCAAAAAAATTATATATATATATATATATATATATATATATATATATATATATATATATATATATATATATATATATATATATATATATATATACGGTTTCTTCAATGTTCAAAATCAATAAATTTGTTCCTCAACCAGATTTTTGGACGACATGTTGGTATATTTGGAGTTAATTATAATGTGTTGCATCTCGATTATGGTTACCGAACCCTGTCTTTCCCACTACAAGTATAAATAATATCTGGTCTTAGAAAATTGCAGAAATTTTATTAAATGTTGAAAACTCCAAAAAAACTTTATATCTGATTCGATTTATCGACAAGCGTCTGCCTGAATGAAACAAACTCATTACTACTACTTCTAAGTTATTTAATAACCTTAAAATATTTCATGTAGCATACATAAAACACACAACTTGAACATTATACAAATAAATAAAATCATCATGATGCTAAATCTAAATGAGCATAAAGTTACAAATGTTCATTATTTCTTATGTTCACATTATTTAGTTGAATACAAAACGCTCTTTGCCAGCCATATCAAAAACGACTGACTACATATTGTTTGTGTATGTATGTATGTATGTATGTATGTATGTATGTATGTATGTATGTATGTATGTATGTATGTATGCTATAACATACACACATGTGTGTATGAATATGTTCATATGTTTTGATGTGTGTAAAATCAAATATAGAAAATACATGTGAATTGATATCATGCAGTAAATGCAGTAGTCACTGGGAATGTATTATTCGTATGCATGTATAGTGAAAATACCGATAACATCATTATCGTAAACATTGTTAAATAAACATACGTTCACATTCATATCAATACTAAGAGCATGCTAAAATAGGCAAACGAGATCGGTAGGAAAAGTTTTTGTTTTTAAATAGTTCATTCATTTCGAACTAAAACTTTAAGAATTTATAAATTGTTTTCAAATAAAATTTATTTTGAAATTCCGTTATTCAATAATTTAGTTGTGATCTTAATTCTGAAAAAATATTTCTTTCTAATCGCCTTCATTTACATTTACAGCCACAATAAACATAAATAATAAGAACCATTAGCCATTGAAATAAACAAATATTAATGGGATGGTGATTTGGAATTATGTGTCCTAACACAACTGATTAGAGATTTAGAACCAGGCACATCAAATAAAATATTTTAGTACTCCGTACATTAGAGAGATTGTTGTTATCCAAAAAATGGTGCACAGCATATTTCTCTGAATTTGTATGCGAAAAGAAACGTATATTCAAATTCACTTTCATATAAATCTTTAATATATCGTTTATATATACCCTCTCTATCTTTATGGCAAAGAAGGTATCTGAGAGAAATCCTCATATGAACGTTTACTTAAAGGATTTAGTAGGGTTTTTAACATTACACTGATCTTTGTTATGAAGAAATCTCACTTTTAATATATCACTTTTATTGGACTATTTTTGGACTATATTTAAATCTCATTAATTTTGAACCGATATTTATTGCATTTGATTCTGTGAATGATTGCACAAAATAAAATTAATGTGATACTTAAGTTGTATGATGTGGCAGTTGGATTTCTATAGAACTGATCCTCGGAAAATTTGATTCAGTAATTTCTGTTTATGAAAACCTTAATTGGCTTCTGATGCCAAGTCAGACCAAAAGTTATTATAATTATGTCTTATGAATGGAGCAGTATTTTTGTAAATATTCCTTGATGTATATTTCGGTATTAATGACACAATTAATATTTATAGCAGTGATCCTGTCAACAACTTTTTAAGCTGTTCATGTCTTTTAACCTGTATTAGGAGAATCTTGGAAAATTCTTTATATATTATGGATTTAGAAACATCACGTGGGTCATTCATTTTATCGGGTTTTCTATCAACGGATAATTTTTCCCAGTACTTTATAACAGTGGAAACAGTTTGACGCCAGAATTTTGAATGATTGGCCAAAGTTTGAAATTGGGCATAAATGATCCATTAATCCATTAATTTCTTTAAAAATTATTTGTTTAAAAAATCTTTAATAAATATATTATAACTAGCTTTTACCCATTGCGCTTTACTGAACAAACCTTATCTTCAGTCCAAGATCTCGAATGAAATTTCACAAATCATAACGTGAATTAAAAAATTTTATCCAATGAACATTTTACCAAATGTCTCTGGCCCTATCCGTTCTAAAATTTGATTTAATATTTGCATTGCATGGGAGCTACCTCTTACCTTGATCCTAACGGTCCTACATTTGTCCAGTAAAACTTTCGCTGTTATAATTGTTTATATATTCGATAATCATTATTTCCTTTATATGGAGGTATCCTATAGAAATTTTTATAGCCTATGTTACTTTGTCTAAAAGTTCCCAAACAAACAAACAAACAGACTAACAAACATGTACTTATTATATATATACCGTTTCACTTAAAATTTAAGTAATTTCCAAAAAATTTAAGACCAAAATAGTTTTGTGAGATATCGTTAACTATTGTCAATGCGAACTGTTAGGTATTTCTTTAACTGTACACATAATCGCCCATATTTTTCGCCGCCATAATATTTAGTATTTTGAGAAGTTCAAGATTTTGGAACAAGACTATAATAAATATTATATGTCTCATATATAGGGGTAAAAATATTCCATAAAATATTCTTTATGGAAAATTCCCTATGTCACATTTGGATTTGTAAGAAAACACATGTTTTCGTTAATTAAATAATAAAAAAATAACAGCTTAACATTTTCACAATGACTCATTTGTAATTAATCAAATTCCAAACCTCTTTTTTAAAGGCTCAAAAACTTAATAAATTATTAAATGTTTTTCTTTATTAACTCATTTTGTTTGACTTCATCCCACAAAATTAATAATAATAATCGATCATGATTCGCATGCAAAAGTTTAAGTGAAAATACAAATAAATTTAAAGGTCACCGACAACTAAAGAAAAATCAACCCAAAACTCACTCTCCTCATGTTCATGTTTACAGACAAATTAACACTCACTCAATTTAGTTCTTTGTCAAAAGGACTTCTAAAGAGATGAAAATGAGTAAAATAGACAAAGCAAAAACACAAAAAACATCAACAGTAATAATGAAAACGTAAAATGAAAATAAAAGAAAATGATAAACCTGCATGAAAATGAAAAGAAATGAGAAAAACTAAATACAACCGGCAAATTGCGACAGACCGGCGCCAAATACTTTAATAGCAGAGTTTCCTTTACTTTTCCTTTGGATCTCTTATCCACAATTCCTGAATACTTTATATGTATTAGTTAACAGAGAGTATTATATTTATAGTTCAATAAACCCACAAAAACAACAATAGCAATAGGAGCTACACAACAACGTCACATGTATAAAGGAAACACTGTCTGACATTCTGAATAAGTGACTGACTGAGTGTGTAAGTGAGTGACTAAATGGCTGCCGGTCTGATAAACTCAACGAAATGAACAACTAAAATATATAAGGGTGTGAAAGACATATATGAATTGTATTAAAGGAGTGTAACAGTATTGCTAAATTTGCGTTTTTCTTTACGAAAATAAAACTAAACAAACATAACAAAGTTAATATGTTTATGGAACTGAAAGTGAAAAAATTATTTATCATTTTCTTTGTTAATTAAAGTATTTTATTAACTGACAAATACCGCCAATATTTATATTTCCGATTTTTTTAAATTTAAAATGTCAAAAACCAAAATACTCATGATCACATATTATTAAACTTCAGTTGAAAAAAAACGTATTTTACAGTTAATGTATATTTTTGACAGTGATAAGCCTTATCCGGTTAGCGCGAAAATGGAAAAATGTTCATAGCAGCTGCCAATTTATTATTTTGATTAAAATTAAACATATTAAATTGTTATTGCCGATTAATTTCATTTGAATGTTGCCCTAAATTAATAGGAAATGGCTATCAAATAAAGTTGATATATACTTCAGATGTCTATATAGAAACTTTAGTAACAAAATAACCTATTAAATGCATTCATATTGCGGAAAATAATATTTGAAAACGGCATCTTCAACATGTTTTTTTATAAAATTTCACATTTTATGCATATTATATATTTACAAAACCCCATGTCATATGACTGACTCCAAAAATGCATAAATAGAAAAAGTTTTATATAATGAATAAACCCCTCTTCCTTCCTGCGAAATTATCTAAACAAGTTTGGGAAATATAAATACTTTCTATGTAGGTTCAAAATCGCTTCTCAAAAGTGAAATTTGAAATTTACGTGTCAAAACCGATTAAAAGCTCAGAGGTTGCTTTATTCACATTCCGCTTTATAATTTTTAATTTTCTTAACAAATTTTAGCTCAGTAAATTGAAATAGAAATCTTCTTTTTAAGACAATAACAAAAAATTTCATCGTATACCCTTTCTCAGGATATAATAATGTATAAATATAGAACAAATGATGTTATGATATGATTAATGTGAAACTTGTGGGATTAAAAGTGATTTTGAGAACTATGAACCAGATTACTACACTCAAAAAATTATGTACGTAAAATCAAAGAAATAATACATTTAAAACAAATGAAATTTCTTTTGAAAAGGTTGCTACTGACATTTTCATTTGTAATAAAGAAATTTGTTATTTATTTTTAAATGGTTATAATTTCAGTAAAAATGTCTGTAATAATAAAAGTTTTTTTCTTTTATTTCAAAAATTACTCTCATTAACATTAGAAACGACTGCTTTATCATTTAATAAAAATTAATATTTTCCACCACTAACAATTAAAAGATCTTTTATATTACTTTTATACATTTAAATCAAATAATATTGCAAAAAATAAGAGAAAAGAAATGTACATATCACTTATATTGATTATATTGATTTAGTTGTTTTGATCCTTAAGATTCCCATGTAACCTGATTTGGCTGTCTGTTATTCCTGCTTGAAATAAAATAGAAGAGATAATTGTCATCGTGTGCTCGAAAGAGCTGTTTTTTATTATATTTCTTACTTTTTTCTCGAAGAAGAATTTATTTTGGAAATGTTCTATTTGGGTCAAACAAATCACACCTCACTAAAAGAGAACATGAATTATTGAACGCTTATTATGCGTTCAATACTTACTTACCAATTATGTGTGTGTATGTGTATACGAATTTATATATATATATATATATATATATATATATATATATATATATATATATATATATATATATATATATATATATATATATATATATAAACAGTTTTTCGTCCTCGACTCCCCATTTTTAATTTGTAAGTTATAGTACTTCTAAACGTTTTATTTACTTATTTTAATTGTCTAATAATATTTGTTATGTCGGAATAAATGTGTTCATCAGAACTACGCTGTTTAATGAGTTACCCTTTTTTGAAGTAAAATGTTTATTATTTTGAGAGGTTCCAATGTTTTGTTTCTAAATAATTTTTTGTAACAGATTGCTCAATGAATTTATTTATTTATAAATTATTTTAATAAATGATATAATTATAATTAATTAATTAAGTAATTAAAAAACAATAGCCTCAACTTTTACGAATCGTACAAGTAAATAAGATGACAATAATAATTCTGCTTTAATTTCTATGACTTTTTGCGGTTTTATTTATTTTTTATTCTCAAAGAATTTCCAATATTAGCAACACTGTTTGCTGCTAATAGCTGCTAATAGAGAGGGAATATTTTTATTAGATTCGTTATTTACTTACCACTGAATCCTCGGAAACAGCTGATTCTTGTCGGGGTTTGCGTAGATTTAAAGCTTTTATTGAGGAATCCTTGTTGCCATAAACAAAAACATTTTGTTGCAAAAATATTAAAATACAAAATGATTTAAAAATATTTAAAGACATTTTTCACTTATGCACTTTTATATTTGGCTTATATTTTAATAAATGATATAATTATGGGATTTCTTATACTTTATTTCTGATTATTCATAAGAGGAAACAAAAGCACTCTATGAGGTGGTCGTGTAGATATATAAATGCGTCGGTTTTCTTTTCTATTTATTTTTTAATTTTTTCTTTTTTTATATAAACAAAGAATTGTTTAAAAATTGTACACAAAGGCAAGATTTTTTAAAAATATTATTTGAAATAATTTTTTTACAGCTTAAGATCACTGACTTTTCTTTCATCAACTATATTTATTTATATTTTCTTCATGGAAATATTAATAATATTTTATTTTCTTTTTAATACAAAATTTCTTTTTTTTAATAAAATTTTTTAAACAATTTTTGTGATTAATTTTGAAATTGCACTTTTTATTGTTGTTATCACGTTTGTATTGAATCACTTTACATTCAGTGAAGAGATTTTTGTTGTTCATTTAACGGAAACACGCAGGCGCCATCATAAACACTTTCAAAATCATGAAAAATTATTAAAAACAACAAAGGATTTTTCACTCAAAATAAATTTTCAACTTTTTTTGTATTTTTTTCTTTGCAATTAATTGATTTAAAATTTTACTAAGATTTTTTAAATTTTCTTTTAACAGGATTTTTCTTTTATTTTATATGACTTTTAAAAATGATTTAATTATTTAATTATTATTTTTTTGGCGAAAATTATTAATTGAAACACACCCTCGTTTGCCGTTTTCTTGTTTTCATTCAATTTTACCGCAAAATGTTGAACAAAATTTTATATTGTATCACGCATAACGACAACCAACCGATACAAATTAAGAGAGAGAGACCAATTAGAAAATATTGGGTAGAACGCGTGACAGTATTCTTCATTCACTGAAACGATAGTTTTTCCTTGTTTACTTTAGCCACGCATTACTTCCAACCATCTGAAGAATTTGTTTATGCCGATTTCTTTTATTTTGTTTGGTTTTGCCAAAAAAGCCGACAATGAAGGAGAAGAAACGTACGCGAATTTATTCTCTAAATAGAACCAACGAATCGAATAGAATCGAATGAATGAAGTGTTGTTTTGACATTCGAATGAATTAAATTTTTGGGATTTACGTTCAAAAATAAAATTAAAACTAATTTGAATGTGAAAAAACAAAATTGATTAAAATTATAAGAATTTAAATTTAAATAATTCAACAACACTAATTCGATTATATTATGTTTGGGCCAACCACTTCGCTTCGCTCGCGTTTGTTTGATTACTAAAATGACTTTAGTTAGGCTTATTGCTTGCTACTCACTCGACTCTTGGTCTCAATAAAGGCGACTTGGTTATATTATGTTTTAATTCTTTTTTTTTTTTTTGTATTTTATTATTTCTTCTTCTGTTGTTGCTGTCGTTTTGTTTTGTTTTGTTTTCAAGTGGAACGCAAAATAAAAATAACACAAAACACACACATTTGTACACACTCGTAATAATAAACTCGCACACAAAATTTAATAATAAAAAAAATAATTCTTTAAACATGTGTATGCAACCAAAACCAACAACAAAATTTCAAATCGTACACGATACGTTACTCTCCACTCATTTTATTTCATTTTTAATTGAATACACTCACTCTCTCGCACAAATATTCATCCATTCGTAATCAGTTTAAATGAGTATCATAGCAAACAGCTGATTCTTTATTATAATCGCTATTTTTCTTCCTTCTTTTCTTACAAATCGACTACATATTCTTCCTCTTTATCCAATAATGCACTGAGTAAAAAAACGCATCTGATCGATTGTGTGCATATGTGTGTGTGTGTGTGTCTATAAAAATTATAAACAAAACAATAATAATTAAATTCTCAGCAAATGTTCGCGAGAGTATAAATACTCTCACAGAAAAAGTATCTTGTGGATTTCATTATCTGATCTTTAAATAATGAAGCGAGAGTTTTAGTTAAAGAAAAGAGTTTCTGTTGATTGGATTGTATCCACAAACTTAGGGAAACTATACACCCGAAACATAATATTAATAAAGTCGTGCATTATGGTTTATTTATTATTAATATTATTAATATTCATATTGTTGTTATAATTATTATTGAATAATACCGATACACTATTGAATATCTTTTAACGACATTTCACATTCTTGAGAAATTTTCTGGTGTGAAGATTATTTAAAAATTTTACTTAGGATTTGATTCAAGAATTACATATACAGTTGTATTATATTGAAATAGAAATTTGTAAAAAAAATTGGATCTCTTTCATAAAGGTGGTAACATCTACCTCTTAAAAATCAATTATTTCCTTCTGAACTACATAAGTGGGTAGGTAGGCAGATACGTGGAGAAGGGTGGTATACATTATCGTCACATCAAAAATGCACACCTTCACTTTATCCAACTTGACACATAACTTCCCAAATTCAACAGTGTCCTGTTAAGAAACTTATGGCTCACCTTAGAGACTGTCTATCAGCGCCCAATAAGATTTTCACATATCGGTCTATATCTCTTTAAATACGGAACCGATAACGCAGGATTTCAATAAGAAACTTTCCACTTTAATGGCCTCTGTTAACTTTTGCGGGCGTGAGCGTGCCAACAACAGCAGACAGACAGACGGACATAGCTAAAAAGACTCAGATTTTGATTCGATTCAAGAACATATATATTATGCCCAAAAAGTGCGTTAAGTTTAAAAGAAACAGAAAATATCTTACAAAATGGTAAAGGTTACATAAGTTACGAACAGCTAATTTATAAGTTCGTATTGTTGTTATTGTATTATAATAACCAAGGAAATGGAAAAAATATTCCAGGGAATCTTGAATCAATTATGTATAAAAATGTTATGATTTCTTTTCTACAAAAAATTGAGAAGTTTAGAAAATAATAAAAAACGTATTTCAAAAATTAAATAAAAAAACTTTTCAGCAAAAATATGTATTTTGAAAATAAATTCTTCAAATTTTGCCTGAAAACTTTGATTTTAATGGAAGAAAATTTTAGTAAATAGTTTTGTAAGTATATGTTATAATGTATTATATAAAATAGTTAATAAAAGAATCTTTTACTTTTCTTTCTTTTATTTTTTACATTTTTTAAGTAAAAATAAAGGACAACAAATACTTAGGGGAAAAAAGTCGTTTAGGTTTCGCACAACACTGTATATTATTTAAAAACGAACTTAATTTATTTCGTTTTAATTAACCGAATTCACATTCAAATATAGTCTTTACATCAGAGCATCAGCTCACTATATGTACAATAATTATTTATAATTTTATTATAAATTACTTTTTAATTAATGTTAATGTGTAAAATAATACGATTAAGTAAATATTCCATGATTGTATAAATGTTAATTATGAACTTTAAGATAAATAATTCAATATATTCAATTTATGTAAATGGGTTCCAATCCTTTTCACACGAGATTTTATTAACTAGCAACCGAATGGAAACCTGAAATCATTTAGCAGAATCGATGCTTTTTACCAGCAAAAGTAAACCCTTTAGTCTAGATGGTGTTATTTTTAAATATTACGCTACCGTGGATGCTTCTATAGTCAATCAATATATATACGGTAAGGAGTGAGAACGAAATTTTCTTAAAACACATGTTAATAAAAATGAAACTATTAAACTTACAGTTTTAATTTCTAAATTGATTGAAATTATTATTACAATTTAATAACAAAATATTTTTAAGTTTTAATCACTAGTGAAGTAACTATGAACCTTTTCCGGAAACCCTTTCATAACGTTTTCATATAGATTTCTGTCACTATACTCAAACAAGTAGTACATCTCCGTTTAAAATACACCACACTCTTTATACCATTTTTATGCTTTTTAGTTCTCTTATTACAAAAGCCCAGTATGTCTTCACTCTTCTTAGCTCAGGGTAGTTTGGAGATTTGCCTCTCTTTTGTACAAATACCACATTATTGTTCTTGTACCACTCAATGGCTTGTTTACCATAGTGGCAGGATACCAAGTCAGGTCAAAAATATGTGGACATATTATGAAGTCTTAGAATTGAAGCAGACTTTTTTGTAAAATTTTTTTACTGTAAATTTCGGTATTTAAAGAGCACGATGTAATAAATGACTGGCTTCTTTTGCCGCTACTGCATATTCCTTGCTATACCAAGAATTTTTTATAGTTTTTGGATCCTAAACTATTTTCAATATTCTCTCAAGCATCAGCAACCAAAAAAATTTTAACCAGGAAGTTGCAAAAAATGGCCTTCTATTTTCTGGCTTTAGAAACATCTTATGGACCATTCCTTCCACATGAGCCAGGTTTTCTATCAACGGAAAAGTTACTGTTAAGATACTATTTAATAATTTTGTAAACATTTTGTCGACAGACCTCTGAATGCTTGCTCAACTTTTTACAGGATCAAGTTAATAACATAATAATGTCATATTTTACAAATGTAACCTGATCAGAAAATAATCAAATAATAAGAATTTTTCGATCTTAATAGTAATGTTCGAAACCTAAGCAACTTTTTCATATTAAGTAATGAAAACTTACTTTTATTTACTATTTATACCCTTCACCACAATAGATGGTGGGGGTATTATACGTACGTAACCCATAAATTTCACATAAATGTTTTGTATCACTCTACAATCTACTGCACAGGTAAGCATAAATAAGGAAAGCACATTATACGAGGGTCGCTCATAAATTTTTCGTAAAAGTCATTTCAGCCAAATATGTGGTGTATATAGTCGGGCTTGACCGATTTTAACATTTTTACTTGATTTTTATATGTTTGTTAACCGAATATGAAAAAAATGACAATTTAATTGGAAATTATGTTACACTAAAAACAAAACGAATTTAAAAATTAACTATTCGAGACTTAAGCAACTTTCTAAGAAGAATAAAGTAAATGCGACTGAACAAAAGCGGATCGTTTTATTTTCAAGGGCATTTTGGGCCCAATCGCCTGAAGCATTCATAAAAGTTGGTCAAAGTTTAGTTACTAGATAATGGGATCTGTAGGCAATAAACTGCGTAAAATCAATGCCTGAAGTGTTGTCTACATTAACTACAACGAATCTTATACAAATATTCCTTTAAAACTAACATGGAGAAGTTGGCAAAATCCATTTGTAATCTTAGGTAAACCAAGGGTTTTTGACGGGAACAATATTACAATAATGTCACATCGACCATACAAATATCCCACGAGATATATTTTAAAGGTTACTAATTACTGGCCGAAATTGCGAAAGTTGGAACAGGGATATACTTAGTAACCATTTTTATATTATTTTGCTCTTGGTATGGTTCTTGAAAAATGAAAACCATCAGAATTATTTGCAATTTGTTGTCTGACTAAAATTTATTTTAAGTCCGAATGTAAATGGTTGAAAAATGTGATACACGAAAAATAAAGTATTCTTCAGTAAGATTTCCATGATATCTGTTCAAGAATCATATCAACTATAATCTCTAGGATAAAAGTGGCAAAGATTCTTAATTAAAAGCAATCGGAATTAAAAATTTAATATATCCTCATTCAATATATCTTACTAAACTTATTTTGGTCTGACTTGGCATCCCGTAAGCAAGCCCTGGAGGGGTTGAACTCTTGTTAATAGGGCATTGAAAAGTACTAAATTAATCAAAAGTATGGGAGACTTCAAACGGATATGAACTTCCTTTTCTAGCAAAGTGATTGGAAGTTCCAAAAAAACTTTAATTTTATTACTAACGATTAGTTTAATACTATACAGTTACGAAAAATTAGTTATTTCAGATACGGCAAATTAATGAATGACCCTCGTTTAATTAGATTTATCTTAATTGTCTCAAATTGTTATATGGGACGTAGAAGAAATTATAGAACGACCTTCGTATTATTTCGCAAATCGATTTTTGTTTTTTTGTCTTGATATGACAATACCAACGCATATGTAAGATTTATTCCCTTCAAAGTGATGTTTGTAAGGAATGTTGTATATATGGCGCATCATTTCAAGATATCATAGGACCTACGATGGTGTAGGGTATAATTAAAACTATAACTTTAGTAATTTCATTTTTAATAACATATATGTATGTTAAGAATTGTTCGATCTGATTCTTTAATTGTAAATACAGATATAATTTTAAAAGCCCTGGTCGCCTGTACAATAAATGAAAACAAAAACGTCTGTCATCACAAGGAAATATATATTTTTGACGTAAATAAATATATAAAGTTCACATTGGAATGACTGGTTGGCGGTGTTGTGTGGGTGTAAACGACTCATGGAATATTTGTCTGACCTATCGCAATTTAATTTGTGCTATAACTCATAAATGACTACGACGTCAACTAAATATATATTACTTATTATTTCGTTTTTTCTTAAATAAATTAAATACACAAAATTAGTAATATTATATATATTATACATGTAAGTATATATATTATGCATTGGACTGAAAGTCCAAACCAAAGTTTTTTACAATTTAAATGTAAAATTAAATTTCTTGTAAATGTATATTCTTATCAATTCAATTGAAATTCCTTAATAAGTCTAAAATCACCACCAGTTGTGAGGAAATTTAAAGACCCTTTAGAACACTACAACAAAACTGAATTCTGGATCTGAATGATAATGACATCATTTTTAAATCAAGTACCGTAATAGTTCCTAGAATAATTTGGATCATGCTTTGTTGTCATTTTTGTGAAGAAAATAGGTTGTTCAGAGAAAATTTATTGATATATACGTACAAGTTAGAATGTTATATAATTTATAATTTTATAATATTATTTTAAGTATTTCCCAGCTTATTAGAGTTTAAGTATTTGTGCACTTGGTTCATAAGAATTAGAAAATATTCGATACAATTTTAAATATATAAGAAAATTTAAATTATAAATTTCTGTCTAAAGAACTCGGATATTTTCGGAATGAGGTCTACAAGAAAGTGAAAAAATAAGAATTTGATTAATAAAAACTAAAAATTTTTCATGTTTTGATGGGTATAGCCAATTTGAGGCTCCATAACTCCATCCAAGAACCCCTATATCGGGCTTAAGATCCCACAATTATTAAACTATATTTCTCTGCTATCGATCGATTAATTTTTATAGAATTCAAAATTTCCAATCAAAATCCACCATATTAAGTTGACGTGTTAATGAATTCTGGCTGGTCTTTGTAAGGATTATAAAAAAATCTTTCAACAAGTATACTTACAGTTTCAAAATTATCTTCTGATTATTCGTTAAATTCTGGTGTCGGAGCGAAAACTAGTGAAATTTACACATTTAAATTAATATCGAAATTTAGTATGAAATAATCGTATCATCTGGCCAAACTTGATCACTTAAAAGTACGTAATTATTCAAAAAAAAATTAGAATCGTGTTTATATTTCCTTCAATAATGATTTTTTTGTCAGATATTAGAAAAATATAGTTCAAAATCTTCAATTTTAATGAAATTGTATGCATTTTTTATAAAGAATAATACTGCAATATGTTGCAAAAAGTCGCCTTTCATTCAAGGATATCTAAATTTACCTTTCCATTTTCCAAATTGATACGTGAGGATGTCTGAAATTTTATTCGTTTTGTTATGTCCCTATGAAAGATTTTGCTTTAATATTTTATAATAAACAATATAATTTTCAAAGTGTTTTTTTTTCAACTTTTATTTTTTATTTTGATATAAATAATAATTTCGATTAATGAAAACGCAACAATATCACGTTCCAAAAAAATCCAAACACGTGTGTTTATTTCATTGATGAAATAATAAATTAATTCTTATTTTACAGTTGAAAATTCAATGTTAATTAAAAGTATTGTTTTATTTATAACACTAGATAACTAAAATAATAAAGTATATAATTAAAGTTATAATACAGTGTTGTAATAACTAAAATTATAATGATTTAATTATGTTTAAATGAAACCATTATAATTCTAATTATTCAATTAAATCTGCATTTTGTCAATATTTTAATAAAGTTCTATTTTTAAACGCGTATTCGTTTCCCACATATAAGGAGTGAGATCGAAAAATTCTTAACATAAATTTACGTTTATAAACACAAAACTCATAAACTTACAATTTTATTATTTTTTTATTTTATTGAAATTATTGTTACAATTTACAAAACAAAAAATATAATTTTAATCACTTGTGATGAAATTTTGAACCTTTTTCTGTAACTCTTTCATTAAAGTTTTTAAAGTGCTTTCTGCTTGAATATCCGTTCATCTCCGTTTAAAATCTACCACAGCTTTTTGCACCTTTATTATATTTTCCCTT
Organism: Cochliomyia hominivorax; assembly: GCA_004302925.2. NCBI lineage: Eukaryota > Metazoa > Arthropoda > Insecta > Diptera > Calliphoridae > Cochliomyia > Cochliomyia hominivorax. Next base: position 33,135,044 of record PYHX02000494.1, read on the forward strand.
TAAACAAGAACCCAATATCTCTAAACTGGTTTTATCTCCCAACAGCTTGAAGGATTTGCCTCTCTTGAAACAAATACCACAATATCGTACTTGTACCACTCAAGGGTTTGCTTATTATAGTGGCAGATTGCCAAGTCAGCCTAAAAATTAATTACACACATTGTGAAGTCTTATGAATGAAAACAGCCTTTTTTTGTAAACATTCCTTGACGTAAATTTTGATATTTGTAGAGCCCGTTGTAACATATGTTTGATTTCTTTTGCCGTAACTGTAACTGAACTTGCATTAGCTTTCACTATTCATACCAAATAGTCCAAACACCGAGATTTAGAGACATCATACAAGCTAGTGTATTTCAAAAACCGACAATTTCAGAAACCCGGTTTTCGAGTTATCCGAAAAATGGGCTTTTCAAAAAGCTGTTTTCGTTTTCGAAAGCAAAAAAACCGGTTAACCGATTTTATAAATACACGAATTTTAATTAGACCAGATTTTCTTTCGTCAGGGCTTTGAACGTTTGGTGAACTTTTTGTAGGACAAACTTGGGTTTTGTTGTAAATATAAAGTACGCATTTTTTCTGGTTACTTATTTAAAACAGATTGAACATGTTCTACAAAGGTAACTTGATCAAAAAAATCAAATAATACTTGGGTTTAAAGTTTTAACGTAAACATTTTTCTATCTCACTCCTTATTAGAAATTTCTACTTTGATTATAAAATTCGTCTAAAACTGACCATTTCGCCATTTGTTCCTTTTTCATTTCCCTTTTCAACATCAATAAATTTTTGAAAATTAATATTTCATATTTGTATTCATAATTAAAACTGGATTATACAGTCATTTATTAAATAAACAATAATAAAAAAACAAAATACAATAGAATTGATTTTTATTTGCAAAAGTAGAATAATAAATAACCTAAACAGATTTCACATACATACGGATACAACAAAAAATACATACGCACACACGTACACAGATACAACCATATTTAAAATGTAATAAATTAAATACCAAATTATTTTGCATACAATATGAAGAATGTATTTTATTATATTATTTATTCGCATTATAATCATCATTATCATCAGACGAATGATGATGGTGTTGGCGGTCATCATCAGCAGAATGTCATAACAATTTGATTGATGATTTTATAGTAATAATTATTTTATTTAATGTTTTTATTTTATTTTATTTTATTTTATTTTATTTTATTTATTATTTTGTATTTTTACATGAATGAAATCTGGAATTTTTATGGGATTAACTAAATATATATTAACCCATTGTGGAGAGGTAGAAAATAAAAATTGGTGAACCACAAGCATTGAAAGGGGATTTGTGAAGTTTTCGACATACAACGCAAGGAAGGAAGGCCTTATAAAGTGCATATATTTATTCTCAAAATCGAAATGTAAATCAATTTAACTATGTCCGTCTGGCGATATATATATATATATATATATATATATATATATATATATATATATATATATATATATATATATATATATATATATATATATATATATATATATATATATATATATATATATATATATATATATATATATATATATATATAATATATATAATATGACTTATTAAGTATTTCTGTGTTATATACTATATACATTTCTGAGTGTATCTGTACTGTATATCTATGGAATAAAAGTATTAACTTCACACGAATTTGTGGTGGATGGTTTTGAAGTTTCTGCATAGCCGAATATAGCATTCATTCTTGTTCTTATTTTTATATTTATATTATTTATATATTATATTTATATAACTTTTTTAATTTAATCGATAAATTTCATATGGTTCAAAGATGTACAATGGAATTATTCTGTCCGATCAAGAAAACAATTAAAATTAATTATTTCAATCACCAAGGCTGTTCTAATATAGAAAATTTGGTTCTAATATTAAACTTTCCGAAAGTTCTGCCTTTTTCTTTAAAAAAATTTTCTTTTAAAAATAAAAATAAAAATAAAATAAAATAATACCCAAAACCAAAAGCATAATGGCTTTTACAAAGCTAAAACTGGAAATAAAAAAATAGAAATAATTATCCTTAGAAATAAGTGTAATTAGTGCCACGCTATAGGATCAATCACCCATTATTTATAATGCTATAGAGACAGATAAACTTAAATTTGTTTATAGGAAAATTAAAATAAAAACAAGTAAAAATGCTATATTCGGCTGTACGGAATCTTTATTATGTTTCGTGCATACACAGTGTACATACAAACACACTCACATAAACCCTCACAAACTTATTCAATTTATTTACTTTTTTCTTAAATATAAGACAGGAACACTTAATGAGCCATAAAATAAGTTATAGTTTTTACTATAACTATTTTTCTACTGAACCGATAAAGCTTTACCCTCTAAATATTTTCTTTTTTAAAGAAATGTCAAAAATATTGAACCATATTCGATTGTTGCTTCCATGTAGAGAATTTTCTCGTAATTGTGATTTAAGCTGATTTAAATAAAATTTCTTCAAAGCCATTGCGACATCAATGACTCTCAAACTCAAATCAAAATCTAATCTGTTCAAAAATTTTATATTCAAGAATAAGACGCATTTTATGCGTATTTTTTCTATATGAAATGTGTGTTGTTATGTGAAGAGGTATTTAGGTTCACCATAGCGGATTATCACTTTCCTACTTTTCTGTATTAATTCTAAAAATATTAATTTTTTTAATCTGGTATCGATTTATTTACATTTTATTTTAATATTTTTCGAATGCATTATTACGAGCAGGGCCGAATAAGAAACCGCTTTGGAAACTGTAGAAAAACATCCAAAGTGATGTTTCTATTATTGACAAACTATGATTTTCGAAATTTACAAAAATTGAAAAAAAAAATTATCTTATGGAATAATTTGATTTAAATCTAACAAAACCAAACTTTATTCAAATCGGTTTATTTTGATTAAAATTTTATATAAAAAAATTCTCCGCTTGAATTATGAGGTTGTATCGGATATCGGTCTGTTAATTTTTTCTACAAAAAGGATGACAACAATCTGGGTACTCTGGGTTGGTTTGGAAATCTATGCAGAATCTATTATTCCGAACAAAATTCTTGTAGACCCAAAATAGGTTAAATTAAATGTATTTATATTTTCCTTAAAAAAAAATTCCCATAAATATAAGTGAGTAAAATAACAATGTATTCAATACGAAAGTCAGTCAAGGTTTAATCTGGTATTACAAAAAAATTATATATAATACATCGTAAAATCTTTTATTTTTATAATTTATGTACAATAATGGCAGCAATAACAATAAGAAATACAGTGATTTTCAGGTTTAACGAATGATATAATGTCAGGTTTAATCTTAAAATCGAAAAATTCGTTAAATAGAAATTTTTCTAAACAAGGTAGAGGGACATTTTATGCTTTAATTAGTAACAAAAGTCAACTTTATTTATTATTTAGTTAAATGAAAATAACATTAACTATACATTTTCTTCTTGTTTTCCATTTTTAAAACTTCATACTATTTCATTGCTATTTTGTGTTTTGATCCGAAATTTGTCTCCATGTCCTTTACTCTTATAAATGTAAGAATGTATTGAATTGTATTTCTCTTTATGGTTTTTTATGCATGTTTTTAAAAAATTCGTTATGTTTAAAAAAAAATTCATTATATCGAGTTATAAATTATTTGTTTTGTTCGTAATACACTAGAGCCCCGACTTGCGTCGTTAATGGGGAACGGAGAAAAGCGACGCAAAATCGAATCAAAAGTTTCTATATAAATGCACTGAAATTCTTGGCGGAAAATCTTCAAAAAAAGGCAAACAATTTTGTATTTTTTATAAAAACAAAAAACTTTCATCAGAATTTCCGTTACTACTATATGCAATATTTTTCTTAAGAGAAAATAGAAAATGAGTTTCTTGCTCAGTGGCATTCGTCGCTTATTTTTATCATGTATTCAAATTGAAAGAAATTACTCCATCTTAATCAATAAGCAATTTCCTGCTAAAGTATTTTGGTGTGACAATTTCAGATAAATGATTTATTTTATCACACTCTGTTGCAAGTTATTCTTACTGTTGTAGGTGCAAGTCCAAAAGCTTTTCCTATATTAACAACACTTTCTCCCCATTTAAAACGTTTTATTACGTCTAATTTTAATTTCAAAAATTTTTTATTTCTTTTACTTTTGTACGTCCTTAATGTACCTTGGCAAACTACACTCTGTATTCTTACCAAAACCGACCACTTATATTGCAAAGAGTAAGGATTTCCTCTTATTTCATGCAATCTAAAAACTTAACCTGTAGATGACGATAAGTGTTATCAGTAATGCTAAAAATTTGACCGTTTCCAGAGATCATTTAAGAAAAGGAAATTGCAACGATGCAAATCGATTTTTTCAGTTCTTAAAAACGACGAAAATCGAAACTACGTTTACCGGGACTACGCAATTCGGAACTTTAGTGTATAATCAATGAGAAAAGTATGGCCGTTCGTTATATTTCAAATTCACTAAACTGAGTACTCGTTAAACCGGGAAAATACTGTATTACGACAAAATGTGAAATTAAATCTATTTTGGTGAATTATAACAAGTAGCAACCAGGTTCCAATGAATTTTACACATGTTTGAATACATGAATGCCGATGAAAGTAACGACTTGTGTATATAGGTATGTGTATATATGTAATGTTTATGTATATGTAAATTAATATAAATATATGTATGTGTGTGTTTGTAATTTTAATAAATAAATAAATAAATAATGACAGAAATGAGCATTTAGTTTACAATATTATGTGTGAATTTGCATAAAGCTCACGTGCCAAACCGAACAACTGTAATATTGGATGGAGGAAACCAAACAAAAAGGCCATAGAAATTTGCATTCAACTCTTTATAACAAATACATAATCACATACTTACTAACACCAATACAGTGAATAGGTCAACATATTGCACAACTATAAATGCACATAACTATATATTTTTTCATACCACACATACCCAGCAAACACAATTTATTTAAAGAAATAAGAATAAATGACGTCCTTCACTTACTTGTTAAACATTATTTATGGAGTTGAACATATTAAATTAGAAATGGAAATGTTTCCATAGAATATTATTACTAGATCCAGGTTTATAACAAAGCGCTTTAAAATTTACAAGTAACAATGCTATATTCGGTTGTGCCGAAACTTTAATAAACAATTTTAATTAAATTTATTAATCAGAAAACTAATTATTCGTTTATAATTTTAAACAACGATAGTGGAAAAGGGTTTTTACAAAAACTACACTGTTTAAAAGTTTTGATAGAATAATCCTAATATATCTAAAAATAATATAGACATTAAAACAAATCCTTTAGAAAATGTACGCTGAAGAACTAGAAAGTTTTAAAATTTAGTCCCAATAACTTTCCAAAGGAACTGGTTTACACGACAAAATGTAGTATGAATAGGATCAGGGAAAGAGAGGTATCTTCATACAAAGCTTATATAAATTGTCAAATATTGTAAGAACGAGTGAAGTGAGATTTATTCCTATTTAATTCCGTAATTAATATTTTAAAAAAATGTGACTGTTAGGATCAGTGGAAGAAGTTCCCATATTAATTATCGATTATTTAAAGAAAATTAATCTTGAAAGTTAATATCTCTTTTCAGAGAAGGGGCCTTAAATAAGAACAAGCAAAAACAAAGCAAAATATGAATCAATATTGGACAATTAATAATCAATTGTTCCAAAATTCGATTTGGCATATTAAAGAGGTTTTCCTTTTTAAAAAAGGGACCTTATATGTGTGCTATACCAAAGAATGGCCCCACCACGATTAATTTTTTTTGGGTTTATTATATCAAACTAAATATATATTCAAATCATTAGGAAATGATTTTTAGGTATATCAATATTTTAAATATATTTTCTTTACATTTTATCTGCTGGTTCGATTTTGATGAGTTTTTTTGTACAATGATAAATAATGTTTTCAACAGACAGACGGACATAGCTAAATTGACTCAGATTTTCATTTGACTTAAGATACAGCTCCCCTGTGATCATTATATTTTAAAATGAACTTTGTCATCGTAACCTGCAATGTAACCATTATCTTTGTTGGGTTATATAAATATGTTTGAATGTTTGAGTAAAAGTTTGTTGTTCTTATTTTTTGTAGCATACATATGAGGGATATAAATATATACATATGTGTATGTATGTGTAAGTATTAAATGCATTTTATGCAAACATAAACACAAACAATAATACCAACAGCAATAACTACAAAAAATTTAATGTAGGAATATTTATTATTTGTGAGTGACTGTTTATATGTATAATTTTATTCAAATACATACACATACGCAGAACTTATGGACAATGTTGAACGTAAATATATATATGTGTGTATGTAATGTTTTATCTGAATTTATACAGACTGGTGATTTGCGTGTTTTTGACATTTTTGCGGAAATTTCATTACAATTCACATGAAAATTTTTATATTTGTGTGTGTGTATTTTTTACAAATTTTTTTATTCTTCTTACTTGATTTATTTTACAAACTCTACTCATATTGTTTATGGACTGCCTGCATGTCCGTCTGTCTTTCATAACGCTTTAGTTGGTATTACTCGCCGCACCGTAGTTGTTGTACAGAAAAAGAACGATTCATGACAAGAATTAGGTCAAGCAAGTTAAAAGCGTCAAAATTGCGATTATATTAAAGTAATTTTTCACATAAAAATTTGTTTCTTATTTTTTTTATTTATTTATTTCAGTTTATAATTCATTCTCGCATATGAGCAACGAGTACAAATGAATAAACAAAATTAAAAATATTTGAATTTAAACATTGAATTTTTTAAATATGACGGACGGACTGCAAATTATTTATTTCTTAAAATTTCACATTGAGATTTTTTAATTGGTATGTTTTTTTTTTTTAATTTTATTATTTAAAAAGGATGGTTGGGAAAAAAGGTCATTGAACTTGTCGAATATACGATAAAAAATGTAATTGGGCTGGAGTTTACATTTTTATTATTTATTTATTTATTTATTTATTTATTTATTTATTTATTTATTTATTAATTTATATATTTATGTGTATATATTTTTTTGTTAATTAATCATCTCACCCACTTGTGAGTGCAAAATTTGTATTAAAATAATGGAGTATTGAACCGAAATGCTCTTCGGCACATACTTATTTATTCAAATATCATAATGAGATTATTATGAATTAAACAATTTTAATTTAAATTATCAGAAAATTGTTAAATTATTTGCATAAATGATGTGATTAATTGGGAAAATGCCGCTTTAGGAATAATTTGTAGGATGAATTAAATTTAATCGCTTAATAAATGGAACTGGAACTTTAATATAAAAAAATCGATGAGTTATTGAACAGTGCACAGTGGAGCGCAATTGATTATTTCTAAATACATTTATTAAAATTTATCGGCGTCTGATCTTTTAATTATGAAATTTAATTTTGTATTGTTCGAAACTGTAATCTTAAAATGTATAAAATAAAATTGCATTTCTTCGGAAGTTATAAAAATAAAAATAATACAAAACTAAAGCACACAAAAGACTTGGGATGGTAATGTTTTGGTTTAAACTAAAACTTAACCACCCCGAGTCTTTTGTGTACCACTTCTCCGTGGCCTACTATGTAGTCTAAAAAAATATGTTGTGAAAACAGTATTAACATATCGATTTACTCATGAATTAGTTGTAGAGACGTGATATTTAATGTTACGTTTAAAGGGAGGTTTCTAACCCACCGTGTCCTATTCGAATACTTTATAGTGCGTACCGTTTTTGGGTTTTGTTTAGTAGGTCAGATATCGATCTATAACTTTTTGTTACTACTCAACGGACGGACATTGTTAAATCAACTTAGATTTTGATTTATTGACAGAATAAATACTTTATGTGTTTGCGATGATTCCTTCTTGGTATTAATTAATTTAAATCGAATGAAATGTATCATTAAAGAAAAAGACGACTGCATCCAATGACTACCAATGATAAGGGGGTGCCACTATATAGACCCCTATGTCCTGTAATGTCCATCGCAGTTACCAGATTAGCATCCCAAAAAATTACTATAAAAACAGAAGAAATACGAAATGTGTAACGTCGGTAAAGTTTCGAACAACGAGGTTTTTGTTTTTCTATTCTTATTTCCAATATATGGAAATTAATTGTTGTTCTAAATATGTGTGAACTACACAATTTTATGAAATAGTAAATAAAAGAAAATGTTTTCGCTAATCTAATGAATGAGAAATACTTATTGGGAAAAAGTTACTTGAGCTTCGAACAACACTGTATATTTTTATTTCCTTGTACTAAAGTGCATATTCAAGTAATAACTTTAAATTGTTAAATTAAACAATAACTTGTCGACTTTGTTTATCATTCTAAATTATTTACAGCATCATTTAACATTTTGTTATTATAACTCTTGTGGTTTTATCGTTATGAGTGTTAACAATAATTGATACATTAGTCATTGAACTTATAAAAAAGATTTTAAGGGATTTCGGTATTTCCCATTCACATCACACTTTTTTGGTTATTCAATACGTCATGACGCGTCATCGCTGTTTAACCTCAACTTGAATGGAAGAATAATTTCATGATGATTTGTATTTATGTTTGTAAATTTATGTGGTTTCTGTTTTAACGTTTTGGAGCAAAAACTGGTTTTTATAGAAATGGGTTTATCGCGATTTTGTGTGAATGAATGAATTTATTAACTAGAATTAATCACTATTTAAGAAAAAAATACTACTGTTTGTATTTCATTAATTTAGAAAGTAAAATACTTTGAAAAAATCAAAATAATTCATAAACTTCACGATTTTAAACTTAATTTAATTATTATTTCGATTTTTTTAGATTAATGTTTTAATGTATCTCATTATTTAATCTAATTAATTTAGTTGTTTAGTCTATGACTAAATTAACAAAAAATAAAATTTTATACTTGATTATGTGACACTAACATTTACATAAAATGTATGCGTTTTAAAATGATCTGTTTTTCGAGGTGGATTATATGGAAAATAGAAGATATTATGGACCAAACTTTGTCAAATTTCTTAAATTAATCAAATATTATTACAATATAAATGAATTTGACAGATTTACATAAATGGACAAAAGTAACCGTTCTCAATTAATATATGAAAACGATTAACTTTAATAAAAAATATATTTTATTCGAATATTACTTGAGCTTAAAGTACTCCTTTTTCTTAAATTAATGGAAACACTAAATAGAATTATATTCAAAAAAATACTTTAAGTAATTATTATTTTTGTTATTTTAATACTTAATTAATTATATTATTTATTGCAAACGTTTCTAAATTAAACATACAAACTCTTTGCTCCCTTCCAGTTCAATATTATCCATTTCCTGCATTAATCTTTCAGCAAAAGAGTTACTACGAACAAAAATATGAACTTCAATAAGATTAATGAAAGAAAATTAATTTATCTAAATAAATCATATTTTATGTAAGATTTAAATAATTTCATATATAATTTGATTTATGTTAATAACAGTTTTCTGTATTTTGTTATTTAAAGCCAACGATATAGATCCATTACGAAAAATGTCATAGATGGATATCTAAAACCCTATTCCCCTTCCCAAAATAGGTTTAAAGCTGTTGAATTCTTAAACATAGAGATATTCCTTTGGAACTCGGCACATTTCGTTTTGTAAATATTCTCAAATGTGTAACTAAATTGGAAAATATCGATTCATACTTCCTTTTAGATGCCACATAAGCCCCTTTCGGAAATGATTTATGCTTATAAGACTGTGTTAATTTATTAAAATTGACTACAATTATTTTTCAGCTGCCTTAGTATATGTATCTAATCTGATAATTGTTTTATGCTGTTAATTAAAAAGATTCTTCTCTATGGGCATATCCGTCAAAATTAACACACTTCCATTATTTTCTTCAAAACATATAGCTAATTCCATGAATGCTCCCGTTAAACTTTAGCTCTCTCATAAGGCTTTTTAACGGAAATGGGTTTTAGGTTGAGAAAACCCATAAATATAAAATAATTTTAATTATTGTAGGAACTACCCGAACAGTGTTTTAAGCTTATAGTACTATTATTTGTTTTTACTGGTCTTGAATATATGTATCTAATTTCATTAATATCGATCTTTATTAGATTATATTTATTGGACCATTTTCGCGGAAGAAAGCTGTAAAATTTTAAGGAATTTTAATAAATATCGGAGCTATAATAATATTTGTACTTGCTATTTATATATGAAACAAATGCTTTTCTTCTTTAGGTGTATTAAAACCTTAAAACTTCGATATTTCAATGAAATCTGGACAACATCAAAATTATTGTAGCACATTTATCTTGGAATTATCAATGGTATTATATTTTACGGAGATTAATTAAATGTTATGTGTTCTTGGGCGGCATATAATGTTAACAATTTTGTGTTTCTCCACATTTTTAATGTCTCTGAAATTTGGCTTTCAAAAATATTTTAAATTAACTTTATATAAGCGCAACATATATTAAAATCGGATCAAATTTAAAGATTGTGTACCAAAGAAAGAACGAGTATATAACTAAAACAGATCCAACTATATATTTTTTGCAATATTGATCCATTTTTAAATATATATCCCAAAATATCAATATAATTGCCCTTATAACAAAATTTATTTTGGGATCCTGAAAATAATAGATGCATAACTTATCACCCACAAAAAACTGTATTGACTTATTATCAAAATATCCTGAGTGGTGTCTTATATTAAAAAAATATATAAACTCTATATTCGGCTGCCAAATTACCCTTCATCACTATTATTTTAGATGTAATTCTAAGAACTGCATACAACATATACTTTTTATGACAGAGATCTGTCCATAAACTATAAAGTGTTTATCAAATATTTGGAATTATGTCACTGAAGATGCTACACTTCGATAACCTAAAATATTGTGCCTTATAAGGTTTTTCAAATGTATTAAAATAAAATTTCATAGAATTTTCTATAATTTTAAAAATATTTCTTCTAGGGAAGATGTCACTGTTCTGTATGCTTTCCTAATATAATATTATCTTTAACTATTAGCAAATATTATGATAGATTTGTAAAATTTAAGATGGTTTGAACCGATGTATTTGATTTGGTGAAGTACAGGCTACTTCGAATGTGTTTATTTTCTGAAACTTAATTTATAAATTGAGACAAAAAAGTTTTTGTGTATATAAGTCCTTGTAAATCCTTGCAAAAAATACGTTATCCCACAATTTCTGAAATATTCAAGTCGATACATATTTAACCCAATTAAACCGGGTGAACTTGAAGCAAAGATCTCCCCAAAAGCTTAATCCAAATTGTGTTAATTTTGAAAAAGAATTTAAAATTATTTATTAAGTCCTCAAGTAGCAAACTTAAATTTATCCTTATTATAAAACTTCTTATGTAAGTTATACCCCTGAAAATTAATTTCTGATGGACATACTATATCATTATGAGGGTATATTAACTTTGTCATTCCAAGAAATAATCATCTAAAGTCCCATAATATATATGCATTTTTCGATCCAATCAAAATCTGAGTCGATTTAGCCATGTCATATCCACAATAATGGACAGATTATAATATAATAAGTATTTGTTATTGTTCTTAAAAGTTCCTTGTTTAAAAGATGCTACTCTTCGATAACCTAAAAAAATTCAGTTTAGTAGAGTAAAGGTTGTAGAACGATATCTGGAACAACCTCTTTAAACTGAAAATTTTTAAAATACGTATGACCAAAATGAAACTACAGATCTTAATCATAATTAAGAACTTTAGTTTCATTTGGATTTTGAAGACTACTCCTCTATGAATTCTATATTTCAGAAAATATAAAATTAAAAGTTAATTCAATTTTACAAACAAGATGTACCATGATTGAAATGAATATACTATATATAATTTTCAATTTCAAACCATCAAAGGACAATATCCGATTAAAATTTCTTAAAACTAATTGAAGGTGTGTTAGTTGCAGCTTAAAATTAAATACTGATACACCCGCTTATGTGGATACATTGACGAAAGTTTTTTTTTCATTTTTAATTCACATGCAACAACTTACAAATCAAGAGGGTGTGTGTTGAAGAAACTTCATTGAAATTTTAAAAAATTACCAGTAAGAATATCATATTCGGTTGTGCCGAATCTTCAATACCCTCCACCATACGTGTGTAACAAGTACAGTACGTCAGAAAATTGCGCTGATAAATATAAATTTTATCTTATGGCAAATATACTTATGTAGGGGGTCATAAAATGTGTTATATTATTTACAATATTTTTTTTCCACTGATCCGATTTCGATAATTTTTGGAACAGTAATAAACAATGTACAGTTCCATGACATTTTATTAAAATCTGTTAGCTTTTAATTAGAAAAAAATGAAAAGTTCCTTGTTAGAATGTTGTGAATGTCTCAGATATCAGTCTATATTTTTTGAAATAAACCGATTTTGCTAGTTTTAAATGGCAAACCAGCAGCACTCATTCAGTATATTAAATAAGATATAGACGGATATCTGAGATAACTTCAATATTGAAGGGAAAAAATTTCATAAAATTGTAAATTACTTTCTATAATATTAATTTATATTTACTTAATTAACATTCCAAAAATTATCACAGTAATTGACAGAGCTTAATGAAATTTGTTCTGAGTATTTGTTTTAGTAATGAAAAGTTTCCTATTTTAAACCAGTCAATTCGGTTCAGAATTAATAGATATAGACCGATATCTAAGGCAATTTCTAAATCCAAAAGAAAACCTTTAGTAAAATTCTCAACTATAAATCGAGAAATTAGAATGTTATAATATCATAATATTAAAGTATATGTACTTCATTACCTTTAAAATTATCAAAAATGCATTCAGTAGAAAAATTTATTTTATGACTCATTAAGTGTTCTTGTATTTTACCTATTAAAAATATATATTGTATACGTTTGTGAGTGTGTATGTACGAAACATAACGTAGGCACTTCACACGCATTTGTTGTAAAGAACATTGAAGATTCGGCATAGCCGAATATATATTATTTGAGATTTTTTTATTATGTAACACAAAGAAGTTTTCATAAACAAGTAAACAATGGAAACCATTTTGATAAAATAATAATGAAACTAAATTTATTAAAGTTTTATTTGTGCAATATTTTTTGTTATTTAATTGTTACAAAATAAAGTTCTTCCCTTCCTATGGTTTTAAGGTTTATTCTGAACCAAGTTTTACTTTTTTCTCATTGCACTTTTAGACACAAAGTCACGTTCTTAATTAAAATATTTTACAATAAACAAATTGTAAAGAATAATAACAATAACAACAAAAACAATAACAAAACAAGTAAAATTTCAATGGAAATGGAAAATGTTACAAATTTAAAATTATTAAAAAAAAACTAAAATAAAAATATGTCAAGATCAGGGCCAATTAAACAATAAAATATTTAATTTTTTATGTATTAAATTTTAATTATAAACAAATAAAGAAAGAAATTAAGTGAAAGAAATTAAGTGAAAGAATTAATAACCAATTGAATTGTTGCCTTTTTCAAAAGCAACAATTTTTATTTTATTTCCGCTTTTTTTCAATTTCTGTGAATCATTTTACTAAAATTACTAATAAGATTTATTTATTCGCACATATAAACAAAATTCATTTATTAAATTATTAACTTTTTTTAATAAATAAACTTGATAAAATAAGAAAGAAGAAAATTATTATACGAAAATATAAAAAAATATTAAATTGAGCTTCAATTCATTCATTCAATCATTCATTCATTCATCACTGCCAATAATCAAGTTGAGTTCGTGACATTTGAAAAAATAAACAAACTAAAAACTGAAACAATACTTTTGAGATATAAACTGGACTTGGTTAATAGAACGACATAAGGAGGGAGACAATACATGTCCTATACATAATAAATTCATATATTTTTTTACAAAAAAATAACAACGCAGAGTTGTCCATGTTATATTTCCTGTTGCATATTTTAAAATCGTTGAGCTTTTTGAAATGACACAAACGTATTAGAACATTTGAAAAGTATTTGCTGTTTTTTACATTTTAATCTAATTTTAAGGGAAATTTTAATTTTAAACCGATTAATAATAAATCGGTGAAATTTACCACATCTTCTAATATTGTTTTTAATCTCTTTACATTCTTTTCACTTTGCACCACTACAACAAAAAACTCGGCTATACCGAATAAAACATACTCTCCACCACTTACATTATGGAAACATTTGCATGAGTTTAAGATTTTCCGAAATCTTTAATGGCCAACTTTATAAAAAAATAATAATGTTAAAACAAATATGACTTATAATTACGTCAAACTTTAACAAAATTGGTGTATATTTAAGAATTTTATAAGCATAGAACCCATTTTCGATATTGGGATTTATTTCAAGCTCCCATAAACTCATTTTCATGAAATAAATAATATATAATCAAAACCAAATTTATATTTAACATAATTTTCTAAATTTAAAAGCCTATTCCGTTAAAGAGACTTATGTGGGTGCAATATCAAAATATAAACCGACATTTGCGAAATTAGTTACCTATTTTAAAGACTTTGATTCATATTTTATGGGAAATATGCCAAACTATGTATGGATATTGGCCAAATTGAGGCAGAAACTAAATACTAAATTTTCTTTAAACATTTTTTAATATTTATTTACTTTGTATTTTTGATTATTTCTTTCGACCTATAATATTTATAGTGAATCATTTTTATGACAGTGAGTTTTCAATTTTCAAAGGGAAAATAAACTTTTGAATAGTTCCCCGATATGCAGTCTATACAGGCTAAATTATACGTATTACAAAATATATGTTACAAATAATATATTATCGAGTTGTAAAATAACTTAATATCTAGATTTTTATATCAAATCACATTTAATTAATTAAAGCGCCACGTTTCGTACATTTCTGTTAAAGATAATTATTTCAATGTATTTTTATTGTTTTTTTTATATAAACTGAAGTGCCGGACTGACTATGAGTAGCATTGGTTCCGTTCACTATTGATAAATCTGTTTATATTTTATTATCTTTATTCATTAAAAAATATATAAATATTTTCATTATTATTCAGTTTCAAAATTATTAAAAAAACACAACAACTTTAGTAACAATTTAATAATTATTTTAAAGTTAATTTAATAATTGATTTTGTACGAAATAAACTTTCCATTTAGTATAAATATGATTCTCTGAATCATTTTTAAACCTGCCAACACAAATAGTAAATGAGAGTATGTTTGCTTCGACATTCCGTGAGCCAATAAAATCTAATCTTAGACTCCCAAATTTTTATATATTTCCAACATATAAAAATCTGATTCACTTTTGGTATTCTGTGCTCAATAAAAGTTTCATAAGAGTTTATTGATGTTCGGAGGAGATTATTCTTAACCTGCAAAATCATACTGTTTTTTTTTCTTTTTGTAAACATTTAATTTATAAAACCCGTTGTAACGCATCTAAATATTGCTTGTCGTACCAAGAACCATCGAGCATCAGCAACAAAATTGCAAAAAATCATAAGTTTCGTTATCCACTCGGCAACAAGAATACTTTTTTTAATTCTTAAATTCAATTTCCCTGCTCCGTTTTTAGCCTGTAATTTTTTGCAGCGTTTCTGTAAGGCACTTTTTGAACCTACTACATATATTTTAAAACCTGCATTAGCTTTAACTTTTCGTACCATATATTTCGAGCACTGAGCTAACGGGGCTTCTTTTCTATAGGATGTGCTGGGATCTCTTTTGAAAAATGCTTTTTATTTTTTGGCTTTAGAAACATTTTGCGCATTCAGAGGTGTAACCTGTTACGTATATAGATTATTCTGGGCAACATTGTGTTGTGATAATTTTTTTCTTTAGATCCAAGTGATATATCCGTAGGAAACAACCCTTAAATACTTTGCATGGATTTCTTAGATGTCATAAATCTTTCTAAGTTTTGTTCCATGAAATATTTTTTTACTGAAGAACAACAAATCTGAAATTCATCGTTATTCATTATATTGGCCACCTTTAAAAAATTTTGAAACTGTTAATTTGTTAGTGTTCCATTGACTTTTTATATAAAAAATTGCCAAAAAATAGTAATTGCAGTTATCAAAAATTGCAGTTATCAAAAATTTTCCGCTACAAGTACGCGTCATAGTTGATCTTTTATAACATTATTTTAGTGATTTACAGACCACTATTCTATATATAGATCCCAAACGAATGTCCACCGTTTAAGGTTTTTAACGATTTTTTCCACAAATAAATTATGTAATATTCCTATAAAAACTAGCCAAATTTATAGGAATATGTCCACTACTCTCTATAGCTCCCAAACAGTCTCCGCTTCCAACATAACTTGTATTTATATCGAGTCGGATTATGATTTCCCATAACCCCCACATAAAACACTCTTGAAAAAAGTTGTAAAACGCATAAATCTCATTCAAATGTTCATATTAATTTATTAAATTATTCAATATTAATACGAAAAACCAAATTATACCTACGAAAATTATCGTACCATAATTTTTCGTAGGTAACAACCCTTGGAACTAACTAACTAAATAATTTGCATGGTTTTCTAAGATGGGATCTCCAATACCACATTGTTGGTTACTTAGAATTTCATAATCGGGCTTCGCTATAACATTCTTACTTATTAATAATTACTATTTCATTTTATTAGTAATTACTTTTTTCATATTTATCATAGTTTATTTTGGAATAATTACCCACCATGTAGATTCACCATTTAGATATATTGAAATACCTTGTATCTGAGTGGTAGGGGAAATAGTAGAGAAGAAAGAAGAGACCATGATATATAAGATCAGCTACAGGAAACCTACCAGCCAGTCATTACTAATCGCAAGCTTCATAAAATACTATAAACTGTAACAAGATTCTCAAATGTCAATTTTTGTTGTAGGTGATTTGTTAAAACAATTATAACAAAGGTCCTTAGATTTCGAACAGCGATTTTTAGAATTAATTATATTTTTGTTTTAGCATAATTTTTGTCTTTGTTTTAAAATTATTACAAAAAGAATAAAAATAAGAAGAGGGAAACATTCACAAATTATGTAAAAAAATATATCCTTTATGATATATCATTTGCAAATATTTCTATTGCAGTTTTACGTTCATTGCAATGCCGAAATATTTATCTGATTTATCCACTTCAAAGTGATATAAAAATAGTTTATATTTTGTTTAATTTTATATTTCTAAAATATTCAAAATTTAGTTTAAAACCGCATATTTAAAAACAGCTCTATTTGTGTGTAAGTACGTGTGAATGTTTGTATGTTTTAAAATTAATTTTAAATTTATTATTTATTATTTTTACAATTTTAGTTTTATTTTATTTAAACATGACTTGATTTTATTTGAATTTCCATAATTTTTCATAACATTCAATGAACACAAAATTAAATTACGACTATTGACAACAACATGCAACATATTGCAGTTGCAAGTGTGTTGCTCGCACGTTAAATTATCGCATTTGTTTATATTTGCATAATTAATTTATCATCTCATTCATCTCTCCGGCTGAATATGAGCATGAACATATCAATTTATCCATCCATTTATTTGTTTACTTAATTTATTTATACACTTTATTATTTATTATTATTATTTTTTTTATTAATTCATTTATTTACATTTAATTTCAATATTATTTAAATTGTTTACAATTTTAATTATTTTCAAATAATTTGTTGTTGTTAGAATAACAGTAAAGACAAGCCCGAATATGTAGTACTCTACAACACAATGTTGGCTTTAAATGGTAATTACGAATAGGTAATGAACGACCCTCCTACAATTTTATTTCCAGATTTATTCTTAAGTGTACAGTTAATTATTGTGACACTAACATTATGAATGATTATTTGTTAAATTTGAAAATAAAATGGGTTAAATGGGAAAATAAAGAAAACATGGACCGACCTTCGTATAATTCATCACATCGATTTTTGCTTATATTTATCTTAATTTCACTAATCATTATTGCAATAATAACATATATGTGAGATGCCCTTCAAAATGATTTTTGAAAGGGAGCATATATGAGAAGTAATGAACCGACCCTCGCATAATACATACGTTTAGAATAACAAAATACTTATTTCTATCAAGGTTTCTTAAAATCGTTTTATGTTTAGATCTTTATGAACTTTAAACTTCATTCAAACCCGGAATACATTTGTATGGGAGGTACCTTTAATATTTCCTGCCATTTTCAATAGACTATTAAGATACCTAAAAAATTGCGACTGTAGAGCGTTCACACGTTTACATGGACAGCCAGCCGAAAGGACGATCGGACATCGTTACATTTAATCGAAATGTGATTCTAATTCGAACGATATACTTAAAGGTGAGTATAATGCATTTTTCTGTGTTACAAACATCAGCACAAAGGCATAATACTCACACCATTTATGATGGTGTAGGATATAATGAAACTACCGAGAGATTATAAAGCAAAAATCAAAATATTTCTTCATCAAATCTACAGAAAAATCATAAGAACTTATCACATAAAGTAGTAATTCAGACAAAGAATTAGGTTCGCAAACAACCATGATCCATTTCTTAAAAAACTTTAATATTTTGATATTTTGTATGCTTAAGATTTATACAATAACAAAACATCGAACCGAATTTTGCAATGATCGGACTATAACTATTTATATTACACCTAATTCCGAAAATCACCTAAATGACATAAATCTTTAATAAATACGAATCTCATGCTAATATTTTAAATGATTAATGTTTTACACAAACATAAATCATAAAATACAATTTCTGACGGTCGGTCCAAGGTTTTCTTACCTTCGTCATGATGTAATTGTTTTAATACCCTCCGTCACCACATGTGATGATAAAAATATATAAAATATGCCATTTTGTTTGGAAAGAATCATCTAAGACTCCGTAATGTATACATAATTTTGAATTAAATCAATATTTAAGTGGATTCAGTTATGGTCACCTTACGGTCTCTTTTCAACACGCATCACAATAATTGACAGAGCTTTATGAAATTCCGCTTGAGTATTTGTTGTTGTTGTTCTGAAAAATTTACTATTTAAATATGCAAAATTGGTTCAGTAGAAAAAAGTTACAGAATTATATATGAAATTATTACATTATTTTAACAACTAAATTCGAAATATCGAATTAGAAGCTCTTTCCATTTTTTGGCTTAAGGAACATTATGTTGACTGTTCAATTTACCTAGACCAACAACAAACAGTTTGACGACAGACCTTTAAGTGTTTGGCAAACTTTTTGTAGGACCAAATTTTGCTTTTCTAGTCTCTTATTTTAATCAGATTAACAATTCATTTATTTTACTTACACATAATAACCGTTATGTTTTTCTTGAAGGTTACAGGATACGAAAAAATCAAATAATAAAAATTAAAAAGTTTCATAAAAATTATGTGTTCAGATCTTTTCGATCTCCGTCCTTACCTCTAGAGTTTTTGCGACTCTTTCTTCACAATTTTAAACATCTATGCTAAAAAACACTTTTTTTGACACACAAAGTAAATATTTTATATTTTTCCCACAAAAATTTCTAAACTGAGAGTCGTGAAGGATATAAAAGATTCGGCTCAGCTGACTTTCTTTCATTTTCAATGTACAATAAATTCTGACAAATCTTCATACATAAATAAGTATATTATTGGTATAATTTCATTTATTTGTCATATCCTCCACCACCATTATTGATGAAGAGGGTATAACTTTCCTTCCGTGTGTAACGCTTAGAAGGAATCATCTCAGAGCCCATAATGTTTATATACATCCTGCATCTAATCAAAATCCGAGTCAATTTAGCTATATCCGTCAGTCAATAATTGCACAATAATTGACAGAGCTCAATGAAATCTGGCCAAAGAATTTGTTATAAACCTGAGAAATTTCCTATTTAAAACCAG
This sequence comes from Cochliomyia hominivorax, assembly GCA_004302925.2. NCBI lineage: Eukaryota > Metazoa > Arthropoda > Insecta > Diptera > Calliphoridae > Cochliomyia > Cochliomyia hominivorax. The sequence continues at coordinate 33,155,176 of PYHX02000494.1, forward strand.
CAAAATCGGTTCTGTGTATTAAAATATATAGACCGAGATCTCAGGCAACTTCAAAGTTCAAGTAAAAAAAAATTCGTAAAATTTTAATAACTTAAAATTAAATTTGCCATCATATAAAGTTATGTAAAAATCCTTACCATTCCCAAAATTATCAAAATCGGTTCAGTCGGACCAATGTTATAGCCAAAAATATAAATTATTTTATGACTCATTAAATGTTCCGATGTTATATGTATATAGTGTTCACGTACATATGTGAGTGTTTATGTACGAAAAATATATATTCACACGCTTTATAGCAGAGGGTATTGAACATTCGGCATAGCCGAATAAAGCATTCTTACTTGTTTTTAATATAAATTTAATTAGTATATGTATTTGTTAATATATAATATTATAATTCATTTTCACTAGAAAATTAAGTTATCGCAATTCACTATTCACACCTTGTTTTCACTTGTATTAAAGTTTTTATTATTTTCTAATTCGTTATTTTTCGTTATTATTTTGTTTTGAATTATTTAGTTTTTAAACTATTTATGGTTTTATTAACAATAACTGCATTTTTAAATATTTTGTTGTTGTTGTTGTTGTTTTCTTTATGTTGCAAAATGTGATTATGAACGTTTCGATAAATTTGTTAGTAATTTTGGGTGGGAGTTTAAGCTTTAAATTAAATTTTAATATTACCATTTTGGAAAGGACTATGAATTAGCAATTAATATTATTTGTACATGATATCTGAACTTGAAATTCAATGTTTTTAATTAATGACGGAAAATACAATTAAAACGAGAAATTGAAATCCAAATTAATTTTCTTAATATTTTAATTTGAATTAACTGAAAAACAACGGAATTTATAAAAATATTGCATGATTCTTGTAGGTGCATTAAATTATATTCTCTCAATATTCAGTCTGCATTAGTGACCTCAAAAGAACTAAGATTCTTACATAATCAAATCGGGCGAAATCAATCAATGCTACAGTTTATTTAAGCGTGTAAGACTACAAACACTTAAGGTAATAAAATTAAGTTCGACTTAGACTATTTTAATGTGATGCGTTACCATCTCGGGTAAGGCCATTGTAGAGTGACCAGTCTCGTGTGTAGAAATATAATCCTATTCAAAATGATTTCTGCTACTAAATTGAAAAATAATAATTGAAATAGTAAATTTTTAATTTAAGAATTATTCAAAGATCCTAGTCGTAAGATCGGACCTTTCAGAGAGTCAAAGATAAACAATTTAACGAAAAAAAAGAGTTTCATGTCTTTAATTTTCACAATAAAGAGTAACTTATATGAAAATCGCTATTGGAAACTTGAAATACATTATGACCGTTGTATTTAATACAAAAATTATATTCCCATTATGTTTTTAATAAAAAAGTAAGTTTTTGAATTCATTTAGTACCAATTACTTAGACGATAGCAATGATGCGTACTCGTTCAGAAAAACTTTAAAACAGAAACACATATTGGACTTTTGTATATTAAAGAGATGAATCTGAATTTAACCTATTCATTTCAGATAGAGAGATAGAGAGGTCGAAAGAAAAACTGTTACACCCGTGATACTCTAAATTGGTATCTTTTGTAAAAATACAAAAAATCACTCAGGGCACTTAGATAAGTTTTTAGCATGACAATAGGAGCGGGAACTGAAGGCTTCAAAAATTAACAGAAGCTGATGAACGGACTAAAATCGGACTGAATTCTGCAATGTCTAATGCAATACGTGCCTTTTTTAGATTATTAACCCATTGTAAAACAATAAATAAAAGAACTATTTTTCACTAAACTATTTAATGAGAGCATATGCAACGATAATAGATAAATGTTATTTAGGTTTTGAACAATACGGCATTTGCGTGCATAATATTCCTGATATTTATGTAGCTTCTAGCTTTTATCCGGTGCGGTTTCGCGGCAATTGTTCATCAAATATTAGATTACTAATAGAGTCTTTAAACAGAGGGAACAATAAACCCCTTTAGTAGAAAACCAATAAAATTTGGAAACTCCAGATAAGTTCTTTGGACATTCGGTAATCCTTTCTCATTCTGTGGTATGTACTTTATCTTCTAACCTTATCTTCCATACATTTTATAACGCAAACCTTCTCCACAGCAAAATTATTGGAATATTTAAGACTTCTAGTTCTAAGAGTAGAATAGTACAGCAGTCCTTTAAGAAAGTCATTGGAAATTTTTAACCGTTGTTGTAATGGTGTACTGTAGGGGGGCTACCACTCACCCTGATTCTATTTGTCCTACATTTTATCCAATAAACTGTTCTTTGATGTTTTGTTGCTGAAATTTAATTTAATACTTTCCTTTATTAGAAATCTTAATTCTTTAGATGTTAATTGGATTATATGGGAGCAACGTCCCCCTTATCTTATTCATCTCATATTTGGTTAAGTAAAAATAATCCTTGAGAAACTTAGTGGGGAAATATAATGCAGTGATTTCTCGGTTAAAGAAATGATACGATTTCAGGCCTCTTCATAAAATTTAAAATTTCGATAAATGGGGTAATTTGTTTAATCAAAACAGGAAGACATTATACGTTTTATTTTATAATAAAATAAAATTTTACTTTTATTATTTGAAATTAAATAACAAAAATTATACATATATCACATTGTTTTACAAAACAAAGAGTCATATATAGTGCCCACATTTTGCCATCGCACCTCTCTTTTACAAGCTTTTCTTCTGGTGGATGATTTATGAGGAACTAATTTCATCTTTTGTTATAACTTTGTTTTTAAATAAACCATTTCACCTGAATTTTAAAAAATTATTTAAAATTAAAATAAACCGTTATATACTGCTTCAAGTAAACTTACTTCCAGAACAAAAATACCTTCGATCAGGTTTCCAGGAGACAAATGGATGCTAAATTGTTAAATTCAAATATACCGGAGTATACAAAAACAAAATATTCTTTCGGCAGGGACATTTGAGAAATGCAAAATTAAAATTCTAATAACATCAGCAACATAGATCTCTGGATTTATACAAGAAGAAACCCGTAGCAACACAAATAAAACTTATAAAATGGATATTTATTGGCCATACTTTCAGAAAATACACTCGAAGTTTAAGATGCCTTTGCCGAACACAAAATATCTGAAGACGTTCGATACTTCTAGATCTAGGACAACTTAATATTGTATGGGAAGACGCAAAAATAACTGCAGCAACGCCTATAATATGAAAATGCTTTATAGAAGCCATATGCTCTTAAGAGGGGTAATGGAAAAATATTTTAATTTCATTTTTGCAGATTTGGAGACAGACGTTATTGCAAGGATTTTTTATTAAAAAAAAGAACTTGGAATGTCATTATCATATTGTTTCAAACTTATTTCAAGTGATTGAAATTAAGTTTTTAAGTAATGATATTGTCTTTGGTTGGTGGATAATTAGAGGATGACACGTGACATATTTATTCATATGCAACTTTTCCATTATATAGCATCTTTTAGACTAAAAACTGATTTAAACTTTTATGGACTAAATAAAAAAATAAATAATATTTCGTGTCCAAAATCACATAATTTACACATCAAATCGATTACACATGGGCTTCACATGAAAATAAAAATTTAACACAATATGTGTAATTACATATGATGTGGCAACACTTTTGAAATTGCATAATGTGCATTCGGAAAACATCTCAATTTAGTTATATTTCATCATAATTTATATTTATTTATTTATTTATTTATTTTTTGCACAAATTTCAATTCCAAATTTAAAATTAAATACACAATTTCTCTCATTTTTCATCTTCATTGTATATTTTCCGGTATTTTTGCGTAAACAATGATAACTTCATATGTAAAAATAAAAAGTAACAATTTAAAATTCAATCTGCTTTACATTTGATGGGAAAGAAAAAAATCACAGAAAAAGGTCTATCTGCCAATGTAATTTTAAATATAACAAACTGACACTACAGGTGATATCCAAATACAAACAAACAATTTCGTACATACGAATAATCTTTCACATGTCCATTCATAACTCGTAGCGATGGAAAAACACTCACCTTCGACAGCAAATGAAAATGCAAATTAAATGTAATTAAAAACATTAACAAAAATAACAATAACAATGAAGTGTTTGTGTTTTATACAGAACTTTGAGTGCGTTCACACTGAAGTGAATGCAATTTTACATTTAACGTAACAAATTTGTAATTTCTCTAGCGGAGGATTTAAGCGGAATGCAATAAAAACATTTCATAAATTAAAAATAATTAAAGCAACATTCACAGTCACATCTATAGCATAACTTAAGGCTTGTCTGCTGATGCGCATAAAAATATGCCACACAAATTTTGTACATTTAACAAGCAAAAAAAAAATACTTAAATAAATACGTAAGTACGTACGTGTTTACTTACGTATAACCCAGAAAGTATACAACTGTAAAATCATATCATTTACGAATTTTGAAAAAATTCCTGAGGTGTCGAGTTTAAGACTTAAAAAATTTAGAATTTGTTAATCAATTTTGTACCGCTTTATATCTACATAACACAGTGGTCCCACACACGCTTTTTTAAAAATAATGTGTAACTTTGAGAAAAATGAACAGCTTCTAACGAAATATAAAATGGACTTTCTAGAAGTGTTTTTCAATTGATTTGAAGTAAAACATTTATAAGTGGGTCTTGGGGTCGGGAAGTGGATATCTCGGGTATGATGATTTGTTTAAAAAATTGCCAAAATTTTATTGTCTGTTGTTAATGTAGGTAAAAATGGTCGCAACCGACTCGGAGAATGTTGTTCTCCCTCGGCCCTTTGCTTTTCCAAAATACAACTGAATAGATTCAAGTCCAGAAAAATTTAAAAAAACTGTCCAAAATGAGTCAGAATTTGACTTTCGTCAAAGTATATCTTAACCCATAAGAGATATTTACACGTGTAGGCGTTTTTATAGAGATTTGGAGATCCACTTCTCGAATTATATAACTATTATTTTGTAATATACACATATTGTCTACATTACAATATAAATAATAAATAATCAATTTTAGCTCTTAGGAGGTTTTTATATAACAAAAACAAAATTAACCCTAAAAACGCTGTTCGAAACCTCAGCAACCTTCACAGCATCAACAAAACCACAATAATTGATATAAAAATAATAAAATTAGTTGACTGATGATTTGGAATAATTTTATATTGAAAATTATTGAAAATCTTCCGATCAAACAAAAAATCATATTAATCGAAATATCACATTATTTCGTCTAATAATATATGAAATAAGCTTTATTTTCAGATGAGTTCTTCTACACTGCGAAAGCGTTTATTGTAACAAAACTTTAGAGACTTAATGTCATATAAAATGCAATTTTCTATTGATTCTCTTTAATGAATCATTAACGTTCATGATGGAATTAATTAATTTTATGTTATTTCATTGATTAAGTTTTATATAGACTTTGAATAAACATTTACCCTTAACTTCTCCGAATATATATCCACATTTACATTAATAATACTTTTGAAAATACTAAAAATAATGATAAGAAATCCCTTCAACTATCCTATTCTGAAGAAGGGGCCTTTAGTCAATCAAAACCAATGGCAAGCTTGTTTTTAAGGCGCGTCCATGAATCTCGTTGATTATTCCAATTGTTTTTTGTTGAATGCTCTTTGCAAACGAATAACAAACAATATTTTCCTGATTTTTTAAGATTTGGCATGTTGGTTGGACTTTAAATCTCGTCTTCAATATTATCTTCTGTGTCCAAATAACCTCTTCTGAATAGCGCAAACCATTTCTTTAAATAAGAAAATATGTCTTTTGCGTCTATCGCATACTGAAACAAAATGAAAGATATTTACCATCCAAAATACCACATTTGTTATTATTACCCCAATCTGTTGTGTTGTTCAAATCGACATTATTAATTTGTACAAAATTTACTTTTCATTCAGATTCACGTGATCACAATGTCTGCTGTGTATTCTTAATCAATCGCACATATACACCCTGTAGTGTAATTTTACGTCATATATTATTGTAAGTGAAATTTGTGTGTGTCTTTTTGTCACTCCTGTTGCAAATAACAGTCAAAGTATCAATTTATTCAATTTAATTGAATTGAGCTGTTACAGTTAATGTTTTTAATAAACTTAAGCGATTGCGATGCTTTCGACTCATTCGATAATGTCAAAAATGTAAAATTTAAATCAAAGAAAATGATTTCAAAGTGGTCAATGATCATTTTAAACTTTGTTTTTTAACATAAAGCTGCGGGCCAAAAAAATAGCACCACATACACATTAAATAAGTCATAAAACCCATATATCGATTAGAGCTTACTATTTATTCTTAGCATTCTGGCTCCATTTCAGGATAATAAAGTTCTATGTCTGCTCTATAGGGTCCAAAGGTCACTTTAATTTGTCGGTTTAATTACCACACCTTTTATACGTATGAAGACAAATTATCGATTGAAATTGCATCGGAAGGCTGTGGAGACCATTTCATTACAGTGACTCCATTATTCTGAAACCCATTTGCAGCTATTTTGTTGGTTTGTTTCTGGGCATTGTCTTGTTGCATAGACCAAATCAGTAGTATTTCTTCAGATGCATAAGGTTGCATTATTCCGTCTATAATAGTTTTTATACGGTAAATGGGTCCAACACCATAGTACGGAAAACACGTCGTGTTTGAATTTTTGTTTGTAAATTTTATATATAATAGGCACCTCAATATACAGAAAACCACTCCCCTTTTTCTATATGCCAAATTAAGTAACTTTTAGCAAACTCTAATCTATTTGAGACATGCGGAGCAGTTAAGAGGAGGACTTTTATGGTATATGGACTTTTAAATTCCCTAAACCTTCTACTACAGGTTCAGTTCTTATTAACAGATATATTTATATTTAATACCAGCTGCTGAGATACATGTCGCCCTCTTCATTTGACGTAACATAAGATGAACTATTGAAAGTGTCGCCACAGTTTCTACGTCTACAACTCCCTATTTTTAAATCGTAGGTTCTGGTATTTCTAATCATTTTATATAATAATTCAAAAATTTTTCTTATTTCGGTATAAGTTTGTTTATCAGAACCATGTTTTCTAACGAGTTCACGCTTTTCTTAAAGTTAAGTGTTTAGACCGAACCATTTTTAATGTCTTCAATTATAAACTACAGAAGCAAATCTTCAGACTATATGTATAATAGAAATGGTGCCATTATTTTGAGAGGTGTCAATCTGATACTTTATTTTTATAATCAAATTTATTCGAATACTCGTGTTACTTTAAAAGAAATGTATTCATTTGCTTAGAGAATATAAAGAATATTCAAAAAACACAAACCGGAGACAAAAAAGTAACATGTGAGTGGTACTATTATTTTGACCGCAGCTGTAACTGTATAATTTAATTTTTTTCCCTTTAGATTTAATACAAAGTACTTATAATTGTGTGATAATTAAAAAAATCAATTCTTAATTTCGATTGTCTCCGTTTGATAAACCATGAAAACTTTTAATTCTTTTGTTCGATCCGCAATAGTACCGTTTCGTAAAGGTCGTAATAAATCATTCATAATCATGAAAAAGCTAAATTTAAAGCCAAACCTACAATTCGTATCCTTTTGTAATGTTTAGGCGTCATCTATGTTTTTTGATGTATGACATTCTTAGCTACAGTTGTTTCCTTTCATTTGAAACGGATTTACATTGCAATTTGGCGCCACCAATAGATGAATACATCTGAGGCTGCGATTGTAATTTCGCATCAATTGTATCTAGTTATTATATCTGATGCACTGGTATTCAAATCAAGTAGAAATATTAATACAAACAAAAACATGTTTGTGTGATGTTTTAGAAGTTCTGCTACAGAATCTTTTTCTATTGCATTTTGCTTGATTATCCATATTAACACTAAAGAATGGGTTGTGTGTGACTGTCAATTACGTCTAGTGCAATGATTTTTGGAAACATGTCATTTGAGCAAAAAACCGTATGGTAATTCAGTCGTATTGTTTTCATTATACTTGTAGATTGACACTGAAAAAAACATAAAATTGTATATCAAACATCGAAATTAGTTCCTACAGATAGGGAGTGAGATAGAAAAATGCTTAACCCAGGTATTATTTGATTTTGTTTATCCAGTTTATATTGTTAATCTGATTAAAATGAGTGACCAGAAAAAATGCGAAATAAAATTATTAAATGTTATTAGAAGTTGGCCAAACATTCAAATGTCGGTTATTAATCAATATCGAGAGAATTTATGAGAGTAATGGAAAATGATACAACTACACTCATATTATTTGTTTTGAAGATTCGTGATCGCATAAAACTTTAGTTTGAACAACACAAGTGGGTTTTATAAGGGATAAATTCTTAAAAAAGGGAAATTATGATAGAACCTTATATTGATCTCTGTTCCGAAAAAACTTATATCATAACAAAGAGATAATTTCCCTAATGAGCTGAGATGATGCATTATATGATAAATCTGTGTTTTTTGTATCTAAAGAACGATATCAAAATTTAGGATCATTATTTTTTTTGCAAACCCAAATCAGTAAAACAATTTTTTTACCGATCGGTAAAATATTTGTTCATGTTTCCGCCATAATATAGGCTGTTATATAGTCGGTCTTTACCGACTAAAATATTTTTATTTATTGTTAGTTAAAAAATTTATTGAAGTTTCAGATTGAATATCAATGATACCACCATACAATGATTAAATACCTCATACACTACTTGAATCACGATCAGGGGGAGAGATTTTCGCAGTTGTATAGGAATATAAGAAAAAATTGACGGATCACTCTATAATTAAGCCAGGGGAAATAATTGACCCATCATCTCCAATTACAATAGGCACCATCCTTAGGCCAACATAATGATACCTGGAAAACTTCATCATATATACTTCTTTAAGATTGTGTTCTGAGTTATGTTTGCAAGATTTGCATGGACAGGCTGAAGATGTATTGGTAAGAGCGAATGTACGGACATCGAAATATCAGAAAGATATCAGTACACCCAGTTGGTGTAGGGTATAAAACTATCTGAGAACCAGGAACAGACTATTAATTCACCTCCACAGAAAACACACAAATTATCTCTGAAGTAAGATATTTTTTAATCAAACGTTAAAACGCAATATCCTTTAATACATTATCACTTGTTTCTCTTATTTGGTACCACAGTTTATTCTAAGTGTATTTGAAAACATAAATGTATCACAAGTACGTATGTAAAATTGTGTAAGTTGGTATATTTTGACATTTTTTGTCACAAAACAATAAACGTAATTAAGCAAAGTATTCCATTCTCTGTCGGTGATATTTCTGCATTAGTCCTGCTTCTCATTTCATGGGTTATTATCTAAAAGCCAAGAGTAGGTTGTCTATAGTTAATGAAAACTCAATATGAAAACTTGCGTTGTAGATAATATTTTGGGAAAAGTTACGTCATAATTTTCATATGTAAATCATTCTCTGCAAAATTACAGGCCGAAAATGTAAAGTTATATTTATGAAATTTTTCACTTATCATTATTTTGGCCCAAGAATGATTCCTATAGAAATGAGTCATGTGCGGTCAAATATCTTACACAAATTGCTTGAAATGGGCTTCATAAAACTCATAGATATGAAGACATCAAATTTGGCATTAATAAATTTTGTAAAAGTAGCAATTTTGAACATCAGTATGTTTTATAGAAGCACAAATCATGAAATCAATTTTACGAAGGTCGATCCACAAATTTTCACGTCTGCGTCATTGTGTATGGAATTGAATAGTCGGTCTCAAATTTCTTTTACGCTCTAAAAATTAGCAAAGTAAACAAATAATTAGTTTTGTGGTGAAATATCTCCAACTCATATGAAAGTTGGCATAATTTAAATGTTGGGCCCAAATATATCAGTCTTACTTTTTTTTGGAAATATTTCACTAAATTTCACAAAAGCATTCTTGAGGTGTTTTTCCAAAGTGAATCCTGGAATTGAAGAGTGAATCTACAAAAATGGTTACCTCGGATACGATTTTTCTATAAATTTCTACACACATATGTTCCATATAATTCTCAACAACACATACGATTATATGAATGGTATATCTCTTATAGTTTAAGAGATATTTAGACCAAAGTAAACATCTGACCCTATTTGGACATGTTTTTTTTTTTAATTTTCAGAACTTGATGCACTCTGTTAGGGTCAAAAAGTATAAAATACTGTCAGGATTCTGTAATACATTTTAATTAACTTTTATGTAAGAATCGTATACCATGTGGATTCAATAACACGTCATATCATTTTTAAATATAAATTAAAAAAAGATCTTTTGCGTTTTTATACCTTCCACTACAAGTGGTGAGGGTATATTAAGTTTGTCATTCTGTATGTAACGCCAAGAAGGAATCATCTCAGGCCCAACAATTTATATATATTATTGAATCAAATCAAAAACTGAGTCGATTTAGCTATGTCCGTCTGTCGACGCCTAGAATAACTGACCGAATTCAATAAAACTTGGCCACATTGTTTGTTATTGTCCTAAGCAGTTTGCTATTTGAAACCAGCTCAAAATTTCGAAAATTAACTCTTATAATTTCTTCTAAAAATGTAATTGGACTTAAACAAAAAATTAATTTTAGCATACAATTGCACGTGCTTCATCATCGTGCAAAATATTATCAAAATCTGATAAACCGGAAAAAAGTTATAGGCTTTAATATGCAAAATTTTGATACACCCCAAACACTATGTGCCATATGGGCCGCAATTTTTAAGATAATTTACTAAAATTTATCACAACTAATTTTTTAACCATTCTTAATATACGTTATAAATTTTATTAACATTGGTCCATATTTTAATATAGCTCCCATATAAGGCGTTTTCCCATATAAGACCCCTTCCCGGAAAATAGTTTTGAGCTTAAATCAAGCATATTTTTTGTTTTTATATGCCCCACAGTACAAGTGGTAGAGAGAGAATGTTAACTTTGTCATTCTGTGTGTAACGCTAAGAATGAAGTATTAATTAATCATAATATATGTATTCTTGCATCAAGTCAAAATCTCAGTCGATTTTCGTCAATCTCTTTGTCTGCTCACATCCACAAAAATTAACAGAGCTCAATGAAATTTGGTAGAAAAAAGCCAGTTCAGTAGACAAATTTTATAGCCTAAAATGTAACTAATTTTATGACTAATTAAGTATTTCTGTGTTATATACATTTGTGAGTATATATGTTTTTATGGAACCTTACGTATTAACTTTACACGAATTTGTGGTGGAGGGCATTTAAGATTCGGCATAGCCGAATATAGCATTCTTACTTGTTTTTTTGTTTAATTTTTTACTTTAAAACAAATACGAGTGCACTGGTTTAAAATGCTAAATTCCATATGTACGAATGCTGGGAGTTGTAAAATTTCAAATCTTTTTGACTATAAATTTTTCTCTATTCATCCGATTTTTATGATTTTTGGAACAGTAATGAGATATACTATAATTACTATAGTTAAATTTTATTTTAATCTGACAAATAGTTTTAAAGAAACTAACATAATATCTTTGTCTTAATTTCCAGGTTGTTTCAGCAAACTTCTTAGGGCAATAACAAGCCATTTGAACAATTTTACTTAAATCGGATTATTATTGCAACCGAGAGAATGTTTCCCGTAGACAAACGGACTGATATGATTTAATCGATTCAAATTGTTATGTATTGTAGGGCTATTTATACATTATGGGGCTTAATTGATTTCCTCTTGGCGTAACATACGGAATGACAAACATAATATATCCTCTATCATCACTTTTTTGATTTGTTGCAAGAATACATTTACTGTATGGGTTTTAAACTGATTCCTACTTGGCCTTACAAACGTAAATACAAATTTAATATACCTTCTCTTTATCGCTTGTGGTTCTTTGTTTTGAAGTTTTGCTTGTTTCAGTCTCTCAGACCATATTTTTTGTTTTCTACTTCTTACCAATTTCGTAGCTTTTTAAAAGTAATATACCATCGTGAATTTTAAACAGTCATGGTCAAATTTCATTAAATTATGACCTTAAAATAAATATTTTATGCTGAATTAGATTTTAGAAAGAATGATAAATTTAATATCCTCCATTCTCCCATTGTAGTAGTGTTGGAGGGTATTATAATAAATATTTTACGAAAACAATAGAATTGGCCATAAATAAAATAAAGAAGAAGAAGGAACCACCCAGTGAATAGAATAAAGAACTGGCAAATTTGCCAATAGAATGAAATTTGTGTTGTCTGTTTGTTGTCTTTTTCTCTTTTTTGTTACAATAAAAAATGTTTACAATATTTATATTTATGGGATCCTAACACAAAATGCATATATACATATACATGGTACACACAAACACATATACATGTATATGCACAATGTTTATAGATATAAAAATACATATATTTTATTCAGTTTCCACTAGTAGAACAATAAAAACTGGTAGCATTAGTTATCAGAATGTTGTTCCTAAATAGTCTTGTGCCCCAATAATATTTACACAGTTTGTAAGCTTCTGCAGAAACAATGGAATTAACAATGTTGTCTTTTAAAATATATGAAGTATTTTTTTGCTAATTCAGATTTTTTATAGTCAATATACATATATAGAAAAAATCTGATAAAATCGTTCAAGAAGATACGGAATTTTAAAAAATATTTTTTATATTAATAATCTGTGCAAAATTTGCGGAGATTTGCATTTTAGTAGAATCTTTTTAATTATTTTGACCGATTTTCATCTCTTTTCTTTCGTAAATATTTTATGGGTCAAAGGTTAAGCTTTTGCTAATAAAAATGATACTGAAATGTGATAAATCAAGTGAAACAAACAAACATTTTTGTCTTTTTTCAAAAATAAAACTAAAAAAATACAAAAATAGAAAAAAACTAAAATTTGGAATAATAAAGAACATAAACAAATTGTGAATGTTTGTGTATTTTATGTGCATACAGAAATGCTCAATAAAATAGCAATAGATTCATAGGTATTCAGCAACGATTGTCTTATCTCCCCCACATTTTATCAACTAAATCTGTTACTCATAAAATTTCCTGTAACTGTTTCATAAATCTGAGATATTAAAACTATAGTTTTTAAAGGGAATATCACCCCATGGCCTGTTTAAATTTTTTTTATATAAATTATGTTAATAGTAGTTATAAAGGCTTTACCCTTGTCCAAAATTTCATGAAATTTCCCCTAACAGTTTCAGAGATAAAGCTAATGTAAAATCCGTTTGTAAGGGAATACAACTCTTCCGCGCCCTATTCAACATTTTTTTTTATTTTAATATTTGAAAAATATTTAAAAAAATCGCCAAAACCGCTCCTCAATAAAAAAAAATAATAATTTCCATAAGTCTTGTGGAGAAAATGTTTTCCCTAATATCCTTGGATTTGCCTATATCCATTTACGTTAGAAATTCTTTCATAATTGAGAAAAAAAATTAAATAAAATTGCAAATTAACAAACAACCAGAGTTTTCAACTGATATTGTCGGTTTATAATAGCAAAATGTAGAAGACCATAAGAAATATCCAGGTAAGATTTCATTAGAATCGGATAATATATACTTACGGAGTCAAAGATGACTCCCTCTTGGTGTTACAAACGAAATGATTACTTTTGTTCATTGTTTGCAGTTGAACATTTGTAAATGTGTATGATGGTATGTGTGTGTGAATAATGTATGAGAATAAGAATCATATTTTCATAAATGTTATTACTCCATGTGCAGCTACTGACTTGACTGACTAACTAACTAACTGACTTACAAATAATAAAGTGTCAGACTTGATTTCTGTTTGCCAAATAAAAAAATCAAGATTTTCATTTCAAAAACGAACAAATGAAAATTTTAACACCGAAAATAAACTAAAAATTTATCAAAATTTATTCAGGACACAAGTGTACACAAACACATACTCGTCTACATTTACAACTACATTGTTAATAAAATCATGTATGTTCATATGTAATTGAATTTTAGGTGTGTTTGTGTATATGAAAGTATTAATACAAAATACATATATTTTTGATAATTATTTACTAAAATCTCATGTTTCTTAATATTTTATAGAATTATTAAATTATAAATTTTAAATTAAAAAAAGGAGAAAAATATAACACGAGACTTTTAAACCGTTAAAACTTTATTTTGTCTTTTATCAAATAAAATAAAACAAATTAAAATTTTTATCTTAAGTTACACGAGCAACTTTATCATTAGTTAACAATTAAAAATACAAAACTTTTATGGACAAGAATAATAAAACAACAACAAAAAATAAAGAAGAAAGTAATTACTCTGAACAATACAAGAAGGGATATGATCCCTTATGCCGGACTGCCGATTAAGCATAATAAGTACTGTAAGAAATAATTTCGGCACGCCTTCGGTTTTAAATAAACGACATGTGAACATGTCTTATTAAAACTACATAAGTCTATTATCAATAAGACTTCGAAGAATCACCAAAGAGCACCTTCATCGAAACTTAATTCGCTAAGCAGATTCTGTGGTTAATGCTATATACTCTGCCTTGGTATTGCTTAGAGCAACGACTTTTTTCAGAAACGAAGCTTATAATCAATAAAGCAACAAGATGTTCTGCGTGTGGATCGGTATTATGTTGTGCCAGCTTACAGAATGATGTCAATGTAGAAATCGCGAGATACATAAAAGTATCTATTATAGACTGATATTCACCAGATTCAACCTTTTTACAACTATTTGATTTACATAGGGGCTGGAAACTTGGCTCTAACGGAAAGTTACCCACTTTACATGATTATACCATTACCGATTAACGAAATATTAATATATTGTGTCCGAAATATATCTATTGAACCAGTTTCAGTTAACGACTTAATATCATTTTATACTAAAGAATCGTATTCCCTTTTCAAAGCTGCATTTCATTAAGATTCTTCAAAACTGTGGCACTCTTATGGAGTTAAAAGTATTATAAGCTTCCCTGAGATCAATTGTGAATTTTGTTATTCTTAAAACATATTTTCACTTTCAATAGTCTGCACAAATGTTGTGTTGGTCTTGTATTAACTTTATATTTTGTTGCCGAAGAATGTACTTCACCTTCTTTAATGCAACACTTGTCTTTCATAAATATTACATTACGACTTACATGAACTTTTCTTGTGGTGGGCCTTGGATTGTTCCTGTATTCATCAACATTTCAACACCTCTTGGTAAAAATTTCTTGCGATACGTTTTATTAAGAAGTATGACGTTTGTACCAGACACTTTTAAATGAAGGACTGAATGTTTATAACCATTCAAAATTTTAAATGGCGTTTAATCAAATAAAAATTTAGTTACAGTTCTATTCCGTAAGTAGGCTGATATTAAAACTGACTCGGCCAAAAATTTCTCTCATGATTGGCCTCCAATTACATACTGCATAAAGTACTATTATCCCTCTCTGCCATTCCTTTTTAAGCTTCCCTTTTATACCGTCTTCTTGTAAAAACTTGCGGAAGTCATTATTGACATATTCGCGGTCTTTATCTGTCCTTAGCGATTTTATTTGAAAACCAGTTTGCTTTTCTTCTAGGGAATTGTATTCTTTTAATGCAGTAAAAAATTCATCTTTTGTTTGGAGAAAGTACACAAACATATATCGGGAATGATCATCAATGAAAGTGACAAATATATAGAGGATCCGATTTCACATTTACAGATTCGAAAACATCGCTGTGCACAAGTTGTAGCAAAAACTTAGCTCCATAATGAGATTTTTCAAATGGTTTCACTGCAATTGTAAATTTTCTGCATACTTCACAAACAAACTTTCCCTGCACTTCGCGAAAAGACATTTTTGTATTATAGTTATTATTGCGCCAACTTCTTGTTGCCGCACACCTTCTTATCACAGCGTTACTTTTAATGAAGACGAATTAGGTAAAGAATCTTTAGATTATACCGAAACCACAAATCCTTCAAAACATTTTAGCAAGCTTTGTAATAGCAAAATGTCTGGTACTAAAACTTCTCTTTCATAAAGTTGAAAAAGGAAAAAATGTTTGTGACAAACACGGTGGCCACTACAGTGAGTGGAATCTGAGTAATCTCGTCATACATTCCTGTTTTCTATCCTTACGAAAGCAACTTTTTCCCAATGAGTACACCTTGCGTCATATATTCTCCTTAAATAGATTTATTAAAAATATTTCTTTAATTTTTTTTCTAAAAATCTTATAAATTATAACAAAATAAGAGCAATGCCAACCTAAAATTATCTGTTCGAAACTTGAGCAACTTATAAAATTTCGTATGATATCTTTGGGCGTAAATTGCATAGGAATATAGAATTAGAACAGATGTTGGCATCGTTTCACACTCTGATTTTAGCCCTTTCTTTTAATATGTCAAAGAGATTTTCTATGGGGTTCAAATCTGGGGGCTGCAATGGTCACTCCAAGACTTAGCTAAAATAAAAAGAGTTCATTTCATATGGAGTGCTAGAAGAACAAAGCGAATGCAAATACATCCGATGCTTCGGATAATACTGTATGTACTTATCATTCCACCAATTCTTGATCAACATATAAACATTATAGACAAAATATAAAAAATTTAGAGATTAAATAGTTTATAGTTTGATAATTTTTTTAAGTTCGACTATTTTGATATAAGAACAAACCATACATTATCCATTATTTTACTTACATTCCATATCGATTTTTTATTGGTTAAATTCAACAAATAACAAATAATATTTTGTTATAAATTTATGACAACCAAACAAAAACAGATTAACCGGCTTTTTAACATAAAAATGTATTTAAAAAACACATTTTTCGAATAACTCGAAAACCGGTTTTCTGAAAGAGTTTGTTTAAATATCTTAACTTTTAGTAAACATTCTAAATAATTCTACGAACATTTATTAGATACTAGCTAAGACCCGCTTTGCGCTTTGCCGCTTTGATAAAGTGGGTGGTACCCCTCTTCATGGTTCTATTCATCGTATATTTTGGCCAATAAAAAAAGATCCTTGGAAAAGTAATTGGAACCAATTTGATTACTCCTGCTTTTACAATTCTTCAGATACTCGATAATTACTATTTTATTTGTATGAAATAGTAATTGAAAAAAAAGAATTTGAGAACTATTGCTGTTATAATTCTTCAGATATTCGACAACATTTTCTTTTGTATGGATGAACCCTCTCCCCATGATCCTATGCGCCCTTCATTTTGTCCAGTAAAACAGTTACCTGAAAATTTTATTGGGACCAAATTTGAAGATTATCGGTATAGAGGTTCTTTAGATATTTTATTATCAACATTTTATATGAATGGAGGCTACTTCTGCCCCTGATCCTATTCGTCCTTCATTTTGTCTAGTAAAACAGTTCCTTTATAAAGTGGTTGGAACCAAATTCGAAAATTCTCGCAGTTATAGTTCTTTAGATATTCGATGATCAAAATAAGCTTTGTATGTGGGCTACCTTTTCCCCCGATACTATCCGCAGCACATTTTGTCTTAAAAATGGTTCATTAAAAAGTTATTAAGACTAAATTTGAAAATTCTCTATGAAGTGGTTCTTTGTATGGGGCCTAATCCTATCCGTCCTTCATTTTGTCCAAATTTGCAAAGAAATATTATTACAAATTATCGATCGATATATGAAAAGATAATCGTATAATCATTACTATAGCCAGGGCTTTTATGAGTTTAAAACCAATTCCGAGACAACATTTCTTTGATTGGTTTCAATTTATGCTAAAAGTTAGATGTTTCACCCGTTTCAGGATTCTTCCTTGAATGACACTTTACACGAAGAGTTATTCCCAGTATTCGCAATTCAGCAAAACAAAAAAATTAAAATGTTGATGACTTAAGGGGAAAAACTAAAAATTATATATTTTGTTTTCTTCATTTACAAAAGTTGTGTGTTTGAGCAAAAAAAATTCATGAAAATTCCAAACAATTAGCGACAACTGAAATGAAGGAAGCTGCAATGAGAAAAAATCAAAGATGAGGTTTATTGTTACTTTACTGTACGGTGTATTTAAAAAATATAATAAAATGATATAAAATGAAAAGAGAGTTCATGTTGCATGCCACATGCCAAAGTAGTTGTTACTTGTTCCGTAACGATTTAATGCGACAGAATATAAAAGAAGTAATGTAAGACAAGTGAGTCGTCTTTGTGAACTTTAGAAAATAAACTGGCTTAAAGTAATACAAAACGAGTAAGAATGTTATATTTGACTAAGCCAAATCTTTAATGCCCTCCACCACAAATGCGTGTGAAGTGAATACATTAATACAATACATAAATATATATATACATACATACATACATACATACATACATACATACATACATACATACATATATACATACATACACACATACATACATATTATTCTTAGGCAAAAATAATGACAACATGTACAAAATTTCATCAAGATATTTTAGAAATTGCGAATTGCAGACTGTCCGGTGATGTAGGGTATAAAAACTGATTGTGGCCACTATGTGGATGCGTAGGGTATAAAATGCCTACAAAAAAACAATCTGTTTATTTTTTTTAAGTAAAAATACTCTTCATGTTTCCGCCCGGGATCGAACCGGGGGCCTTCCGCGTGTTAGGCGGATGTGATAACCACTACACCACGGAAACGTATAGATGTTATGGTTTTTATGTTGCAATTAAACTCTGGTTATTTAGAAATATTTTAATTCACAAAAAATGTAAAATTCACACAGTGATTTAAATATTTTCGTATTCATTGGTATTTATGATGTTTTTCATGTTACTGGTTTTTGTTGTTGTTTTCGAATTCATTTAATTTATTTTTCATTTTTTCCTATAAATAAAATTAATAAATTAAATGTATATTTTTCATTATTTTTTTTGGACTTATAAAATTACAAACAAAATTTCATATTTAATTGCTGCTATTTTGCTTAATTGTTGTTGATTTAATTAAAATAATATATTTTTTATAATTATTCAATGTTTTTGTTGTAATATGATATATTTTGATAAAAACAAAAAACAAAAATATGTTTATTGTAAAAGTTTAGATTTACAAATTTAATTACATTATTAATCTATAATTATTTGAAACTAATACATGTTTGAATATATAAATATTCGTGGTTATAAGTGTGTAGGTTTCTTAGTAATGGAACCATTAAAATCTTTTCAATATTTTGAAAATAATTTAACTTGCAATCACCTGTAAATCACTTTGTAGTAACAAGAGAAAAATAATTGAATACTGTGAACGAAAATAATTTGAATACCCTCATCATGTTCAAAGTTCTGGTCGCAGTTTTTAAAATAGCTTGATAAAATCGCTTCATTATTCCTCACAGCTTCCATATAATAGTCGCTTTAGAATATCGCTTTAAAATGGATAAATCTCACATATACGTTTATACCCTACAACGCCATTGGAAATTGACGTATTTTAAGTATACCGTTCCATTCAGAATCATTCTGAGTCGATTTATTTATGTCCCTCTGATTATATAAGTCTTTAATGTACAAAATATTATCGCAATATTAATGAAATCGATTTTACGAAGTGGGTGTGTATGAAATTTACGATAGTTTGTGAACCGATTTTCTTTAATTTTTATTTGGCTTTCGACTGAAACAATTTAATTTAAATATTTTCACATGTGTATGTTTCATGAACCAATGGAGGACCTTTTTGTAGGAGCTACTCATAATATTGGATAGAACATAAATTTCTTCCTTGATTCATATCTGTATCAAATTTCATTGAGATATTTCTAAAAATGTAGGGCATGGCCCAAATTTGTATGAAAAAATAAGTTTTATTAGAAAATCGTAGGAATCTAAAAAAGTACAATGAGAAAATCATTTTAAGCTTTTTATCTCATTTCAGCATTCAACATCGATTGGAACTGGTCATTTATGTTGAAAATGTCAATATGTTTTAAAATATAATAAAATATTTAAAGAAAAAAATAAACATTTTTGTTAAAAATATTCAAAACCTTCAATGTACTCAAAATATAAATTTACACCATAAATTTCTTCATAAAATTTCCTTTTTTGATCTTCAGAAAAAAATATTTTACCAGTATTTTTAATTTTTTTTTTTCAAAAAATATAATTGGAAAATCAGAAAAGGAAATTTTATGAAAAAATTTAATCGGCACAGAAAGATAAAATTCGATAAAATTTTTCATTCTTATGAATATGTTCCAAATATCCTTTCAAAATACAGGACAAATGGACGAACATCGATGAATGAACTGAAAAAGTCATTTTATGTCGATCAGTATTATTTAATTATTTGTGTTATAAACATCTGCATGAAAACATAATACCCTCCCACTATATATATAAAAACAGTTAAACTTCTGAACAGATTTTGTTGAAATAATCCCAATCCGAAAAAAAATTCGGTGGGATCAAAAATATCTAAAAAATTATTAAATTGAGAATTTAATAGTTCTTTAGATTCACATTCTCGAGGAGCCGTTAATTGGACAAATAGGCTCAGTGGAAACATAGCCAGAGATTAACTATGGAATACCTTAAGAGCGAATGAAGTGAGCAAATTAAAAATGTATTCCATTTACTTTCTAAAGGAGCAATCTGATTGGACAAAATGCATCAGATCAAGAGGAATGGTAGCCCGAATACAATTTTGAATATATAAAGAATTATTGTATTTTATCTGAATGCCTTCGGAATTTTTTAGAGATAAACAATTATAGATCTGTCCAAACATAATGCTTGATGACGTATATGAGATTTACTCTCCAAACTTAACTAGACATTTCTTAGATTCAGTGTTTGATAAGTTCCACTACGCATGACTGAGCAGTGTTTTAATATCGCTAAAGTTCTCTTTGCAGAAAATAGTCTTTCAAATAGGAATGCATATCGTACAATTCTTACTTGTTTTGATTAGAAGAATTGAGTACAATATGAACACAAGATGGGAAATTTATAGAAAAATAGAAAATTGGAAAAGATCATTATTTATAAGAATTTTGAATAACGAAAGTTTGCAAGATTTAAATAATTTAAGTTTTGACTTCTGTTAGTTTTATTTGAAACATCCTCTATTAATTTGAATATTCCTATAATTAACGGAAGTTTTTCTATAAAATATTTTATGAACATGAAGTTCAATATTTTTGTTACATTACCAAACATTTCAATTTTTATTTCATTAAAAATAAAATTCAAATAAACAAGAATATTAAACCATTTAAATCCATATAAGATTTTGAATTCCAAATTGTTATCATTTGCAAATATTGGAATTAATTATTTGATCGGATTACAAGGCATATAACGATGTGTAGGAGAATGACAAAAATATCCGGATATATGTCGATATACTTGACTGTATGAAGTAGTTTCTCAATAAAAAATAATTAATCCATGAAACTTGTTATGAATAAAAGAAATAAAAAATAAATATTTTTTTACACTTTTCTGAATTAAAGATCACAAAAAAAGAAAAGAATAAAAATAAATGTCATTATGGGTTGAAAAATTGTGATAAAGTATTTTTATTGATAAAATATTATAACCAATAGACAGGGGCAAAGTTAGAAAGAATTATAGCAATAAAGAAAATATTTCACTGAAATTTTATTAGTATAAAAGGAATATAGAAATTTGTAATCAATATCAGTTCATTTAGCTCCATTGCAAAGAACAGTCTTCAAAGCAAACAAAACTCAAAATGAAAGTAGGTTTGAATTTCTAGTCTAAACTGGGTTCATATCTTATTAATTTTTAATTTGATTTTAGTTCATCATCTGCTTGACTCTCTTTGTTGCTGCTGCTTCAGCTCATGTTGTAGCTCCTGTTACCACTTACTCAGCTATTGCTCCTGCCTATACCACATACTCAGCTGCTAGTCCTGTTACTACTTACTCATCTGTTGCTCCTGCCTATACAGCCTCCGTTTATAGTGCTCCAGCTTCTTATGTGGCTGCCCCCACTGTATACAGTACATCAGTAGCTGCTCCCGTTGTTGCTCCAGTTGCTGCTGCCGTTACCACTCCTGTTGCCACTCCTGTTAATGCTCCAGTAGCTGCTTACACTGCTCCCGCCACTGTTTACTCTACCTTGTTGAAGAAGAAGTAAATTCTTTGAGATTGGAAAATGAATATGATCAATAAACTGTTGCATTTTGAAATCTGAATCATCAAATAAAATAAAAATAAATAAAAACAAAGATAAAAACAAAAAAATAAATATTTGAATTTATTTCTTTAAAAAGAACTACGATCATTTATTTAGGTAAAAATCTTACAAGAGTCTATAATAAAACAAAAGTTTTTAGTCGGCTCCAAAACTATAGAAAATTTTAAGAACCGATTACTTTACAGGTACAACTTTACAATCGGAGAACTTTCAAAAAATATATATTGACCAAATCTGAATCTGATGAATAACATTTTAATCTTACAAATGTGTAATTGAATTCAACGTGCAATTGGCTTGTGTATGAGACTTGACAAAATGACTACATGTGGCCCATTAGCTCAGTTGGTTAGAGCGTCGTGCTAATAACGCGAAGGTCGCGGGTTCGATCCCCCCATGGGCCAACTTCACTTTTGCATTAGAGAATAAAAGAAAATGAGAATATTTTAAAATGTTATATTTGTTCTTTCATCTGCTTTTTTATATTTAATATATTTTTTATATTATTTGCAAAAAAGATAGATAGTTTTGTGAACAGATCTTTGCCCCAACTTCCAATTTATATAACAATTAAACGGATTTACAAATTTATGAAAAAAAAACTATAAATAGATCATATTGAAATTACTTTTTGTTCCAGATTTTAGCTCAATTGACTTGAAAATAAAAGTTGAAATACAAAGTTGTAGTTCAAATTTTGGTGTATATTACGTATATTACGTTCCGAAAATGGAAGATTTCCTGAATTCTCAAATAAGATCTTATTATTAATTATTTTTGAAATATTGTCTTCAGCAAAAAATCAAATATTTTATTAAATATTTAACAACGAATTCAATTAAGATTAAATTCAGATTTATTTTTAAATAAAATAAGGAGTTCAAATATATATCATTTGCAAAATTAGAAATCCATTTTTATAAAAACAAAAAAAGGCCCGATAATTCAATTAAGATTTCTTTTGGAAGAAATTAATTCAGTCCTTTTAACA
Source organism: Cochliomyia hominivorax (assembly GCA_004302925.2). Lineage (NCBI taxonomy): Eukaryota > Metazoa > Arthropoda > Insecta > Diptera > Calliphoridae > Cochliomyia > Cochliomyia hominivorax. The sequence continues at coordinate 33,178,440 of PYHX02000494.1, forward strand.
AATGTTTATTTCAAAATTTCTATACAATTTTTTCGAATATTCACATCACCTAATACAGAACAACATAGACACTATTAATATAATTTTCAGACACATTTTAAATCAGTTTAACTCTAAATAATATTTTACTAGTTACGAATAATAATTGGCTTCTCTTTGGCTTTGGCGATTCACTCAAAATGTCTCTGACTAATGAAAATATTTTGTGAAAGATATGAGTTTTTAGTTAATTTTTTATTTGGAACTTTACGAAAATAATTCATTTTATTGAATTATACAATAAAATTAAATTATTAAAACCGATTATCTTGTTAGCAACGAAAATGAATGTTTTCTTTTCGAAAATCAAAAATAACTTAAATGAAATTCTGCTTACAAAATCTAAACAATTATCCTTCCTGATTTGTCAGGCCGGGATGCCAGATCATTTTGAAAAAAAAAAAATCGGCAAACTTGTCAAATTAAATCGGCTTTAAAAAATTATCAAAAAATCGGCAAATTTGTCGAATGAAATCGGCTTTGAAAAGTTATCAAAAAATCGGCAATTGATTAAAACACTATTTTAATGTGTGGAATCAAACTCTTTTTTTCAGTAAAAATAATAATGATTTACATAAAATCTTGAAATTAAATTTAAATTTTTATTAACCTTAAAATTGGTTTAAAATAACCATTACGATCTCGTTGAGATAAAGGAATGAAATTTCAACAACACTATCATAATATTGATAACAAAATGTAATTAATGCGATCCTTATATAGTATAGTTTCCCAGATATCGAAAATTAAAAATGAGGTTTATGAAAAAATAGGCGAAAAATGTAAATCTTTCATTTTGCAAATGAACCATTTTAAGCAGGTGAAATTTCACATTGTTTTATTAAATAATAAAGTTTACATTTTAGGCTAAATGTATATATGAAGTACGAGGCGACTTATTTGTTATAAAATTAGAACATGTGTAAACCCATTTACAAGTGTTTGCAAAAACGTGATAGTGGTTTAAATGGGACAAAATATATTTGAATTTGTGAAGTCTATTCCTTTTATATTTTCATCAAAACAATTTCAAATATTATATTTCAAGAAAAAATTACAATTTGTTCAAAGTTTGTAGAAAAATTTAGAAATATAATTATAAATGGAGCACAATTTTTAATGATAGAAAAGTATTAAAGTTATTTAATTATGAAAAAGTCACATTTCTATTACCACATCTTTGTTCGTAAATTTTTTTTCGATGGGTTTGTTAATTTATTTAAGAGAACTTTTAAAAATTTCTTTAAAATTAATTTTTTTATTTTGTGTTTTATCCTCGGATTAGATTTTCTTTCTAAAACAAATTGAGCAATAATTATTTACACAGATTTAAAACCTTGTTAAATTTTATGGTAAAAAATCGGCAAATCTGGTAGGTCTGATGCCAACACGTGAATTACAAAATCAATATTCACCATTTAAAAATTGTTGTGGGGAAGGAAAAAACGAGAAAGAAATTTATTCTCAAAACTTATAAATTATATTAAATTTATCTTATAAATAGTTTTTGTACCAAGTCCATCATGAGGCCCATTAGCTCAGTTGGTTAGAGCGTCGTGCTAATAACGCGAAGGTCGCGGGTTCGATCCCCCCATGGGCCAACTGGATTTTTTTTATTCATAGAATAGAAATACAGTTCAAACTTATTTCATTAATAATTTAGTTTTTTTTTTGGTGTAGAGCAGATCCGCCATATTCCACTTATTGCAACTTAATATTGTTACATTATTTCCATTTAAGTTATTAAAAAAAATAAAAATCTGATTAAAATCTACTACTTTCAATTAATTTTAAACAGCAACAACAACAATAGTAATAATAAAAACAACAACAAAATCAATCATAATTTATATGAATCAAAACAGATGATCAACAAAACTTTTACAAACAAATCAATCAGTTAAAATAATTACAATTGCAATTTTTATAAATTTTTTTCTACTCTTTTTTATATTTTGTTTTTGTGGTGTTTTGTTGTTTTTATGTAATTTATTTTTTATGAATTTAATTTTCATAGATATTCAAACACATCGAAATATATACATTCATGCGAGTAATTCATCACTTGTTTCCGACCATTGAGAATAACTTTGCATTTAAACAAATTGCATTCATAAATCTTGTAGTTTATAAACATCAATCAGAGTATGGAAAAACTCTGAGTAAAATATTTATTTTCAAATGAACTTAATTTTTACTCTTCTTTGCGAAGATTAAAAAATATAACCCTTTTCTTAGATTAAAATTTTTATCTTTATTTTTTCGAATTATCAAAACTTTTTTTACTCTTCTTTCAGTTAAGAGTAAAAAAGGAGATTATTTTTTAACTCGCTCCAAAAATGAGAAACCGCAATAAAACTTACTTTTGCTTTTTATACTAAAAAATGCAATAACAAAAATACACAAAAATTCTTGCAACAAAAGTTAACAAATATTTATATGTGAGTTTGTATATTCATACTGAGGTTGTAAACGTACAAACACACAACTTCAAACCAATTTGTGCGAACTATTAATTTTTAAACTTATTGTCCAATATTGCTCTTTTTTTATTGTCATCTTTTTTGATTTTTATCATTTTGTTAGAATTAAACTCTTTTTAAATAGCGAAAAAATAAAACACTTTTTTTTAAAATTACAATTAAACTCTTTGAAAGATCTGATATTTCGAAGATTAAGAAAAAGATTCGAAAACCGTACCTTGGTAATTACATACACATGTATACTCACATATGCATTTATATACACACTCCCTAACAAGCAAAATTATCTCAATTGAGTCATAGCAAATCTTTAGTTATACGCATTAATAATCAATCTATCCATCTATTGACATTTTAAGTGTATTAATTTGTACATTAGGCTGCCACACAATCATCAATATCAATAGGAAAATGATTAAATATTTAAAATTATTGAAGTTTGTTTAATTAAATAATCTAAATTTATATATCGATTTAGTCTTTTTGGTTTCGATATCAAAAGTCTCATTTGCTCAGTTGTCCCAAAACGCTTTTTTCTATTTTTACTATTGAACAATTTTTAACGAAATTTCACACAAACATTCCTGAGGTATTTTCCAATTGATTTGGAGAAGGACATATTTCATAGTGGGTCAAGTAATCGGAAAGTTGATCATCTCGGGTATGACGATTTTTAAACAATCGTCATACAATAACAATTTTTAACGTAAATGTATATAAAGCAAATCCGAGAAAATTAGAGGAAAAAGTTTCCCCGCTAGACCTATAGAAATTTCGTTTATTTTTAAAGATTTTTCTTTTGTTTTTTGAGTAGAAAAAATGTTAGATCTAGAATAGACAAAAATGCACATCGATTATACAATTACATTTATTAGCTTTCTACTCTTGAAATCTGTAATGTGTCAAAGGGCCATCGAAAATAGTGAATCTGTAAACAATTGAAATTTTGTGTATTTTATAATGAATTTATTTTATGTCAAATATTATGAATATTTTTGAATTTTTGACAAATTCATTAAACAAATTTAATTTAGGTACATTATTATGTCAAGTAATTACCTTTTTAACGATACTTATATTTACATAAAAATTTACCACCCTTCAAAAAGTAACTGAAACTTGTGTCCCTCTCCAGAAATTTTCATATTTCCCATGAAAATAATCTTGCAGTATTCTATGTAATAAATGATAAGCGATTATAACGTATTTAAAAAATTTTGAATAACTTTATAACCGTTGAAAATATTTTTTGCACAGTTATTTCTATGGTATTTTTAGAGTGTTAAGGCTGAGCATAAGCTTATAGCTTCTCTAGGGGCCAGGGAGTACCTACAAAAAATTGCCACATCCGAGATTGTATCCAAGGTATCGGGGAAAGTGGTCTTTCCCAACCCCTGAGGGGAGCTAAAAAATTATGGTTTTCGATAACAATCCAGAAATACATTAATAAAATATTAGTGTGGGATACACATGTTAGTGTATTTTTTGTAGAGGATTAAAAGGCTTTGTGTAGTTAATTTTTTTATCAAATCATAAAAAAAATTTGGAGATTTAAAAAAGTCGTCAAAACCGAGGTGACCAACTTTGGGCATCCACTTCCTAACCCCAGACCCTACTAGAAACAAGACTTTCTCCAAATCATTTGGAAAACTCCATGGGATATTTCATAAAAAATTTTCAATAGTTCCAAAGTTACAGAATTTTTAAAAAGGCGTTTTGGGACCAATGCGCACTATAAAGAACAAGTCTTCGTACCCTAATTTTAGTAAACAATTTAACGTATTTTAAGTGAAATTAGAAAAATGTTATATTTTATTTCTAATTAAAAAAAATAAAAAATAAATTTTTGGTAAATCTATATTTTTGGACTGCAAAAGTGTAGGTACTCCTTAACATTCTCTATTAAAGAAAGAAATATTATGTTTATTAACCATATTTATCGTTAACTTTTTGTGAAAATTTATATATCTGCGCTGGAAAATAAATTATTATTGTCATCTACCAGAAGTCGAGCTAATAAAGTCAATTTAAGATGAAAAATTTGTACGATATTTATTCCATCTAATGTAACACCACTCATCCCATCAACGGACAATAAAGTCATACGTTTAGTTGAATTACTGCATACAAACAGTTTGCTTTCAAAAATTACTCATCAGGAGCTGAGGATATAAACTGTTGGCATAACATCTAACAGTCAAACACTAAAGATTTTGACGTAGAAGATGATATTACTTTACCAAAACTTTTGCAGAGCGATGGAATTATCAATGTAGGACAAAGCAATATTGTTTGAAATTTCAAATTTGTATGAATTATCCAAATCACCTATATGATCAATCATTAAACAAAAACGCAAATGCTGTATAATTCCATGGGCTCGTCAAAAAATCGGTATAGACTTTCGAGTGGTGCATTTAAAAAGTGGAGGATTCACTTTACGAGTGGTTTTTAGCACAGACATAAAACAATTTCACAGTCGGTGGAGAACAATTCAAATGCAAAGCAGTGGAGCTGCATAAAAAGTGCTACAATGGTCAGTTTTGTGCCAGTGATGGTTGACTAAAAAATTTTGAAAATAATTACGGAATATGGCAAATCTCCTTTCGTTATATTGTTTGTTATAAAAAATATATTTATGTATTAAACAACATAAGAAATGTGTTGTTAAATAATACGATTTTTTTGGTAAAACTAAAGGGCATGACATTATATAAATCGTATTAACGGACGTCCACTGTATTATTTTTACTTACTAATTGTGTATATATATTTATTTAGTATAGGGAGTATAATTAAAACCTGTAAATAAATTTATAACTCATACGTCTAGTCATTCGTTGTTAATGGTTTAAATAAAAGACCGCATAAAAACACTTTTTTTAATAAATAGTAATCGAAATCAAATAATATTATTATTTCATCATATGTAAATATTTTACTTAAAAAACTAAACATTAATAAAATAAAAATATACGTTTTGTGTTTTTTTCATGTCAGAAATTGAGTATTTGTGAAAAAACTGGCAGCTGTTCCTTATTGATTAATATTCTATAAGTATATAAATTTGACTTAAACACATAAAATTGGCAGCTGGTCTCTTTTAATTATTAATCTCTAATTAAAAAAAAAATACACATTTCCTGTTCATTTTTAATGTGAATATTTTCCTGTTGTGGAAAATTTCATTAAATGCAAAACAATTCTGTAAACAATCATTTAAAGCAATTAATTTTTAACTCTATGAATATGAAATTTTTAAACTAAATTTTTTAAGTGTAATATGATTTTAGCGAATTCTGGAAGAGTCTATCGTAATTCCAAATTTTTTTTGGAAACGAGTCACTGTGGTCCCTGTGTAAATAAGTAAATCCGTATTTATGATTTATGTTATTATCGTAAAATAATAATTGCGAGAACTAGCAAATCTATAGATGAATGAAAATATGAAAATCTATTATATTTATAAAAATAATTTTATATATTTTTTATTTTATTTCAAACACCTTATAAAAATTTACAACATTTGTGTATATTTAATTGGATGAATATTTTATATTTTAACTTTTCACAAAATTACCTCTATATATGAATAATAGTGAACCCTATATGAAACTTTTTTCCAATTTAAACTGTTAATATTTATATCCTTTTAGAACAATTTGTTTATGGGTTTTCTAAAAAGGACCATGAATCAATTCATGTTGCTAAGAAGGATATAAATAAGAGTATATTTGTTCAATGACTGTATGTAGAAGTTATATCGAGTAATGGAAGAGGTATTTTTTTTTATTTTCTTTTACATTCGAAGACTTAATTAAGTATATAAATCTTAAAAGTTTATTACACATTTAGTTTTTATTCTTATTTATATAAATAAATTTGAAATATTGGAATATATATGGTTATAGAAAACTCCCTTTTAAGCTAAAGGACTAATTTATATGAAAACAAAATTTTTCATTTTACACTAAAAAAATTAGGTATAAAAAGAGTTCCCTAAAATATGGAGATTAAAGAATATAACATTAAGTTCAATGAGGTAGCAAAAATTTATGAAAAGTCGTTTGATTAATGACAGCACTAAATGTACGATTTTTGTTAATTTTAAAGGGCCATAAACGTAAGGTTGCCTCAAATATCGGTCTATACCTTTAAATACACTGATCCGATTTTGCGTGAAAGGGTTATCTTAGCGAAGCCAGCGTTTTAAATACCAAAGCCTTTAAGTCCGACCAAAGGCTGGTTGTGCAAAATTATGTTCTTATTGAAAGCAGTCTAAAAACATTGTCTAGTTAACATTTTTAAAATAATATAATTTTAATAAAGAAAGTATTTATATATTTTAATAGAATGAAATTATATAACTTCTAATCATATCAGATTTTTGGCAAGAAAAAAAATTCAAATATTATGAAATAACGCCTGATTGGGTAATTAAATGACATACTTTCAAAAAAATCTCTAGGAGTTATTTTATTAGGAAATAATTTCCAAATATAAGAATATTCCAGTTGGGGCTTACATCATGTTGCCGATTCTGAGTATACTTAAAAATATCGGTAGCACTATTTGCTCAAACTTTTAATACCCCAACCATCATCGAGACTCATCCCTTTATACACAGATTATACATATCTTGCTACATCTTCGTAAATTATATATAAAATATATATTCAAAATCATCACAAAACTCTCTTCGTTTCATAGTTTTTTATGAACTGAGGTATCTAACTTTATCACAGTATATGTCGGCCCGCTAAGTTCATATGACCACAATGAACAGAGTAGAAAATAAATTTTATTGAATTTATAAAGCAAACATTCTGTTCCAAGCTCTGCTCAATCTCAGCTCTTCCCAGAAAGTGAATCTCTTGTGTCAGATTCAAAATAATTTTTTCTCTTAAATTATTTTTTACCATCAACTTTTTCATAATATTTTTTAAGACTTTTAATAACCTTAATAGTCAATTAGTTGCTGTCGCCAACGTCTAACTAAAATAACCACAAAAATGTATGTCATTATAAAGTTATTCTTACAAAAATCTGTTATATCGTTCAATTTACTTGTGACACACAAACAAAAGTTTTGTTAATTTGTTTATTTTATTCAAAAACAAATTGTATTTTTAAGCGATGGAAAGGAGAACTTTTATATAGTTTATGAGCGTGAGTGGGAAAATAAGTTTAGAACTATTTAATGTGATAAATAGGAAGACAAAACCTAAAAGAAAATGTAAGAAGTTATATTGCAATGGACTAAAACGAATTTTAAATACCCTCTGTCACATTTTATCAATAATACAAAAAGTAGAATTGGCAAATCTTCTCAACCAATTGGGATCATATATCCTAAATTTTGCTTCAATAATTATGAAAAATCCAAAATTATCTTCAGTAGACCCTTATTGTATCACATAATACCTTAAAATCAATTTTATCCATTTGGAGATATTTTTTATATGGTTCAAATTTTAGGTTAATTATTTCTTACAATTCATATAAAACCATAAAATCCGGTTTCCAAATTTACCATCTGATGGTAAAGAAAAAGGTACCGCTTATATTCCGGATTTTCGGGAAATGTGTCTTTAAGATAATTTGTCTGAAGATATTCTTGAAAACTGTCAAGTGGATTGAAACTAATTAAAGTTTTATTTGCACAAAATTTCCGAAAAACGAAATATTAAAATAACCTCATTAAACCTTGTATCGAAAGTGCTATCGACTCGAAAAGTGATTCTAAGCTGGTTGGCTCAAATATGGTTTCAATATTTTAGGATATTTTAATACTTTAGGAAATTTTAATTATTCATTCTTGGTGTTGCATATACAATGACAAAATCAATATATCCTAATTCTGCATATATATTGGTGGAGGGTATAAAAATGAACAAGTTGGCGACAACATAATCCCAGAAATCCAACAATAATTGAAAATTACATTTTAATTATAACTTAATTTTTTTTTTTTTTCATTTTCACTTTAATGTTGGCGATAAATGGTCGTCTCTAAGCTTAAAAAAAAACTAAGAAAATGTAATTAAAAGTTGGAGTTTCTTTTCAAGAGCCTTTAGAAAAATCTTTGTTTTTTCGACATAAAAAAATGATGAATTTAAAAGAATAAATTTAATTCATATGAAAATGTTTTTTTTTTTTTTTTTTTTTTTTTTTTAATTTAATTTATGCTTCTGAATTCATTAAGCGTTTGATTTTTTTAAGAAAGTCAAGCTTGATTGTTAAGGGATTAAGCTTGATTTAGATCTTATAAATGTACTATCGATTGCATTAACAGCATACGGGCTATTGTGATTATTATTTTACTATTGTAAAGAGCATGTACCGCAACCATTAAGAGCGGAACAGTGAAAGAACAGAAAATTATTTTACAGGGCTGTGTTTAACGTCAGTAATATTTATCATAATTCCTGATACGAACCTTAGAAGAGCATTCGAAAACCGAAGGGAAATTGTGTGGGCGTTGGTGGGTGCTCTTTATGATCAAGACTTCACAGATAATATTATTCACATTGAAGAACAGCTGCTCAAATTTTGCGGCAAAAAAAACATATATTCAACTTTTTAAGTTTTGTGAGTCATTTCGAGATTTATTTTTAATTGATGCAAAACAAACTAAATTGAAAGATCGTTCTACGTCAGTTAGCACATCAGATATTTACCCGCTGCGTACAAAAATTTAAATCTACTCTTTTGTGTGTAAGTGAAACCTGGCACGAAGTCAACCTTGATATATGAAAGATAAAAAATAATATAAAACTCTCAAACTGGGTAATTTCACACTTAAATGTGAAAGTAATTTAAAAATAATTACCAAACAATTTATTAAATTTTTACTTCCATAAGTAATGTTTTGTGGTATCGTCTATATTCTGTATAACTGCTATACATCAATTACCTTAGAAACGGCTAATCGCGGATATCGCTTCTTTGGGATGTCCCACGAAAAAAATTTGATAACATTCCACAATTTCATTGATTTGTAAGAATCTAAATGGACCAGTTATGGACATATAAAAAAACAAGCTTAAGACTAAAATATGCAAAATTTTTATTCACCCCTAAATCTTTATATCATAAAGGTCGCTATTTTGAAGATAATTCTCTGAAATTGTCGATATATTTTTATTTAAGCTTTCAATTGAAATTTTGCACAATTGTTTTTCTTACTATCTTGAATATATATTATGAGTTGGACCAATCTCTGCCCAAATTTTTCTATAGCTCTTATTTGGTACACTTATTTTTGTAAACTGCCCCTTACATATGAATCCACTTCCCGGAATAGTGATTAGGCTTAAAAATTCATAATATGGACCAATTCTATCGAAATTCTGACATTTATCTTAATGTTTCCAATGCAAATTGTAACAATTTTTACATTATTTTTTTAATAAAATCGGTCATCTATGGCACGGTACCTATATTTATAGGTGCTTTCAAAAATATGTAACCATTTTTTTCTGCAGTTTTTATAGAGGCCTTTTTTCGGAGTCGGTATTTAAACTGATAATCGAATTATTAGGTTTTTGTTGCAATATCTTTAACGCATTCAACCACTTTTTCGCTATCACAATTATTGTTGAGTTTAAAGCAATAAGACACGTTTGATCGCCAAAAATTATGATTGTAGACATAGAAAAATAATGATGATACCTTGTAGGACAAGCCTATGATGTCATTTTAGAGATTTGTCACAAAATACCGTTGGTATTGTTTTTGTAAGAATATGCATAAGGGTATTTTAAAATCTTGATTAACGAATATTTTTGAGTATTTACATTCATAAAATTTTATTCATTAGCACACACATATTAGAATTTTCAAGTTTAATGATCCGACTTAGAATTTTAAAAATATTTTACTTCGAATCCCTGAAACTGTTACTTAATCGCATAAAATTTTAATTATTAATAAAATTCTTAAAAAAATAATTTATCATTCGTTTAAATCGTTTTTAAAAAATTATTTTTTTAATAAAATAAATTTAAAAACGTACAAATACTTAAAAAATTGTGTGCATGCATACATATGTATGCGTGTAAATATTGTTAGTATTTTCTTCAATTTATTTGAAATTTATGTGCTGCACTTTATAGTTAAATTAAATATTTTTTTATATATTTTTCCTTTGAAAATGTATAGAAATCACATAAGAGAGGGAACGGAGAATTTTAAACGAATATAGGTTGCTGGTAAAATAGAACTCATGGTCGCGCTCTCCTGCATATAAAAATTTATTTCATAAACATTTGTATGCATTTTAAAAATTAAATTGCTAACAACATTAAACAACAACGACACTAACACCAACAATATCAAGAATGTTGTACAATATACCAACTACATACATACACAATTTAACAACTGACTGCAATAAAATTATAAAAAATAACAACAAATATTAACAAACACCAACAATAACAATAATGTCAGCGGCAACAACAATATGCTAGTGTCGTCGGCCTTTTTGTATGCAAAAATATTTACAGCTACAAACGCCTATTTGTATGCTTCGGTAAAAAAAGAATGAAATAAGCCATTTGAATTTTTCACTATAAACAGAAACAAAAAAGGAAATGAAAGAAAAAATATAAATAAAAACAACAACATAACAACAACACGTAGAGAATGAATACCCGTGTATGATATGAAATTGTAAAATTGTTCATTAAAAATCGGAAATAAATGTATAATATGACGAATATTATAAATTTACAGAAAAATGATCTTCATTTCCATCACGGTTCATTATGATCGGTATGGTTATAACGAAGATTTTTTTGCTTTTTGAAAAAAAAAAAAAAACTTTTCATAAATATCGATTTTGAAATTTTATTAAGCGATGAATTAATATTATATCTTCTATAAAGTTTGGTGCGGAAAAACGAAAATGTTTCTAGTTCTGATTATTTTATATACAATTGAAAAAAAACTTTTAACTTGGAGACAGTTCAGAGATGCATAACGCCAAATAGAGTTGGTTCTATTAAAGTTGTAATGATTCTTTAATTCTTCTATATTTCTACAAAAAAAAAAAAAAAATAGAACAAATAGAAAAATATTTATTAAAAAAATAAAAAAAAATCTTGGCGTATTTTCGTACCAGACTGTATATTGAAAGACGGAAAAGTTGCCAAATTATATACAGAAACCATTCAACGCTGTTAAATCTTTCCACTAAAATGCGAAAAGAGTGGATCTCCAATAATAACTGATGAGTACTGTAGAAGCAAGCGTTCGGGAAATGATCTGGTCTTCTAAAAACTGAATGCATCCCTTAAGGAATACAAACACATCCCAACAAAACTGAGATACAAAACTTAATTAAGGGTCTTGAGGTAAATGTTTCTGAATCTTTTCTAAACTCTTGAAGACTTATACAATGGAAAATGAGGCAAGAGATGGTGTATAAATTTTGTATTTGTTATTATTTTACATAACTTCTATTCCGAAAAGAGTAAAGTCATTGATATATATACATATATATATATATATCTTAACAGGGCATGAAGGCTGAATTTGACTGGAAAATTCGATGTCTACATTTTTTCCGAATTGGTGTTATCGATAACAACAAATGTAGGGCATATCTTACATTAAAGACGTTCATTGAAGGAAAATTGGTTTGGTAAACTGTTAAAGCAGTGAACATACAACATATCATTACCAAAACTATAATATCAATGAATTCGCTAAGTGAACTTTTTCCGGTCGATCGACCTTTGACCGGACAAAATAACTTTCTCCTCTATAATAAAAAATCCGGTTCACTAAAAAGCGAAGAGTGACTGGCCATCGGTCAGACTTATAAGTTTTCTTAACGAAGCCGGCTTTTTAATTTACCAGAGGATAAAGTCCCTTAGTCTTTGTCGAGAAGAAAAAGTTTTTCTAGTGAAATCGCCTTTTTATTTGTAACAGAGGTGAAAGACTCTTTTTTTAATTAATGGTTTCCAAGGGGACATTTAGAATTGTTGAACGGCCTATTTGGTATTTTCATTGGAAATTATAATTTTAGTGGGAGCTATTTCGTTAAATCTTGAAATCTCAATTATTGAGAATAATTTCATTTTGGTTTTACAGGGTTTAATTTTCTTTTTATAGGGTGTTTTTATTATTTTTGTTAAAACCCCATAATTGAGATTATTTAATTTTCTGCCTTTTGGAACTTATTTCGTGGTGCCGGCAGATCAACATAGTTACTAATATTGCTATAGAACAACAAGAAAACCGGAGAAGGAAACACAAATGGCATATTTGCGAAGGTATATTGAAACGGTAGTAAACGAACATGAACAGTTTTAAGAAGTGAAGACGTCTGAATATAATTTAATATACTTAAGAATTTCATTAAAGCATATGCCTTCTTTGTTGGAACAACGGGAACATAAATGTTTAGTTCTAAGTGTGTAAATTTTCGATTTCGATAGGACAAATATAAAGAATTATCTTAGCATATTCGAATATTTTTAATGTTGATCCCTGGGCTAATTACTGACTATTTGAAAGGTTTGTTATTGAAAATCCATGAAATATCGCTGGGACAAAACTATATCTTTCTTACCTTCGATTGGACCGTTTATTTTTGTCTATGTATTTATATTAATACAGTATATATGTATATACACTAAGTACATGGGAACATGAATGTTTATATATTTGTATTTTCTTCCTTTTTCTATGTATTGTATAAAAAAACTTTTCACGGACTCATTGGATGCATTTCAACGTTATGAGTGCATACAAAATAACAGAATAGAAAAATAATACAACAACAACTGTGAGTAGAAAAGAAAAAAAGATATAAAATAAAACTAAACTAAAGATTTACGTGACACAATTAAAAAATTGCACTCGCTAAAAGCATTAAATACATATAAAATCAGACTAACTCACACAAACAAATATACACAAATAAACATAGAGAACAACTTACCAAAAACATGATGTTATTAACAGTTTTTTGCATGACCGACCAAATAAAACAGCTGTTATTTAATTCAAAATACTTCCCAACTCATTTACACACAAACATTGTATGTGTGTGTGTATGTGTGCGAATTTATGTAAAATTTATTTTATATAAGAATAAAAACAACATACGAATTATTTTGTAAATAATTTAAATTTTGTAGGCTTAAGAATTTTTTATAAAATATGCAAAACGCGCGAATTGAAACAAATATATTTTGTAAATGTTTTAGTAAATTTTCATTATAAAAACTGATAATTGGGAGATGCAATTATTCAGACAGTAAATTTAGTGAATTATATAGTTACAACTTTTGAAACAAATTGGGTCCCCTCTTTGGTATTAAAAAAATTGCGAAAGGAAAAGATATTCTCATATTTGTGGATTTCAGGACATCAGTAACTCTAAATTTTTGGGGAAATTGTACATCTTGGTTCTACAAAAACTTCGTCAAGCATTCAAAGATCTGTCGTCAAACTGATTCTTATGTTATTAAACAGTGTCGGGAGAACTTGTTGATAAAAAATGGTTCTTAAGTCAAAAAAATAGTAAACATTTTGAAAAGTGCTTCCAGTAGAAAAGCAGGGCGGTTAGCTCAGTGCTCGGACTGGTACGCTGCTATAATTTAGAGACCTATAAGAGAAACTTCCTCGTCAAAAATGTATATTGCTGTTGCTCGAAGGATTATTTAATAAAAATTTAGCAACCAAATGTAGTCAAAATTTCCCAAAAAGTTCTTGCTATGCCAAGCAATATGCAGTTGCTGCAAAAGAAGCCAATCATTTGTTACAAATGGCTCTAAAATACCGAAAATATCATTTGATGAAGAAATTTTTTAAAACTTTCGACTAATTATGGGTCCTAGACTTTATCTGCATTAGCTGTAACATTTTATAGCAAATGGTCCGAGTACTGAGTTTTTTTGAAAATAAAACATTCTGGTCATTAATTTTAATCGGATTAACAAAACAACATTAAACATATCAACCGACATGTTTTACAATGGTTATTGGATAAAATAAACAAAAATGTTATTGGACAAAACAAAACAAAAACGTGCGTTAAGAATTTTCGATCTCACTCCTTATTGCAGGGCTGTCTGCATGCAGTCTGAAATTTAAACCTTTTTTAATAGAAAACTTTCAAACTAAGTTGTGATCATACAAATTCATAATACCCTAACAATTAATGAAATCATATGATATTTTCCGGCAAAATATAACTCCTAAATGACAATTTAAATTTAAATGTATAAATTTAAATTGTCATTTAGTGCTTTTTCTTTCTGAATCTACAGAAATAAATATTATTGTTGTTTTAATGCTCTTTTCAAATAAAATTTACAACATTGCATTATATTTATGATGATCCACATTTAAAATCCAAGTTTATTAGATGCATACAGTGTTTCCATTACCATCAAACATTATTTGCAACAAACTCCCTGGTCCCATCCGCCAAAAACAAAAAAGCTACAATAATTTGCAACAGAAGAAACTAATTCTACTTTTAAATAAATGTCACGATAATTTTCAGTATCATTTGCAATACAACAAATTGCATTTAGTGTTCCCATGATGATGACAACTGCAACGACAAGAACAACAACAACAACAACAGCAAAATAATACAACAATGACAAACCTGCAGAATGCTATGGGAAACAAAATAACTGCTACAAAAAAACTCATACATTCACACACATCAGTATGTACATACATATGTATATGTAAATGTATTAGTTAAATGTAATAGTACATTTAATCACACAAATACATGAATAAAATGTTAAAGCAAAACATGAAAATATAAAAAAATAAACAAAAACGGAAGTACTGAAAATGCAAATAAAAATGACTGAATAGTAATGGTGGGTGGCAGAGTGCATTGGGAGTCAAAGAGAACTGCTTAACTTAGCGCCTTGAAATATGCAAACAGAATTTTATATTTAAAACCGTAAAACATGCATTGCTTTGTGCATGAACTGCATTATATTGTAAATGTGGATGTGTGTGGATGACAAAATAAAAGAGTCAACTCACATATAAATATTCACGGGAAAGATGTAAATAAAGGAGAGAATGGTGAAGATGATTGCGTAAGAATAATAGTAAATTACACAACACTGACGAAAGTGTTCAGTAAATGGTTGTTTTGAGGTTGAACAAATGGGAATGGGTGTTAATTGTTCCATACATGTATATGTTTCTTTTATTTCATGTTTCCATACTTTCATTCGATCAATTCAAATTTTTATCGCATTTAACATTTAGTTCAGGTTTAAAAGTCTTTAAAATGATATTTAGTAGAAGAAAATTATCTTTTAAGAAGTCCGTTTCATACGACAATAAAACATCATTAGTTAATCGTAATATATCTCCCACTAAGTTATTGATAATGGGGCTGTTGCCAATTTTTGTCCTCTCCGCTATTCTTGTATTAAAAATCGAAAATTGATTAAATTAGAACATGAAATTCACGTTGTAAATTTTATTCTGAACAATGCGGCATCATACTGTCAGAATTTGATTTGGAGATTCCAAGATGTATTTAGGACAATAGATAGTACACTGAAACGGAATCGATTTTTTGGGAAATTAATCTGTAACTTTTTATTGGCTGAATAGATTTGCATGAATTTGGGACACTAATGACTTCTTTTTGAAAATATGTCTGCATTTACGTAACTTTTATTTTAATGACAAAGTTTGGAATTGTATCCGCTATTTAAAAATAATCAAAAAATTTTTAATTTTTCACTCAGAATTACTTCTTGTGTCGATTTAACTATGTTCAAAAGTCTGACTGGTTGTCCATGTAAAGTTTGTTCGCAAAGTACGATAAGTTACGATAAGAAGGTATATTCTAAGACTTTATAATATATATATATATATATATATATATTTATATATATATATATATATATATATATATATATATATATATATATATATATATATATATATATATATATATATATATATATATATATATATATATATATATATATATATATATATATATATATATATATATATATATATATATATATATATATATATATATAATAGCAAAATTAATGTATTCCGGTAAATATCTTTTTATCTGAATATATATGATAACTAATTTTGTTATTAAAACATATATATATATATATATATATATATATATATATATATATATATATATATATATATATAATAGCAAAATTAATGTATTCCGGTAAATATCTTTTTATCTGAATATATATGATAACTAATTTTGTTATTAAAACATAAAATTAGATTTGAACGAGTATTGATCCAATGATTTCGAATATCTTTGAAAAATTTAGACTTCAGATTTTGCACAATTTTGAAAGTTAAAATTCAAGTGCAAATACAAAATACATATTTGTACTAAAGTTCATGAAATTGAATGAATGGTGTCCTAAAAAATACAATAATATGGAGAACATCCATATTTGTTACTCCTTTTTTGTGAATCCAATTTGAATTAATTTTGGTATGATTTAATAAAGAATAATGTTGTTATTTAAGTAAAGTTTCGATCAAAGCATTAATAATTCTTAAAAATATTATATAAAGCAAGTTTTAAACAGTAAACTGAAAAGGACTATAACAATAAGATTCATTCATCAAGATCGTTGTGTAAACGTGAAAATGGTTCAGATGGACGTTTTTAGCTGAATATACACAGATGGCATTACATACGATACTCTAAAAGGATTCAGTTATCGATTAATGATAAGCCGATTAATTAAAACTTCTGAAAATGCTTTTACTTTATTTTGGTTACTTATAAATTTTACATCGAAAATACGTTCGTTTATTAAATTTATTTGGTTAATGTGTGTGTTTGTAAATTGTGGTGCAATTGTTTATTTTTATACCCTACACCATCATAGGTGGTTGGGGGTATTATGCGTTTGTGCAGATGTTTGTATCACACAGAAATAATAGTGTTAAGTATGCCGCTCAATTCAGGATCACTTTCTGAGTCGATTTTACGATGTCCATGCGCCCGTCTATCTGTCTGTCTTCCTGCTGCATGTAAACGTTGTGAACAGTCTACAGGTCTGATATGAGATTTGAGATACGATGATATTTATTATTATTTTGGCCTAAGGACGAAGCCTATTGATATTGAAATATTCGTTCCAATATTTCAGGTACCACCCATACATATGTTCCTACCGGAACGTCGTTTGAAGTCAAAAAAGTCCTAAATATAAAACGATTTTAACGAAATTTGGCACATATAAGTCTTATAAAATTTTAAAACAATGTGCCAAAAATTGTGAGGGTCGGTATATTATTTCTCATAGGTCCCTTCCAAATATCACTTTTAAAGGAATAAATCTAACACATATGTTGGTATTGTAAAATAACAGGACTAATTAAGATAAATATAAGCAAATATCAATGTGCGAAATTAAACGAGGGTCGATTCACAATTTCTTGTGGCTTTCATATAACCTCCCAGAAAAAACATAGATGTTAGTATCACAATAATGTTCTGCACACTTAAGAATAAATCA
Source organism: Cochliomyia hominivorax (assembly GCA_004302925.2). Classification (NCBI taxonomy): domain Eukaryota; kingdom Metazoa; phylum Arthropoda; class Insecta; order Diptera; family Calliphoridae; genus Cochliomyia; species Cochliomyia hominivorax. The sequence goes on from PYHX02000494.1 coordinate 33,196,492, forward strand.
GAATATTAAATTATACGAGGGTAGTTCAAGAACTTTTCGCAACTACCATTTTTGACCAGCAATGTGGTGTAGGGTATTAAATTATCGGGCTTAATCGACTTTACATTCTTGCTTGTTTTGTTTTATATTTTTGCAACAAACAAACGTTCAACAGACATTTTACACTTAAGTGAAACCCACAATTCAACAATTTTTTAATTTAGTTTACTGTTTCAGTTTCTTTTATTTTTTGTATTCACTTTAATTTTTTTATTTATTTATTATTCAAATTGTTACTCATTTTGACTGAGTTTCATCATGGGATTCTTTTCCATAGTTTAAGGAATAGTTTCATTTGAATAAAACTGCAGTTGGTTGACTAACTGACAGATAAATGTATAAAAAGGAAGGATATATATATAGAGAGAGAGAGACAAAAAAGTAGGAGATAAACTTAAATAAGATTGGTTACCGCACAAAAGTGCGAATAGTTACGTGACACAATTAAATCGTTCATTCCCAAAGCAATTTATAGTATTCTGATGTCCTTGTGTTTGTAGTAGTTTCAATCCCATACTAACTCATACTAAGTTAGCATTCTTTGCTACCTTCTTGACGATATTTTTTACCAGAAATATATAAATGAAATAAAAATAAAATTGAAATTGAAATAAATCCGTAAAGAAGTTTAAAAGAAATGAAATGAATAATGTAGAATTAAATAAATGAATAAAATTATAAATGAAGTTAAGAAACATATAAATGTTTTACCATTATCTATGTATGCACAATTCTACATACAGTTCCATTTGTAATCATTCTCATAGATACTTGAATGCATATGGATGTGGTATATTATTCATACACTCTCTCTCTCTCTCTCTTCTATCTCTCACCCACTTATATTGTAATAAGCTTTTTATACGACGACTTCATGTGTATGCAAAATTAATTTGATTGTTACAAATAACATTAAGTAACTGACAAGATCAAATTACAAAGTTACTCGGTATTATCTCCATAAATATTTAGGATTTTACACTTTTGAACTGAACTTTTGAATATAAAGAGTTAAATTAACAATTGTAAATTAAGCACTTTATGAGATTGAATATTTAACAATAATTTAATTGAAATGAATACGATTATTATGAAAACAGAGTGCCAAGAAGTCAATTTATAACACACGACGTGATATAAAATTTTTTTACGAGAAATTTGGTACGCAGTTCGATAGACCACAATTTCAAATTAAGGAAGTGAAGAAAATTTAACTCTATTTTACTGAATTTTATTTATATTAAAATGTTTGTTATATTTTAGTTTTTGTAACTAAACAAAAAGAGATTTTATTTGAACTTTTTTTAATTGAAATGATCAATTCGTATTTTTAATATTTTTAAAATCGATCTTTATACCCTACACCGCCGTAGGTGGTTGGGTTATTATGCGTTTCTACAGAAGTTTGTAAAGTACAAAAAAAAAAACATTTTTTTACTACACCGTTCGAATAAAAATCAATTTCTGAATCGAATAAATGATGTCCGCCCGTCCGTCCGGTTGGCTGTCCATGTTAAGTTTATCAACAAAACATATATCGCAATTTTAGAGATAACTTGATATAACGTGATGTACTTTCATCTCATATATACATTGGCACTGTAAAAGAATTGGTTAAATTAGAATAATCATAAGCAAAAAAAGATGTGCGAAATTTTACGAGGGTCGGTCCAAATTTTCCCAACTTCCATATAATACTTTCAGAAAAATTTATCTTAAAATGCACAAATCCTACATAAATGAAGAGTGGGGTAAAATTTTCATATAAGTATTAGTTATCGTTGGAAAGGTAGTTACCTGAAAAATAATAATATGAACATAATGAAGCACCTAAGCTAAATATCATTAACAAATTTGTAAAAAATTCAAACAATTATTTACAAAACATTTTCTGAATTGATAAGAAAATTGTATAGTCCAGAAGGAAATAGTTGGCTTTAAATGAAAAAATATTACCACCTTTTCCGAATTTCTATTTCAAAATAATATAAATTTTTATTGAATTCACCTAGAGAATTGTAATTATTACAATTTTGTATAACAGTTCCAAATTACAGAACTTTTTAAAAAATAAGTGTTTTGGTGTCCATCTGATTGTCTGTCGAATATCGCTAAAATTTGTGAAGCAAATTTCTTGAAATTTTGCACAGTCTTATTAATAAAATACTAAGACTAACAAAATTTTTGGTGGAGCACGGGGTGTGGTATCCCCCTTACAGACTTAATTTTGTATATAATACACTTCTAAAATTAAAACTGCATGTAATTTGGGACATAAATAGGGTATGTAAACGCATGTAATTTTGTCTTCTATTTTATACGTAATATTTTTCACATATTGTTTTTATTATTTATTAACTTTTACAAAATGACTGAATTTATTGAATAAAATTCTATTTAATTATTGGTTTTATTTGTTTTCTGAATCCAAATTTAAATCCACTGGACAAACATTTTTTCATTGGAAGAAATAAAAACAAATAAAATGCAATTAGTCTACACTTTAGTAACAAATTTATATTTGATTGTAAAATTGTTTCATTCTATGCAAACGCCCACAATTTTTATATTTTGATGAATATAAAATTTGTCCACAGGATCACCATCATCAATATTAAATTGCCCCTATAATGGACATTCACCGTCATCATGCAGACACACATACGAATAATCGGACTAATTTCAGCCATCAAAATCATCATAATTATTGTTTACCACAAAAGTGTCATTAAAAACAACAACGTCAAATGGAACAACAATATAACAATATTTGTAATTAATAACAAAACAACAATAAACAAAAATTATTAAAAAGCAAAGACATAACATCCTGACATTATTTTAAACACACATTTCAAACCTTTTGTATCGTTAATATTGAAAGTTTTGTCGATTTTTTAAAAAGTTTGCATTTAAACTTAATTTATTTTGTCATTCCATTTGTAACGCTAAGAAAAATGATCAAATCAAAATGCATCTTGCTGTCTGTTTTGGTTTCGCTCACATCCACATTAGTTGACAGAGCGCAGTGAAATTTAGCCTGAGTACTAAGAAGTTTCCAATTTCAAACTAGCAAAATCGGTTCAGTTTATTTAAACACATAGTCCAATATCTGAGTCAACCTTTAAGTTCAAAGGAAGAGCTTTTGTCGAATTGTCAAATATATATATTGATAAATTTGAATGAAATTTTGCCATAATTTAAAGTTGTTTATTCTCAGTATCAGTAGAAAAAAGTTATAGTCAAATATATAACTAGTTTTATGACTGTACTTGTGTCTTTCTGTTTGTCAATTGTTGGGACGTTCCCATCCACCATAAAATTTGGTTTAAATATTTGTTATTGTCCTTAAAAGTTTCCTATTTAAAACCAACAAAGTCGGTTCAATATATTAAAAGATATTTGATTTGGTCTATTTAAAATAAACAATTAGATTGAAATATTATCATAATATTAAGTTATTCATATAATATTCATTAGCGTTCCAAAAATGATCAAAATCGCGTTCCAAAAATTATCAAAAATTAATTTTATGACTCATTATATGTTCCTGTCTTATATTTTATAAAACCTTTTTATATTGTATACGTTTGTGAGTGTGTATGTACAAAACATTACGCATTTACTTTACACGCCTTTGTGTACTTTGTTATAATCCTCTTTAGTTTGCAATTTTAACCGGCCATTATCGGTCCAATAACAAAAAAGTAATAGAACAATATCAAAAACAAGCTCAAAATTTAGGTGAAAACTTTTCTAAAATAACAAGAAAAAGATCTGTTTGAATTTAAAAGGAGTAAAAAAGAAAAGTTCTTCTTCGGAATTTTGAAAACAACAAAATTTCGACGAATTTGGACAATTATTCTACACCAAAAAATGTTTCCAACAGACAGACAGACGGACAAAGTTAAATCGACTAAGTATCATGAATATATATAACTTGTGGGATTTTAGATGATTTACATTCTCATCATCAGTTGTAGCGGTGGATGGTAAAATAGAGTATACAAATATATAAACTTTATCAACCTAACAAAAATTATCGAAAACGGATCAGAAAACATCAAAAATCAATGTTTCCTATAGGTTAAACTTAGAGAGAAATTTCTGCAATTCGTCAAATTTAACTATTTTAATAAAATATACATAAAAAATGAATTTTGTTGGGACAATTATTTGATCAACTTCCTATATGTGACACCTTCTCGGAATAATAATTTAAGTCTATAAAATTTTAAATATAAGCAAATTTTATAGAAATTCTGCACAATTACATGTAGCTAATTTCATGTCGTTAATGCTCCCATATTAGGGCCCTTCGCCTAACAGTGTCACTTCCTCACCACCTCGAAAAGGGTTTTAGGTATATAAAACTTTTGAACATGAATCAATTTTTAAAATTTGTACACAATTATTTTTCTTACTTATATTTGTATATATTTTTAAGGGTATCGTTCCATCTTAAATTATACACTAACGAAAAAGGGTGTAGAATTAAAGAAAAGCATTTCTGATGAAAAGTTACATGTTTGTTGATCAGCTGATCTTCCATTTGCATTTTCACCAATTTATGTAAAATATTCCTTTAATTTCAATCATAATAATTAGAATGTTCTATACAAGATTTTCTTCCTGTATGTATAAATATATTCAGTTTACATTTTCTTTTTCTTATTTCATTTAATAAGAAAATATAAAAACTTATTTGACGAAAAATTAGTTAAATTAACAAAAATTTTATTCAAATAATTATATATAAACATTTTATATAAAATCATTTTAGTATATTGAATTGAATAAATTTGTGTGTTATTTTACTTGTAATGAGTTACTGCCGTTTTTACTCAATATCTGTTGATATAACATATTTTTCGTTAATTTTTAACGAAATTTTATGTACTAAAAATATTTAAAAAAATTTGACGCATTTCAAAATTACTCTTTCATTGTTATTGTTTTAATATATCCCCAGTTTGAAGAAACGGAAGAAATACAAAATTAAAGGAATTTCATTGTAATTTATGAACGATTTTATTTTAATTTTTTACGTTTTGACAAACTGTATATGTTTAAACATTTTTTGCTTACGTTTTTTATTATGTAATTAACCTGCAGCCAGATTAAAAATATAATTTTTCAATAATATTTTGAATTAAGTTTTGTTGAATCACCACATGAATAAAAATCACCACATGAATAAAAATCACCACATTTGTATATAAAATAAAATAAAATATTATTTGAAACACTCTGTGTTATCTGCTATTTAAAATGTAGCAAAACCTACCACTCCATTTACAATCATGAGTATCTAAATTAGTTCACCACAGTGTTTAGTTTAAATTTCAATACTATAATATATTCATATCTTGTAAACATTGTTATCAACCTTCGGTAGCCGTGATCGTCTAGTGGTTAGGACCCTACGTTGTGGCCGTAGTAACCCAGGTTCGAATCCTGGTCACGGCAATGTGTAAAAGCATTGTCACGGAGAGAAGGTTCTTTTTAGCTTTTTAAGTTAATCGGTTTTTATTTATAAATGACAAAATTTGAAAAAAACTATTCACACAGAAAAAAATCCATTAAAATAGAAATAATTTACAATAATAAAGATTTTTTAGTTATGATTTTGTTTGAAATTTTATTATTTTTAATATGTACAATATTATTTCAAAATGAAAATATATATATATATATATATATATATATATATATATATATATATATATATATATATATATATATATATATATATATATATATATATATATATATATATATATATATATATATATATATATATATATATATATATATATATATATATATAAATATATATATATATATATATATATATATATATATATATATATATATATATATATATATATATATATATATATATATATATATATATATATATATATTCAATCATAAATCAACTATGTTCAACGTTGATTTTACTTCATGTTTTTTTCTGTGTATATTATAAAATTCGAACATTATTTTAAAAATATGTTCATAGCAAATGAAAACTTGGGATAATATTAATGGATATAAATCAATAATGATACTAACATTTATATAAAATTTATACGTTTTAAAAGGAATTTTTCCGGAGAATTATATGGCACTTACAATAAACTATAGACCGACTCTTGTATAATTTCGCATAGCGGTTTTTACAATTTCTTCGTACATGTTCGATTTATGAGTTTCATAGTGATATTTGGAAGGGTGGTTGTCAAACTATTTCCAATATTATTAATCAGTACCGCGAGAATTTGTCAGTTGACAGAAAACCTATTTCAGGTAAAAGAAATGGTCCACATATTCTTTCTAAAGCCATAAAATATAAAACCTTTTCTAAAGAGCTTCCAAAACATTTGGTAGGAAAGCAGAACGGTTAGCTCTGAGTTACGACTATTTGGTACGTAAAGTTGAAACCAACGCAGGTTTAAGAACCTACAAGGCTCAAAAAGTTGCTGACATAAACGCTGTTATAAGACATTTAGTGTTACAAGAACAATAATGTGGTATATTTTCCAAGAGAGACAAATCTTCTCAACTGTCCGGTACTAAAGCCAGCGGAGACATTCTGGGCTCTTGTTAAAAAGAGAAATGAAGAGAATAAAAAGATGGTGGTTTTCGAAAAAGTTTCAAAATTTTATCACTCAGTATTGAGAAACTATAAAAATATATTTTTTACGCAAATTGTAATATAAAAATTCCAATCAAACTCCTTACTAACATTTATGTGGATTATGCGTTTTGCATCTAAATTCAACGAAATGTTACTACATTTCCAACTTAAATGAGATTGGTGAAATATGGACCAAACAACTTGCATTCGGAAGAGGTTTAGAATTTGTTTTAGTTTAAAATTGTTTAAAAATGTTTCAGAACAATAGAAGACATTTTTAATATAAAGAGTGCAAGTGATAGAGCATGCTGTGGAAGTGCTATCATATTGAGAAAATGTGTAATGCCAGAATTGAAGACTGACCATATTATGGCCTCCTCAATTAATATACCTGAAAGCTGATTCGCAATACCCTCAATTTATTGTATTTTTAGCTACAATATTAATAGACAGTAATATTTTAAATCACTATATTCACACTTGTGGCTCTGGTAATAGTAAATTAAAAGTACAAATCAGTGCCTTGCTATTTAGCCTTAGTCTGATTGAATTTCTGCATGAAAAATAAAGTAAACGAAAATGTTAAAAAATCACATCCCATTTTTATATTCTTGCAGAAAAATTATTAAGAATTTTGTATAAAATTTATACATATTTTAGATTTGGACCCGAATAGAGCCCATCAAGTTTAAAGAACTAAAAAACTGGCAAAAATGTGCCAAACTTTTACTTGCTCGAAATATCTCTTAAACTTAAAGCATATTTTTATAGAGAATTATAAGATCTTTTTGTATGTAAAAATTTTGTTTAATCAAATCATAGATAAAATTTTGGCTATTTAAAAAAAAAATCGAAATACCCGAAGTGACAAACTTTGATCCATTCCCGACCCCATGAAACGTGTATTTTCAAAATAAATTGGAAAATATCTAAATGTAAAGATATATTCAATAGTGCCAAAGTTACAGACTAATTTCGAAAATATGTTTGTAAGAGCATTGTGCGTCATTAGAATGAATGATATTCTCAGCATCGGAAGTTACCGTTAAACAAAGCTCATATGTTACAATTCTATAAAACGTGCAACATCGTAGAGAATGTCAAAGGCCTGAGATTTCAAAGTGTAGGCGAGACATGATATAGAATAGAATAGAAGAGGACAATTCGAAAGTTATGTCTAGATAAAGTGATAAGCGAATGTTAAGTCCATGAGTTTACGCACCTATAGGGTCATAATAATATTTAAAATGATCCAGATTTCTTATATCTGGGTATCTCTTTTAATTTAAGAGATATTTAGTTTCAACAATTAAAAATGTTACTTTAGATGAAGTTTCTATGCTATAGCGGGTCAAAAATTTTCCGAATTTTTTCAATTATATTTTATTTTATTAAGAACTAATGAAAATTTTTTTCAAAAGAAATTTGAATTAAAAAAAATTTTAATTAATTTATACCGTATTTACACTTTTATAAATGGATATCATATAGGCTTTTGTGTAACTTTTAAAGGCAATCACTAGCAGAAGGCACTCTGAAAATGGTTCGGATATAAGGAATGAGGATCGTTTTAAATGTTATGTCTCCCGAGGTAAACAAATTTGAGATTTTGTGGATCAAGCCCCCTTAGGTCCACAAAGTCCAATCTGTTATTATTTATTTCCGATACGAACAATAGTTTTTAAGAAACCCACTTTTATTGAAATTGTGACTGGCTTTCGTTCAAAACATCCAGTTAATAGGAAAACTATATTTCATTCTTTGAAAATAAGTTTTAAATAATTTACTTGTTTAAAAACAAAATATTAAATGTACAGTTAATAGGAATTATATTTGTATTGTGTGAGTTTAGTTAATATAACATACTTGAAAATATAAGATGTTTACTAAAATACACACTACAGTTAAAGTGACTGTAAGATCATTTATTGTACGTGCGTGAATACTTGAACGTACACAATGACATAATTACTCTAAATAGTTTATATTTACACCATTTACACCATGAATATAGGAAGTTAACTCTTTTTAAGATTTAAATTCAAGAAGGATTTTTTTTTATAAATTTCACTGGAATTATTAAATGAGTTTAAGTTTATCATTGTGTATGTATCACGAACATAGTTGATTTTATCATAATCAATGGGCATCATATCTGTTTTGTGACATTAAATGTAATGATAGCAAAGAAGTGTAGCGTTGGATCTCTGTAAGTTTGAACCACATATGGGTTCATGGACGAAATTATAGGAATATCTTCCCGGAAAGCAGGTCTGGGTTTATAAAACTAGTAAACAATGACCAATTCTATTGAAATTTGTCTTCAATATATTTTATTAATGAGACCAATATCGATCCATATTTAGCTTTAGTACGTATCTAATTTATTAAATTTTATGAATGTTGTAAAACATACACATTTTTTTATTTGTTACAATGGGCTTTATAAATGTTTACAAAAATGACTGCTACCCTTCATAAGATAAGTGGCAGTCCAAAATTAAATGGGAGTTTTGACTGCTTTTGGGTTTTGGTGGAGTTTTGACTGCTTTTGGGTTCTTAACTTTTCTACAACATTTCCGTGGGCATTAGTAGCATATAATTTTTGATTCGGCGTTGCAGCAGTAATATATTTTAGAAAACTTTGCTTCTATTTCTGTGCCTCTAAAGTTTTAGTAGCGTTCCTGTCAGCATTTTTTAGCCTTTTGATTTTAAAACATCATGAGAAGCATTCATGAACTAGGCTTTCTATCAACATACAATTTCTCCCCGTTTGAAAACAGTTTGAAGGCAACATTTGAATACTTGGCTAAGTTGCGGTTTGTTAAAAAAATATTTAATAATTTTAGTACCCTTTTTTTCTGGTCACTGATTTTAATCAGATTAATAATATATTTATTTGTTTGGAGTAAACTTGATAAGAAAAAATATCAAGTAGGATTCTTATGTTTCAATATACCCAAAACAAAATTTTAGAACATCAAAATTTTGAAATCCTAATGTGTTTATTTTGGGAGGCCAGACGGCCTATCCGGAGATATTCGGGTTCCACAAATGCCGAAAATCGGGATATTAAAATTTTAAATCTCGAAATTTTACCGAAATGAAAATGTGAAGACGTTTTAAATTAACAGTTTTATGTATTAATACTTGTATAATAAATTTTTATTTTTATTTCTTATGAAATTATAATAATTTTGATTTTTTATTTCTAAAAGCTTCACAGTGTTTTTATATATTTAATTTTTTTCTTTGTATAAAATTAACGAATTAATAAATTTAAAAAAATATTTTTCTTTAATTAATTCAATTCGTTTAATTTTAAATAGCGGAACAACTTCATTTCCAATGAATTTTGTGGAGTCATTTGCATAACTCTCCAACGACAACGTCAGTTAAGGATTAATTTTTTTTTAATTTTTCAAAGAAATTAATTCTAGTCAGCATTATCATTAAGATTTTAGGCATAAAAAGTAACTATTACTAATCAGAAAACCAATTGTAACTAAAAATATGGTGTAGGGTACTATATTGACAGTTTTGAACGACTATAACTATTTGTTGGGGCTTAATTTCATGAAAACGTGAGACATTTTTCGAAGTGAAAAAAAGTTATTTGATTAAATTTTTGGGGAATTTTTTCGTCAGGAGTTGTGTCGTGATGCGAAAATTTTGACACCATTTTGACAAAAACTCAGGGAAATGTTTTTATAATCTTTAGAAATATAAAATTCAAACCAGCTAATCAAATGTTACATATTTAGTTACAGCAAATATATTCCATAATACAGTGGTTTCCCGGTTTAACGAATAATATAATGTCCTATACCTATACGTAAGATCGATCGATTTTAATCAACGTTTTATTTTAAAACAAAATTAAATTTATTTATTTTTTATATATTTTAAAGAAAATAGCAAAAACATATTTCATATAATCATATTTTTAGAAAAAAAACAAGTAAAAGTTATAGTCGGTCAAGTACGACTATTTAATACCCTACATCACATTGTTGATTACTAATCGTAGCTATCAAAAATTCGTGTAAATATATTTTCTAATTTGTGCATAAGTGTGCAGTATATTATGATACTAATATACTTGCATGATTTGTGCATTTTTAAATGACTTCTTCTAGAAATTATATTTCAACCCTCGTAAAATTTTGTACATCGATTTTTGCTTATATTTACCTTAATTTTTGCTTATAGTTAATTTAATTCTTATCACAATTCTTGTGTTTATATGAGATTAAAGTTCTTTAAAGTATTATTTTTAATGCGAGTTATATGAGAACTATGAGAAATAATGGACCGATCATAATATAATTTGGTACATCATTTAAGAATATTATTAGATTTGTTTGAGTCCACATCATCCCCAATTTCAATAAGCATTGTCCTTGGGACAAAATGTTAAGATTCATCTAGGTGTCTCAAAAACTAACGCATTACACCTCAACCACCTATGGTGAAGGGTATAATGATAAATCAGATAAACATTCACTTTTTTCGCTAATAGTCTTTTCTCTAAGGCATTTTAAAGTTCGAGCTTCAAAAAATGTTATTGATATTATTTTCGTCTTTTTATAGTTTTTTACGTAAGTTTTAAAAAAATCGTTATATTGAGTACTAATTTTTTGGAATGTATGACTGTTCATTAGATCGCGAATTCGCTAAACGTAATATTCGTTAAACCGGGAATCCACTGTATGTCTGTTTCAAGTTTTTATAGTTGCAGTTTTAGGAAACTTTAGAAAAAATTATATAACTTCGTTCAGTTTGAGTTGTTCACATTTTATGCTTTTCACATTTATATACATTTAGTTTCTATAATTTTGTTACTGTTGATTCTTCAACTTGCTGTAGCTCACTCAAAGAGGTTGTGATGCTATAGTAATTAAACACATCAAACCCAGGTTGAGTGAGGGAATGCAAGAGAAATTTAATTACATTTATATGATTAAGTGTTTCAATATTTTATTTAATAATTTGTTATTATTGTTTTTTGCGGTATGAATTCACTTGAATTATTTAATTACACTTACACTCAAAAGTACACTTATTATTATTAGTTGATGTTTGAAATTGATTTGTTTATTAATATTTAATTGTCATATTTCACTTTTATAACTTTTGATTAAATCGAGATATTAAAACACGCAAACATGATTAGTTTTTCTCAAAAAAAAAAAAAAAAAAAAAAACTAAATTTATATTAAACACAATTGAAAACTTAATTAACAATTAATTGAAAATCAATAAATAATTTGTCATAGAAAATAATTAATGAAAAGAGAAATTTATTTAATTTAAAATATTCATAAGAGTTTATTAAATAGTTTATTTTATATTAAAATGCATAAATAGCAACCTTGAAATTTAATATAGATATTTATGAAATTATTGAAATTTATAGAGGGGTGCTATAAATACAATTAAGGAGTGAGATCGAAAAATATGTAACATTCAATTATGAAAAAAAATCTTCTATTAACGTTTTAATAGAGCATTCCAATATCTCACCACTCACCTTAGCTCTGGGCAGATTGGATGAGTTGCCTGTCTTGATACAAAATACCACTCTATTGTGGACACATTTTGAAATCTTTTGAATGGAAGCAGCTATTTTACAAACATTGCTTGATGTAAATGTCGGTATTTATAGAGCCCGAAATTTACATCAAGCAACTGCATAATGCCTGCCAGATCAAGAACATGTTGGTAATTTTTTCTGCTTTTGGGTTCTAGACTTTACTTCAATATTACCTAGATCATCAGCAACATGAAATTTCCGATCATGTAGTTGCGAAATATCTGCCGGAGCATACGTTTCGTCATCCATTTTTCATCAAGAATATTTTTTAGAAATTTTGACTTTCATTTTCGTTTTTGTTTTTGGCCTCTAATGTTTTAGCAGCATTCTTGTCGGGAACATTTTGAGTTCTTCCGATACTGAAATTGAAAACAGTTTGACGGTTTGGCATAGTTTTTGTAGGCCCAAAAACTATGCCAAATTTTAGTACGCACTTTTTATGGTCACTCAGTTATATCAGATTAACAATCCATTTGTTTGATATAAAACACAGTAACTGATATGTTTTGCAAGGATAACTTGATCGGAATATAAAAACAAATAATACTTGGCTTAAAATTTTAATGAGATACGTGTGCTAGGAATATTTCGATCTCAGTCCTTTGTATGAGAAAAATGTTATTAATTTGTAATATAATTTAATTATATTTATAATTTATTCCATTTTACTTACCAGTAAATATGATGTAAAAAATATGAAACTTTATTATCAAGAATTAATTTATTTTCATATTATTTTAAAGATTTATTACTATATAATATACTTCAACTTAATAATTAAGATATTAAATGTAATTATGAAGAAATTGTTAATAATTATTCTATTCCTTCGCTGAACACTTCAGAAGTTGGAAAACAATGAAAAATTTCCAAAAAACAATTATGAATCAATATGATATTGCTTTTAAGGTTAAAATTAGTAAATGGTATTGCAAAAAACGTATATTAACATTTAAATAATTATAAATTAATGTTAAAATAAATAGGAAAACGTGTTAAATGAAATTATTTTGTAACTTCCGATTGGTAAGGCTTTAATTTTACAAACTAACCGTTTTTATCTTTGGGATGAAATATTGAAATTCTTTATAGAAAAATCTACCGATATTAATTTATAAAATTATACAATAATATTTTTCTAAAATTATTTTTTAGTAGTAAAATTACAAGGAAGAAATTTACTCTTATACAATGTTGAATTAAACACTTTAAATCTATGAAGCAAAATCATAACTGTATAAATGTTAAATTAACCTTCGTAGATAAAAAAATATTAATGAACATTAAAAAAATTATTCATCAAATGTGAGGTTTTAAAGTAGTTATAATCAAATATGGTTCGATAATTTTTAAATTCGATTAAAATATTGGTTCAAAAATAAGAGCCTTAAAAGTTTAAAATCAGGAAAAGGCATTAAGTGGGAGCTATAACAAAATGTAAACCAATTTTATTAAAAATTGGTTCATATACATACAAAAGGTTTATGTAAGAACTATAACTAAATATAAAAAATAATTTCGCTGAATTTCAATAGAATTGGCCTATATTTTAGCGATGTGCTCCCGGAATGAGATTTTTAACTCATAGCACACATAAATATAAAGCGATTTTAATGAAACGTAACAGAAATAAGTCTTTTAATATTCTAAAACAAATTTCATTGCCTCTCACATATAACAAGTATCACTTTAAAGCGCATAAATCTGGCATATAGCGAAAACCGACGTCATCAGAAAAAACTATAAGAGTGTTGGTCATTACTACATTTTTGTGTAGGGTATTACATAGTCGGACTTGACCGACTATACAATTTCAAATGTTAAACTCATATTTAAGTTTTAAAGTTGAACTTTTATTTTAATAATTTATTTCTCGTCATTTTTATCCTAATCCATATGACATTTCCTATATTTCAATTCAGTTTTTTTTAAAAATCAAACATTTACTTTTTTAACAATGTGGAGTAAGTGGCAACGGGAGCAGTGTAAGCTACAGGAGCAGCGCTATAAACGGAAGGAGTATAGGCAGGAACAGCAGCAGAGTAAGTGGTGTAAGCAGCAGTTTTAAGAGGAGCAGCAGCATAGGTGGTATAAGCAGCGGGGGCAGCAGCAGCGTAAGTAGTATAAGGGGCGGCAGCAGTGTATGTGGTGTAAGCGGGAGCAACAGCACTATAAGTGGTGACTGGAGCTAAAACACCAGCTTGGGCAGCAGCAATGAAAAGGGCCAAACAGATTAGGAACTTTAAATAGAAAAACATTTTAATAACTTTTTTTTTAATTTGTAATTTTTATTAAAAAATTTCACTTACTTTCATTGTGAATGGAGTTTTGTTTTTTTGTGATTTATTGTGATTTGTTAAGTTTGTTAACGAAATGACAACTGACACCTTAATTCTGCATGTTGTGATCTTTATATAGCAAAAATATTTTATTCTTTTCTAAATATAGAACATTTGTTTTTAGAAATTAAATCAAAATAACTTTATTCAATTGTTTGTTGACAAACAATTTTGATTTCAATCTATAAACATGACACAACTTATTCATACTTCTATAAGGGGATTAATTTTTTTTGTCGACATCAAAAATTTATTTGGTCCCGCAATTACTTATAGAAACATTAAATGGCGAAAATAACAAAAATAGTGAAATCCATTTGTTATGCTTATGGGAATTACGTTATGAAGTAGTTAAATTTTAAAAAAAGAAATATTAACTTATAAAGTGTAAATTATTAAATATGTCGATTATGTTATAAATTTGACAACAAACAATTTTTAAATGTAAGTGATGCTGCTAAAAATATATCAAATATATTTTGAATTACATCTGGGAGTGGTTTTACAAGATTAATAATTTTGAAATCTTTAAAGTGAAAAATATTATGATTTTTCGAAATATATTTCATATGAGCAGACGTACATGATTAAATCGATTTATCGTGTTACTCCACTAATATATTTTCGTCCTGAATATAATTTTAGTCCTTTCCTTGTTTGGATCCCCCTACAAAAGTGATTGAGAAAGAACTTAAAAAGTTCTGCGGTATCTTTATTTTATATAATTATTAAAAATGCTTTATATGGGGGATATAGTTCTTTTTGATCCTATAGGGAATTGACTAAGAAAAAATTTTAAGTCTGTTGTAACAGTTCTTCATTATACACTTTATCCAATAAATAAATTCTGTATATTATATATTTGCTCTGTAATGGGATAAATCTGTTTCATTGGCTAATAATTGGTACTACAATTTTAGACTGTTTCTAGAGAACCTCTTGGGCTATTCGATATTGAATGTTTGCATTACATAGCAGAGTTCTACTTGATCTACATTTTTCTAAGTAAATTATGACAAAATTGAATGTGTGTAATTGTATTACATCTTTTCATACTCGACGTCAAAAATTTATTTGGGGCCGCAATTACTTTTAGAAACATTAAATGGTGAAAATAACAAAAATAGTGAAATCCATTTGTTATGCTTATGAGAATTACGTTATGAAGTAGTTAAATTTTAAAAAAAGAAATATTAACTTATAAAGTATTTACAATGTAAAATAAAAACATCTCCCAAATTTAACTTCATTGGAGATTATATGGAACGAAATACCTACAAATAACAAAATGTGTTCGGAAATGATCTAGCTAATAAAGCTTAGAATGGGGCTTAAACTGTTTTGGACTACAACTAGAACATCTCTGTGCCCTATTCCAAAATTTCTTTATCTATAATATTTTGACATTATCGCTTCATTCAAGGGATTCATTTCATGAAATTTTCTGTACAATTTTTAAAGACACACGACATCGTTTGTATGGGGAATATCGCTTCCGCGAGCCGTTATTTTTTTCTATATACCAAGCTTTATGAAATTTTCCCTAACAGTCTCAGAGATATACAATATAAAAATAAATAAAACATAGTCGTGAAATGTCCTGTATAAATTATAAAGGTAAGCGATATTAACTGCTTCCTTTGTAAGAAAAATTAAGGTCCCAAAAGCAGTCAAAACTTCCCAAGAAGTTCTTTGTATGGAAAGCAATATGTAGTTGGAATTTGTAAAAAAGGGTTCTATAAATTTCGAAATAAACATCAAGGGATTTAAAAAAAGGCTGATTCCATTCATAAGTCTTTATAATGTCCAACTTGGACTGTGCCGGTGTGCCCGAAACTAAGGCCAGTGGAGAGATATCGGGCTCTTGTTAAAAGAAACTTGAAGATCACAAAAAAGGTGACTAAATATGGCAAATTTTAAACGAAGATGGACTACATGTTCGAGCAAAGTGACAGAAAGCACTATAAAAACGTTAATGGAAGGGTTTTCGAAAAGAGTCCGAAATTTCATCACTAAAAAGTATTATTTTTGTAAATTGTAATTATAATATCAATCAAATAAAACAATTAAAACTGTTCGTTAAGTGGTTTCGTTTTTATTAATTTATGTCACCACTTTAATATATTAATACATTCTAAGCTGGAACGTACTTAATTGTACAAAGTTTAATTTGGTACATTTAAATTAAGTGAGATTGGACTTGGAAAAATTAAAATTTGAATTATTGTTAAAAAATTAAAATTTAATGTTTAAAAATACTTGTCTTTTCTAAATTATACCATGTAAAATAGATTTATTAAATATATTTACATTCTATAGTTCAACGTGTCATTTATAATTGAAATAATCTTCTAATCTGTAGAATCAATCAACTACATTACGAGACTTTAGTGTACAATCACGAAAATGCTCAATAAGTATCTCAGTACGAAAAACATCCGCATTCATACGAAAATAGAAGACAAAGAATGATTTTTTTTTTTTTTTTTTTTTTTTTTTGGCAAAAGTATTACTGTCAACAAAAATCGGGTTATTAATCTTAAAGAATGATTGAAAACATGTTTCACAGAATACTCTTATTTTTACATTATTGCTCGAATAACCATCAAATTTATTCAAGACAAATAACAAATCATAATTAAATATTGTTGTTTTTGTTACAATGATTATAGATATTGAATTAAAGTATTTTGTTTATATTTATTTATAAGATTAAAAAAAATATTAAAAAAAATATCTTAGAAATTGAAAAAAAAAATAAATTCTAAATCCTGCATAGAATAATAATTTTGTATATAAATAACGGAGAATTGCTGAAAACGATATCAGTTCGAATTTGTTTGTTCAACAAATCAAAGAAGGAAAAATAAAAACTTAAAACCAACAAAATGAAAGTGAGTGAAAATTTAAGTAAAATATTATTAGAATGAAAAAATGTAAATGAATATTTTATAATCCTTTTTAGTTCCTAATCTGTTTGGCCCTTTTCATTGCTGCTGCCCAAGCTGGTGTTTTAGCTCCAGTCACCACTTATAGTGCTGTTGCTCCCGCTTACACCACTTACGCTGCTGCCGCCCCTGCTTACACTACTTACGCTGCTGCTGCCCCCGCTGCTTATACCACCTATGCTGCTGCACCTCTTAAAACTGCTGCTTACACCACTTACTCTGCTGCCTACACTCCTTCCGTTTATAGCGCTGCTCCAGTAGCATACACTGCTCCAGTTGCCACTTATTCCACTTTGTTGAAGAAGTAATTTTATTTAATTAATAGAAAATTGGTTCTCGAAAGACTGGATTTGTTGAAATGTTTTTTTTGAAAAACGAATAAAAAGTGTATAACTAGAAAAATTTATCTTCTTTCATTTTATTTACCGAGTCATGAAACCCTATTTGACTGTATTTGAGACATACTTAATTCCAATAGTCCTATATTTATGCTTTGTGCCTTTATTGTCGCCTCAATAAAATAAAATCTCCTTTAGAAAGAAAATATTCTTTACGTGATCTTCCTAACATTTAAATAATTATAACAAACAAAAAAGAATGATATAAGAATGATGTATTCTGCTAAGCCATATTCCTTTAGCTTATATTCCTTTATCTCTTATTCTAAGGAAGCTATATTCAAATACAGACTGATATTCATAAAATGATTTTCCGATATTGTGGCTTTTAAACAAGAAATTGCTTCGGACAATTACAAACAATCAGATGAATTCCGGGAAAAATATATTCATAGCTTGCAATCTAAAGCGTACTGCAAGCGTATTCAATATATATCGAGTGTTTTTCTTGTACTACGCTACGAAATATTATAACTTTAAATATTTCAGTTATAATATTTTATTTTACATCACCAAAGTCTATATATTTTCTATTTTTCTATTTATTTAATTGATGAATAAAATTACGAAAACCGTACAATATTCATTACTATTTTCTTTTATAATGCTGAGGTTGATCTCAAGTATATCAGTGAAATATTGGTCAGTTTATATGCTTCACAATAATCTTTTTAATTATTATAAAGTTATTAGTACAAACCGTGCTTTAAAGTGTATGAAAATCCAAAAACTCGATCAATTGTAATATATCAGATATCGGTTTAAATATATTTTAGAGCAAATCAAAAACTTAAGAGCAAAAATTGAACACTGCTTTCAAATTGATTCGAAAACTTTTGGGATAGTAAGTAAATTTATATTATCAAAGTTCATTCTATGGACTTTCATTTTTCATTTATTGGTTTATTTGTAAAATACGAACAGTTTGGACTGAAAGAGTTTTCCTCAAAATAGCAAAAAATAATTTGTTTGTATTGTATATTTAAATTAAATTAAATCTAAAAATAAAAATTAGTTATGCTTTGGCTATAACTCTTTTTACTGAACCGCTTTTGATAATTTTTGGAATGAAGTGCATATAGAAAAAATTTTATTCTAATTTGTTGATTTATAATTGGTAATTTTACAAAAAATGTTTCTAAACTTAGTAGTTGTCTCAGATTTCGGTCTATATCTTTTTTATACACTAAACCGATTTTGCTGGTTTTAATTAAGAAACTTCTCAGGGCTGTAACTAATACAATTACCTAGACCATAATAATTAGTTTTTCAAATCATTATTGATCATTGTTTCGATTTTCTAACTCCACATATCTTTGAAACTATATTGTATATGGATCCAAATTGATATTGTATTTACGATTGTTAAAAAATAAATTTCGTTCTTTTATTTCAACAGTATCGGGTATTGGTCCATAATGGGTTAAATAAATCTTCTTGGGGTAATTTAGTTTACAAAAGGTGAAAAGATAATAACACAAATCAAATTCCTTATAAAAGTATATTTTTTTAAATTGTGTTATTCCATTTACTGTTTGAGTTTTTAAAATAATTCCGACATAGAAGCCAATTTCATATTGGTTTAACTTTTTTTACTGGGTCAATGGCACTACACTATATATAACATACATACATACATACATACATACATACATACATACATACATACATACATACATACATACATACATATACTCGTACAAGTTTCATATTTAATCACTCGGTCATAATTTACTTGTCCTTTATAAAACAATTTAAATTCGTGTCCAATGGACGAATACTCAGGTTAACTTAAGGATAACGAACCAAGAATATTTTAAGCTTTTGTGGAGATGTTAATTCCTTAAGCCAATTTACATTATTTTCTTCTGTTTTTAAAATGTGTTTATACATGTGTTTGTCATACAATACAATGGTACCAGGTACTTAATAAAACAAATAAAAAATAAAGCTATAAAACGTTTTGTCGTTTAATGTGACTATTTAATATGAGAATGAAGTCAATGTTGTACATAGAAAGTCTCTCTGTTAACCAACAAACACATTAGTACAAATATAAACAATGTATGATTGGGTGTGTGTGTGTGTGAATAATTGTATAAAAAAGTAAAAATAAAAAACGGAAATAAAACAGAATGTTCTGTAAAATACCTTCCGTCTATTAACTGTTTCCTATATACATAGTTTATTTTAACTTCTTTTTTTATTATTTATGTATGCGAATGAGTGAGAGAGAAATATGTAAGATTTTGTCATGTATGAAACGTGTGTTTGTCCAACAATTATTTTTTTTCTAAAGTTTATCATCAACACAATATTACAATATTCACGTTTTAGTAGACATGACTTAAATGTGTTTAGTACACACAGAAAAAGAAAACAATAAAAAACGAAAATTGAAAGATTTTAATTTCTACAAAATTAATTGTCAAATTCTTTATCGCGTTCAACTAAAGTTATAGTTAAACATGAAATTTTGCACATCATAATAATCGATTTGAAAGATTTTTTGAAATTTTTCTCCGTTTCGATTTTTACCGAACATAAATTTACGTTTATTTAACTTCTTAACTTAAAAAATGGAGTTTAAACTATTGTTTTTCACCAATAGTATGAAAGAAACTTTGCGGAAACTTTGCAACATTGTTTGTTTGTTCTAAGCAGTTTCTCATTTCACTACCAGCTATATCGGTCCATCGACAGATACCTAAGACAACCTCTAAATTCTGAAGAAAAATGGATTAATAGAAAAATGTTATACACCTCAAAATCAGTGTGTCATATAGGTCACAATGTTGAATCTAACTTTATGAAATGTCTTACATGTATTTATTTTGATATAAAAATGAACCCAAAAAACTAGATTGTGCATGTACCTTCGCGAAATATAGTTTAAAGCTTATAAAACTTTTAAAATATTAAGAATTTTATTATTGAAATTTGGCACGATTATATTTGTAACTGTCTTGAATATGTATTTTAATAACTTGAATCGGATATGTTTTGCTATATTAAATATTAGCCAATTTTATTGAAAATCACCACAATTATTATTATTATTATTTTTTTTAACTTTCGTTAATACATTGACCTATTTTTACGAATATCCGTCTATATTTTACTATAATTCTCATTGAAGACTCCTGCCTTAAAATTGATTAAAAATTCTTAAATATAGAGCAATTGTATTGACATAACTGTCATAAATATGTTTTTAATTCGACCAATATGGGTCCATATTTTTATATCTTTTTTGGCGTGGAATGTACCCACTAAGTTGCAAATAATTTTTTCAAATCTTCTAGTAATTCTACTTTAAAATCACATTTTCTTAACATCTTAGATGTTTGTACGCTTTGATCCATTTTTTCCCCAAATGATTGATGGACGTTCGGTACGCTTCGCACTTTTATTAGTTTCGCTTTTAAAACAATTTATGGGCGTTTGAATTGTTCAGTTGTTTTCCTTTTTTGTGACACAATGCAAATAATAATAATAATAATAATAATAATAATAATAATAATAATAATAATAATAAAATACTCTCATTTGTATTTGTGAGATTTATGCAATTTGAGGTGATTTTCGGAGTTAGGTGTTGTATAAGGTGTTGTATAAGGTGTTGTATAAGAACTGTTTTACGCATACGAAATATAACCGCAATACTAACATTTGTTGAGTATGTATTTTATTTTATATACTTTGAAGTGAATTTCAGAAGTGGGTATGTATGGGAGATACGGAAAATTGCAGAGCGGGCTTCTTAAAATTTCTATGTTCATAAAAGTTCTAAATATAAGCGATTTTAATGAAATTTGACTGTTAAATTATTATGAAATTTTGAAACGATATGATAAATTATGTCACTAAAAATTGCTTAAGTCTCTTGTATAAGTTGCTTTTGTAATTATAATTTGACAAATTAAGCAAAATGAATGTGAAAAATTTTACGCGTGTCGGTCCATAATTTCCTTTAGTTACCATATGACGCCTCCAGCAAAAGTCCTTTTTCGCATAAATCCTACATAAATTAGTTTTTGGTGCTGACATTTTTAACCAACAATGTGTTATTAAAAACCTCTTACTTGTTTACATTTTTACAGTGGGTCATTTTCTTAATCGACTCTACAGAGGATAAAATTTAAGAAAATTCAGAGTTTTTGATTAAGTTTTAAACTCAACATTTAAATTTAAATAAAAACCTTTCAATAATACAATTATCTAATTTAAAAAATACTCATTTATTAAGATCATAAATTAAAAATTTGCATTCTTTTGATGATTGTTTTCTGGAGGTAACCAAATCAAATGAAAACTAAAACGAATAATTTATATAATATTTGGCACTATAAAATTTATATAATCTAGATACGGATAATATTTCAAACATAAAGAGAAAAAAAATCGACTTTAGAAACATCTAACCAAAGATTTTCATCATATTGCTTGAAATCTCATTAAAAATATCCTTCTGGCTGCAAACACCATAAATCTGCAAGAAGTCATCTAGGATTTTTGACTTAAAGAAAAGAGAAAAAATTAAAACAACCAATCAACTTTGTGTGCATGTGTATGCATGCATGTATGTTGTTGTATGTATGTATGTATGTATGTATGTATGTATGTATGTATGTATGTATGTAGTTTAGAGATGGTCATAAGCAAGTAGAAGGAAATTTTAAATAAAAAATATACACACACGCAATCACACTCATAAATGAAATTATTCTTTTTCAATTTTATAGTTTTTCTTTGAAGTTGTTTCACATAGTTCAGACTCACACACACATACACAAGTATTGGAGTATACACACACAATTTCAGTTATCTATTCCAACCATCGAGTATGAACTGCTACTACTTTCCCATATTTATCCAGTGATAAAACAAAGACGTAGGTAAAGAAAACGAAGAAAATATTGTAGATGTCCATATACATATTTACATGTGTATGAATGTATATATTTTATATAGACCTGGCAGACATAAAGTTGGGTCGCAGTGTGGATTGTGCCGTAAAATTCCATTTAAAAAGCAATTATTTTGCGTTTATTCAATACAACACCCACCATCTGTAACATTTGAAATATCCTTCATTGGAGTCGTTTTTAAAAATAAAAGAAAAACGTAACGGAATAAAAAATGTCGTTAACAAAAAACGGAAGAAGCACCAATGTTTGATGGACTACTACAAATGGCTGCTGTTTCCTGTTCTGTTCGAAATGCTTTTGCTTTAAACAACAACAATATTATGGGAATAAATAAAAAATATCTGAAAAAGCAGCATTAGAGCAAAAGTATCATATGCCCCAAAGGCTATAACTATAATGTTGTCCTCTGATGCTGATGTTGAAGAAGCATATGATGATGGTTGCTAATATTTTGCGTTCTATTCAGCTGTTACCCCAACATCTTCACACACCTTCTTAGTGCAACGAAAACACGATTTTTCCCGTTGGAATACAAGCAAAGAAAATTGAAGAAAATCAAGAAGAGAATAAGTTGATGAAGATTTTCTTAGGTCTTTATTTTGGTTTGTTGGTGGTGGTTGTCCGTCCTTCTGGTCATAAAGTACTTAGATTTCTTTTTACGAGCTTGTGGTTTGAATTTATTAAAAGGTCGTCTTGTTAAATACTTAAAAAATGAAAAAAATTATTTGTTGTTGATGGATTTTTTTTATGGTGCCACCAAAATACAAGTGTTTCACATCACTTGACTTGAGTTGTTATTGTTTTAATTTTATTTATAATTTTCTTGTTTTATTTAGTTTTTATTTTTCTCATTTTTCCTTTAATATAAAATTTTCGAGGGAGTTTTTCTGTCGGTCATAGTTTGAGGTTATTATTTTTTATAACCCTCAAAGTAATTTAAAAGATAACTTTTAGTATTTTTAGTTATGTAACAGATTTTCCTGCAAATATCTTTATATAGTGCAAAGAAGGCAAAGTAAGAAAGGTATATCATTTATTAATTTCAGTCGAGTAAAAATCGCTATTCAGTTTTTGAATGTTGAGTAATACTTTGACTGATTTTGGCATTTACGTTCTATATATATATTTAGTAAAAATTGTTATAGATCAATATCAGATCTACCTCAAAAACTTTATTTGTTTAAGTTCTACTAAGTTCTACTGTTTACTGATTAATTTAATTTAAATATCGATTCTACAGATGGTTGAAGTATAATAAAAATAATGCAAAATTATCGATTGTACTCATGAACACACGGAACATATTTTTCTGTAACAAATGAAAAACATGCATATGAATTTAAATGACGATTATAATTTCCAATATGATACAGTCAAATTAACTCCGAAATCGTATTCCCATGATGACATGGGATCAGAAGAGTGATTTGTGTTATGTGTTGTTATAATCGGATGAGGTGCCATTATCGCTATTCAAATCTTTTGAAAACAGAAATCAAATACAAAAATGGCTCAGCCACGTTATATCAAAAAGTTTGCCACACCCTACACCGCCGCAGGTGGTTGATATGCTGTGCTGATGTTTGTTACATACAGAAAAAATGGTGTTACATCAACTTTTAGGTATATAGTTCAACTTAGAATCAATTTCTCCGTCTGTCTGGCTGTCCGGCTGGCTGTTCACGTCACAATAGTGTACTGGACACATAAGAATAAATCAGAAAATAAAATTGTACGTGGATTGTTCATTAATTTTTAGTAACTATCATTTATAACTAACATTGTAGTGTAGGTTACATAGTCGGCTTGACCGAGTATTTCGTTGTTTTTAATACTTGAATATGCTTTACTTCAGAACGGGGTTAGTCACTTGTTGTGCCGCTGTCTCTCACTTTTATATAGGAAAGTCATAATTTATATTACCTTACAAAACATTGATTAGATTCTATGTTGAACTAGGATCTAAAGCAATGTTTTTGACTAACATAGATGTATTATTCTTGGATCCAAGTGAGCTGTACCTATAAAATAAACACGCCTGCACAAGAACCATGGGTTTCAATCAAACAGAGTGCATTAATAATCGAAAGAGTTTAGTAAGAGCTTTGTAGCGTATGTATAACTCAGTAATCAGATCAGATTCTTTGAACCTTTTTTGATATTTGTAAAAATAATTGCAATGATGTGATCAATAAATTCTCGTTTAAGCTCCGAGTACTTTTCGACAATGGTATACGATTGTATTTTCGTGTCCTTCGTTTCGTTACTTTCGTTTCGTAGAGATCAATTCCATGAAAAAGGTCGAGTTCTTTATATTCGATTATTATTGAGACCAATTTGGTTACATTAAGCACAAACGATTGGTGCCGAATATGAATAGGTTTAATCAAAAATGTTTTAATTATATTTACCTCTTAAGAACCAACCATTTTACCAGGTTTCGCCTGAAAATAAAAAAATATTATTTTGATTTAGAAATTTATGGAATTTTAACGGTTAAAATTCTAAAAATCTATAAAAAAGGAATATAAATTGAGAAGAAATTTGAGTAAAATCTACTTTAATATACAATAAATAAAGTACTAAAACAATATTAAAATGTTCATTATCCTTGAAAAATAATAATAATCATAAATTATGGTCATTTTTATCCATTCCTAATGTATTTTCTGATTTCATTGTGTCGGTCTTTTCTCTCCACCATATTATTATCATCATATTTTCATATATGTATATACATAATATTCGTTCCTTTTCTCTTCTTTCGAAATGTTTGTCTAAAACACGATCTAACATGAATTTCAATTTTCTATTTTTATTTCCCGAAGGCGATTCAGGCTTTTAGTTTCCCCTTAAATGTTTTTAGTTGTCTTAACAAAAATTTGTTTATGTATTTGTATGTTTATAAATATGTTGATGCGTATAAATAAGATTTTTTATCTACATATTTGGGGAAAGTGTTTGCGAAGGTTTACCTAGAAGTTATTGACATCTCGTTTTTCCCTAAGTTGTTAAAATTTGCTTTAGGTACAAATAGTTTAACTATGTTCAAATTATACGAAACCTTTTTAGTTTGGCAATAAATGGATAAAAAATTTCTTACAACTTCCAATTTCCGAAAATAGTTTAAAAGTGCTGAAACTATAAATGATTCTTAATTATGTTGCAGTAATAATTTTTTATATCAAAAGTTCTACACAGCTGATTATCTATTTCTAATTCTGCTACAATCATTTTAAATGAATTCACTGAACAATATTTATGAAGTATAAAATCTATAGGGGAGGTACAATCCAGAGGTTATTACATATAATTCGCATACGAAGGAAAGATAGGGCCAAGGAGGTCCTAAATATATAAAGAAGAGTATTCAAATTTTGTCACAAAGTTATGAATTTTCATTTAGTGTTAAAATTTATGAGCGGATAGTATAATGGGCAAGAGTACCCTTCAAAGCATATCAATAGAAAATTATGTTGGGGAAATTAAAATTTCAAATATATAACCAGGATCAAATATATCGAAAGTTTTAAATTTTTTTTCAATTACTCTCATTTGAATTTTATTTCTTAGGATAGATCAAGGGTGGACAGGACCAAGAGAAGTGTGATTCGTAATATAAAGTAGATATTAATTATAGAAAAAACCTAGATCTACTACAGCGAAATTTTCCGAATTTATTAAATATAAATTTCATTTTCTGGAACAAATGTTTGAAGGTTCATATAAATAAAAAAGTTAACAAATGAAATTGTTATATTTGTCTACACCGGATCGTATGTAGAGTATCTACACCTTTCACCACTTAAGAAAAGCTCGCAAGAATTAAAATTTAATTCAGGAGCTTAGGAATGCCCAATTGTATTGGAGCTAAAGCGATATGAAAGTAGGTCACCCCAAAATAATAATAAACTTTCCACATGGGAGCCATTGCAGAAAGTGGACTGAAGTTTAATTATTTTTTATTAAAAAATTGATTTGAAGGAAGTCTCAGATATCGGTCTATAACTTTTTTATTTTGCTTTTTGACCGATATATGAGAATGTATGTAATCAATTCAGCAGTTTAGAAATTATAGAGACCATTTCGTTTGTGGTATAAATTTTATACAAATATATATATTTATAAGACATAGCAATCGATTCCATAATTAACATTTTTTAATAACTTTTAAAACTTATCTCGTATAATCCGTAATATTGATAGTCATCGTCATAGTAGCACCACTGCTGATAGAAAGAATAGATAGACATTGAATTCATTTGATGAGAAAGAAAGTCATTTACTTGTTGGCTTCTTGCCAACTTGGTCATCATGGAATTGGATAGAAAATATTTAGATGGGTTGTTTCATAAAGCTTCCTTTTTTATTATGTGTGTGTGTTAGTTGTAAATGTATTTTTGTTGTTAGGGGATTTTTTTGTGTGAGAAGATGAAACAAATAAAAAGTATTGAAAATTGTTAGTTGTGGATTCACAAAAGAAAAACAAAATTTGAATGAAACTAACAACACTTATCTGAAATTGAGTGAGAATATTTGCATAAGGACATTTATTTTCAATTAGGTCAAAATGTAAGAAAATTATACATTACAAAAACAAAACAATAACAACAAAAGCAAATCTCTTAATTATTTCAAAATATTGCAAGGACATTTTTTCTATTTGCAGTGAAACACTTTTTCGTACACACACAAATGTAAATAAAAGAGAAAGTGTTGCATACTTTTATGTACCAGTTGGCAGATGGTTGTTTTTATATTAATTTATAGAATAAATTTTAATTAAAAATGCAGTAATAATTGTTTTAACATAATATTTTTTAATAAAATGTCTTTTTTAATTATTATTTATTTAAGAATACAAATATTGCAAGATATTTGTGAGCTCAAATTAAAATTAAAATTTGTTAATGTCAACTAGAAATCTCATTAAAGTTCCATTTTTTTAATTTGTCACTGTATTCCTCAAGGAATCATAAAATTGCTTTATACTGATATTTTTAAAATTATTTATCTTTCTAATGAACTTAAATACACCTGTTGGATACTTATTTGTGTTCTTTACAAATACCTATCAAAATAATTTAAAAATTTCGTTTAATTTTCGTGTAAATCAAATGGAAAATTTCAGAACTAGAAATAGTCATTAATCATTTTTAAAAGTGTAGTCTTAGAAATTTTCTGTATTTTGATAATAAAATGTAATACCCGTAGCAATTTTGAAAAATATAAGATAAAAAATTTAGCTTCGCAGTTATAAAACCACTAAGATTGCTTTCTAGAACTTGCACACAGGAAAAAAACTTGAAGTATAATCAATGTTAAACTTTGTTTATTTTAGGCAATGTTAATTTCTATCATACATTTTTAAGTTTAGGGTGGTATAGAATCTTAATCCCAAACTTAAAAGCCTTAAATTTTAACTGTATGAAAAATTGTCAATGTCAAATTAACTATGTTTTCAACGATAATTGTGATTTTAAGTTTAGTAAATTGGACAGTTTTTATATACTAGCTAAGACTCGGTGCATTTTGCTGCCCTATCCGTCCTTAATATTGGCCAGTAAGAAAGATTTTTGGAAAAGTAATTGGAAACAATTTGAATACCTCCGCTTTTACAGTTCTTTAGATATTTGATAATTAATATTTTCTTTTCCTCTTGATCCTACCCGTCTTGAAAAAATTAATTGGGATCGAAAATATTCGAAAATTCTCGGTGTAGTGGTCCTTTTGCTACCTCTCCCCCTGAACATATCCCTCCTTCATTCTGTCCTTACATATATAGTTATAGCCAAGTAATATGATAAAATTTTAAGAGTTTTTTCTACAAACAAATATTTTAAATTTTGAAATCTGTAGTCAATTTTGATACATAACTCTCTTTGTTGATTTCAAATTGTTTTTTCTATGTGCATTTTCAATAAATTTCTAATATAAAAAGGGAGATAAAAATGTATAATGAAAAGTTTTTAGAAAACTATTTCCTCCTGATTCATTTTCTATGGGACCAATTCCAATGAAATGTTGGTACCAAGATAAGGTTTTTTTTATTATTTTTTTATTCTTCAAACGATCGAATCTTTCAAACAGTTCAATTTTCAATATTATTAATATTTTATCGCTCTTTGAAAAAGAGCGAACCAAAATATTTTAAAATGAATAATTCGTACATATTGTTTTGAAGTAGTAGTTTCTTATTAAGCTGAAAGGGGGATGTTTGTATGTTTACAACCTTAAAGTGAATATACAAACGTAGTATTGTATTAAGATGTGTTTACTTTTGTTGTATGAGTTTTTGTGGGTTTTTGTAATTGCATTTTTATGCTCTCCACCACTTTCAGATATCGGTCAACCTCAAAATTTCGAAAATGAACTCTTATTATTTCTTATAAAAATGTAATTGGACTTAAACAAAAAATTAATTTTAGCATACAATTACACGTGCTTCATCATCGTGCCAAAAATTATCAAAATCTGATTAACCGGAAAAAAGTTATAGGCTATAATATGCAAAATTTTGATACACCCCAAACTCTTTGTGTCATATGGACCGCAATTTTTAAGATAATTAACTAAAATTTGTCACAATTAATTTTTAAACCATTCTTAATATATGTTATAAATTTTATTAACATTGGTTCATATTTTGATATAGCTCCCATATAACGCCCTTTCCCGGAATATGATTTATAGCTTATAAAACTTTTAAATTGGAACCAATTCTTTTCCAGGAAAACGGGTTTGAACTTATAAAACAATTAAATTAAAACTAATTCCATTGGAACTCGGTACAATGCATTTTTTAAACTATCTTATGCAGCATTCTTACTTGTTTTCTTTTAACTTTAATCGTTAAAGGAGTTTTATTTTTTAATCTCCTGAAAGAAGAGCAAAATAAAGATCATTTTAAAATTGAGATTTCGCTTCGAGTTTTTCCATACGCTGGTTAATACACTCACATTGGCAATAATTTACAGAATTCCATAATGAATTTGGCGTGAACATTTGTTTTTTTTTTGTCATGACAAAAACTTAATAAAACCTTCATAACATTCAAGACCAATTATATAAAGATGTTATGCGTGCCTATTGTTGGCCATTAAGAATATATCTTTTTGGATCTTTATGTAATAAAAACGACATGGCGTGTTACGCATTCAAGTATCTAGAAAAAATATTTGGAACAAAAAGAAAATAAAGTAAAAAAAATAAAAGAACAACAACAATAAATAAAAAAGGTTTTCATAGAAATAAAAGTAAAATTCTTTTGTGGGTTTATCAACGAAAGGGTAAATGTAAAAGGAATCCTGACAGGTGCCATTACATTCTTTAAGATGGAACTTATTTGCCATCATTTTTTGTTAATAAGTATTTATATATATATTCGTGTGTAAATGTGTCTGTGTGTACTCATCTACATCTTCAATTTATGTCTGTTTCTAAATGAATTGATAAAAATATTTATTAGAATTTCTTAAGATGTTTGTTCATAGAACCTTAAATGAAAATTAGTACATACATACATACATACATACATACATACATACATACATACATACATACATACATACATACGTATTTAGAATGATAAATTTAGATAATGATATATGAGTAAATATGTATATATAGTACATGGTATATGAAATTGATATCTTGCGTTTAAATAAATTTTATTTATTTTATTAAAGATTTTAAGATTTAGATACCGAAATAAGGAAGAAAAAAAGAATTACATGGTCCATTTCCTGTAAACACTCATTTAACAGCAACTGAAAAAAAACAAAAAAAAACAAAAATAAAAATTCTTCAAATATTTCTCAATAAGATTAAGTTATAAAAAATAGCATTTCTTAATAACTCAAATTAAGGAAACGAACGATTCTTTTCATTTTATTTCAAAGATATTTATGGTATTTTTCTCCGGAATTGGCTTGTTTTTCTTAACAAGTACTACTTAATCAGGTTTATTAATCTTTTTATACTTTCCACCACTATAACAACTGAATAAGGGTATTCTAAGTTAGTCGTGTGTAATGTAGAGAAGAATGTTTTACCAGTTGCGTTTTCTGCAAAAACACTCTCCTCAGTTCAAGATCTCTAAAGAAATTTCACAAATCACAACGTGAATTCAAAAAAAATTATGCATAATACATTTTGCCAAATGCCCCTGGCTTTGTCCGTTCTAAAATTAAATTTAATATTTGCATTACATTGGAGCTACCTCTTCACTTGATCCTAACCGTCCAACATTTTATCCAGTAAAACTGTTTGGAACCAAATTTTAGAATCTTATCTGTTATAGTTCTTTAGATATTTGATAATAATTATTTACTTTGTGCGGGGGATCTCTCCTCTTGGTCCTATCCATCCTATAAAGCAAAAAGATCCTTGGGAAAATAATTGAAACCAATTTGAATACTCGCGCTTTGAAAGTGCTTTAAAAATTCGTTAATTAATATTTGCTTTGTCCAGTAAAACAGTTACTTGAAAAATTTATTGGGATCAAATTAGAAAACTCTCGGTATTGTGTTTTTTTAGATATTCGATTATCTATATTTTCTTTGTATTCGCCCCACATTTTGTATTGTAAAATAGTTCCCTGAAAAAGATATTGGGATCAAATTTGAAACATATTTTTAAAATTCTCCGCATGGTCCTATCAACATTTTTTATAGTCTATGTTACTTTCGTGTATATGAGGATCAATTTGTGAAAATTTCAGCAAAATCGGTCCAGTAGTTTAGCTTCTATAATCCCAAACTAATAAATAAATAAATAAATAAATAAATAAAAAGACAAACAATCACAGATTCATTTTTATATACAGAGATTGCTATGAAAACAATTGCGGTGTATATCTAAAAATTTTATATATATATATTTGCAAAAATATTTCATAAATACGTAAAATTTGTTTATAAAATTTAAATTTTGTTGGAAAATATTACGTTTATAAAAATTAATTATTCTTAAATAAAAAAAACTGGCAGCTGTTCTCTTTTGATTTTTATTCCATACAAGCTTTCGTTCTTTTTAGTATAAAAATTAGTTTATTTGCTTATGCAAAGTATACATTTATGTGTCTATTAAATTATGGACTTTTTCTTTTCACTGTAAATTATGAATATAATTAAAACTTAATTGAAAAAAATGAATATTGTATCTTCTTATGAATGTAGTATCTTCTAATCCAAATTTTAAAAAATATAAGATTTTAGTGCCTTCTGGAGAAGTCTATCATAACTCAAAATTTTTCGAACCTATTTTTTCAATTAAGATAATATCAGCAATCATTAAACCAAATTTCACCTGGGATCATTAAAATGTTCAAATTCTTTATAGTAGAAAGATGTTTATATGAGAGAAGTTTGTTTCGTAAGTTAAGGGGAATGGATAGGTTATCCATCATGGTTTTGGATAAATTTAACTTCAAAAAAAATAAAATTTTACTATTTTATCGGTTTTGGTAAAGCCATAGGAGAGCCTATTTTTTCGATGGTCCAAATATCTTTTATTTTATTAAGAACTAATGATTTTATTTGTTTGCGACTTAAAAAAATTTAAACATTACTTATATTTTTACTACTTATATTTTGAAATAATCCAACAGTTTTACTGAATTAGATGTAGACAGCCTAAACATTTTAACATGGGCTTATCCTATAAAGTAACCTATTGTCTCTTTTATAATTCCTTTATAATGTATAAAAGGGACATTTTAACACACTTAATATCCGCTATTGAAAACCCGGTGGTAGTGAATTGTATCCAAAGCGATTTGCTGTTTTTGAAGGTCTATTGTTACCATAAAGGCTGTATGGAACTAATAAAGCGAACAATATTTTGAAGAAAATAAAAATTATATTTTTCCATATATTATGGACAGCAAAGCAAACCGAGTATTTACCCAAACTTAAAGTTATAAACGAAATGCAAATATTATGAAACTATTATAACAGAAATCAAATATTTCCAACCTAAATAAAATCAACATTTTAGATTATTCTTATTGAATGTGGCATACAAAATAAAAACTAAATTCTGAAATTTATGATTTCTGGCAAAAAGACACCGAGTGAACTCCTAAAACGTGAAACATAAGAAATTTTCAAAAACAAGTGAAAACAGATGTTGTCATTGTAAAAGGATAGAAATCAACTTTAACAGAACTGAATAGAAACATAACATTAAGGACACCAGAACAATTTTCCAGCATACTCTAACCGCAAGCCTTTACAAATGCTTTCTAATACATAAACACAAACAGTCACACACAGATATAGATTTCCTATATTTGGTTTGTCGTTCTTACGTAAACTTTGCCAAAATTGGCTACAGGAAGTAATCGAATCGAAAGAACAAAAAGTATTTTAGCAAGAATAGATGAGGCTGAAAGGGAGGCTGGGGTGATAGTTTCATTGTTTTTACATTTCTTTAGTTTCGAATGCAATTTCATATTTGTATTGGAGAAATACTGTTTTTGTGTTTCAATAAATAAAAAACCCAAAGAAGAAATTTGGCACCAAAAATCAAAAATAATATGAAATTTTCCTAAGGCCTGGTAACACAAAACAGAACTGAAACCATATTAATTTGGCACATATTGAGGTGATAAGAAAAACATCAACATTTCAAAAAAAGAGGAAAAAAAAACAAAAACAAAATGAAAGGATATTTACATGAATGTAGGTGTTTTCACAAAACTACTTTTAGTGATAAGAAATATTATATTTTTAATGAAAAACCATAAAACAAAAACAAAAATATAGAAAAATCATTTAATTGACCACATGAAAAAAGTATATATTGAATGAACATGTTTTCAGAGCAAAATATTTTATGCCAAAAAAAATTTATTTTCTATTTTTTTCTCCATTTAAAAATTAATTGTCAACTTTGTCGGATTCATACATGTGGCTTCATAGTTGCATCAAACGATAAACCGCATTTTTCAGCAAACGACAAATAAACAAACAAATTTTCTAAACCGATTGTCTGAACATATGGACCAGATTTCTATAAATTCTACTAGCAAAGTTTTATAAACAGAAATGCAACTTGTTTTTATTTGCTTGTGTTAACACACATACATATTTAAAATGTGTAATGCTGTGAGTATGTTGAAATAAATAAGGATGCGAAATACCAATATCCAATCAAATAAACAACTATAACAACAGTAGCAGCAGTAGAAACAACATCCGGTAGAAAACCTTAGGAAAACAAGGAAGAAAAATTTTCAACTTATTCACGTAGAAGAAATGAAAAACCAAAACAAACTTATTTAGACACGTTTACTCTCTAATAACCAACCAAATACTTCCTTTATTCGAATTATAAAAATGGGAAGATAACCTAAGCGAAATATATAAAATAATAATAATATATACCTGGTGCACTTGGGTATCCCTATCACAATGAATTTATAAAAAAATGTATTTCCCAGCAATAGTTCTAAAATATGGGGAATTACTAGTCCAAAATTTTAGTTAATATCTGGTTTGTTTGGTTTGTACACCCCTTCCAACCTGGACTTCTTCCTGTAAGTAATTTACATAGGAAAGTGGTTGGTACCACATTTTCAGTTTTCAAAATATTTCGTTGTTAGAATACAATTTATACGGGGAGTACATCTTATCTTTACTCCATCAGTTCTATATTGTTTGCACTAAATAAGTTTCATTAGAGTGAAATTGGTATGAAATTATAAGTTCTCGCTGTAAAACTTCTTCGCAACTTTTAATAATTAAAATTTATATTTTTAAGGGGGTTTTCTGCATAATTTTTTCCTTGTAAATTAAACTTCTATGAATTTTAGAAAAAATGAAGGACTCCATCAGTTTGTTGTTAGCATGCTCATATCCACAAAAATTGACAAAGGTCAATGGAATTTGTCCTAAATATTTTTTATTATTTTGAACTAAGAATTAGCATAAAAGAAATAGACAGAGGCAATCTCCTTATTTAAATTAATAACTTTCATAAAATTGTTAATAAAAAAAATAATAATAAAATTGTTAAAATTCATTCAAGATAAATCTATGATTTTTAACATTTTTAACGACATTTTCATTCCAAAGTTTCCAAAACGTCCTTAATATATCTTTTAAAAATGTAAGATATGTTTTTATTTAATATTTTTTCATTCTTAATTAGATTCATATTTAATTAATATCAAATATATAATCCTTTTAAAAAACTTTTCCTTAGAGGAAATTTTGTAATCTTAAAGAAAATGCTTAAATATATATATTTTTAAATGATTCATATCATTTTGTAATGTCCTTTATTTTTAAACAACAATAGTTACTGTGTATAAGTGTGCAAATGATTGTTATATATCCCTACAAAAATGTTCAGAACAATAAAGTTAGTTCTAAGTTTTTGCTTACTCAACTAAAATTCTAAGAAAACTTATGCAATATAATTCTATATTAAAGTACATATGTATATGTTTAGGTAAATATGCTCCTAACAAACACATTTATTTGAAATTTAACTTATTTTTATATCGGAATGCATTTTAAATGAATTGAAGTTTCATTATTAAACTGTACTTTCTTTTTGTTAATGTAAAAAATACTTATTATAATAAAAGAAACAGGATGTCGAAATTCGATTTCCATTAAAGATATATAAAAACCATTTTTACACAATAGACGCTTGAGTCAGTAACAACATAAAACTAACTAATTTTTATACAATTTTTAAACTTCTTCTTGTATTAATATCAGCTTAAAACATTTATCCAAATTTATATAATCAGATAACTGTTAGTGTATTCGAAAAATTAAACAAAAAATCGTATTTTGAACCACTTTAAATTCTAGACGCAGATGAATTTTCGAAAATGCAGGTACCAAATTTTTCAAAATCATAATCATTTTTTTTGTATAGGATCTGGTTGGTAGAAAGTTTAGGACAAATTTTACGACCTTTGTAAAGTTCTCATTTAAAAACCATCTTAACGACTTTTAAAATGTCATTTTGCACTTCATTTTAGCTGGTGTTAGTAATAAATGGTCTCGTTACTTAACGTCCTAATATCAATCCAACCAAAAATTCCATAAAATAGATTTATTTCTAAACAAGTAAGAATTCTATATACTTCTGTGTGAAATCTTAAATACCCTAAAGACTTACATATGGGAAGATTTGATCGAAATAAATTGAAATTTAAGAGCATTGAACCGGTGATCGGGAAGTTCGTCACATTTTTTTACGTTAATTAGTAGTTTTAAATTTATTTCAAATATTGTAACATTTAGGTGATTTATGAACCTAAAATTTGCTTTATGCTTATAATGCTTAAATCCCTATTTCGGAATTGGGTTCTCATGTTTGCGCAATAGTAGAATATGAACTGATGTTCCCTAAATTCACCATATATATTTAAACCAAATCCAAAACGAATTTCATTCAAATACTTCAATGTTTATAAAACTCTAAAGAGGAGTCAGTGTTTAAGAGTTTCTTAGACCGCATTTAAAAGTTTCTAATTTATGTTAGAAAGAATTAGAAAAATACCTGTAACAAATTTCAATATAATTTAATAATTTTATAAGTTAAACCCTTTTTCCGAAAAGGGGCCTTTTGTGGAAGTTATAAACACCTATAGACTGATATTCTTTAAACTGGTTACGTATATTAATGGTTAAAGAAATCATTTACCGGATTAAAGTGAAATTTGACCACATTTAAGAGTTTTACTAGTTCAAATCCTTATTTATTTTGGGAAATTACCTTGTGGGTTATCTAAGTCAAGTTTATGCCTAAATACATGTGATAAATCTTGATTGAATACACATTGATTTTGATGTGTATCAAAATTTTGCACATTTTTGCCTATATCTTTATGTTACGGTTAAATTCTATTGACTTCTTTAGAAAAGCTTTTCGTCAAAATTTTGAGCTTGTCTTAGATTTCAGTTTATAACTCTTTTATTATCGGACCAATATTTACAAATTTCGTTGAATTCTGATGGACGTAGCTAAATCAACTTTTGATTTGATACAAAAACATATAAACCTTATGGGGTCTAAAATAAGTCTTTCTTTGCGTTACTTACGGAAGTTAATATACCCATTTTACAATTTGTTTTTTTTTTTTTTTTAAATAACGATTTCACATTTTTCCTCTTTTAGGCATCAAATTTTGAAGTCATTATACATAATTGAAACCTTTGAATTGTGTTTGTTGGGATTACACAGTTACTTGTACGTCCTAATAAATAAAAATTATTTGTGATTGCATTTAAATGTACATTAATATGTATATTTGTCGTTATATTTAGTCCTAATTACTTCAGGATAATTATTAATTAAAAGCATAATAGAACGACATTTCCCAATACTCTTTTTTTCTTATATCTTTTCTATTGTATTTTATCCGGCAACGCACAGATGAAATTATTAATAAAATCAGCAAATATAATTGAAAATATTTATACGCTAAATCGTAAATATAATCCAATATTAAAATGTTTAAGTACAAAATTTAAATACACGAAAATAAACTTCGCTAACTAGGTACGAATTGTTTTTAATGTTAAGAGATTGATCGGTTTAAGATGTATGTATATTACGCGATTTTAATACCATTTTCATTTTGTATTAAATTATTTAATACTTAAAAACTTCAAAATCTAAATTTGTAATGTTATTTTATTTTGTTCATTGTATAATTCAAAGAAAATTTCTAAGTAAAAAATTGGCATCTGACTGTTAATTCATTATAATATTTCCCACTGTGAATAAAATTTATTTCAAATAACTTTTCAAATTTGATTTCCAAAAAAAAACTATAATAAAAAATTTAACAAACTTTAAATTCTTATTGTTTAGAACTTTTAAAATTTTTACTAATTAAATTTAAATTATTAAAATAGAAATCAAAAGAAAGTATATTTACCTGTAATTTGTTCAATTTTACATAATATATTTGTGGCATTTTTTTTAGAAATTTTATATATTAATATTTACGTTGAAAGTTCATTCACATTTAAGTAGTTTTTTCGTAGTAGTTTTGTTTTTTTTTCACTTTTAGTTCCAAATTTTATATTATTTTCACTCTAACTCACACACTGGAAAATTAATTATAAAATTTTAAAAAGTTTTTGAAGTAAAGGATTCAGCGAAGAGTTGTAACGTCTTCGTGGGGCACGTGTCACCAACTGAATAGAAATTTCAAATGTTAAGCTCGTCAAACTTCGCTGGGAACCAGGATATTTTTCTGTTAAGTTTAATTTTTATTTTCAGCTGCAAACAGGACACAGTTTTTGTTGAAGATGGAGCAAAAGTTTTTTTGAATTATATTTTTTTATTACTTTTATTTTAGATTTTATATAATTTTGGCTGCTTGGTTTGGTTAACAGAATCTAGGATTGCGGTGATAATATGTAGATCTTACCGCAGCCAATTCACTTGCTTGACTAAATGCTAAAGTAAAATGTTTTTACATTAAAAAGCATTCATAAATGTTAAAGTTGGAAATTAAATAAACTTGGCAGCCTGAAAAATGTGCTAAATGACGCTCTATTTGTAACTCTCACTTTTTTCTCTCTTTCTCTTTCTCTCTCTCTTATCTGTTTCGATACGTATTATGTGATGTAAAATTTCATCTGTTTACCCCTAAAGTGTATCCTGTTTGGCTGGCGCAGACTCAGAGTTTAAATTAAAATTTTGAATGAAAAAGGATATTAAAGCTTTTGTTTGAATGTGCAGGCAAAAATTTTGTCAACCCTTGAAAAATAACAGCTGTGGGCGATAAAATCACAAAGGATTTTGACACTGATTACTGTGCACAAATGTCATATATGAAACATCAGGAAAGCTTATTTCTCTCCTGTATAAGAGATTACTAAAGCAATTCCCCTATTTAAACCTTGTTAAACATGAAATAAGTCCTTAAAGTTTTTATGCCGAATAAGTATGTGTTTATGTTTAATGAAGTTTATTCATTTAACAGTGTGTTGTAATGTTAGATTCCAAAAATGATTCATCAAAGTTTCATTTTGAAAATAATACCAAAAATATTTATACACAGACAAACACATACTCAGGAACATGTTAAGATATTTGCAAATAATGAAACTACATTTATAAGGATTCACTATTTATTCTCCCCTCTAATATTTAGATCCTGATTTTGAACCCTTTTTTCTTTGTTTTTCTTTTAATTTTCGGTTTTGTTGGCATTTACATGTATGAGTATCTTTGTATGTATGTACAGTGTCGATTATTAATATTATATTCTGAAATATATTTTGTTTATTTTAAAATAAATTTCTTTTGTTTTAATATCTTTTGAGTTCTTTTTTTCTTTTTGCTTTTATTTGAGTCCGTTTGTTCTCTATAAGTGTGTGCCCGCATTCCATTTTCCCTAAAATATTAATTTCCAGTATAAAATATAAATTAAAATATAAACAAGTTAGAATGCTACATTCGGCTGTACAGACTTTTAAATACCCTCAACCACTTTTATCAATTAAAGATTTGTGTGATTTGAACTCTCATTTTTTCTCTCTTTCCTTTCCTCCCATTTCGATACGTATATGTGATGTAAAATTTCATCTGTTTACCCCTAAAGTGTATCCTGTTTGGCTGGCTGGCGCAGACTCAGAGTTTAAATTAAAATTTTGAATGAAAAAAGGATATTAAAGCTTTTGTTTGAATGTGCAGGCAAAAATTTTGTCAACCCTTGAAAAATAACAGCTGTGGGCGATAAAATCACAAAGGATTTTGACACTGATTACTGTGCACAAATGTCATATATGAAACATCAGGAAAGCTTATTTCTCTCCTGTATAAGAGATTACTAAAGCAATTCCCCTATTTAAACCTTGTTAAACATGAAATAAGTCCTTAAAGTTTTTATGCGAATAAGTATGTGTTTATGTTTAATGAAGTTTATTCATTTAACAGTGTGTTGTAATGTTAGATTCCAAAAATGATTCATCAAGTTTCATTTTGAAAATAATACCAAAAATATTTATACACAGACAAACACATACTCAGGAACATGTTAAGATATTTGCAAATAATGAAACTACATTTATAAGGATTCACTATTTATTCTCCCCTCTAATATTTAGATCCTGATTTTGAACCCTTTTTTCTTTGTTTTCTTTAATTTTCGGTTTTGTTGGCATTTACATGTATGAGTATCTTTGTATGTATGTACAGTGTCGATATTAATATTATATTCTGAAATATATTTTGTTTTATTTTAAAATAAATTTCTTTTGTTTTAATATCTTTTGAGTTCTTTTTTTCTTTTGCTTTTATTTGAGTCCGTTTGTTCTCTATAAGTGTGTGCCCGCATTCCATTTTCCAACTAAAATATTAATTTCCAGTATAAAATATAAATTAAAATATAAACAAGTTAGAATGCTACATTCGGCTGTACAGACTTTTAAATACCCTCAACCACTTTTATCAATCAAAGATTTGTGTGATTTGAAAAATGCTTCGTATATAAACTTAAGTAAAATATGGTATTGGTCCATACCATAAACCCAATTTCGGGAGAAGTTATAACAAAATATACTTCGATAATTGGTAAACTAGATAAATATTTCAATTTCAACAAAATTTGTTACAATCTTGTAAGCTAAAATCCCTTAAATGGAACCTATAGCCAAAACTGGACCAATGTTCATTAAATTTGTAATATATTAAAGACAGTTGGAATTTAATAGTGACGATTTCAATAAAATGTGTGCCAAACATCAATATAATTGGGCTTTAATTAAAGTTTAGCGGGAAGGGGCTTTATATGGAAGCAATTGGAAAACATGGACCGGAATTGGTCAAATTAATTACATATATTCAAGACAGTTACGAAAATGATTGCTCCTAATATCAATAGAATTGGTCAACATTTAAGAGTTTTATAAGCTTAAACCCGTTTTCCTAAAGGCCCTTCTATGGGCCTATATATATATGCTATAGCAAAATATGGACCGATATTCATTAATTTATGGGAGCTATAGCATGGATCGCTATCGGTCAAAATAAAATAAATAGTATATATTTGGGACAGTAACAAAAGTATTGGCGCAAACTTCGGTAGTACTGATCTATATTTAAGAGTTTCATAAGCTTAAAACCATATACCAGATCCAAATGGCAATCAAATTTTTTAACGTTGACTCTTTTTTAACGTTTACTCTTATATCTAAATATGTGGATATGTGGCAAATTTTAGAAAATTATATACAATATTGCGGCGAAATGGCACGCTGACTTTGGGGTGTATCAAAATCCTATTTGTTGATTTTTTGTAAGAAGAGGAAATACGAATGGCTGTATGTTTCGATTGAATTCTGTCTAAATTCAATCATTCTTTACTCAAAATGTGGTCAATTTTCATTAAATTCGGACAATTACTCCCAACATTGAAATTAATTTTTTTTTTTATGAGTTGCGACTGCGCAACTCATAAAGTGACATTTGAAAGTGACATTTTAAGGAAGCGTTAAGGAAAATATGGACTATATCTCGTAAAATTTTGTGTAGAATATACGAAGTATTATACGATATTAAAATCTTTTTGAGACTTTAAAGCGATTTTCGAAATTAGATCTGTATGGCAGCTACTTCGTAATGTTGGTTTGGACTAATACAAAATTTATTTATTTCAAATTTAATGAACATATTTTTAAATCTGTGAGTTTTATGATATTAGGAGGACATTTGTATGGGATATACCTAACATGATAGTCCGATCATAAACGATTTTAACTAAATAACTCGACATCTCAAATTTTGATCTGTAAAGTGTTTACAACGTTTACAGACGGACATTGCTAAAACTATTCAGAAAGTCATTTTGTGTCGATTGGCATACTTAAAAGTGGAAGTGGCTCCGATATAAATGTTTCCTCCTAAATATATAATACGTTTTAAATGAAACTTGCCAGGCTTAAGATATTCAATATTGATGTTCAAAGTTTTACGAGAATCGGTCAATTTCGTTACTGCATAAAATTATTGTCATAAATTACCCCATAATATACGTTATATATTTAAAAATATGATCAACTGAGCAACATAATGTGATAATAAAACGTTATAATGCCTCAGTTATAACTTTTGTTATTAGACTTAAATATGTTGCGTCAGCTTCACAAGGGATGCAATTACTTTCTTACTTATATATGTTTAAATTTTAAACAATTTTAGTAATTTTTCTATGCCTTTAAAATTTCAAAAAATCGTTAGTATACTTTTTAAAATGGAAAGGACAGAAAGAAATGTGTCACATTTATCCAAGGTGGACCATCTTGGAAATTTATTGAAATTTAAAAAAATAAATATCTACCAAAAGTAATTCTTCGTACTGACATAAAAATTATTAAGTACACCGTTCGACTCAAAATCAAATTTGAGATGATAGATCCATTATTTCACATATTCCTGTGCAAATATTATCCCTGGAATGAGGTTTAAATCATAGATTTTTATCAAATTTTGTACAAAAAGTCTTCTAATATTGTTTAACGATTTGCCAAATTATTTAAAATCATTTCCCATAGCTCCCCTACAACTCCCACTTCTTAATATTACCTTGAAGTATCGTAATACGATTTGGTTAAAGTAAGATAAATATATGCAGAAATCGATGTTCGAAACTTTACGGAGGTCGGTATAAAATTTTCTTAAGTGCTCTTATAGCACCGTCCCCGTTATAAAAAAAATTAAACATCCCACATGTATTATGCAAGAATTTGCCTAAATTCATAAAAGATTTTGTACAAAAGCTTAACTGAAATATAGTATTGGTCCACATTAAGAACCGTCCAAGCCTAAATCTTTATTCCGAGTTAGTTATACCCAAATATGACCTGATAATTGTCAAATTAGATATGTTAAAGACGGTTTAAAAAAATCTTCTACCAAAATTTTAATACATTTCTTATCATAACCCATTTTCTAGGCCAAATATTTTATTTAATGAGTTTCTATGTGACGATGAAGTACCTATAGCTGTATGTTATGCTAAAATACTATCAAAATCCAGTCATCTCTTCTTTAAAATTTAAGAAATAACTACTTTGGAATTCTTAGATTTTCGTAGATATTGGTTTATAAGTTTTTTTTGCTAATTTATGAATATATGAGTTTTTAAATGGAAAACTGCTTAGAACAACAACAAATAATGTGGTAAAATTTCATTAAAT
Source organism: Cochliomyia hominivorax (assembly GCA_004302925.2). Lineage (NCBI taxonomy): Eukaryota > Metazoa > Arthropoda > Insecta > Diptera > Calliphoridae > Cochliomyia > Cochliomyia hominivorax. Next base: position 33,239,569 of record PYHX02000494.1, read on the forward strand.
TCGGTATGAGAATATTTATAACAAAAAAGACAGATTTAGCTTAATCGACTCAGATTCACACAAGGTTGTTCATTACTTGATTGTTGCTGCCATTTATAACTAACAATGTGATGAAGGGTTTTACACTGTCGGACATGACATAGTATAACTAATTAACTGAAATCATACTAAGGAATTACAAAGATTTCTAGATTTTCTTATGTAAAAGAAATTTTTCCATTTTAAGTTTCAATTTGTCAAAAAAGCTTATATGATAGAAATCTGTCAGAGATTAATTAGAAATCATTTTAAAATGAATATTTTACCTTGAACGTAATTCATCAGAAATTATCAATTAATTTTTTGATAAATTTTTGGTGTGAGATTATATGTCCATTAAAATACTAACGATGCGTTTCAGATTGGTTTTATATACATATATATTTTTTCATTTCAAAATTTAAATTTATTTTGTACACATGATTTGGATTAATTACTTTTAGTCCAATAAACCTTCATACTGTAACTTTTATCCAAAACAACAACAACAACAATTCTGTTTCATATAACTTATTTCTCTTCTTTATTTAACACTTTTTACTTGTATAGAATCATGTTTGTGTGTTATATCAGTTTTTTATTACTTTAAATATTAAAAAAATATTTACAAGAACACAAATATACTAAGATCTGTATATAAATTTGTTTGTATGTATTGTATATTTATATAATATAATGAGAAGAATATAGACGAACCGTGTTGCATTACAAATATTTTTACTTGTAAAAAAGTTTTTAATTAAGCGTTGTACCGAAACCAATATAAAATTAAATGTTTAATGAGTTTTCATTTGATGCTTCATTGGATGCCTGGATAAACTCTCTCAAAGCTACACATGTCTATGTACATGAGTATGTATATGTATGAAAGGTTTATTTTGTAGGTTGCCGTTGCCTGAATTCTGTTGTTGGCGAAATAATATTAAATGTGTAGTAAGCAGGAGGTAAATAAAAAGAAGTGAAGAAAGTGTATTCGGCTAAGTCGAATCTAAAATACCCACTCAAAATCCAAACTAGTGATTTGATCGCTTTTATGTAGAAAACACCAGTCATTAAATTTATATGAATTTATATAAATTATTATAAATGAAAGTTGAATTCGGTACCCACGAAAGTTATTGAACGACCCTCGTATACTTTGGTTTTCCTATTTTCGCTTAAGAGAGTAGTACATTATTGTGACACTAACTTTCATTTAGAAAATATTGATCGACCATTTTGAAATAAATTCCAAATTATAGGCAGTATAAATTAGATTAGTTATATACAAATGTAGATTATTTGGAATGAAACAAATTATTAGTATGATTATTCTATTCTTGAAATAAAGAGGATTCAACTGAGTATGGTTATTAACCTGACTATAGATTATAGCATCCTTGATTAGCATGTGGTAAGATTGTGTAGCATGGAAGATGATACTTCAAGATGGTGCAATGCAGTTGTTGAAAACAGTTCTCATTTATTATCTTAATGCCCTAAACCATATTTCTTTCAGACCTTCAGAGATGTTAATTCGTAGTTATTATAGAACTTTATAGCTTTTGTGACAGATAGAGCGAAAGGATATAAAAGAAAATGAATCATAATGGACCAGAAGGCCTCTATAAATGCCGGCCACACCAATAAATTAGGCCCATATAACTTCAAATATCAACTTTCATTAAGACATCTTTAAAACCGCGATCTGTATTTCCATCACAAGCTTTACATGGAGAGCCTGCCGGACAGACAAACATCGTTAAACCATCTAATAAAGTGATTCTGTGTAAAAACCTATTACTTGTCCCTTTGTTGTTGGCACGCACAGTAAATGACAAAGCTCAATGAATTTGGTCTGAGTATTTGCTATAATTCTGAGAAGTTTCCTATTTAAAATTAGCAAATCGGTTCAATATATTATAATATATAGACCGATATCTGAGGCATACTCTAACTTCAAGCAAAATTTTGTCCTAAAATTGTCATTTATAAATCGACAAATTAGAACATAATTTTGTCATAATATTAGGATATATGTACTTTATTGTCATTCCAAAAATTATCAAAACGGTTCAATAGAGTGCATGTGAGTGTGTATGCACGATAATTAACGGATTACTTTACAGACATTATGGTGGAGGGTACTGAAGATTAGGCATAGCAGAATATAGAATTCTTACATATTTATTTATAACTTTTTTCTATTCCGATCTGTCAAATTTGGTTTGCTGAAATTATTAATATTATTTCAGATATAAGTCTTTATTTTTACGCAATTTTGTTGCGTATATAATAAACTAAATGAATAAACGTCAATGCAATTCTTATTTGTTCCCGTATAACTCAAACAGTTAAATTTAATCTGCCAAAATCTTAATATGATACTATAATATATATAGGTTTTTTTTGTATATATCATTTCACACTGAATGAAAAACTTAATATACCCTCATTCACTACTTGGAATGGTGGAGGGGAAAACATAAGGAAACATCATTGAATAACTTTGCAAATTGTTGGTCACGCAGTAATGATTGTTGTTCTTCTGTTTCCTGTTTAAGTCTGTTCTCTCTTCTGAGAGAACAGACTTAAACACTTTTAAACGTAATTAATACCTCCTCCTACAACATCAATCAAGAAGAATATTCAATGAAATGCAGGGATTTATTGAATTGAAAATTTTACCGAACTATTTTAGAAACTCTTTTGAAAATATATAGAAATTGATTAGAAAAATAATTAACAGAGGTAGTTCCTATTTCAACTATAATTATAAAAATCATAAAATGTATCTAAATATATAAAAATAAATCTGTGTTTGTGTGTTTGGGAATTATTTGCACAAAATGATCCCAATATACACGAAAGTAAAAAGCAAATTCTAATTATGGAATATTTAAAAACTATAACAGCGAGACTTCTCAAATTTTATCCCATTCACTTATCAAGGATCTGTTTTACTGAAGTGAAGTGAGAGTATTAAAATTTCCTCTCAATTATTATCTTGGAACTGTATTACTGGACAAAGTGAGGGAAGGATAGAATCAGGAGGATGTAGCCTCCATAGAAAGCAAATTTTTATTATCAAATATTTAAAGGGGTCAGAGGCAGAGCACCAGGTAAAAATCAATCTCTATGGTTACTGTTTATACTTAACGCAACCATAATAAACATAATTGTGGGCTTTCATGATTCACTATGTAATCGTTTCCTATTGGAAGGCCCTTCAGCTTTGTATGTATCATTAAGGAGGTTTCTTGTCAGATTTGAAGTTTTTTCGTTTATTTTTTCGAAAATAATTTCTTATATTTTATCTTCACATAAATAGTCCAGTAGAATACAAAAATATATCCCAGGGCTTTTTTTCACGCTAACCCTGCATATTGAGTAACATTTTTATAGTTAAAATATTACACACAGAAAAAACTTGACTTGATATTTTGATTGACTAAAATATTTTCATCCAGTAAAAATTAAACATTTTAAGGTTTTTTCGTGAAATATTTAGAATCTTTCTATTGAATTCACATTTTTTATTTATGAAACAAAATTATAACTGCATTAATGATAATTAACCCTCATAGATAAAAAATGTTAACTCAACATTGATTCATCATTAAGGCAGTTTTTTTAAGGAACTTTCGTCTTTGAAATTTTACTACTAAAAACTTATTTAAAAAAAGTATTGTTTTAACATTTTCGACAGATTCAAATATGTACAAAATTTTTTCACAACAAAAAAAATCAACTTTGTTCAACGCTGATTTAACCTTAAATATTTTCTATGTGTATAAGTTTATGTTTCCTAACCAATACAAATGTATTTTCTATACAATTAATTGTTATTTAATTACAAAAGTGTACAGGAGTTTATCAACAACGACAATATTTATTCAATAGAAATACTCATTTTGCATATCTACAAGATACATTTTAATGCATCTAAAAAAGTACGTACAGTAATGTTTGAAAGTTGTTTAATAAAAAAAATCTTTTATTTATTATTTCGTTGCTTTGTAGCTTTTAACTCCTTGAGTCTTCATGAGAGCAGTTATAGCTGCTCAAAGTACCACGGACAATGTTTGGTTTCTCATTCAATTTTATTGTCTTCTACATGTGTTATTTTTCTCTTACAGTATTCGAGACAGTATTCTTATGTCAGTTATTTTCTAAATATTGTCCTGCTATTGTCCTTCGGGAATATCTTCAACCAGTACGAAAATAATCAATTTAAAAATTCAAAAAATTACGAATTTTTATGTATTTTGAGACTTCACTCATTTTCACCTAAAATACAGTTTTTCTTTTAAACGAGTATAAAATATATACATATTTTTTAGAAAACTTCATTACACAGAATGCCATAATTAAAATTTTATAGCAAAAACTCCTATGAGGACAAGCCCAGATTATCTTTAATTTCAGCCTATTTTAATAAAAATTATAAATTTAACCTATACTTTTGAAAAATCTGTAAGGTTGAATTTTAAAACGAAATTCTGTTTAGAAAACACTAAAGTGTTTATAATTATTAGATAATGTCTTTTTCCAGATCTTCAATAAATGTGTACTCTATAGGCCAAAAACCATTCGAGATAACGAGGATTTTTTAAATTAACAATTATTTTCAACACTTTAATTAGCAAGTAAAAATGTTATAGTCAAGCCAAACGATGTAATACCCTACACCACAATGTTGGTTATAAATATCAGTTACGATAAATAAATGAACAACCTTCGTGTAATTTTATTTTTTGATTTATTCTTAAGTGTGGAGTATATTATGGTAAAAATAAAATGGTTTTTTCGGAGGGTTCTATAGAATCTAGAAGAAATTAAGTTACCAACCTTCGTATAATTCTGGGGGGTCCTATGGGACCTTGAAGAAATGTTGGACCGACCCTCTTAAAATTTTGAAAACCTACTTTTGCTTCTATTTTTTAAGAATTTTATGATCTTAAAAACTCATTCAGAGAGGATCGAATACGGCCAGTTTGTTTGCTATTGATCTAAGCACTATAGATATCTAAGACAAGCCCAAAACTTGTCTATAAATTATTCATTAAAAAGTTGTGTGATTTAAATAAAATTTAACCAAAACATACAGTTTAATGTACTTCATAATCTTAGGAATTGAAATTAAATTATTTCAAAAAAAAGCTATAGAAATTATGAAACTTTTACATTTTTTTATGACTTAAAACTTCATCCGGGAGAAACATTTGTATTAGGGCTAGGTGAAATAATGAAGCCATCTTTACCAATTTTAATATTAAATTTTAACTGTCCTTGAGATAAAAATGCGACCTGCATTTTGTTCAGAAGGTTTACATGGACAACCAGCCTGCCGGAAAGATGGACGGACATAGGTCAATATACTTAAAGTGATTCTGAATCAAACGTTACACTTAAATTGCTACCCCCAATTTTTTTGATGTTGGGTAAAAAATCAGACTGACTTTTGGTATTAAAGACAATTATAGTTGCTTATCTGCGGGAAGTGTCTGATTTTTTATTTTTTTCGCATTCAGAATATCAGCATTATTCTTCCATACTGATTATCTTTAATTCGCAGGAAAACAAATTTATTACAAAACAACACGTATTCTAGAATGATAACTAAACCATAGATTTTTAATGAAAAAATGGGTTTAATTCACGGGTACTGCATCACAATCATAATAATTTCCCTAAAATGTTCCACAGATTTATTTTCATGTTTAATTTAATTAAAATTAACCGAATATGTATCTTAACAAGTACATAAGTAAGTATATAATGTGGTATGTTGATTATACATTATGGTTAACCACAATTTGTGCTGAAATAAGTTTCCTTACCAACATTGGTATGAGGTTATGTGCCATTGCCTATTTCCGGTTAAACGTAAACTATTTTAGTAAGTGAAATAGTCTCTTACCCCAACAATTAAATTAAAGATAAAAATTTTATTAAGTAAAATTTTTAAAATCCATTGAAATATTTTAGATTTTACGTTTCAATTTAGAGGTTAAATTTTTTAGTTAAAAAAAGGAGGAAACTTCAAATTTGGCTTTGGACTTATTAGAAATTTTATGCTTTAGTGAATGACTAATGATTATGAAACCATAAAAATGCACAGCTTATACTTATACTCTCACACTTGAAAATTTACACAAACATATACATTTACAAACTACTTACAAATATAAACAGAATTATTTATGTGTGTCCTATATACAAAGGATATTGTGGATACATGTAATAATGTAAGGATTATACTTTCATGAGTAAAATGAGAAAACTTATACTCATCAATCACTTTATGCCCCAACACTGTATCAGAAAATAATTTTCAAAAACTGAAAATAAAATACTGAATTCAAAAATAAGAATTTTATTTAAAAAACAACAAATTAAAACATTTTAAGAAATTTGAAAATAATCGAAGTTTTGAAGCCGTTTTTATACTTAATTTTGAGGTATAGTGATTGGGGTATTATAAGTTTGTACCAATATTTGTAACGGGCAGAAAATATAGTGCTACCCATCCGGCTGACTGTCCATGTCAAGCTTGTTCACAATGTAGTAATAGTATTATTTATTCTTATTGAAATTGGTTCATTACTTACATTACATATAGGCCCCCTTCAAGTGTCCCCCGGAATGTGATTTTTGGCTCATAAAATCCTAAATATAAAACGATTTTAACTAAGTATTTCTTATAGTATTCTAAAACGATGTGATAAATTATAACAGGATCTGGTCATTATTTCTCATAATACCCATAAACCACCCCCCTTTGAAACTTTGAATGCATATATCTCACATATACGTGGGAATTGTTTCTAACAAACAACAAACATCAATACAAACGCATAATACCCCAACCACCTGTGATAGTGTAGAGTATAAAAAGCAAAGTATATGAGGGATGTTTATACATTTTTATAGTATTTTTTGGGCTCAAGAACGAAGCCTATAGAAAATGGTCATATTCGGTGCATTATTTCATTATTATTTCGGAAAGTCCTAAATATAAAGCAAATGTAACGAAATTTACCCAAAAAATGAATCTTATGCGTCCGATTAAACGACACATAAGTCCTCATAAGTCCTATAGATCCCATTAGCCCCTTTCCGAATTTCACTTTGAAGAGCATAAATCTCACATAGAGGTTGGTAATGTATTAACAGCTGATCAAATTAAGATAAATTAAATTAAATCTGAATCGATTATAGGGTCGGAACATAATTTTTACCAGCTCCTTTTCAAACGCCTAAATGTTAGTATCATATGATATATTTCATACTGATTCATTTATAGCCAAAAATTTGGTGTAGGGTATTACATAGTCAGGTTTGAATGACTATAACATTTTAACTTGTTTCTATAGAATATATCCGTCGGATCATTCCTTCATTATCATTATATTGTAAATTGAACTAATTGTTTATGTTTTATATTTTCCCTTCAATATATTGATTTTTAGGTTTAGTTTTATTATCATTTTGTGGCATTAAATTTACTTCCTCTGAGAATTTTACAAAATACTTTTTGTATTGTTTATCAATATTTCATTGTTTTTATTTGTTTATTCGCCATTAAGATTGAAATCCAAAACCAAGAACATTGAATGATGATGCATTAGAAGTGGGAAAAATAACAATAGAAATCCCATATAGAATATGCCGAGTAAAAATAGAGTCATACAAAAATATTTATTTTTAGGAAAACCGAATAATTCTTTTTTTTTATTATAAAAATTTGTATCAAGTAATATTATTTAAAAAAATATTTGTAACACATAATATTGATCAATTATTTGGCTTTATAATAAACGTTTTTCTTCGTATGGAGTTCTAAGTTTTTTTTATACATATAAACTTATACATCCCTAATAAATACATACACTGCTTACTATACTATTAAAGCATAGTTCTTATATATGTGTTATATAATTTTTTTACAAATAACTAACGGAGATTAATTAACTGCATACGCCGTTAGTTAAATTGTATCTTTTTACTGTCCTTCATTTCGATATATAAAGACTGAGGTCGAAAAATACTTAACACACTTTTTGCATTAAAACTTTAACAAAAGTATTATTCTTTTTTTTTTTTTTTTTGATCTAGTAACCATTGTAAAACATGTCAGTCATTATGTTTAATGTACATTAAATGTATATATTGTTTATCTGCTTAAAATGATCGGAGAAAAGTTCCTAGTAAAATTATTAAATATTTACAACAAAACCCAACTTGGCCAAGCATTCAAAGGTCCGCCGTCAAACTGTTTCCAATGATATTAACAGTACCGGGAGAACTTGACAGAACACCCAGTTCAGGTAGAAGAAAAGTTTCTAAAGCCAAAAATGTAGAAAGCATTTTCAAAAGAGCTCCAGCACACCTGGTAGGAAAGTAACACTGTTGGCTAAGTGCTCGGACTATTTGGTGCGAAAATTTAATGCTAATGCAGCTTCAAAAACAGACAAGCCTCAAAAACTTCTGACGGAAACTCTGATAAAATTTTTGAGGCCAAAAACAAAATTATTGAAATCGAGATTTCTAAAAAATCTTATTGCATTATGGATAACGAAATGTATGTTCTGGAAGCTTTTTCTCACATTTCTGGTCAAAGAAGCGAATTATTTGTACAACGGGCTCTATAAATACCGAAATTTAGATCAAGGAATAATTTAATCAATTTAAGTTTATTTTATTGTCATAAATGTATCAAATTTAACTCCATTTTACAAAAATGTTAGAAGAATGTGTTATGAATTCGAATAAATAAAGTGAATTTTTTTTATCGGGACTCCGAAAAATCCGAATAATCCCGAAAAATCCCATGCTTCTAGGATTTTCAAAAATCCTAAAAATGTCAAATTATTGGCCTGTTTTGTGAAAAAAATTAGGAAAATAATAACGAATTGAACAATAACAGCTCCCATTTATTACATGCTTAAAACCTTCTCGGAAAAAGGCTTTATTTGAATTCGACAAATTTATTATCACATTTTCCATTGAAATGCAATACCAATTTCATAATCATCGATCTATTTCATTGCTTAATATATACACTAATACATGTTCCTATAAATGCACATAACTTCTTTTAAAAGGTAAAAAACAAGAAAATATTTAGTGGCCAAATAATAGTTTTATTAGATGAACTAAAATTTTAAATACTGTAAACAGAAAACTTGGATCGAAACAAATTTTAGATTTGTCAACTGCCGAAATGCTTCCCAAACCATTAGACTACTAGTGCCGAAGATTCATATTCTTCTTTTGACCTAAAGTGCTAAAGCTGCCAAAAAATCCAGATTTTTATTGTCTAGTAATTTTGGCCAGGATTTCAGGTAATTTTTCACATTGTGGTGAAATGTATCTAAGAATAAAATTAATAAAATTCGACACAAGTTATATTCCGCAAATAGGTCCGCAAATGCCGGCCACTCTAATATAAGACCTTCTTTTAAAATCTAAAAAAAATCACCAAAAAACATTAGTATTTTGATGATATTCTGTACGATTATGATTTATATATAGGAAAGTTGCGTCTTAACTACCATACCGCCTTCTATATAATTTTGGGAAATATAACATTTTTCGATTGGAAATTTCTTGATGCCACATTTTTCTTATTTATATGATTTAACGATAATACGATAAATGGTCTTTTATTTTGATATCAAATTATACAATTAATAAGAATAAATACAAAATGTCAATGCATTTCTTTTAATTTCAATGAGTGTGATTTCTATACACCCAGACACACTTAAAGTTACATGTTCAGATAGATAGATTGATTGTAATGTGATGTACCAGTATGTTAGTGTGTGGTAAGTAAAAAAACCATAAAACAAAACAAAAAGGATAGAACCAATGCAAAGAATGGGATATTGGTGGGTGTAGATTTCTAGAAACATATCAAATTGCACAAATACAACAAACAAATGGCTGGCACTTTAACACCCGCATGCACATGAAAGGATGCATGTCTGACACTTTGTACATGCATACACACACATGTGTATGTGTATGTGTTTCAGAAATTAAGTTTGTTTTATTGAATTTCTTTACTCTTTGGTCTTTTTGTTTTATAGCATTTTACTTAGTTCTCTTCTATGTTTCATATTATTTTTTATGCATTTTTGTCTTTTTTTATAGTGAAACTTGTTTATGTTGGCTGACAACATCCTGGGGTAAAAAATATTGATCATTGCAACATGCACATTATACACAAACATACTATCTCACATATACATAAATATTTCGAACCTTCATTTATGTGAGTATGAGTTAATAGTCCTTGCAGCAGTATCACTATACAAATTCATTTTATTCTATAAAACAATGTTAAGGAAATGAAGTAAAAGCGCATTTGTTGTTCTTCAAATTCCAGCCGGTAATTAATTGTTATTGTTGGTGGGTTAAAAATAATTTCTATTGCAAAACGATATTAAGGGAAATTGAGAATAATGATAAAAGGAACAAATATTACTTGCTGGTGGTTTGCAAATGTTACATAATGAAATTTATAAAAAATTTACAAATTAAATAAAAGAAAATACGAAATTGGAATTATGCCTGATATTTGATATCGCCTGTTTTACTATTATATATTATATACTGTGTAAAGCATAAGTCTTGGTACCCTAACTTCAGTAAACTGTTTCATAAATTTTAGGCGAAATTGTTTATATATCACAAGCATACTAACTCACATACACTGATAAATATAATTTTTTCATAAAGCGAACATGCTTATGGCGGGGGCCACAAAATGCTTTAACTTTTTCTACTGATCCAATTATAGCGGCATAAAATTTTATTAAAATCTGTTTTTCATTTTTGGTTTTTGATGTTGTCTCAAATATCGGTTAAAAACTTTTTTGTAATGAATCGATTTTGCGTTTTTTAAACAGCGATCTGTGTAGGGCAAAAATAAACTCTTTTACCAAATAACACTAAAAAATGTCAGCGTGGGAAGGCGAACATAAATAAAGCGACTCAAATTTTGATATGAATAAATATTCTTTATGGGATCTAAGATGATTCCATCTTGACGTTACACACGTAATAACAAAGGTTATATGCCCTATTCACCAATTGAGGGGGTACTCCATATTTTTGTATTACAAAAGTGAAGGTACCATTTAAACATTTAAATTTAATATACTCAGCTTAAGTGTATTAAAATGTTTTACTTAACACTTAGTAGGACATATATTAGAATCTTCCGATATTAATTCATTAAATCAGCAACAATATTTTAAATTACTTTTTAACAGTAAAATTTTAAGGAAGAAAAAACTACATTTACTGTGAAACAATGTTGAATTAAAATTTATTGTCTTTGAAAGTTTATTTAATAATTCTACAGTTATGATTTTACTTCATAGATATCAGATGTTAATTCTACTTATACTGTTACTTCAATATCACATAATTACAATTTATACACATATTTCATCCAGCCCTAACATGACATCTTCTTAATGGTTAATAAATCGAAATGTAATTGTATTTTATAAAACAATTACAACTATTTGTCTGACATTTTATTCATTGAAAAATGATAAAGATAATTTTAAGTATATTGAAATCATATTAATTAAAAAAATATATATAAAAAAATAAATTGTAACATGTGCTTTTTATTTACACAAAGAAAATTGAGCATTATTGATTTAGGAACATATTTGTAACATTCAGCAATATTTGAGCTCTCAATTTTTTTTTTTTGAAAGAAATGTATTTGTTACTTATTCGGTAAACGAGATCTTGTAAGTAACCGACAAATTATCGATGCAATTTTTAAAGTATGAAGTACGACATTTAGTTTAAATCTCTTTTAAAATTGTATTCGACTCCTAATCATAACCAAACAAAACACAATGTTGTTCCAAGCAACTTTTCTTTATCTTTAAATACCTAAGTCAAAATTGTTTTATTTTTTGCAAAGAATATATCTCCTACTTTGAGCTCCCCATTCAAACTACAATCTCTTAGAACTGTTTAAAATTTCAAGAAAGTTCAACCACTCGATCAAAATCTATTGATTTATCTTTGTAATAATTTTTTTTATTTGGTAAATTACACTCATTTGGAAATCATATAACATATGTGGATAAAAAATATGAATTTAAACCTATTGTCCCAGATACCCGTACGTTTTCCGCTGTGTAAAGTTAATTGGAATTATACGAAACCACAGACGGTATGTTGTAAAACTGTATACACTTATTCACTGTTGAAACTAATTATTAAAATAGATCCTCGCGATTTAACCACAGATTTGAATAAATTTATTTCGGATAATTCTAGTCCCCGGAAAACTAAGATATTTAACGATGTTTTTAGTCAAATATTACTTGTACAATTTTTGTTCGTAAGTAACTGATTCACAAAGGAATAAAAATGCTATACTTGGCTATGGCAAACCTTTAATACCTTCCATCACAAATTAGTGTGAAGTAAATATATTATAAATACACAGTGTACGTACATACACATACAACATATAAAATTTGTTCTTAAATGTAACAATTTTATGTTATATTTTTGGCAATAACTTTTTTCCTACTAAAGCCATTTTGACAATTTTTGGATTGGAAATGTGGCACATTAAATTAAACATTGGGTCTAAAATTTAATCTTTCAATTTAAAACTTAGAGATTTCCTCAGATATCGGTCTATAATTTTTAATATACTGCTACAAGTTTCTTGGTTTTAAATTGGAAACTTCGCAGTGCAATAGCAAATACGCAGCTCAAATTTCTTTTGAGATCTGTTAATTGTTGTGGAGGTAAGCGTGATAACAACAGACAGACGGACATAGCTAAATTGACTCCAATTTTGGTTTGATGCAAACATATATATATACTTTACGTGTTCTTATACAAGTAATACTTTGCGTTACAAACGGAATGACAAAGTTAATATATTTTTTTCACCACTTGTGGTGGTGGAGGTTATAGAAAGTGAAAGTGTTTTGCATGTCATCATTTTTTTTTTAATTCAAATTTTATTTAATCATTTTTGTTGAACGGAAATGTTTAATACACTGTCATGCATTAAACAAAAATTAATTTATTGCAAAATTGTTTGACATACTCCCTTTTTAATAATAATGAAGTAGTTTATGCTTTTTTATATTCGAATTTCATTAAAATAGATTATAAGTTAAAGTACATATTAATTTATGTATATAATACGATATTTCCATGATTTATTAAAAAAAATATATTTTTGTTATTGTTAAATTAAAACAACAACATTTTTTTTATAAAATTTTTATTCTGAACTCCACTATTATCTTTATCTTTCTGCATATAATTTTATTTATTAATTTCTACAACTATTAAAATAAACATGTTTCATTTATGATAAATGTATTATATTATTATACATATAAGTACACACTGGTGCATATTCCTATACATGCACATAACTTTGTTTTAAGATTTTCTAAAAAGTAAAACTAGAAAGTTTTATACATAATATTTTTCCATTAAATCAATTTAAACTTCATTTAAAATATTGTTAACTAAAAAATTTATTTATTTTTAATTTAATCGGTTTAGTATATTTAAAAATATAGACCGATATCTCAGGAAACTTCTAAATTCAAGCGATGAACTTTCGTGAAATTGTCAATTATAAATCCACAATTTTGATTAATATTTTACCGAAATATTAAGTTAAATTTACTTCATTACCATTCCAAAAAAATATCAAAATCGGTTCAGTAAAAAGGTTATAGATAAAAATGTAACTAATTTTATGACGGATCAAATGTGCCTGTGTTAATTTTAAGAAAAAATTTTATATAAAGTATAATGCATGCGTGAGCGTGTATGTACGAAATATAACACACATGCGTATGAACTAAGCATTTGTGGTGGAGGGTATTGAAGATCCAGTGTAGAATTTAACTGTCACTTTTAGAGGCATTTTCCTATTATCGCACTTAAGTTTATCAGACGCTTTAACATTAGTGAATGAATATTTGTCATTGATTACCTCAAAAATAAAGTCCGACATTGATTCCACATTTTTTTTAAGATCGGTATCCATTTCCTTCTAAACTTGCTTCATTATTATTAAAGACATTATTGTTTCGATTTGTATCTCCTCATATTTTCCATTGTTTGGACTGCAAGCCAGCCAGTTCAACAGAGGTACGCTACATTCGTTTAACAATGATTAAGACTTCTTTGAAACAAAAAGAGTGAAGAGTATCTTCCAGCAATACGTTATAAATTCATTTTTGTTAGGAAAAAACAATTTTTAAATTTTCCAAGTATAGAAAATGCTGCTCGAACCATAACATTACCACCGCCGAAATTACGATATCACATATAGTATGAGTCAGAACCGTCTTTTTCTTTAATTCAGAGAAAATTACCTTTTTCCACTTCTCTTTAATCTCAATTGTATTTTTGTGCGAATTTAGGAAGATTTTCTTTTTGCTAGTTTTTGAACTTTGCCTTCTTCCATTTCATGTTTTCATCTCTTCGTTAAATATGAGCATCGTGATTAGAAGCCACATGGAGATTTAGTTTGATCTTTATTTTTGTAGAATTCCTGTTGCTTCTTGCTTTTTAAGACTAATCTGCCTTTTAAATGATCTTCAATTCGCCTTGATAGGTTTCGGAACACCGTAATTCTGTCCTTTCTTAATGAAATTACGTTTCATACTCAATTGAAACGTCTTTACACATAAAAAATTGGATCTTAATTTTATCCTTTGGACATTTCTAAACATTATGAAATTTATTTTTATTTTTAAAGCATAAAATAACACCAAGAACATTCGATCGCATGGATAAATCAAACAACACCACTAAGGAAAATTCTTGTTTACTTTAAAAATTATTAGTTGCATCTCGGATAGAATTAGATTTTGATATGATGCAAAGATGATTTATACACATAAGGGAATCTTAGATAATTCATTTTTAGTGTTACACATGAAATGACAAAGTAAATATAATGCATTTAAAGATATTTGCATCAGTAGACATATATAAGTGGATAGGTTGTTACATACATATATTTTGTAATATATAAATATAAATTGAATAATAAAAATAAAATAAAGTTAATTTTTTATCTTAAAAAAAAGACAAACAAAAATAAAATTATAATAAATATTAAAATTGCAAAAAAATCCATACGGTTATATTACAAAAGGCTGATATTAAAAATAATTTATTTGAAGTTAATCAGTTTAATTAAAGTTTACATTAACGTTATTTATTCCTAAAAAAGTGGTTCAAATAAAAATTATAAGTCAACAACATTTGAGAAGTGGTCGCACAAAAATTTACTTGACAAGTAGATGTTTTGCTGAATTGCGAATTTTAATTGTAATTTTTAACAAATCCTGATTAAAGAATTACGTCAAGCGCCACTATGAAAGATACATTATAATATACATAATATACACTTTTTGTAAGGCCCTCGTTTAATTTGTTTTTACAATTTATGCTTTAATGCACAGTTCATTATTATGATCCTTACATTTACGTGAAATTTACTAATTTAAGAAGGATTTTTCAGAATGATTTTATGGGATGGACCCGCGTAAAATGTTGAACAACTATTTTGGTCATATTTATCTAAATTTGACCAAATATTGCTTTTGTGAAATTTAGCCAATGTGATGGAAAATATCGATCTTCGTATAATTTTCATATCATTTACAAATATCATAAGACTTATTTTTTGTCAAATTCAGGGAGAATTTTTTTATGGACTTAGATCAAATAATGGACATATCATCAACAATTTCAAGAGGTAACGACCTTGGGCCAAAATAATGAAACGTGTTGTATCTCTAAAATTGCGACCTGCATTTTGCTAACAATATTTACATGGTCGGACAGCCGTCCGATAGCAGCATTCGCTTGAAGGGTATATGTGAAGCTTTAGTAAAATTTATATTCTTACCTCGCTATTCATACATCCTGTCTGTTACATGGAGAGATAACCAGACCAAGGGGCGGTCATCGACACATAAAGTGATTGGTATATTCATTATATAGATGTTATAACTAACAGGCAAAACTAACGCTTTAAATCAATTCAGATCTACTTCCTGAGTCTACTGTTGTCATTGTAATATTTTAAATATAATAAATATAGTAACTTAAAGATATATCAATAAATATATATGATTATTTTGACTAATATATAGTGATTTTTATAAATTTCAGGTAACTTGTACACATGATTTTAACACGTTACTCAATGTAACTGCTTTATATTAAGTGTGTAATAATTTCATGAAAATCGGTCCGTCAAATTTTATAGTGCACACATAAAGTTCTTGAATGTGCAAGAGCAATTTTCTTTGCTATTTTATCGACACTATATGTATATAGTATTCTTATTAAATTGAAAGTGTAAATGTAAATTATTCTAAGGCAAATTCCTTTTATTGTTTAGTCTCTTATCAACATGGATGTTAATTAAAACTTTAAATTCACCGTAAAGTATTTTATATATTTTTTCGTTCACTTTGTTATGCAATTTGTATACTTGACCGTTTTCTCATTCGGTAGAGCTTAAAATATTAAAAGTTTCAACTGAACTTACACTCGAGGTAAATTTCACTATAGATTTGTTCCTAACAAAAAATTTCATCTATATGACGTACAAAATTATTATCAAAACCATTAAGAATGTAATAAATGGTTAACATCGACAGTACAATTAGTGACTGACCCTCGTATATTTAACCAATATTGATGAATGCATAGAAAAAATGCATCGAGATGGTATTTATCATTTAACAATGCATATTATATTGGTGGCTCAAATGTCCCGGAAAGTCTCGAATGTAGTCAAATTTACTTTATCTTTCTTTTATGACACACTCCATCTAAAATAAACTAAATGAAATATTTCTCCATTTTGGATTTTACTGAAGCACATATGGGTTGGCAATATGTAAAAGGAACAAAGTAAAGGCGACCAATCATTTGAGTGGCTGTGTTTTGGTTTTAACCTGTTTTTCGGGTGATGTGTTAACTAGTTTTAAAGAAATGCTAAACAAAATGAACCGCTTTCATTTTATTTTGAGTGAGAAGTTGAACTTCTATGTATTTTTTAGCAATAAGTTATCAACTAATGAAATTTAAGTCCCCGTACTTGGGAACCTCTTTGGAATTGTAAAAGACAAATATTAAGTACTACGCTTCAAAAGAAATCTGGAGCTGACAGACTGAATAAAATCAGTAACTGAAGTGATGCCTTAATCCACTCTAACGAATCTTATACAATTTATGCCCAAATATAAACGGATTTTATCTTATGAAACGTTAAAATTTTCTTATATAAAAGGCATATTATAAAATTGTAAAACAAAGAAATAGTTTTCATTAATTCGTTTAAAGAGAATATATTTACATACGGGATAAAAGTTGCTTAGGTTTCGAACAATACCAATAATTTGAAAAAATATATAATAAATAAATTTCAGAAATAATAAATTGAAAGTAATAGAATAAGTGATTAATGGATAATCGAATAAATACTTTAGTATTTATGCATCTGACTTGTGTCGGATATTTATTTGATTTTACTTTTCTTCACAGTATTGTCATATATTAATCTAATTAAAGCTTATTTACTGATTCTTCTTTTTGAGTGTAGAAAAATCGTTGGCACTTTTACAATTTTTTCAGTTTTCCTTTAATAGAAATTTTTTTTATTTTTTGTCTACTGCACATGAAAAATGCAAGTGACTTTTGGTTAAATAAAAAACTTATAAATATTTAAACTAAAAAGTTTTTTTTTTGGGCTAATTTCAATGAAAATATACACATATTTCACATTTACGCCTTTTTACTTGAAATCTGTACGGAAAAATTTATATTTTTTTATATTTTAAATGGAGGTATTAAGAGTTGAAAAATATTTTAAATTCACTAAATTTTTAAAAAAACATCGAACTTTTTTCATATTGGGTCCGCTTTTTTTTGAAATGTTTTGAAAATGTCAAAGATATGCAACCTTTATAGAAAAAAATGCCCATTAGGGTGTGAAAAATTCCTGCGTTTTATCAAAACTATTTGTTCTAATCGTTCATGAAAATATTATTATTAATGCGTTTCAAATTTTGAAAGAAATTTTAATTAAATTTTTAAAATATTTCAAATTAAGATGATATTGAATTATATTTAAATAAAAACAAGTAGAAATGTTTTAGTCGGTCAACACCGACTATGTAACACCTTACACCACATTATGCTTCCCTTTTTTATACTAATGAGTACAATTGATTATTACGTTACCAACATTTATGCAAAATGTATACATTTTAGAGAGTTTTTATTGAGAGTTATATGGAAATTAGAAAAAAAAATATGTATTCAACTTCGATTAAATTCGCACAGCATATTTGGCTTACATTTATCTTAATTTGACTAAATACACTATAATACTCACCTCTTTGTGCGATTTATGAGATTAAAAGTGATATTTGGATATAATTTTGATATTTGAATAATATTTTATTTAGAATATAATAAGACTTACTTTGGTAAAATTTGTTTAAACTCGTTGTTCCGGAGGGACATTTGTTTGGGGCCTATATAAAATCATAACCAATTTCAATAGGCATCGTTCTTGGGCTAAAATAATAGTACGTGCCAAATTTCATTGAGATATCTTCCGAATGCGACCTGTACTTTGTGGAAAAACTTTATATGAATAGCCAGCCGAACGATCGGACGATACTTAAAACTGGTGGTAGAACTAGTTTTTCTGTCCGTTACAAACATCTTCACAAAAGCACCTATGATTATGTAGGGCATAAAAATTTCTATTTAATTTTCTCATGCTGCTGGATTTATTTAATACTCATATATATTTTATAAACATTAGGTTTATTGGATATATTCGAATATTTAAAATCGATTTAACAGAAAATCTAATCATTCGGACTGTAATACCAAGTAGCAATCATACTCACAAAAAATGTTAAATCAACGTTGAACATAGTTAAATATAATTTATTTTAGACAATATTAATTTTCTTTCAATAAAAATGTAACGTTTTTAAGTTTTGGTGAAATGATATTGCACATTTAGTTGTAATTGAATGGAAAATTTTAGTCGATGTTCATTATGTTTTCAATCTTATATATATACATATATATATATATATATATATATATATATATATATATATATATATATATATATATATATATATATATATATATATATATATATATATATATATATATATATATATATATATATATATATATATATATATATATATATATATATATATATATATACATATATATAAGATTGAAAACATAATGAACATCGACTAAAATTTTCCATTACGCATACATAGGATTTTTTTCCAGAAAAAACAATATTAAGAATTTATTTAGCTCCACCGAATTCCAAATGTATTTCACAATTAATATTTTAAAAATATTTTATTGAATTGATATGACGTATAGATGGTCCAGTTTAAAAAATGTGTAGAGCAAAGCAATTAATGAAGAGATTTCTGTCAATTTTTTTTATTTGGTCCAAAATATATATAGTTTATTGAATTGTAAGTAACTCCTTTTTTATGTTCCATTTGGAATAACGTACTTTATATACCACCATTCACCACTTGTGTAGGAAATAAAAATTGAGTCAATATTTCATAAAAATGGCAGTTGGATTAGCCACAACATATGTTGTCATCAGGAAGGAAGAGCATAAAATGTGCAAAAACAGCATAAAAGTACTAAAAGAACCTTATTCAAATGTACTCACTTCCTATTTATAACGTGAAAAAGGGGAAGAACAAAATAAACCTGCAAACTTTTTGTGGTTTTTGTATAAAAATGCTTAGTACTCGATACCACTACAAAAGAGGGATAAAATCACACACACAAACATATCATTGGTAACAAATGTGAATAAAATTGAGATTAAAAAAATCAACAAAAACTACAATACAATTTAATAAAAAAATGAACAAAATAGAAATGAATATAAAACAAAAGATTTAAAAATTGTTAGCGAATTTTAAAATATTGCGAAATTCAATTTTTTAAGATTTCAATTAAATATTAATTTTATACGAATCTAAAACTATTTTAGAAAAAATTTAATCAATTTACAATAAGTTCAGTTATGGTGAATTTTGAATACTATTCAGAAATCGAATATAATATTATTATATAATATTTTTGGATAATATTTGTTATACAGTTGAAATACAATTTTCATTTCACATTGAAGCAGAATAAGTTTCTTTGAAAATAAATCTGAAATTTTGCTTTTAATTTTACTTAAATATAGAAAACGGTAGAATTATAATTCCTTTAGGCAGTCAAGATCGTAGTGAAATATAAATGAATGACAAAATTTCGTAGAAACTTTACATCTCATCATGTACCCCACTTTCGTTTATGCAGTAAATGTTGTTGAAACGTCTATATTTAAATATGTTATATAAAGAATAAAACTGATATTTTATTTCTCAAGATCTTATGGAATAAAATTCACAATTTGTCTATATGTATGTACTCGTACATTCACACTTAAACAAAAAATCATACGCAGTTTTCAAATTTTATCGTCAGTGGTGAATAAATATATTTTAAGTTTGTTATTGTATGTGTAACATCAATATTTACAATAAATTGATATTATAATCAATATCAATTTACTAAAAATCGATATAGTAAAATGATATCGGTACATTTCAATAATTTTAAAATGTTTATGTGATTCTAGCCCACAATGAGGGCGAAAAGTTATGGAACGACTTATTTACATTTTATGAATTTTTAAGTCATATTCCCAAAGGAACTATGAACTATTTAAATGATTAAATGATTTTCTTCTTGGGTCGCAAAGTTACTCCCAATTTTATAGAATTATTGCAATGAGAGTTTTAAATCCAGTAAATTTAGGGAAACTTTAAATTTCATCCAGAAGAAATGTGAGGTACCACACAAGTTCGAAAATTAATGAACGTCCCTTTCTGAAAGACTCAAGAGGAATATTTTCGTAGAGTAGTAAAAAATTCCATATAGTAAAATTTATTGATTATAAAAAAACGATATACATATACATGCACACAGAAAAAAAACATTAAGTAAAATCAACGTTGAACATAGTTGTTTTATGATTGAACAAATTTATTTTCTTTTAGTTTAAATTGAACGTTATTGTGTTTATAGTGAAATAATATTGTACATGTTATAATCTTTCGGTATCAATATATTAAATCATACAAAGATAAACTTTTTTATTTACTTTTAAGTACTAAAATTTCAAGAAGTAAAAATTCAAGAATATTTTCAAGAAACTGTATTTACTGTGAAATAATGTTAAATAACCATTGTTTGTCTATGAAGCAAAATCATAACTCCAAAAAAATTATTTCAATTAATTTTACATTGATTTTCTCTATGTGTATATTTTGAAATCTTCCCGTCAGCAATGCATTTTGTCATTTTTAAACGTTTTATGAAGTCAACAGTAGAATCAAGTTTGCAATAGAGAAAAAAGATACATTTTCTTTTTTCCTCCTTTTTCCGCCAAATGAAACATAGAAAACATAAGAAAAGTGAATCAATTTTTATTGCAGTCACTGACATTTTATATGTTCCCATAGTGGCATCCATATATTGTATATAGTTCATGTTCATCCTTTCGAGTATGTGGGAGTAGAAACAAATAAAAACTAAGAAAATAATAAAATATATATCAAGAGTTTTAGTACAAGTTAGTAACTGCTCTGCTTACAAGTTCATTTGCCTGTTAGTGTGGATGTGTTTACATTTTGAAATTTTAACTGAATCGTAAAATATTTTTGCAACAAATTGAAGTTTACAAAAATTTAAGATTTTTATCATTAAAATAAAAAAAAACCTAGAAAATGTTATAGTTATGTTTACAAATTATTCTTTAAGTATATCAAAATTTTGGAGATATTATGAAAAAATTCGTAAAATGCTTAATCTGAAAATTTGTAATTTATTAAAACGAATACGATTCAATATCGTTTCAGTTATGGTTTTGATTCAACAATGAAAATTTTCTTAGTAAACATGTTTAATGGTTAAACTTGTAAAAATGCTTTATTCGGCAAATGCCGAATGGTTTTAATGACAATATTTCATAACGTTTTAAGATGCTCAAAAGTTTTTTTCTGTCGGATCAAGCTTAAAAAAGCATAAAGAAAATCATCTAAAATTCTCACATGAAATGGGAATGAGTGGAAAAGGTAAATTTTTCTGACGAAAAAATTTAGTTTTGAGGGCCCTGACTCATGTTATTGGCACGTTTTAAGACCAAACGATGGTGGGATGTCTAAAAGTTGTTTGTGTTTGGGCTGCATTTTCTAAAATTTGTTTTGTTCCAACAAAAATCAATTTTATAATGACTGAATTTGGAAGATGCTCTTTTCTGTTTTATGGATGAAAATTGCATATTTTATATGTTTAAATTGTAATTATGAGTTTGTTGTTATTTGTATGTGAAAATTCCTATAAACGGAATTTTCACATACTAATAACAACAAACTGTTTTATAAATTAAACAATAATTTATATGTTCATATCTACATATAAATAAAAGTCTAAAACTTTTTTCCACTTTAGGATTTTGATAATTCTTGGAAAAGGCATAAGACATATTTAGCGATAAATTATAGTTAAATTTTATTTTAATAATTATTTTTTAAACAAGTTAATAAAGCTTTTTGCCTGAATATCTAGATCGTCTAAGATATCGGTCAAATTTTCTTCCGACTCAAATTCAGCAAAAAATGCGAAGGTTATTAAACAAATTACATACAATTAAGATTTGGTCAAATTGGACGATTTTCGTCGGTATAATTTTTCAGATATTTAATTGTTATTTGCTAGGATATAGGGTACATCTCCTGCGTTTCCACCTACCCGAAGTTTTCCAGGGAAAAAATAGGTTTTTAGTTATTCTATAATTAATATTAGGTCTATACGGGGACAGTCCTAATATTAATTATATCCGCACCACCATATGTAGTTGGGTTGGTAATGGGCAAAAATAACTGTGCTACTGGATTTAACCGTCTGGCTAGCAAATTCTATTGAAATTGGTGATGATGATTTCATTATTTCACCAAGTATCCTGTTCACATGTGGTGTTAAGTTCAAAAACTCCTAAAAATAAGTTGATTTTTTCGACATTTGACAAAAATACAATAGGACGATGTTACAAATTATATCCTTCATTACCATAAGCGGTGGGGTTACAATGCGTTTGCGAAAATATAACTTGTTTTAATATGACGATCGGTTCAATATTACTCATACGTTAAATACAACCACCCTTCCAAATATCACATTGAAACTCATAAATTGCACATATACGTGGGTATTGTAAAAAAATTAGTCAAATTAAGATGAATATAAGCCAGAACTGCTGTGCGAAATTATACGAGGGCCGGCCCATAATTTTTTTAAACTTCCATATAACCCTCCAGAAAAATACATTTTAAAACGCATAAATTTCATATAAATATTAGTATCATAATAATCAATTGCACATTTAAATCTAAATAAGCAAATCAAACTATACGAGAGCCGTTCATAAATTATTCGTATCAGTCTTTTACAACAAAAAATGTGGATATTACATAGTCAGGTTTGATCAACCATAAAATTTTTAATAGTTTCTTATAGGTCCCATACAAGCGCTCTTCCAAATATCACCTTGAAAGCAATAAATCTCACATATACTTTGGTACTGTAATAATAATCGATTCAATTAAGATAAATATGATTTTTGCTTAATTCGATGTTGTCATCTAATGCAGAAAAGTTAATTATGCGAGAGTCGTTCATAGCTGTCATTTACATTTATATTAAACTCACTTCCAAAAAATAAGTTTTAATCTAATAAAATTCTTATTCTAAACTCGTAGTACATTTCAAGAATATAATATTTTCCCAAAATGCATTTTTACTTCCGTATTCCGTAAAGGAAATCTGAGACGATTTCATAATGTAAGATTTCATTTTAGAATTATGCAAAATAACGTGTATATAGAATTTTCCAATTAAAATAATGGAAAATAGTTATTCTAAAACGGTCCATAACTTATTTTCTACTAAACCATTTTTTTCATAAATTATTCACTATGAAATATAAACATTTTCACACGAAATGATATGTTTTTAGTTCGAAGAAAAAATGCGCCGTAAATAAGGATTCTTTGTTTTTTTATTATTTAGTTTACGAAATTTGTAGTCAGAAACAATTTTTGTCATAAGTTTTCTTTTATTAAAAAACTTATTCATCCACTGACGTTGTACAATTTAAACTTTAACTCGGATGCAACAACGCAGAGTTGCATAATCTCTGTAAATAGTCGTGTTAGAAAATTTCTATTTTACTTTTCGTTGTTGTTTTTTTCCAAATTCGGTTAAGGCTTCATGAAAGTTTTGTTTTGAAAGCTCTGTCAACATGCGTCAAACGTGACATCGTCAACGTGAGTTCTTTTCCTTCAGATAACATTTTGTTGCATTCAACATAAACAATATCTAAAAAGTTGGACAACAGCAAAAAAATAATGTTATATGCAACAGTATTGGTCAATGATTAAATGAAAAAAATAGAAAAAAGTAGTGAATTATAAGAGAAAAAATATCAAATGGAATAAAAACGTGTTAAATTACTTGCAGAGAAATTTACCTCGCAATATATGTAAGAAGTATTATTTCGTTTTAATTTAAGCAAACACGCAGTTTGTTCCAGTAACAAACTAATTTATACGAACTTTAATAGAAACAAAAAATTTACTCGAATAATTTTTAAAATATTACATGCAATATCTCATATACAGTATTATTCGAGTCCTAAGCAGAAAAAATAAATTCAATTTCCTAGGAAATGAATTTGTGTTTGTTTGTTTGGGACTTATAGACAGCTAGACTACTGGACCGATATTACTGAAATTTTCACAGAATTATCTCCATATACCCGAAAATAACACATGCTTTAAAAAATTTCGATAGGATGAGGAAGAGAAGTATCCCCCATACAAATCAAATATTAATTATCGAATATTTAAAGAACTGTTAAAGCGGGAGTAATCAAATTAGTTCCAATTACTTTTCCATGGACCTTTTTAAGTGAAAAATGTAGGACAGATATAAAGAACTATAACAGTGAGAATTCTCATATTTTGTCCCAATCACTTTCTCAATGAACAATTTTAGATACCCCCGATAAAAAGGAAAGAATGATTATAACAGCAAATGTTCTAAAATTTGATTCCAAATAGTTTTACTGAACAAGATGTAGGACGGTTAAGATCAAGGGAAGAGGTAGCTCCCATGCAATATATTAAATACAATTTTAAAACGGACAGGTCCAGGGGCATTTGACAAAATATACATTGTATAAAATTTGTTCAATACACGTTGAGATTTATGAAATTTCTGTCGAGATCTTGGACTGAGTAGAATGTTTGTGCAGCAAGAATAAATTCCAGTAAAATATAAACAAACTTAATTTTTTAAATTGGAAAAAACCTAAGCAACTTTTAATATTTTGTTTGATATACTTCATATCTTTTGACCTGGCACAGATTACTTAGATCCATTAGAAATGGTGTAATTTCAAGCCGTTTATCAAAAACTGTTTAATTTTGAGAGTCGAGTTTAAAATCTATTTTTTAAAATGCTAAAAAGGTCTCATATGCGCTTCCAAACTGGACCCTGAGGAAGCTAATTAAAGACTTCAACCGTTTAAATTAATATCTAATATTTGACCAACTTCGATTAATTCTCAGGCAAGTCGTACTATAACATCCTTTTATTTCACTTAAAATAATGTAACATAATATTGTCAATATGTACATGAAAACAAATGACCTATGTAAACAATTCGGAAGGATCAGGGGGACTTACATACAAAGCAACTATAATTGTCAAATATTTAAATCGCTAACAAAATGTTGAACTGTTAGGATAAGGGAGACATGTAGGCCCTCACAACATGCAAAGCAAATATAGTTATAAGAATTCATTTCAATTATTTACTCAAGGAACAATTTTATGGACAAAATATAAGACGTATGAAATCACGATGAGAGGTATGCCATACATAATGCCAATATGAATTTTCGAATATCTTGGGAGCTATTGAAGTGAAAATATTATAATTTAATTTCAATTAGTTTCTAATGGAACAGTTTTAGTGACCAAATATAGGATGGATAGAATCATGGCGAGAATTATCGCCATACAAAGCACGCTATTGCAGTAAGAG
Source organism: Cochliomyia hominivorax (assembly GCA_004302925.2). Classification (NCBI taxonomy): domain Eukaryota; kingdom Metazoa; phylum Arthropoda; class Insecta; order Diptera; family Calliphoridae; genus Cochliomyia; species Cochliomyia hominivorax. Next base: position 33,265,886 of record PYHX02000494.1, read on the forward strand.
ATTTAAGACAAATATCTTTATCATACAAAGTATACGATGCATACTCTTCTTACAATTATATCTAAATTGATAATATTGATGGGAATCGCAGATTCGATACTACTTCTTTTAAATACTTTTCTCAAGAAAAACCTTATAATTTTCTTGAATTTTTGGTTGGAAAGAGTTACTGAATACTTAAGAATAAGAATAATTAATTTACGCAAGTCAAAATTCTTTACATGTCGACTAATAAACTGTGTCAAGTCGTGTTTTGCATTAAAAATGTCAAAAAGATTTGTCAAAATGTTAAGAGTGATACCATAATGATGAGATCATGTTAATTTTTTTTAAGTACCATATATTTCTAACTGAAATAATTATTGCGACATTGCACAGTGGAAATGAAGTAGAAATGTTGATTATTAAATTTCTAAAGAAAAAAAGTTATTAGGACATTTTTTACGGATCAAGTACAAGGCAGTGGATGAGTAAGCAATAGTAGAGTGGATGGTATATAATAGATCAGATTTTGTAAACATGTATAAAAAGGGTTTTTTAGACGAATCAGAATATAAAATTTTTGGCTCAGTCGGACGTATTTAGCGATTAATCGTAAAACAATAAAACATAAAGATCGTAGTGTAATGGTGTGGAGATCTATGTTGACACAAGGTGTGAGTAATTTGGAAATTATTGAGGTAACAATAAACAAGATGGTCTATTTAAATATTCTTAAGAACAACCTTAACCAAATGCTTAATAATTTGGATTCAAATAATTAAATATCGATGTGGCTTGCATACAAAATTCCTAAAATGCATAAAACTCTTCTATAAGGTCCCGATATGAATTATGTTAAGTATTTGTGGATCATTTGGAAAAAATATTACCTAGATACCGAATTCGCTGAAATCTGATTTATTAGTGATTGGCAGTAAATGTCACCGTAGTATTTATACAAAAGAAGTACTATAATCAATGCCAAATCGTTTAAATTAAATTCTTCACATAAGGAGTATCATATTAAGTATATCCTCAGTGTATTGTCCTCACCACCGCAACTAGACCTGTGAGAGTACATTAATTTTGTCATTCCGTGTGAAGAGTAAAAAAGTGAAAGTGAGCAAAACCGAGGTTTACCAAAAGGGTGAAAGTGTTTTGGTTTTAACATGTTTTTCGAACAGTGTAGATGGTCCTCTAAAAGAAATCCAAAAAATGGCGGACCGTTTGTATACTTGTTTGGTGTATTTTTGTCTTCTTTGTTACACTATGTTGAGTGAATGATACAGATGTTTCATATTTTATTGTTTTAAAATATTCTCAGAAAAAACTCTTGTAAATTTTTCAAAAACTAGTTATTATAATAAATTAAAATTAAACTGTTACCTTAAACTAAATACACCTTATTACTTTTCTAAAAATGATAAAAAATTAATTAGAAGTAAAAAAATGTAGTCCAAAATATATGATTATATAACATTTCTCTTGATAAACATACCAGTAGTTTGCTGTTATTTATGTGTACATGTGAAAGATGTGTTTATGTATGTGTCTATCTTAGAATTATATCTATGGTAAGAACGATTGACTATAATTTTTTTCTACTGAACTGATTTTTATAATTATACCCTTCACTTATTTCAGTGAATGTTTCGAGTTTTTTGTTTTGATTTTAAATTAATAATTTCTTATCCATTTTATTTTTATATGTTTCACTCTTTCATAGATTCAGAAAAAACGGTTGCTGTATTTGCTTTATATATCCTACGTTTCCTTCCTTCAAATATCTAAAATCGGTAAAAAAAATATATACGGATAAAAATAAATAATAAAATTTGAAAATCAAAAACTACTTACGATAAATTAAAAATTTTTTCATGCATGAAAAAAGCGAGTTTGCTTCACTAAAATATTGTTTTTTTCGATTCCCCTCATGGTCCCACTCTAACTTTTTATATGTTTTTGTTGCTGATGCTCGAGTTCATCATTGAACAAATTTTAATGAAAATGAAAAGGAGTTTATTGTCCTTAATTGAAGGAAAAATTTTGTCACCATTATCCTTTTGTAAAATTGTTTTCTGCAGTAACAATAAGAAACTACAGTTAATTAGCATTTATATAAGTCAAAGTTTTTAAAAATAAGATAAATGTTCAAGAACTTTGAACCTCAATAAAATTTAAACGAAGACGAATTTAAAATTTTTGGTGAACTTCAAATTTTGTGTTGACGTCGAGAATAAGTCCAAACTTCTATTTTTTTTTGTTCATAAGTTACAGAATCTTATGTTACCTTGTCCCTCATCATAAACCAATACTAACGGGAGATATTAACATTTAGGTTTGAAAACCAAATATAGGAATCGCTTATCTTTATATTTGTTTTATTACTAGCTTTCCCATGATACTTTTAATTAACATTTAATTCATTTTACATTTACATTTTGTATAAAATACCTATATAACTTTATAGAATTATGTCATTTTGTCGCCAACAGGTATGTTTATATCCTGCAGTTTTATATCGTTTTAATGCAAAATGGGACAAATCATTTACCAGATTTTTAAAAGATACATTTTTATATTTGTATGTATGTATGTATGTATGTATGTATGTATGTATGTATGTATGTATGTATATATGTATATGTATGAATATTTTATCTTATTGCATTATTTATATGCGCAACACTTACGATGTATTTTATTCTGTTTAGAAAATAAGAGGTTGACAATGGCGCCAAAATTACTGTGCAGATTTTTCAATCATCATAAAATTAAATTAAATAATTTCTATAGATATTAGACTTATTGTCGCCCTCAAGTTGTGGAAAGTGTAAAGTTTATGGCTCAAACAGGCTGCAAATTCAAAGAAAAGAAAACGAATCGTGTAAAGAATACATACATACAACAAAAGCAATAACAACATTAACAGCAACAGCAACAACAACAGAAGAATATTAATAATAAGAAGAGAAAAAAAGCAAAATAATAAATAAATGAAATGAAGATAAAAATAAAATAAAAACAAAAATAAAATAGAAAACAAAACAAAACAAAGTTATTAAAAGAAAAAGAATTTAGGTTTCTTGGTTATAAAAAATTCAAAAAAATGTTTAGTTTAACAAATAAAGTGACTTAAAAAACATGATATTCAGAGTGCAAATAATTTAGAAAAACAAAGAATTAAAAAAAAGAACAAAACAATCGAAATTCAAATGTTTAGTGAAATTAAGACGTTAAGAAATTTTATTATTTATCATCCCAAAGAAAAACGATATTTAAGAAAGATTTTATTATATGGAGGTAAAATTAACAATCATTAATTGTTTATCAATGTTTATATAATCATTTATTGCAATACACACAAATAAATACATATGTATAGAGAATTGTATATCATCATAATACATTTGGCTGCCCCGAATTTTTTAATACCCTCCAACAATAACAATTTATATATAATTGTGAAAACAGTGAAGAATGTTAACAGTTTAAAATTTTGGCAAGACATTTCTTTAAAACAGGTGGAAATAATACTGGAAATAAAGAGTATACTCGCCCGTGTCGAATCTTTGATAACATCCACCACTATAAAATCAGCTAAACTACTGGGTCGATTCTGTTGATATTTTCACAGAATGATCGCATAATATGCGAAAGTAATAGAGGGTATGAAAAGTATCGGAAGATTCTTTGAGAGAGGAATCCCCTCACAAAGTCTAGTTAATTTGCTGAATATCTAAAAAACTCTTACAGATAAAGCTTACTGTATAGCGGACAAAATGAAAAATGGAAAGGAACGGGAAGAGTAGTACCCAAATTTTAATTGTCGAATATCTAAAGAACTATTACAGCGAAAGCTTAATAATATTCTCTAGAAACTCTTTTTTATGTAGAACGGCTTGGGTACGGCCCGCTTTACAAAACCAATTTTAATGTCTTACTCACTTCGTTTAGGAACTGTTTTACTGGACAAAATGTAGGACGGATAGGAACAGGGGGAAATGAACCACCTTACAAAAAAATTATTTAATGTCACATATCTAAAAAACTATTAAAGCGAGATTTTAAGTATTTGTTCGCAATTGCTTTCGCAAGGAACTGGTTTACAAACAAAATATATATAAGATGGAATCAGGGGGAGAGATACCCCCATATATAAAATCAAATCAATCAAATCAAACAATTATTTGTTGATTATCGGCATAGCGATTACAGCGAAAGTTCAAAAAACACTTCTTTAAAAACTATGAATATTAATTGGCGAATATCTAGAGAACTATTGGAGCAAGAAATCTTAAATTAAAAACAAATCATTTCACTATAAACAGTTTAACTTGGTGATGAATATATATCAGGGGAAAAGTAACCTTTCACACAAAGAAAAAAAGAAGAGCTGCCCAATATTCAATATATGAAGAACTATAACATTAAAAATTTTTTATCTTTATTTTTATTTGAAATTGTTTCTGAACCTAAAACGAAGTAGAATTTTTGTGCAGCAAATCGCTCCGGGTAAAAACTAGTTAGAAATAATTTTAAGAACAGTGTATCAAAATCTAAAACATTTTTCCACTTTAAGTTGTTTGAAATTTTTCTATTTTAGTTTTACAGATATGTGCCAATTTACAGTTCGTTTGTATGTTAATACCAATTTCCTGCACCCTTTCCAAATTGTTTTTCTGTAAAATTTTCAATTAAAGCTCAATCCAAGCGCCAAGATATGTTATTGTAAAATTTTTTAAAGGGGATACCAATACCACGTGCGAAATTAAAATTTTGTGATCAAATTTCATGAAATTTGCTATTATAATTTTAGAGATATATAACTGCCCCGTGTCTTATCCAATATATTTTTTGTCTGAAAATTTTTGAAATCAGGAATAAAGTGTTTATTCAAGGCACTTTATTCCTGATAACAAAGTATGTAATCAGGAATAAAGAGTCTGAGAATTGCACAGGGGTGAATAGTGTTAATATTAATTTGCAAACCGTTGGTCGCACCATGAAAGAATCATCTACGACTCCTTAAAATAAAAATATTAATGTGTCAAATCAAAAACTAAGTCGATTTAGTTATATCCGTTTGTTTTGCAAAATCGGTTTAGTAGAAAAGGATTTGAAGACCGATATCTCTGCACAGAGGAATGGAATTCAACAAGTGCTTTAATTCTTACGCAACTTAACATTATAAATTAAACTTAAAAACAGATGGTGAAAAGAATCATTCATATAATATCAATTAAAAATTTCACTAGAAAAAATTTCTCTGTCCAAAATATCGTGTGACAAGTTAAGTACACAATATTTTCGACAAAGAGCCCATGAATTTTAAATATTATTTATTGTATATTTCTAGAAATATGAAAACCTTAACCGTAGACTTTTTTACGAACCAACATACAGTAAAGAACATGTAAAATTCTTCTTGTTCGTTACTGTATGTTGGTTCGTTGGGCGTATACTTAATAAAAATTGTTTATATGTTTATATATCATACGCATCTATGTTCACGATTTATTGTTTTTCTAGGAATTTTTTTCTATTTTTATCCAATATCATAAATCTTTAATATTTGATCGGCTCCATGTAGGCACTGTGAGCGAAGTTATAAGGGTATTTCGGATATTTTAAAATATTTTCACTTTTCTTAAAACGTATATAAAATGTATATATTATATGAAAATTTTTATTACATAAAATTCGTTCAGTATCGAAAAACGCTACAGGTAATTCGGTACGCTACAATAAAACATTTCGGTAGGACCAAGGGGAGTGGTACAAATATCTAAAGAGTTATCATATAGAAAATCTGTATTATAAAATTTTACTTTAATTTAGGATTCATTTTAAACTAACAATGTATAACATGTTAATTTAATTTTTTATAATTCTTATTTCCACATAAAATCTAAATTGATTTAACATGTTTTAACGCTACATGGTATTCCACTAATATGAATATTCAAATTAAATATAAAATGACATCGTTTCATTAATATTATTGTGAGTTATGGTTATGTTGTTGTTGTTGTAAGATCTTGAAAGAATAAGTACATTTATCAATTTTGGTTCATGTTGTTGTTCAACTCAAGGCCAAGGAATCCGGCAGCCTCGATTGGTTGGGTACATAGATCTTCAGGACATACATTTTGGATAGCACGGTCAATACATGACCAAAAGGCATTAAGCCTGTTATTCTATCCCGATTTCACTTGTGCCGGAACTACAAATGTGTTTATTGTATGCAATGAGCGGTGGGCGACCTCCAAGCATGACATTCATGCCGTAACTTGAAACCGCGGAATTTGAGGCGTCTCTGTGAATGTTGTTCAAAGATGTCATATACGAATTCTGATCCAAAGAATTTTACACATATCTATGTATCTATTATCCTTTCTTACATACCTCGGCGGTAACCCCAATACAAACAATGAGGACTGAAGAATATTCTAGCAATCCTAGGGTTGCGGATATTATCACGCTCGTCTGCGAGTCTCGCTGCTTTGGTAGGGAACTGCGAGCGATTGCTGCGTTGATGATTTCGCGGTGTACACATATTTCGAGCTATGTAGAATTGTAGGATGTTTATTCCAGAAGTTTGTCGTTTAAAAGATTTTAACTTATTTTCGTGTCCAAAGTCAATATTTAACATTTTTAAGTATTTTGTCTTATATATTTTAAATCACAGTTTTTGAATACAATATAAACTTTTTTGTACATATTTAAATCATTGTTGCTATAACTGTTGGACATTTTAATTGTTTTCTTTTTATGGGGAGCCATTTTGTAAATGGTTTGAGTTTAGGGAATAAGCTAAAATGTTACATTGTTTTGTGTATACAAATTAATAAATTCGATTAATTTAGAAAATTAATTTATTATATGACATAATGAGTTGATTTAAAATAAATAACAAAAATACATAAAAATATTATTTAAAAACTGCATCCTTGTTAACCAAAATGGACACTTTTAACTTGTATACCAAAGTCTTCAATATGGTATTATATTACTTTTTAATACGATATATGATATATAATTTATATCTTAGACCAACTACTCTTAAAAATACAACCCACAATCTATTCTTTTTTCATATTTTCTCTTTTGTCCTTTTTGTTCAATTCAGCATTAAATGATATTTTCTTTTTTCCTGTGAATGAGAAAAAAATTGACTACGTTTGTGTACTGCGGTTTATGTTTTCAGATACATCATTATTCTTTTATTTAATGTAGAACAATAGTTATCATCAAAATCTAACAAACATTTAAATACGTGAGCAAACATCACACCAAACACACAAACTTATAATAATTTTTGTAAAATAATACGAATCAGAGATTTTCAATGACTTTTTTATCTAAAACTAAAACGAAAAGCAATCACGTCAAAATGACAGTATGTAACTTTATACACACATACAAATAAAAGAACAAACATTAAAAATTCTATATGAAAACAAAGCCTATATTATCCATCCATTTCCAAAAAAAAATCGAAAATGAAAACAAAAGAAATCAACAAAATCTTTATTTCCAAACAACCAACTAAACAACGAACTATTATTACATACAAATATTGTTGTTGTTGGATAAAAGAAATAGAAATAGAATGAAATCAAATGAAATGAAATAAAGCGTAATAGAAAAATTGATGAAAACAATAGTTTTTGTATAGAAAATATAAACCTCCCGAAAAAAGAAATAATCCAACAAGAAAAATACAACGCATGCAGTTTCGATTGCTAACACCAAAAACGTATGTAAAACAATGCAATTTCACGATTTCCGTTTCCTGTCATTTCCTTTCCAATAAATAATGCTGCCACAGTCTAACAGTTCATGAAAAAAATTTGAAAGAATTTATGAAATATTTTTATCTTTTTGTTTAAATTAAACAATTTATTAAAGAGAAGTCGTGAAGTGTCTTGTATAAGAATTACAAAAGAAAACATATATTTAAAAATAAGTAAATTGTCAAGGCAAAATGATATATAACCAAATTATTAGCTGTTGTTGTCCGGAAATGTTTCCTATTTAAAATAAAATCTTTTCAATAGATACAAATTTACGGGACTGTATTTGATTCAACCTTAAAAATTAAACTTAAATTTTTCAATTAAAAATAAATGGATTTAAACAAATTTTAGTTATTATTAAAAATTACGAAAGTTTATTTTTATATTCTTCACCACTACATGTACGATTTTGCTGCGTTCGTCAATATCCTTAACAATTTCCTATTTTGAACCAAATATGTAAGTTCAATGGAAAAAATATATAGAACAATATCTGAGACAATATAAAAATTTTGACTAAATTCTTTTTCTTTTTTTAATTAAAATGTAAATACAATTATACAGAATTTAAATATAATAGAGTACAATATACAGTAGCGAGCGGAAAAATCGTAACACTAGATCATATCAAAATGATTAACTTCAGTTAAAAAAGAACTGTTACTAATTTATCTCGCATTTTCTGTTATATATTCTTTCATTGAAAAGTTTGAAAATAATCCACACTTTTTCCAAAAATCTTTTACAAAATCTTAAATATGAGTAAATTAATGAAAAAAGTACACTAAATGTGTGTGCGAGCTTAAAATAAAATAATGCAACACTAAAAACAATTATTAAATTAATTAATTATTTATTTTTTAACTGAAAGATGTTTTAATATGTCGTCCAAAATGTATTTTGTAATAGGAACAGCTATCGAAATATTGCAAAAAAAAAAAACAAATCGAATTTAAATTCGATTGTTTATAAAAAACTGTATAGAAATGAATACAAATAGTGGTACTCCTCAAAAAACTTCCCTCGCCAACACTTTCAAATTCCCTCGCCAACAAACTAGAATTCACTAAACAAGGTTTTTTTAGCTTTGATGAATTTAATTTTGTTCGAAAATCGTCCGACCTAATGATATATGTTATTATTTTCGCCTAGATGACCTTCGACCAACATTTATTCCATCAAAGCTTCATAAACTAAATTTACTTCGTCACTTTAGCTCACAGTTCACTCGACCATGTTTATATCGCCTTGTTAATTCTATAAGGTATTTTTTCTTCGTTAGTCACCTATAAAAAGGATTTTCTTAAACTTTTTTGACCAGTTAATCATTTGGAAGTCTTAGCGAGGAATACTTTTTAATGGATTACCGCTCTTTATGTTAATTTCAATACTGTTTTTTATAAACAATCGAATTTATTCAATTTACGGAGGACTGATTTATGTCAAAGGACTATCGAACGTAATTATGTAAAATATCTTTAGAAAAATAATTGTTTTAAATTGTTGCATTTTTTCATTTTATACCTGCTAAAATTTGCACTTTCATTATTAATTTACATATATTTTTACCTTTTGTAAAAGATTTGGGGAAAAATGTGGATTATTTTAAGAACACATATTTTTAAATAAATGAAAACAAACTTATCAACTAAGACTTTAATTTAAATATCAAGTTCTTGATCAGTTTAAATTCGACTGCAAATCCAACAGAAGTATGCTGTGTTCATTAAACAAGGTTTTTCACTGCTTTAAAATAGTACCGTTGCATTCTATTGTTGGAATATGTAATCATCGTCCATTTTTTTCATCCATAAAAGAGAAAAAGCATCTTTCAAAAATTCATTTAAAATTGTGACATTCATTTTTGTTGGAACAGAACAAATTTTAGATTTGCCAACTGCAGAAAATAGTGCCCAAACCATAATTCTACCATAGAATAACAATTAAAGGAATATGCATCAGTGTATATGTAACTAATTTCATTAATTTCGGTACATATTTGATTATAAATTACATTAAAGAACCCATTCCGAAATTTGGTTTAATCTTACTTCTAATCTATTGAAATTCGCCTTAAATAATTTTCTATTTTTTTTTCTAAATTTATTAGTAAAAAATTTATATTTTAAAAATGTTTACTAATAAATTTTTGCTTAACACTAAGAACTACTTAATAAATGGACCGCATATAGCATTCTCCCTTAACATTCTTCCTTATTAGTATAAAAACGTTTTTTTTTTCAATTTGCACACCTAAATTTATCATTCTTAATTCCACTGTGCAATCTAAAACAACCCGTTAAATTTTTCTCAATAACCTTCTTTTGAATGCAAAACTAAGTCGTCTTTCCTCTCATTTAACTTTTATACAATTCAACTACTAAATCCGCATTTTTTGCACAATAGATTTGCATATATTTGTATGCTCATATGTGTGTGTGTGTACATATTTATGTGTATATGTATCAGTTTCAATAGTATTCAAATCGCATTGATTTTAAAGCTAAAAAACTCTCAGCAAAGCAAAATCTTTGAATTCTAAAAGCGAGAAAAATTTTAAAACCCCGAAAAAAAGTAAATTTAACCAATAAGAGTATTTAGCATGCCAAACGTGTTGAAGAACACATTTTACAAATGTTATTTAACGGGGGAAGAAATTTAAAGGAAATGTTAAACGGAAACCAACACATACTTTTTTATACATACACATTGCACTGTGGGGAATATACACAAATATTTACAAAAAAAAAAGAATATTTTTCTTCACTTCTTACACATTTTTCTATTAAAGTCTATTAAATAGATTTTAGGTATTTGAAAGTTCATATTAACTTTTGTATGGAACACCCTTCGTAGTCTTACGTTAGTATTGTTCGATTTATAATATAAATATTATCCAAAAATTGCAAAAATTGTGGATGTTTAAGTCTAAACTTCAAGGTTTCGAACAATAAAGTCTATTTTGTTTTCGGAAATATTTTAGACTTCATTATTAATTCTTGATCCTTTAACTAGACATAACAAAATTTATATAGTTTGCCGATATATTAATTCCTACTGTACCGATTTTGTGTAATTGTACAAATATTATCTTAATATTTTGTTTAATCGATATAATTTGAAAAATTTTATAAATCCTTTAATTCGAATATATATGTTGTATCATATATTGGTCTATAATTTGATTGGAACGACTTTTCATATAATAACAAATAATTCGTACACATTTGACTTTCTGATTTTTAGTTAGAACTAATCCAATTCGGTTAATCAAGTATTTGAGTTAGTCTACAATAATATAGTCTATAATGAAAAATTGTGTACCATAGTGCATATGATACGATACGTACAATTGTACATAAACACAACACATGAACCTTTAAATGCATAAGACTTCAATTCTATGCCAGTATTGAAAAGGGTCCGAGAATAATCGGTGAAACTTGAATATGTAAAAATAATAATTTCGGAAATTAAGAACATCGATTATTGCAAGAATTATGAAGTCTTTTATATAAAAGACTATAATTCATAAAACAACTAGAAGTAGAATTCCTCCCTTCCTACCTTTTGAAAATTGTAAATTTTCGCTTCATTGAATATGCTTCACAACATACATGAATACAAGTATACACAAGTTTATACTATAACTAGAGTAAATATTCGCAAAAAAAAAATTCTCGGGATCCCCATCACTTCAATATATCCCTTTTTAAATTGAATGGTGTTATAATTTAGCATTATGGATCATCTTCAAAATATTCTGGACAATAAAAAATTAAACGCGTTCAGAGGTAAAGTAACAAATGGCGCCTTAAATAGAGTAGGACAAGTCTATTTATTAAAATATGACATTATTTGTATTAATTATTTTTAAGTTTTTTACTATTAAAAGCAAAAGTTTTTTTCTCAAAGAAGATATTATTTCGACCATCAGAATCGTGAATATATCCACAAAAAATATAATAACACGAAATTGTTTGTATGATCATTAAAATCTTAGTTGTTTTAGACACTTCCGTCTGTCTGTTCTTGACACTCTCACAGCCACAGTAATTGACATAGATTAATGCCCTGAGTATTAGTTTTCAACTATAAATTGACAAATTTAAATAATTTTTGTCGCAAAATCTAAATCGGTTCAGTAGAAAAGAGTTATAGCCAAAAATATAAGTTATTTTATGGCTCAATTCGGTTTCTTAGTTATATTTAGGAAAAACCTTCATATATTATATGCGTTTGTGAGTATATACGAAACATAACGTACTTACTTCATACATAATAGGATAACGTTCTGGTTTTTACTAGAATAATTATTTTATTTAAATTTGATATTTTTTTATTTTTTCCGAATAAAAAAATATCGGGATTTTAAGGATTCAAACTACGCACTTAGTTTTATACACACATATACTTGAAAAAAATATTTGATATCGTTGTCTATGACTTTTTTTCTGATTCAATTTTCAAAATTTCTGTCAAAGTGATGCAGTAATATACATGTACATAAGTAATACAAAAATTAAATGTTTTCTCAATTAAGATTTGATTGATATTTCAAATTCTTTACTGAAATGAAACCATTTTTTAAATATAAAAACGAATTTTATTGCACACCAATTTTATGTATTCCATGTTTTATACTAAAGTATAATAGATAACGTCTTATTTAAGTTAACTTTGCTGTTGACATCACATACATTGATATTTAAAGTCCTTAAGATGGATATGCACACCCAGAATATACACACATACATCCATACACAGAATTCATACTTTTAACTAACAAAAAACGATTTACTAAAGACATCATTGATTGTCAACGAAATTCTCGTTCATTGAAGTTCATATATTCATGTTTTGTTGGTATTCAATTCGCTCTTCATTTCGTATCGTATCGAAGCGCATCGCATCGCAAAAACCACAATAAACTAAACTGCAAAAGAAGTCAAAATTTAAATGCAAAACCTCGAACTAGGCTTTAGTAAATGTTTCTTCAAAGTTAATATGCATGTCATATAAACACACATACAAGCAGACATATAACATACATTTTGACAAACTTTTCAATACACAAAGAACGTATGTACATATGTATTACCCGAAAAAAATATGAACATTTCCATACTCGTTTTTTAATTTGATCAGAAGCGGAGATGACTCTTAATTTAGGGAGTTTTTATTATAATTTTAAATTTTCCAAAAAGTTTGTTTTTAAATCAATATTTATTTGCATTTAAAAAAACTTTGTAGAAATCGTATTAATATGAACATCTTTTCCATTTACAATACCAGACTTCATACAAATTTTGGTAAATAAATTCCGTCATGGAAGAAAATGTTATTAATATAGATTTATTAACTACATAACGTTTAACTACATAAATCTAAGTACAGACCGGTTTCAAAACTTTTTTAAAGCCTGAGAATACATGAGTTTTAAAACTCAGGCTTTAAAAAAGTGTCCTATTGGGTTTTCCGAAACAAAGTACCGATGGGGTCCTTGTTTACATAGTTATACAATTTTTGATAACATTATGTAAACTGTCAGTCAAAACAATCTAGCCCTGCCTACTGTGCAGGGCTGGATTGTTTTGGATGTTTTTGGAGTAGCTGTGGGCTGGATCCATCTCAGTAAAATGTTATATATGCGAGACAAAACTTTGAAATTAAACCTTATGTATCAAACGACAGACGATTCGCAGATTTCTATAAATTAAATTTCTTGAAACATGAAATATTTCATAACGATCCAGATTCATTATATCTTAACAGGTTTTAAAAATATTCATTCACATTTATTGTGAAGTTTTAATGCCAAATCTTACCTATTGCAGTCTTATTTAATTAAGAAAATACCATTCCCTCGTTTCTTAATCTACTTTTTTTTAGCATTAAATATTTTGTTGTTAAATTATTATTCATACGCCAATTATAGTGATATGCCCTGTAGTAGATATAAATATATGCGATGTTTCCTTTGTATGAGGGATAAACCGCCCTCATGCCCTACGCAAAAATTTTCTTCCGAACCGATCTATCTTGCCGATTTCAAACAGAAAATTCCTCAATGCAATACATTTACTTCGGAAAGAAGTTCTTCGAGATATTTCAATTATTTTGGACTTATTAAAATTTTGATTTGATGTAGGAATGCATATATTTTATGGAATGTAAGATAATTCCTTTTTGGCGTTACAAAAGGAATGACAAAGTTAATATATCTACAAGTGGTGATGGGGAGTATAAACGTATAAAATTCAGACTAATACATATTTTTAACGGATTAATATATTTATATTGGTTTTATATCAATATTCCACCACCACAAGTGTTGAAGAATGTGCATTAACTTGGCATTATGTGTGTAGGGCCAATACCTTTTTAAATATATGTATTCTTGCTTCATAATTAAATTAGAGCCGATTATCGAGGTCTTTATATTTTTTAAATTAAACGTAAACTGGTTTAAATAAAATTTGGCTATTATGTCTACATATACTTTATCAGTATGTCAAAAATGATCAAAATCGAATCAGTTGAAAAAAGCTATATTCATATTATAACACATTTTATGTCCCCCAATGTTCGCTATGAGAAAAAATCTGTATTTATCTTTTGGATAATTATAGTAGAAATGTGTAATGTAAAGTGATTGTCACCACACACACATCTGATGAAGAGTATTGAAATTCGAACCAGCCGAATATAACGTTCTTATTTGTTTAATTATTTAATAGGCACAAAAATTAAAAAATAGGACTTATATTAAAATTTATTTCGAATTGAAACTATAGAAGGTAACCTAATATGTAAGGACTATATGAAGACAAAATTTGCTTATAAATTGAGATAAGCAAAATTTTTTTTAATCAACATACCCGAGGAGGCCAACAGTGTAAGCTCACCAACTGCGCCCCTGACCAGAAAGTCTAATTTATAACCATGCAAGTTGAGATTTTGGTTATATTTGGATGGAAAAATCTCTCTTATTCATATACAAGTCCATATCTTTTATCCTTTTTATAAAAAAAAAATATTAAAAAAAACATTTATGTCGTTTTTAAGTCAATACAAATGACGTTTTTCTTTAATTAGTTAATTTTACATAGCAAAATGTATGCTGCTATTTTGGTTTATCATAACCTAGATTAGAGCTAAATTTGTTTAAGCTCAGATCACAAGTTTGTATAAGGCAATAGGACAAACAGGCGGACGTTGCAAATTTGGAAGTGAGTTTCATATGAAAGCTATAGATAATTGTGAACCGGTTTACAAAAATTTTAATTATTCACCTAGAAACAGAAGTTTTAAGTTCAATATCTTAACAAAATTAAATTTGTTAGACATGACACTATTAAGTAAAAAGAGATCCCAAATATTAGCATAATAATTAAACGAGTCCATAATTTCGTATTACTCTTTTTGAAATCACTTAAATTTAAATTTTGGAAAGGTGATCAAAAGTGGGTCCTAAGAATTGAATTATCTTTACATATGTGCTGGACAAAGGTGAACCAAAATAATTATTACAAATAAAAATTTTGTATTCGTTAATGTGAATTAAGATTTTGTAAAGACGTTTATGTTCAAAGATTTCTAAAGCTTGTAAGATCGTAATATGATAATTTTTTTTTCTGTATCAAAAGATACAAGAGCAACAATATATAATTCCCTCCAACATGAAATAGAAATTACAATACGTCTCTGCCAAAACAAAACTAATTTTACAGGGTTTCTTTCATACACTTCCGAAGAGAAAAAGAAGAAGTAGAAGATGTAACCAAAAAAGTGGTAAAAGAGTGTATGGATCGTTAACTTTATCCTTAAGTTGCAATACGATTTCTGGTTGTCTTTTGTTTTATAGACGATTTTATGCCTACAATTCAATGTTGAAATTTTGTTGTTGTTGTTATTGTTGTCGCTATTGTATTTAGTTTTTCCTATCACCTTCCTAAAAATATGTAAATTTTTCACATATACGTTAATATTTACATACGTATCAAGTAAATGTAAGTATATTGGTGTATATGCATAAGTATAGGTAATATTGTTGGTTGTGTTTATATAAAGTTTTGTGTTTGTCGTTCCTGTTTTGTTGTTGTTTTTTGAACAGATGGAAAAAGTCAATTTAGATTAATACTCGAATGAATGTTCTTGGAACGGCAACACAATAACAATTGTGCTGCATATAAAATGAAATGCAATTGGAATTTGCCTAAACTTATATTGCGATACGTGATTTGAATTTTTGAAAATATTTCAAAAAAAAAAATGTATAGAATCGTATGCGTATGAAAAAAACTAATTTTAAAGCAAAAATTCAATGACTTAGTAATTAGGATACGGGAAATGATTATATGGGACATGATATAACCGCTATTTATAATAATACACATATACATTCATAAGAAAAAAACATTAACCAAATGAGACTCAATAATTTGACTGAATTTTAAGTAAAGTAACTTATTTCACATTTATAATCCATTACAATTAACATAAAAGTGCAAAGTATTTTTATAAAAAACATTGGATTTAGAACTTTTTACTTTTAGCAAAATAAAAAAAAAAAATATTTTATTCCTTTTTCTTCCAATATATAGATTTTTGCGATCGGATTATATTCTTTCATATGAAAAATTAAATAGGAATGATATCTCTAATTTCTTTATATCTCAACCGATTTTAAAAATTATTATATGGGTGAATTCATAAAATATAAATCAAAAGTTAAAAGCTTTTGAAATTTCAATGTAAATCAAGTACTACGAATGCTATATACCGAATTTTAAATGACCTCCATCACTTGTATTGTGCAAACATTTGCGTGAGTTGAAAAAAGCTTCTCATAAAAAGTAAAGTGAAATATGCTATTGGTTCATACCCTTTTAAGCCTTAAACTCTGTTCCGGGAGAGTTATTATAATCGAATATTGTCCAATAATTGTCAAATTAGATAGATACAGTGGTGGTCAAAATATTTGCAACTGAAACAATATTTTACCTAAACTTAATTTTTTTAACGAAAAACATCTTAAAGTTCGTTTTACTTAATTTTTTATTGAATTGTGTTTCTATATAAAAATAATAGAAATAAACTTTTCAATTTAGTGGTTTGGAATTGCATTCCACTGCTTTACCATTTCGAAAAACCACTTCGAAATACCTTGCTTCCGATGTTTACAACCCTGGTTTGATGAACATTCAGCGTATTTAATCATAAATGAGCTCAAGAGGTCTATATAGATTGTGGCTGTCATTTTTTCAGTAATGTGTTTTCTTGGACACACCCAGAGAAACATCCCGCACCATTATATTTTCTTCTCCATAATTAACTGTGTCAATTGTACACCTCCGGTTAAACTTTTCAATTCTATGTAGTCGAACAATTTTAATCTCCATCGGAGATTAAAATTTGACTGCCCTGACCATAACACATTTTTCTATTGCTTTAGAGTCCAGTATTAATAGGTTCGAGCAAAATTAGGCGAACATTACGGGTTTTCCCTTTCACTTATGGTTTTTTGGTTCATTTGTAGTTACTAAGACCGTAATCTATGGGGTCATAATTTTATCTTGAAAATATTTGAGAAAAATTTCAAGAAATGGAAGGGGACTTATATGTGAGCTTTAACAAACAGAATTAAAAACAGTTATTGTGATGAATTTCAAAACAGTTACAGTTAAAACAGGTATTACGCTGAATAGAATTAGAGTTTAATAAGCCTAAGAAGTTAGATCAAATAATAGGCCCAGAATAATATATTTTTTCTGGATTGGTATAGATATCACAATAAATATATATCAAAATTTTCCAAAAATTATATTCCATATTTAAGGGTGCATCAAAATTTTGCAAATTTTATCCTTTAACATTTTTCTATTGATCTAATTGTGATGATTGCATTGATGAAGTACATATAGCATTACGTTATGATTGAATTCTGTTTAATTAGTGTTTTTTGAAAGTTTAGAAAAGTTCTTCTTCGGAATTTTGATATCGGTATATAACTTTTACTTTTACTACTGAAGAGATTGGTCAGAATAATAACAAACAATATGGATAATTTTCAATGAATTTGATAATTATTTTAGGGGTGAAATTGTTTCCAGGAAACAGACCGATTTTGATTTGATGCAAGAATTTATAAGCATACACTTAATGGGGTCTTAAATGATTCATCTCATTTTACTTATGGTGCTATACGATAATTATATCATTTTGAAGACTATTGAATATTTATGCGTAGGTTAAATTTAAGAATGAAAGTAGTCAGTCCTAATTCCATAAAGGAAATCTACAAATGTTCCCATCCAAGATGGGTAATCGTCTACACTGACAGATATTACAAACCTTATTTTTCTATTTTGACTTAATTTAGTTATGGGTTCATGAAATTATTAATATATATATATATATATATATATATATATATATATATATATATATATATATATATATATATATATATATATATATATATATATATATATATATATATATATATATATATATATATATATATATATAAATATATATATATAAGACCCCTTCCTAGAATACTGTTTTCAGCTTATAACAAGCATATTTTTATTTTTAGACTCTCCACACTACAAGTGGTGAAGAGTGTATATTAACTTTGTCATTTCGTGTGTAACTCTAAGAATGAATTATTTCAGACCCCATAAAGTATATATTTTCTTGCATCAAATCAAAATCTCAGTCGGTTTTCACATCCACAAAAATTGATAGAGCTCAATGAAATTTGGCTTAGTAGAAAAAAACTGTTCAGTAGAAAAAAGTTATAGCCAAAATTATAACAAATTTTATGTGGCAACGACTTTGATTTATTGACAAGATAACAAACAGTAATTGTTTAATATTTGTGGCAAAAAAATGTTTGTAAAAAATAATAAAGTTAAAAATATAAAAAAAGTTCGAAGTTTGTTTCTCGGAACAAAATAATATATATTAATTTTTCATTTAGTTGTCATATTTAATAGAAAATATGGCAACATTCATGCCGATTAAAATTACAGATTTATTTTCAAAAAAATCGATTCAGTATCCAAAATAATATATAAATTCGTCACACACTTTTTGTGGAAAAGTGTAATGAAAGTGCTAAATTAATTTGTTGTTTTTTTTTAAGTAAAGTAGCAGGTATTATTAAAATTCCAAGTACGATCAAAAATAGATAGAATTAAAAATAATACACAATAGTATTGAAGTTTATGAGGGATCGAAAGTGGTCTTTATTTTATTTATTATTTGCATAAAAGTGGTAAAGACTACAAGTTAACTTGTTCATTAAAGGTTTAGAAATTAAGTGACCGATAATATTAAAGCGCCGTTAACATTTTACTCTTTGGTTTCTGATGTCAAAATTACACCAGGATGTATTTAATCTGGAGTAAAAGCTATTGGCAACAAACATTAAACAATTAAGGAGTTAAATTTTTTGATATGTAATCGTGATATCGTATTATCCACTCCATTCAGAAAATAAGAATCACGAAAAATAAAAGAAAATTTTCTATGGATGATAGTGAATTTAAGGATATTTTGCTTGCTTTTACAACAACTTTCATTGATCTATGATTATTTAAATTTTTTTTAAGTAATTTTTTTTATTTTTTTAACATAAAATCATTTAATACTAAAAGTAAATATTTATTTAAAAATATGTGAAGTTTAACTTTTTTCTATTTTCTAAGATTCAAACGGATTCGATTGTACAAAAACAAATTAATAGCAAATACTTTCCGTTTATTATTTTAACTAGTTATACTGGATCTAATTAAATTATTTTGAGTACGTATGTATTTTGCTTTTGATTTGAACTGCACAATCTCCGAACCAATATCTTTTGAAATAAATTTTAATATTACGAAACATAAAATAGTCTGAATTATTTTTATACCACAATTAGAAAATTATAAAATTTATCAAGAATTAAGTCTGATAAATGGGAATTTATTCTGTCATTAGAGACAATTAAAAGCTATTTTCTTTTTTATTTTAAAATTTGTTCGATTTCGATTAACTTTTATATTTAGTTTTAAATAATTAAAATATTAACATTAAAAATAATAAAATTATGAGAAAATAATTACCTGTTTCCGCCCGGGATCGAACCGGGGGCCTTCCGCGTGTTAGGCGGATGTGATAACCACTACACCACGGAAACACATAACGTAGGGGTATTTAACTTAGATTTTCCCATCTATTTGTAACAAATTTCCCATTAACTTATTAACATAATGTTTCATATAGATTATTTAAATATTTGTCGTTGCCAGAATAAAAGAATTAATGAATGAGAGGTTTAAAAATTAGATTTTATTCGCAATTGTACATAAAATTGGTGACTAATTTAGGTTGTTGGAGAAACTAAAAATGTTTGATACGCATTAATATTTTTATTTTATTTAACCCTTCACCAGCAAAAGTGTTGAAAAGGGTACATTATCTTTGTCCGTGTTCCGTGCGTAATGCTAAGAAAGAATAATCTCAGACCCTTTTATGTTATATATATTTTTGAATCAAATCAAAATCTTAGTCGATTTAGCTATGTCTCTCTGTCTGTCTGACTGTCTGTTTGTTTGCCTGTCTGAATTGAAGATAAACTGTTATTACTGAATATATGATATATACAATATATTTTGCATTACGATGTAATATAATTTGGAAGTCATTTCTACATTTTGTGTATCATATATCAATTCCATAATAATGAATTATACGTTTGAATTTAATTAATGGCAAGTAAAAATTTCAAATTCGGCTGTGCCGTTTTTTGCATGTAACAACAAATACACACCGAAAAAAGCACGTTTAAATTAAACGTGTTTATGTTTGTGATAAAATAATATTGTACATGTTAGAGTCCTTCGATATTCATATATAAAATTATATAACGATAACGAATTTACATTGATTTTTTCTGTATGTAGTATACATTATATTTAAATCTCATGAACAATTGTATACATTTTACCAATACTAAGACATGGTTAAGATTTCATAACTTCCCTACATAAAAATTGCTTACGACAATAATTTTAAAGCTGCCGAATATAATTAGTAATATATTAACGATGATATATCGCTCATAATATGTTTGTTACAACAAAATGTTTAATATAAATATTATAAAGTTATTAAAATTAAATATTATTTTAATTTTTTTAAACAACCATATTATAATTTGAAACATGGATAAATCATCACCCACAATCTAAAATATGTTTGCGCGGACTATAGTGATTGCTGACCCACAAACAAGATTTTTTCTGTATGTTATTCTTTAAGTGTCTTGACATAATTGAGCTTTAACATAATTTTGTTTTTTTATTTATACTATTTTGGTCTAAACATAGATAATTTAAAAAAAAAAATAATATAAAAAAACGAAAAAATCAGACATACATATCTTTTATTTTTTGTATAGATTGGTTTCATAAACTTGATTTCAACTAACACACGGACGGACAGGCAGACGGACATGGCTCAATCGTTTTTTCTTCTCATTCCTCCTTTGCTTCTTGATTTTTTATTAAAGAGAGGTTTTTGTAATACTCTAATACTACAAACAAGATCAACTTTAAACTGAATAAATCGCACATATTAGATTTGTATCGATTCATATAAATATGTAAAAAAGATTTAAGCATCTTTTTCTTGACTTAAACACTGCAAACAACTTATATATCTATATCTATCATATGTTTTTTATATCTTTAAAAAAATTCTTTATTATATGAGCAAAAAAGTGTGCGGGTATCTAATCATAGAAATTAAAATGTATTTAGTACTCTTTTTATATTTTTATATATATTTTGCTGGTCAATGAAGGTCGAAGCATTTCATGGTGTGCAATTTTCATAATAAAATTTTATGGATTTTTTTTATCTCTTTCAAATCAATCAATTGCTATAACAAATATTATGATTCTTTTTCGCGTTAAAGAATATAAACTAGTAAGAATGCTATATTCGGTTATGCCGAAATGAATATGAAGTAAATGCGTTATGTTTCCTACATACACACTCACACATATACAAACAAATGAATATAATATATGTTTCTTAAGTATAACACGGAACACTTTCAGAACTATAAGATATAATTAGGCGAAATTTCATTGAGCTCTATCAATTATTGTGAATGTGATCGTGCCAACAACAGACAGATAAACGGACAGATAAACGGACAGACAGACGAACATAACTAAATTGACTTTGATTTTGATTTACTGCAAGGATATAAATAAATAATGGGGTCTGAGATGATTCCATCTTAGCGTTACACAGGGAATGACAAATTTTATATACCCTCTACACCATTTATGGTAGCAGAGAGTATAAAAAGTACACAAACACGAAAAGGATTAAATGAAATAAATTAAATAATCACGCCATATTTATTTTTTGGTATAACTTGATAATTATTAATTAAACAAATAATAAAAAAAAATTTACAACAAAGATTTTTCTTCGCAGGTCTATTTTGAAAACCTAAAACCTGAACGGTAAACCGATTTTCTTGAAAATTCAATATAAGTTCTTGAAAAGAAACACTCATAGAACGTTGCATAGTGGGATAGAATCGATTTTTTTAAATGAATTTGTAAATCTGATTGTCTTTAGGATTTTGCAATAAAAGTCCAAAATTTCAAATTTGTTTTAAAAATCAAACTATTTATCAAATAAAAAAAATTGAAGTCAATGTTTCAGTTTTGAATTTTTTGACTGATTTCGTCTACGCTTATTGAACAAGATCAGGACAATACATTTGGTTTGAACTATAAGATAGCGGATATTTTTTAACTTGGCACGCGGTTAACACCTAATGTCATGCTACCAAAATTATAATGCTGTTAAGATTGTGTTAGATTTCATGCAAATCCATCTAGTTAATCACCACTGCGCATTATATGACAGTAATTTTATTTAAAAATAAATCTGATAATTACGATTCAGAATTAACTTATTTCATCTAAACAGTTCACTGAATAGAAATTACTGGCTTACAGAATTTGTTACAAAAAACTAAATTTAAAACAAATTTATATTATGTAACGAAAATTTGTTAGTAAACGAATTTTATCGTTAAATGCTATTTTGAAAAAAAATATTTATAAAAAACAAAAATATTTATTTTTGTCGTTAATAATATCATTATTTAACGATATTTTTCGGTAAACTAACTACAAATAAAAGATTGTCGTAAAATCAAAATGATAATTATAAAGTTGATAAGTTTCTTCAAATATCTAATAATTGAGATATTATTTGACAAATGGATTTTTGGCTTTTATATATTATTGTTCTAGTTCAAATAAAAAATAATAAAAAATACCTCTAAATTTTATCATAATAGCACATCGGAAAATAGGTAGCGATAAATAAGTAAATAAGAAATAAGCGAATATATCTACATCTGAATTTCGTTGCTTTTTTTCAATTTCTGTTCGGAAAAAGTGAGACTCTTCTCTTAGTCAAATATTAGCTGTTCAAAGTAAAGCAATATCATACATCGTTTTTGGTGATAATAGACCAATAAAAATAAATAAACAACTTCATCGCCATTAGATGTATTTTAAGAAGTCAGTGAAGACTTAATGTTCCTAAGAAATCGTCTCCCATGCTGTTTCGTAGGGATGCAGTAAATGCACAAAAACGGCTTTATTGACGAGATTATAGAAAAGACAGTCGGTAAATTCCTAGAAAAAGTCCACGACAAAGTGACTACTCATAAGCTTAGTAAACTAAATAGTGTCAACTCTTTTTAGACTTTGGGACAATCACCAGAAAATGCTAATTGTATAAGCAGTATGTGGTCAACACGTGAAAACTACCAATTTGAACTTACTGTCGCAAATAACCAGTAAACAGAATATTTTTTTTATTGAACCAATTAAAATATTTATATAAAGAAATCGCTGAAGTGACTTTTGTATAATAAAATTGTGAGGTTATATATATCCATAATGATTAATAATAATTAAAATGTGGTAATCCTTAACCCAGATTCCGCGCTTTGGTTCTCAAATGAATGCTATATGAGAAGGTGGATTGACTTTCATAAAATAGTCCAATCAAAAATCAAAAGTATTATTGTCGAATTTCATTAAAGTACCTTGCAATTAAAAGTTAAATATTATTAAGGTGACTTATATGGGATCTATATTCTTAATAGGATAATATTCATGAAAATAGTAGACTCAAGAAAATAAAAATAATTCGGTAGATTGTCTGATTTAAAAGTTAGTGTTTAAACTATTGCGGAAGGGATTTTATGTAGGACTAATAATATAATCAATGTGCTTAAAATTACGCTACTTGTATCGTCCCGATTTGCGTCGTTTCGATTTGTTTCTCTATTTAAGAATTGCAAAAAATCGATTTGCGTCGTTTTGATCTTTTTTGATTTTTTACTGCAGCATTGTGTATTACCATTTTAAGCACCACTGATACGTTAAGTTTTCAGATTGTTTGAAATAAGGAGGTTTCCCTTTTCATTGTTATATAAGTGCTTAGCTAAGAACAAGTGTCGCCAAAGTAATAAAACGTTTTTAGTCACAGAATAATTCAAATGTGATAAAATTACAGAAATAACAGATTTTTTTTTTGACTCACAAATTTTAGTGTATATAAAATTTTGAATATTTTAACTCTCAACTCTTTTCCTATTAATCCGATTTCGATAAGTCTAAGTATGATGAAGTACTACATATAGCTAAATGTTTTTCTTAAATTATGTCGAAATGCCATCAATTTAAATTGAAAAATTTATTAAAGTTTTTCAATAGATTTTCTTAGTTTATCTCATATTACGGTCTATAGGTCGATATGGCTGGTTTTTAATAGTAGGCTTAGGAAAACAGATACATGTATTTGAATTCTTTACGACCTGTCTCAGTCGTTTATTTATATTTTGAATTTCTTTTGTCAACAAAATCCAGATATTTATTACATTTACTACTTTCATGTTTCATTAATCGTTCAACATCAAGAAAACAGATACAATTATGAAATTGCGTGACAAATTTTTATATTTGTGTAGATGTGTGTGAACATTAGATTGACCATATTGACCTGGAAAGGAAAAAAATAAATGCAAAGAAAAGCTTCCAAAAATAAAAATATTTTGGAGTCATCCTAATGTACCCGAATTTTAAGTGGCAGATAATTTTTATTCTTTTATTGTCACAAGTTAGAAACGACACATACATACATATATATTTTATTTCGTAAGCCCTTTAAAAGCTTTTTTAACAGAAAGTTTTCATAAATTCAGATAAATTGTATGCTTAAATACCATTTAAATATAATAAAATCGTTACAAAGAAGTACACAATAGTTTTGTTTATTTAGGTAATTTAGTGAGCAATAATTAAGTGAGCAATAATTTAGTGAGCCATATCTCAATGAATTTAATATTTAATTTTGTTTGTACAATTATTTTTTTAATCTGAAAACTAATGGACTGCGTTATCCCTGGTCCTAAAATAAACAAGGAATCGGTCATGTTTATTGAAAATTTAATGTTACATAAAATTATATGTTACAAAATGTTTGACATGACATTATACGGCCAGTAAACTAGAGAAATAGCAGGAATTTTAACTGATTTTAAGAGAAAATCAATTGAAGTGAGTTTTTTTAAACTATGACCTCTAACATTGGGACATTTCCAAGAGGTGGTAAATGTTGATAAATTTTTTCGGTTCATTGCTTTTTTAATAAAATGGTCAAATGGTATAACAATAATTTAAAATTAAGAAATAAAAGATGCCAAATTCCCAAGGAATAAAATGTGTTTCAAAATTGACTTTTTCACTTTTTATGGAGAGAAATCTATAACTCTTGATAGGCTGGATAAATTTTTAAAAACTTTCGGAGCATGAATCTTATCGGGTCATGGGCGGAGCTATAAATACGTGCTCAAAAAATTGCCTTATAGACCCTTAAAAATTTTATAGTTTTTGAGTTATTTGCATTTGAAATTTCAACTTCCAAGATATTTAGTCATTTTTTTAATATATCATAAGGTATAACCGATCTTCCTGAAAATTGTTACATTTACATTAAAAACAAAATATTTATTTAATTTTACTTAAAAATTCAGGCTTTGGAATTTTATATTTTACAGATTTAGGTAAAAAATTTAAAAAACTAAGGGTCAAATGGGAGAGGGTCTAGACTAAGTCAAATAAGTTTATTTGGATACAAAATTTAATTTAAATTTTCTCTAATATTATACATAATATTAATATAATATTATTAATATTACATTAGTGTAGACACTTTTTCGGAAAAATTAAATTGTTTATACACTCTACCACAATTTTTGGTGACTATTAACTATATTAAAGGAATTATCTTAGACCTTAGTCGATTCGGGTTTGTCTGTCCGTCGTGTTCGTCTGTTTGTCTGTCTGCTGTTGGCACGCTCACATATACAATAATTGATAGAGCTCAATGTAATTTAGACTAAGTATTTGTTATTGTTCTAAGAAGTTTCTTATTTAAAACCAGATTCGCTTTAATATATTTAAAAAATAACCTCGAAGTTCAAAGGAAGAACAAATAAGAATAAAATTTTGGTGGAAAATTATGCTGAATCGGTTCCGTAGAACAATAGGTTATATCGAAAAACAGTGTTAAAAGATGTATGTATTTGTGTGTGTATTTGAGAGTATTACAATGCGTATGTACACAACATGATGTATTTACTTCACACGAATTTATATAGCCGAATATAGCATTCATTAATTTTTTGTATTGCAAAACGTTAATCTTTGGAATGAGCAAATACAATAACATCAGTTCTTTTTTTGATCAATAATTTTGCGCTTTAACTAAACTTTTGGATATAAATTGCAAAATTAACTTAAAATCTAATATTTAAAACTGAATATTCAAATGCAAACAACTCGAAAACAAAAAGATAAATAGCAAAGGCTTTGTCAAAGGTCAAAAGTACCCCACTTTGCAGAACGTAGAGCCTCCATGGGAACCCAAACATATAATGATATACACATCTGCTTAAATTATGTTAAATTTCATGCACATGCGTCCAACACATCAAAAGTTGTATTTGTTCTAACATAATTAATAAATAATATAATTTACTAATATCTTTACTAACTTGTAATCCACTAAATCAATTTTATTCTCTAATTATTATTATTATAATCGTTAATGTATATGTGTTTTGTAGAGGTCGCCGACTCAAAAGTTAATTAAGACTTAATTTCAATAGTCAAGCGGAAAAGGTTTTAAAGATGTTCGTAATATGCTCTGTATGTATTTTTATCGTATTCCTATCCACTCTTAATTTTTTCTAGTAAAGCAACTCTTTAAGAAAGAGTTTTGGACTTAATTCTCTGTTCCTCGAATATATTTTTCAGTTAAGTAGTACATTGAATCTCTCGCGGCAACTGTTCTATTTATATCATAAATAATTAGTATTTGCTTTCTTTCGGGTGAATTTCTCCTCGGTCCTGACAAAAATTTTGAGTGTGTTTAAAATTTGAACAGATAAATACACCATTTTCGTGTATTCAATTTTTTCATTATTATAATACTGAGATAAAATATGACTCTAATTCATATTAAAATAATATTTAAATCAGCAGATAATTGATTTTTATTTATTCAGTAATTTATTTTATCACATAATAACATTATTTTTCTTACTCAATTCATTTCAAATTAAGTAGCAGCAGCGTTAAAAAATAAATAAAGTATTTTTCCAAAAAAAGTTTATTAAATAATTCACAATAAAGTATAAATATACAAATTAATAAGTTTTTTGCCATTAACTCCCTAAAACTTTAATACTTTAGTTAATAGTTACTAAGTCACTCACCTCTATGATTTCACTATCAAATTACATTCAAAATATTTATACTTTTCACCAACATATGTAGAGGGTTGGAATTGGGATGAAGTAATTTTGATAAATTACTTCAAAATTTATAAAAAACAATGTCTGTTATGTTACCTTCCACCAGGAAGAGTGGTGATGAGGGCAAAAGTTTATCCAAAAATAAAATCTAAATAGCTGTAAAGGAAGATTTTGATAAGAAAGTGCAAATTAAAACTGTTGCTGGATAGGACCATTTAAAAAACTGTTATCGTCTGCTTTAATCGAAAGAAAATAATTTCATATACAAAGCAATTTGAAAATGAGCCATGCAACTTATGGAATCATCGGATTAAGCTGAGAGTATGAAGGAAGCCTACTTCATGACCATCCATCCATCCATCCATCCATGTACACCAACAATAAAATTTGGTGTCGCTGTAGTTATTGTCTGTAGCTGTATGTCCACTGCAGGAGACTAAAAACTTATCTTTTTTGATTGATTAATTGATTAAAGTTTTTATCTTAATATTTTAATGGGGAAATATTACGAATAATGAGAAAAAGTTGACATTTTAGCATGATAGTGATCCGAAACATTTAATACGGCACATGTTTTGGATTATCTTCCGGACTCTCTAGATTTAAGTCCTATCGATCATTTGTGGGAATAAATCGATCAAAGCCTATGAACGCGTAAGATGTCAAATAAAAGTGATTCGAAAGTATCAGTAATAGAAGATTAAAAAAAATGACAAAGATTTCACAATAAATTTGGTACATTCAATGCTACGAAGCCTGCCAGATCATTATTTATAATTAACAAAATCGTTTCATATCTGAAGTTCATTGCGAAGGACGTGGTCAATTTCATTTGCAAGCATATTTAACAGTTTTATTATAAGTCTAGTAAATTAAATACATGACTCCTAAAATCTATTGACTGTATGGAAATGCTAACCGACTATAAATTTCTTGATTTTATATTTCGAGTTCCATATTTAATTTTTAACATAATGTTGACCCTCGTATTAACTAATTACTTTTTTGTTGAAGTTTTAATTTAGAAATTCTATTTACAATTTAATGTTAATTGTTAAAGTTATCCGAAAAGTTTTTTGTTTTCAAATTGTAAAAGGTTATGGCCACTTCCAAATACAAGAAAGTAATAGACGATCAATGTTGACATTTAAATTAGCTTACGAAATATTTTGAGTTTCATATTGTGGGAGTGAAAATTATATGCTTCACAAAATTTTATTTAAATAAATGAGTTGCCTCAGTGTTACATGAACATGGATATATAGTCATCTTCATGGACTTTTCAAAAAAGACTTTTGAAATAAAATTGAATAAAAATGTTTATTCTCAGGCCCAGAATAACTGTCGGAATTCAGAAATTTTATAACTTTACCACATTATGTTTTGTTGCCCTAAGCAATTTCCTTTATATTTTAAAGTTTTCTTTTTTGGGCGGTTTGATCTATAGATCTCATATTTATAGGGGGCATTGGAAATAATATTACAATATTAAAGTTCAAATTTTGGAACATATAAGTAAAAGTAAAATATATAAGATTCTTCATCACCAAAAAACTTTACAAAACTAGAAAGGATGTATAGTCGGTCAAGCCCACCTAATATCCTACAACACGTCGTTGTTTAAAAATTGTAGTTTCAAGAAATTAATGAACGACCTTCGTATAATTTTTTTTCTGATTTAATACAGTACATTATTGTGACACTAAGATTTATGTTAAATTTATGCGTTTTAAAATAAATTTTTCTGGGGGGCTTATATGGGAACTACAAGAAATTATGATCTACACCACCGAATGTGTGATTAGGGTATTATGCCTGTCCTGCTGGATGTCCATATCAACGTTGTGAGCAGTCCATAGGACAAAGCATATAGAATACAGGTGCCTCATATACAAATGTTCTTCCTGGAATGGGTTTTATTGTCATAAAATCCCTAAATATAAAGTAATTTAAACAAAATTTGGCACAAGTAAGTCTTACAATATTCTGAAATGATGCGCCAAAATATGGCTGTCGGTGTATTATTTCTCATATCCCATACAAACCCCCTTTCAAACATCACATTAAAGGGTAAAACTCTTACATATACGTTGGTATTATAGTAATAATTAGTAAAGTTGAAATAAATGTAAGAAAAAATCAATCTTATATAAACCTCCCAGAAAAATTAATTTTAAATTGAATAAATTTAAATCTTAGTGTCACAAAACGTACTACACACTTAAGAATAAATCAGAAAATTAAATTATACGAGGATAGTTCATTAATTTTTCGTAACTACCATTTAAAACCGATTTTTCGTAACTACCATTTTAAACCGATGATGTGGTGTAGGGTATTAGATAGTCGGACTTGATCGACTATACATTCTTACTTTTTTTGTGAATTCATTCATTTTGAATAAAAGTGATATTATTTTTAAATGTCGTGTGCTACGAAATTTTTTCAACTCTCTTACGTAAAAAGTTTTAATTCATTTCTGGTTTTTGTTTTTTACATCAATTCATAAATTTGAGATAATATACATTTGTGGTCAAGTTTTTAACATCATCGCCACCTTATGCACGACAATCCACCTAAAATGATTTCTTTATATCATGCACCATGGACGGTTAGATTATTATGCGTTTGTAAAGATGTTGGTAACTTCTTAGGACGAGTTGGTCTTCAGCTCATGAAGCCCTTAGATATAAATTTTTTTTAAACAAGTTTTTACACGGTGCGTTTTGCTGTAAAAGAATCCCCTTAGTCCAATACTTCGAAAATTTTTTCATAATCGCCACGTGTATTTTATGTATTTTATATAGTTGAATATAGGAAGAATCTACCTCTGACCCAGTCCGTTTTAAAATAATAATACTTTTTCCATTTCGCTCACGTAAAAGTGTTTCATAATAAATGTTCGGGTCTAAATTTAAGAATTCTAGCTGTAAACATGCACTGTATAAGGGCTACATCTCACCTTGATCCTAGCCATTGCAATTTTTTCCCAGATCATATCCATGTCACATTTTGTTCAGTAAGACCATTTTTTGAGAAAGCATTTACAAATCTTAAAACTCTTACTTCAATAATTTTTTAGATATTCGATAATAAATATTTGTTATCTTCTATTTCTCATCCGGCCTTCATTTTATTTCGTAAAACAGTTCTTTGTGAAAGTGATTTAGATCAAATTTTAAAACTTTAGCTTTAATATTTTTTTAGATAAACTATACTTAATATTTTTATAGGACCTACCTCCCCCTGTGATCATATTCGTCCCATAAAACAATTATTTCAGAAAGTGGTTTGGTTCATAACTCTTTAGATATTTGGCAATAAATATTTTGTATTGAAGGGTACCTCTCCGCCTGATCCTATCGAAATTGTTTATAGTTTATGTGAATTATTTTATTAAAGTTTCAATAAAATACGTTCCTGTAGCTTAACTATCTATAAGTCCCAAGCAAGGAAGCAAACACTGATTAATTTTCATATATATTTTAAATTTACTACCGTTACCTGCCAAATTATTGGGTTCACAGATCTTTTGAGAAAAACTATTTCCAAAAATTATTTTAGATTTATACAGACACAAAATTCTGTAGCAAATATTTGCGAGAGTCAGTACATTATTTCCTATAATTTCATAAAACCAACAATTTCGAATATCACATATCATATCATATCATAAATTTCTCAAAAAAGTGATTATCATGATACCGTTATAAATAAACGTGTTCATACAAGCAGAAATCATGGATTCATTTTCAACGACGATCAGTCCATAATTTTAATTTTTTTCATTAAAAATATATTAAGGACTTAAATTATCCAGAATATATGGATAATTTTAATTTTATTCCAATGTTACTGGTTCCACTTATTATTTAAAAAAAATGTGACACTTACTCATTCTGACATTAATATTTTTTTCGTATTTATAAGAAAAATGTTTAAATATAAAAATAAAAATAAAACGGAATATAAAAAGGAAATAAAATGTCTAAGGAAACGACGACAACAACAAACATTCATTTACCTATATTGTTTAAAAGTAAAGTAGAATTTATCCGCCGTAATTATCGAGCTCACTCACACCCAATAGCTACAAGTTGTGAAAGTCATAACAAACGCTCATGGTTGTGGATTAACAGTAGAATTTCGAATATACGAATTACATAAAATTTAATTTGTGACACAAGGAAATTCCTCTTAAGATTTAATAATAACATTTCTATAAAGTACATTTTAACATTATTCTCTGAAGTAATATAATGATAAAAAGGAAGTAAATATGTTATATTCGGCTATTCCGAATCTTTAACACCGTCCACCCCGATCAATTTGAAAATAATTTTAGAAACACTTTTATTAAAAAATGGCAGCAGTAGTTCCAGAAATTAATTTTTAATACTTATAATTAACGGTAAATACTATTACTATATTCCTTGACCAAAACATTGTGTGACTAAAAGTAAAGAAAAGTTTCAGTGATCTTTTAAACTATGTGTCTGTATAGTTGTTTCATGAAATTCTCTATCACAATTTCAGAAACATGTATTTAAAATTTTTGCTTCTAAGGAGTATCATTCGCTGGTGCCTTATCCTAAAATAAAATGGTCTATAATATTATTCTATTAATGTTCATCCATATCTCAAATATCATTAAATATGAGATAACAGTTTTAGAGATACACTATTTTCGCTTAATTGTGATTGTCTTGAATATTTTTTAGTAATAAGGCTTTTTCGACGAGCCAAATTTCATGAAATAAGCTTAAAAAGTTCCAAAGATATGTAAAATATTATAAAAGTTTCGTTTTGGTATCCGCACTGGCCTGTGCCCTATTGTGCATAATAATATACCGTTAAAGCACTGTTCACATGATAAATCATTAACAGATTTATGACAATTTAATAAATCATAATTCATGTTTTAAATTTTCAGTTTGTTTCAGATAACTCTTCTATTGAACGGATTTTGGAATTTTTATAGGACAATATCAAATACTTAGACTTAATTTTACTGAGCACTTTTAATTATTGTCGATGTAAGCATGAAAACAACTGACAGACGGATAAAGCTTAATCGTTTCAGTTTTTATTTGATGCACGATTATATCTACTTAAATGACTCCTTGACAAACCTAATAAAACTTCTTTTTCCTCTTGTTATGGTGGATGTAAGGTAAAGGGTAGGGTCAGAAAGAATGGTATCCTCACACAAAGCAAATTTTTTAATTGTCAAATTCCAATTCCTTTCACAAGGAGCAATTTTGATCTACAAAATGTTGGCAGGATAGGATAAGAGGAAGAGATAGTTCTCATATAAAGAAAATTTAATGGATGGAAAAAATCAAGGCAGAAGTACCCTTCATATAATGCAAACATTAATTATAAATTATCTGCAGAACTTTTATTTAGAGTTAAAAAAATATATATTCAAAACACTTTGTTTAAGAATTGATTTGTGATAGATAGGCAGATGGGACCATGGGGCTCCTTTTTTACAACGCGAAATACCATATAAATATAGACCGCTGAATAGCTAAAGAACTATTTTATCTGGAGTTTCCAAATTTTGTCACTTTTCTATGAAACTGGAAAAAAATTATACAGAACAAAGTTAGGGGGAGATGTGTCCTCCATTTAAAGCAAATATAAGTAATCGAATATCTGAAAAACGTAAACTGTGAAAATCTTTCAATTTGATAAAATCTCCATTGTATTTGTATATATTTTATGCCTCGGATTAATTAAAAAAAAATAGATTCAATTAGAATAGAGACAATGTCCCATTTCACTCTAATTTTAGGTTATTTATGGTGTTTAAATTCAGAGATTACAGTGGCCAATTCAAGACTTGGATTCCATTAATTGATAACTAATAATTGACCAACTTTGAAAAATACTCCGGCCCATTGTCATACTTCAAACCTCCATCGAATTTATATTTGTCTTCTGCTTTTGAATCTAATACCTGAATTTTTTGAAACATAGAAAATCGCTTGTTGGGGGACTTCAAATGCTAACACAATTCGACGATGATTCCGGCCCATTGTCATACTTCAAACCTCCATCGAATTTATATTTGTCTTCTGCTTTTGAATCTAATACCTGAATTTTTTGAAACATAGAAAATCGCTTGTTGGGGGACTTCAAATGCTAACACAATTCGACGATGATTCTAATAAGGCTTCTAATATCTAATTTTCAAAATTTTTCGGCACACAAAGCCATAATCACCCTTCTTGAATCACACAAACCATAGCTATCAAGTTTTTTGGGTTTGGTAAAAGTTGGCCATGACCTTCTACTAACAATCGATAACTTATTCACTTAAAAATAATGAAATTTTGCACTTCGATACTCTTAAAAGCATGGATTAATTATTAACTTCAATACTTCAGAGAATTCCATTTTAGATACTCAAGTCGATAATAAATTTATAATCAGCTGCCACGAATGAAAATATATTATTTTGTATATTAGAGTTTCACCTGTGTTCCTTGAAATTTGTTTTTTTATTATAAGCGGTATTCGTGTCGTCTAAAAGTGTGTTAAATAGTATTCAAAATATTATTTTATATATTTTTTTAGTTGCTTCATTTTCTTCCCTCAGTTATTTTTTTTTTTTTTTTGGTTTATTTTTTATACAAATTACGTTTTCAGTCATAATTTAGTCCTTTAACCGTGTTAATGTCCTGCATTGTTTAACGTTTATAAAATGAAATATTTGATTGAAATAAAACACAAATAAAAAAGAAAACGAAGTTGTGAATAATAAATGAATAATTAATATTAATATGAATATTAAAAAATAATAATTTTTTAATACTGCAAATTGATTTTCTGATTCTAAAAGCAAAACAAAAAAAAAACTGCTGAATGTTTTAAGTTGACGATAAAGAGATTTATAAATATATATTTTTGATTATAACAATAATTTTATTTATTTAATTTCCCATTGTCGCTATAAACGTCGCTTTGACAAGTGATTTAAATAACAATAATAATTTACATAGAACTAAAAAAATAGTGAATCAAGAATTGAAACTGGAAAAAGCTGTGAATGTATTTAAGATTTCGATGGAAACTTATAATTTTAATAACTTGTAAGTAGAATATTTTCGATAAATTTATTTCAATAAAATGAATTTTGTATAAAATTTAAATTTGATCTAAACATTATATAGTGCACAGTGTGTCAAAATCGATTTTAAAACTTAATACAAAGAAATACAATATTTTACAACAAAAGTTGAACTCGTCCATGAATGAAAAAAATATGAAGATTCCCACATTTTTTATAAGGAAATATTCACATTCCCAATTAAAAAATATATATAAATATATAATCTGGTAAGGTAAATTAGAAATGAATCCAGCATTTGGATTTTGAAACATAACGAAAGAATTGATAGTGTTTTCTTTGAAATTTTCAAATTTAATTAACAGCTTTCCCGATAAGATACATTTACAAAACAATAAAAATAGTAAACTCCGGAACAAAATGGTTATTTCATCAATATTTTTTAGAAGTTTGTATGGAACCAGGTATATATTTGAAAAATTTAAGAACCTACATTAAGCCCGCCGCTTAAAAAAAAATAAAAAATGACAAGGTAAAAAATGGGTTACAATTTATGAAACTATAAGATAAGATTTAAAAGGACTATTTATATATAATTAACATTATGTTTAAAACTCAACATTCGCACAGTGGTCTCACTTTTTTTGAAAATAATTCTGTAACTTTAGAACTATTGAATATTTTTTAACGAAACATTCCTGAGGTTTTTTAAATTGATTTCAAGAAGTTCTGGGGTCGGGAAGTGGATTCCTAAAGTTGGTCACCTCGGATAAAAATCCCCAAAATTGTTCTGTGATTTGACTGAAAATTTTATAAACGTTTATCTTCTATAATTCTCCAAAAATACGCTTATATGTGCGGAATATATCTTATAGTTTAAGAGATATTTATTTCGAAGTAAAATGTTGACCCATTTTTGGAGAGCTATTTAGAGTTTTTCCTTTTTTTCTTGTTATTTGTTTTTGGAGCACGATAATGCTCCAAAAACAAATAACATGACGCTTTAAAAATAAACGGGAGCTGAAAACTGCTAAAATAAGAGGTGGAATATATGTCAATATCCATTCTAACGAATCTAATACAAATTATGCCCAAAAGGTAGACAGAAGTAGAAGTAAAAAATATCATAAGAAATATTAAAAGTTGCTTAGGTTCTGAACATCGATTTTTACAATTAAAATGTGAACTATAGTTGTAATTTTTAAATTATAGACACATTATGAAAATATTTAACTTTTTTTAAAGAGCACAGAGAACAAGAAAATTAGTCATTACTGGGAAAAGGTGGCCTAGTAAACAAACAATACTGTAAGTCATGATATTAAAATCAACCACGAACTGCTTTGGGATTATTTTTGTCATTTAAATTTTATAAAATTGTAAAAAAAAATTCTTTCATGACACTATTTTAAATATTTATACAAAAAAATTTTCATGCATTTTGGAAAAAATAATTAAAGAGCTCTAAATTTCAGTACTTTCTTTCATGGACAAGGACATTAATATTCTTCGTGTCATTGCTAATACACTAGAGCCTCGACTTGCTTCGGTTATGGAGACCGTAGAAAAAATATCCACCAAAACAAAACTTTTGTATTTTTGATAAAAAATAACCAATAATCCAACCGTTGTTGGCTTCTAAATCAACAGAAATGCAGTATTTTCCTTAAGGCCAGAATAAATAGAAAGAGCTTTATTATTTAATACGTCCTTGCTCAGTGGCATTCATCGCTTATTTTAATGATGTCGAACAGCAAGGCCAGCAAGGGAGAGAGGCAAATTCCGGCATGAAGATGGCAGCAGCAAAAACGGGAACAGCGAAGTGGAGCCGAAGATCCAGCAGCCAACAGTTCTAAAACTGCCAACAATCGTATGCCTATCCACAAACCGGGGACAGACAACAGCAACACAAGGAGCACGAGCACACGACAGGGAGACCCACGAGGGGTGATCACATATTGGGGTTGCCTCCACTATTGACTCTATTTCTCCTAACAAAAACTGGACGAGCAAAGTCGCCCAATCTCACTAACGTTCGATCGTCCTCTAAGGCCCTACTATAATCAAACCCGCCCGAGTATGAGTTATTCCCTTACTATCTAAGTTCCTAATGTCACTATAGTAAGAACACACCGTAAAGATGTGCTCAACAGTCTCGTCTCCCATCCCGCACCCACATTCCGGAGAGTCGGACAGACCCCTTTTATGCAAAAATGCATAAAGTGAGCCATATCTCGTAAGTAAAAATCCCAGGCTCAGGCCGAAGCCAAAGTCTGGACGTCGACGTACGAAGTCCGCGTCACGTATGAATTCATACGTCACCCTACCCTTGTCTGCATGGGTCCATCGGGTCCGCCACCTTGAAACAAGGCACTCATCTAAGAGTGTCTTTATTTCCCTACGCTCCAAGTTCACCAAGTCATCCGCAGAAATCCAATCATGCACTAGAAGTGGTAGTCCCTTCTTGACCTTAAAAGTGATAGCACGTCGTATCACTTCCAAGTCAAGGGGTGCTACACCTAACAGAACCTGAAGAACACCCGTCGAAACGGTTCTACACACTGGCATACACGCTAACATAGCTACTCTCTGAACTGACAAGACCTTGTTTCTGCCAACAACAGACATAACTGTTTCGTACCAGACGGGGGCACCAAACGTTGCACAGGCAACGAAAAGACCTCCATATATGGTACGAACAGCACGTCTGCTTAGGCCCCAGTCACTTCTATGGATGTGCCTAATCTTACCTTCTACGGCAGTCAGCTTGTCCCTTACGAGAGGAAAATGAACCAAGAAGTTCAACCTCTCGCCCACCGTTATGCCAAGATATTTGACCTGGGTCGCATATCTGAGACTAACGTTGCCAGACCGAATGAGTGGGGGACGACCATGAGATAACCTGACCTTGAGCAGCATCATCTCAGTTTTGTCCATCGCCACTTCGACGCCTGAACGATCGCCCCACTCACATACATCATCTCAAGTTCAGCACGAGACTGACCCTCGACTAAAATGAGCAGATCATCCGCATATGCGCACACCTTGAACGAACGTGCAAATATGGATAATGGACAATAATATTGTGCTCGGACAAATGGTTTGGACACGAAAAGACAGATGGACGAACAAAGGTAAATGTTCCTGCTTATGTACTCTTACGCCACTTGTGGTGTATAATAATTATTCTTGCTTTTTATTTTTTTCAGTTCCTTGTTTGCACTTGTTTAATATAATCTAATTCCAAAAACACAATCAGAGCAAGAAATAAAATTAATGGAAATTTGCTTCCATTAATGAAATTTCATGAAAGTGCTTAACTCAAGTTTCTAAACTTATTAAACGTCAAAAGTTACACTCCTCCAACTATTAACAAATTAAAACTCTATTCATGTACTGCCCTGCAGTTCTTAGGATCTAACCGTGTATTTCCAAAGTGACTATGACTAAAGGAAACCAACCTTTTGTTTCTAATGAATCCCAGTTTTTATTTACTTCAATATAGACTTTTGTTGGAGGTAAACGGATGGCTTTACATCAAACTGCTAGACATTTTGGATGGACATACATTATTCTTATTTGGAACATTAATTAATCATTAGTTATTGGTCATTACTGTTCGAATCGCTCATATTTGAATACTATTAAATATTAATTCAAATGTCCAAATTGTCCATTATTTAATAAAAAATTACATGTATTTTATTTATTCGTTATTGTTTATTCGGTTGTTTTTTGTCACATTGACGTTCATCAAATGAGTAAATCATTTGTTAATGTTTCTGGAATTAGAACAACAATTTACTTAAACTGTTAAAATAACTGTATTCGTTTAATAATTACAATTAAGCATACATCGTTAGTGACATTGAATTCTAAAAAAAACCTATCAAATAAGTAAAACAGGTAACAAAATTATAGTCAGTGAAATAGGATTATGTTACCCTGTATGTTTTGTTAAGGTTTCACAGGGGGTTCAAAATTATGTTTATGGAAATAATTCTGCATCTCTTGAACCGATGCAGATATCTTGAAGTAATTTCAATTTGAGATATCTATGAAAACGTTAGAGCGTGAAGATTCGCAATTCGTTAAAAAAGAAAATTCATGAAATGATTTTTGGCGCCAAAAAATTAAGAAGAATTTAAATTTATTTTTTTGTAAAGAAATAAAATTTAAACAAATAAAGTGAAATTTAAAAATATCTTAACTTCATATGTGAATGTATTTTTAATTTTTTTTAGAAAAAATATTTTTTGAAACACTGTGAGTTTTCAAAAGTTCGACTTAAAGTTCTTTAAAACATTAAGCCCGATCACATATCGCTAAATTTTCTTAGAAAGTGTGTCAAAATTCAAAGGTATATTTATTTACACAAATTCATAATACGACCCATAATACTACCCAGTTGTAGGGTATAATAGAACAATGTTCGCATAAAGTCAATATCACACATTCACAAATTATACTCATATATTTACTTACATGTGTAAGTAAATAACATGAAGACAAACATATTTATTTCCTCTGGGACTCACAAGCCTCTTAACACTTTTCAAGGTTATTCCTTAACCTCTGATATAGAAAAATTGGTTCTGCAAGTAGAGAAAAAACATAGTTGCGGTAACAATAATTTCATGAATTTCGGAATATATATGTGTAATTAAAATTCTTTTAGCTTATAAGACCATAAACATTTTACTATTATTAACTCACTTTAATATATGTAACGAAAATAATGCTGAGTCGAACGGTATATATAAAGGTGGATGCAACGTCTTTTTTAAATGTTACACACATCACCACAAACGCATAATACCTCAACCTCCTACGGTGGTGTAGGGAATAATTAATATAGACGATCCTGACACATACTCATGTAATTGGCTCAATTTGAGATCAAGGATATTCTGATGC
The DNA here is from genome assembly GCA_004302925.2 of Cochliomyia hominivorax. Taxonomy (NCBI): domain Eukaryota; kingdom Metazoa; phylum Arthropoda; class Insecta; order Diptera; family Calliphoridae; genus Cochliomyia; species Cochliomyia hominivorax. The sequence goes on from PYHX02000494.1 coordinate 33,305,588, forward strand.
CAAAACGATATTTCGGCGGTCATTTTGGCAGTATTTTATGCTGTTTTAAAATCCAAAATTTGTTTTGTTCAAGAATTAGTAACGATGTTTTTTCTTTAATGGATGAAAAAATGAATGAAGATTACATGAAGAAGTAATGAAGAAGCAATTACGAAGACAGAATACCTCTGTTGGACTGGTTGTTTTGCAGTCCGGACTTAAACCTAATGGAGTAGTTGAGGAAATAAATTGTCCATGAATTTTATTCAAATAGTGCCCAAAACTAAAAATAAAAACAAGTGTGGGGGAATTAATACCGATTTTCTTTCGATTAGTAGAATCAAGGCCAGACTATATTTTTGAGGTAATCCGCAACAAAGTATCATCCACCCATTATTAATAATGCTATAGAGACTAATAAACTCAAGTGCGTATACAGAAAAATGCTTTTAAAAATATCAGTTAAACACTTAAATTATGTTAAATTTAAGTTAGCAATATTTTAAATGGAGTCTAAGTTGGTTTCATAAAAATATAATTTCCCCACTAAATATTTTCTTGTTTAGTCTTTTTTCTTGGAATTCTTTAACAAGTAAGAATGCTATATACGACTATACCCTACACCACAAAAACCTAAGAAATAAATACATTATGTTTCGTTCATGTACATTACACACACATACACAGACACATATACACTCAGAAACGCATACATTATATGAAAGTACATTTTATATAAAAGAAACCTTCTTGAGTCATAATGAACCGATTTTAATAATTTTTGAAAAAGAACGAGGTATATTTTTTTATTCTAATTTGTCTTCTTTTGATTTGATAATTTTACGAAAGTTCTTTGCATTAATTTAGGGGTTGTCTCAGATATCGGTCTATATCTCTTAACATACTGAACTGATTTTGCAGGTTTTAAATTTCTCAGGACAATATCAAATAATTAGGTAAAATTTCATTTAGATATGTCAATTATTAGGGATGTGAGCGTACCAACATATATACATTATGGGGTCTTAGATGATTCCTTCTTAACGTTACACACGGAATGACAAAGTTAATATACTCTCTTCACCACTTGTGGTGATATAAAAAAGTTGTATGTGTTTATAGGAATATACACCAGTGCATTTAAATCCAGCCAGCTTACTGTGCGTTCGGATATAAGACATTTTTATCGCATTGATTTTGAGAACGAAACACTGTATTCAGTTTACAACGATTATTCCAGTCTACTTTGTTGTAATAATTTTCCACTACTACAACACTCTCATTGTAATTATATTGCGCACAGTTTCTGTTAACATTCGCAAAATGGTAAAACAAAACAAAAACAAATTTCATTCATGAAAAGACAAAAACATTGCAAAAACGTTTTTTTTAAGTGAATCTGTCAAATGAAAGTTAAACACAAAAGCAAACAAACAAAAATCAAATAAAAAATATAAACAAAACAAATAGTTAACGAGTTGTAGTCGTTGTCTGCTGTTGTTTTTTGTTTTTGTCTTTATTTTCTTTCATACGTTTTATATTTGTTTATTGTAAATAATCATGTTACAATTATGATTGTGTTGATACTTTGTTGTTATTTCTTCTGAACGAAAGAGTGAGGAATAACAAGTAGTAATGCTATGATCAGCTATGCCGAATCTTCAATACCCTCCACCACAGATATGTGTGAAGTAAATACGTAATATTTCGTACATACACACTAGGGATGGTAAATGGGAATGGTTTTCTCAAATCCCAGGATTCGGGATTTTAAAAATCAAATCCGAGTATTGCGGGATTTTTCGGGTTTTCGGTATTTTGCGGGATCTAACACCGGAACGAAATGGATTAATAAGTATCCACATTCTGTTAATATTTTTGTTAAATGGGGTAAAGTTCTATATATTTATGATATTAAAATATACTTAAAGTGATAACATTATTCGCGTTTCCCGAAAAATTTGGTTTAAATAAGTAACGAAAGATCCCGGTATTCATTTTTTTGGAATCCCGGCATTCGGGATTTTTTTTATCCCTAAAAATCTCGCGATTTTCTGGTTGGGGATTAAGGGATATATATTGATATCCTGATGCAAACTCACACATACACTCAAAATTGTATAGAATATTTAAAAGTTTTATAATAAGTTTATTTTTTGGCTATAACTTTTTTATACTTCACCGATTTAGGTGCTTTTTGGAGTGGTAATGAAATAAATATAACTTAATTTTTTGGCAAAATCTCATTCCAATTTTTCGAATTATTATTGACAATTTTACAAAAGTTCCTCGCTTGAAGTTTGAGGTTGCCTCTTATATCTTTCGATGTCTTTTAATATACTAAACCGATTTAGTTAGTTTTTAATAGGAAACTTCTCAGGGCTATAACAAATACTTAGGTCAAATTTAATTGTGATTTGTCAATTATTGTGGATGTGAGCATGCTAACAATAGACAGACGACTCTGGTTTTGATTTGATGCAAGAATGTATATACATTGTGGTGTCTGAGATGATTCCCTCTTAGTTTTACATAGGGAATGAGAAAGTTAGTATACTCCCTTCACCAATTGTGGTGATGGAGGGTATAAAATGATGAATGAATGAATTAATAAATGAACGAATAACGAACGCGCTTTAACAACTTTACAGCACAAGTTTACAATTTTTAATTATTTGTAATTTTTTACAAGAGTTTTTTTTTCATTCAGTTGGTTTTAATTCGCGTTTGCGTGCAGATGCACTTTTTTATTTTTTGCATATAAAACATATAAAAATAAAATAAATAAAACAAGAAATAATTAAATAAATAAATGTGGTGTCGAAAATAACATAATTTATTTAAAATCAAAGTTAAATTTGTAACAAAGTGAATTTCAATTGCTTAGAAAGTGAAATGACATAATAATAAATATTAGAAAGAAAAACAACAAAAATATAATAACTGACAACAAATTTAAATAAAATCTATACACGTTCAAATTTTTTTGGGGCCAATCAATAGATACGTATTTGAGTTATATATATGTATGTATATATAACGGTTATTCAAATATTTGCAGAAAATCATTTGATTTTTATACATCGTTTGTGTCGTTTTGTTAAATTTACCACAATATTTAAAGAAAAGAAAAAATAATAATAAAAATAATAATAAAATAAACCTAAAAAAGGTAAGAATTGAATTTTCAATATTTCATTGTCATTTTCTTTCAACATTCAACTAAGAAAAATAAAAATGTTTCACACTTTTGTTCTTCTGTTGCCCTTTTGTATTTAAATTTCTTGGTCTGTGTCAGATTTTATTCAGTGTCATGCAATTTGGTTTAAAATAAGTTTATAATTTTGTTTTATTATGAATTTTAAAATTATCGTAATTTTTATAAAGAATAATTCGAATTCAATTAATATTTTACGAGAGTTTTGATAACATTTTTAAGTCAAGCTTCGTGAAACTAGAGAATACATTGAATAAAATATGTATTCAGTTATTTTCACATCTGGTAGTTTTTCTTTTAATGGACCCATGAATGAACTATATTGAAACTTTTTCTAACTCTAACGGAAATATTTTTAACGCATGGTCGAGAATTAATATAAGCTTTCATATCATATCTTAAGGAAACCGATTCGGACTAAATTTCCAAACTTTTGTTTCAGTAATAAAATTTACAACTAAATATAACGAAAAAGGGTGTAGAATTAAAAAAAGTAGGTTATATATCAGCCAACGAAGCCCTTATTCTTCATAACGAAAAGTTTCTTTAATATTTCGTAAATTCTTCAAATTGACGGAAACTTGTCAATAAAAATTACACAAATTGAATAATACATTATTCATATTGACAAAAATAAATTCTTTATATTGATGAATATTATTCATTTTAAATATCATATTTAAATTTCCGAAATTTTGGTTGAAGTGAGGAAAGAATTACATTAAATTGTTATAATAAATTAATACATAAAATATTAATGGCCAAGGGAAGGAATACTCCCCATAAAAGCAAATATTGATTATAGAATATCTAAAGATCTTTAACAACGAGAATTTTTAAATTTGGTCCCAATGAATTTTTCAAGTAACAGATTTACTGGACAAAATGGTAGACTGATAGATTCTGGGTAGAAGTAGCCAAAATATTATTTATCGAATTTAATCCTTGAAATTTCTTTTGCGATATAGGACTAGGGAGAATTTTTGTGCAGCAAAGCAAAGCGGGTAAAAGCTAGTTTTGTCAATAGAACGGTTATTATTTACGATGAAAAGTTGATCAGCTGATCTTCCATTGCATTTTCATGAATTTATGCAAAATATTTCTTTTAGAGATGGGTTGCCAAAATCGAACTGGAAACTTAACTTTCCATAAGTCCTAAATTAACCAGCAAAATATAAACAATGAAACGATCTACAAGTTGTGATGAGAGTTTATTAAGTTTGTCATTCTGTGTTTAACACCAAGAAGGAATCATCTAACACCCCAAAAAGTATACATATAAAGTTTTACATCAAACCAAAAACTGATTTGATTTTACTATGTCCGTCCGTATGTCTGTCTGATGTTAGCATTTGGTACAATTATTTCTAAATGTATCGTGGTGGAGGGTATTAAAGATTCGGCAAAGACGAATATAGCGTTCTTACTTCTTTCGTTTATATCAAATAAACTGTCTTTTTGTAATAAAAAACTTAGAAAAAACTTTAAAACGTTCTTATCGGGGAGTGAAAAATCGATACATTTTTTCACATCAGAAAAAAAGTAAATAAGGTATATTTTAAACCAACTGGATGTATTTTTGTAGATTGTATCTCACAATACTGCATCAAACAAATACTAATGCATAAATACCATGATGGAGTAAAAAGGTGTGGACACAAGAACATATGATTGTTATTTTCTTTCGTAGCAAATAGTACGTTGATCAGCTGATTTTCTTTGTCTCATATCTACCGCCATATTGGCTACTTAATATTTCTTAACTTTTATAAATTATGTAAACATATTTTTATTTTTTATTATTTTTTTTTTTGTGATTTTGTGATGGACGTAAATGTAAATTTCCAATGTATTTTGTTACTCTGATCAAATTGAAAGAATTTTAAAAATCAAAATGTAGAAAAGAATTATTAAAATATTTAAAAAATATAAACAAATTTTAATAAACTAAAAAAGTATTTTTTCACAAATAATTTTTATATAAAAACTAATGCAACAAGCATTTCCTTCAATCCTACATTATTATATAATATCATTTGATTTTGTGAAGCAAATTCCTAAAAAGATTATATCTTATATTATAATTTCTTATTTTGTGAATACCACAATACCCTTTGTATACCACAATCGAATAATTGGATGGTGATGATGAACTTCATAAGAAGTGAGATAGAAGTATTCTCAACAAACATATATTTTAATAAAAACGAAACCACTGAACTAACAATATTTGATTAAAATTATCATCGCAGTCTACAAACAAATTGAAGTGATGAAAATTTAAATCTTTTTCGGAAATATATTCAATTACGTTTTTATAGTACTTTCTGTCAATATGCTCGAACAGGTAGTCCTTCACAAATTAATGTCTACCACACTTTTGGACACTTTTTTGTTCTCTTCAATTCTCTTTTAACTAAAGTCCAATATCTCTCTCCACTGACCTTAGTTCTGGATGGTTTGGAGAAATTGTCTCTCTTGGTACAAATATCACATTGTTGTTCTTGTAGCACTCAAGGGATTGTTTAGCATAGTAACGGAATGTGGGGATACGTTATGAAGTCTTATAAAGGAAAGCAGCCTTTTTGTAAACATTCCTTGATGTAAATCTAATCGGTGTTTTAAGAGTCCGTTGTAACAAATGATTGGCTTCTTTTTCCACAAGTGCATATTGCTTGCCATGCCAAGAAGTTTTTGCAATTTTTGGGTTCTGTACATTCCCTCGAGCATCAGCAACATCAATTTTTGACCAATAAGTTTCAAACCAGTTCGACCAGTTCATATGTTTTCCCACCCATTATGCAAATTTCGGTGCTCTATTTATGACCTATAAATTTTAAGCAGCGTTCCTGTTAAGAACGCCTTATATGCTTTAAAACCTTACCGTCCGAACACTGAGCTAATCGGTCTGCTTTCTCACCGGGTGTGTTGGTACCTCTTTTGAAAATGCTTTCTATTTTTTCTCCCGTTAGTGTTCAATAACATTGGAAACAGTTTGAACGCAGATTTTTGAATTCTTGGGCAATTTTTTTGCAGAATAATATTAGTCTATAAATTATATACAGTTAACCGATATCACTGGGTTTAATAACAAACCATATGACCAACTTTTGTTGAATTCGGACGAATTGTTTAGGCTTGAGAATTGAGAAGAAGATATAGCAAAATCAGCTCATTATTAGATTATATGGAAAATTATATAATATATACTTTATAGGTGTGTAACACCAAGAAGGAATTATCCACCTTCTTGGTGGGGTATTATATACCCCATTCAACACATGAGGTGATATTATCTTTATAAAATCTTTCAAGTTACTCGCGTCAAAAAAAAACTACAAATTGTGATTACGGTAATTTTTGCATAAAATTATTAATAAACATTAAAAAATATATTCTATTTGAATTCTATATTTTTTATTATTCTATGTAATTAATAAAGTTTCTGGATAAAACAGTTCTGGAAATTTTATTTGATGTAAATTTTACGTTTTTAAAAAAACTTGATATTAATAAAAATATAGACAAAAAAAGATTTTCCCATACCGGGAATCGAACCCGGGCCTTCTGGGTGAAAGCCAGATATCCTAGCCACTAGACCATATGGGATATGTGTTTCATAGTTGACAGTTTGCATATAAAGTAACTTCTTTTAGAAATTAATTTATGTATACAATTTTAATATTTTCAGAAATAATTATTCGCCTTAAAGTGTTAAACTGAAATTCTTTACACAAACAGAAATTAACAGTTATAAAATAATAATAAAAAAACTTTATAATTAATTCATCTAATGTAATAATGAACGTTATTTTTATATTTTATTAAGAAAAAACTAAAAACAACTATGTGCAAGCAAACCTCCCCCGACGGGGTATCGAACCGCTGACCCCTGCCAGCATGCTGGCACACTATCAACTATACTACGTTTCGGGTGTTGCGCCCAACAGTTTATTTAACTTACAAATTATATATAATTTATATTAGTTGAGATCGTCCCTTCAGTAATGCATGATATTAGCATAGAATCTATAAGAGGTGAGCGATATCGTGATTTTAAAATAACATCGTTGATTTTAAAATAACATCTAAAAACCACAGCTGTATATATGATATTAATGCTCATCAAAGTGATATTTGGAAGGTGGCTTTTATGGGACCACCTATTGTGGTGTAAGATTTCAATCACTTGAAAAACATCGCAATAACATAGGAATAAGTAGCAGAATGCACTATTCTGTTTCAAAACTATATATTACCCTGCACCACATTTTTGGTTGTAAATGACAGCTACTAAAACTTTACGAACAACTCTCGTATAATAAGTTTTTCCGATTTATGATAAAGTTTAAAGAACATAATTACGATACTAACATTTATGTGAAATTTATGCGTTTGAAAAGAATTTTTTCTGGGGAATTATATCAGTGAGAAAAAATGGAGGCCTAACCCTTGTATAATTTAGAATATCGATTTAAGATTATATTTGTTATATGTGAGATTTATGTCTGGAACCTATGAGAAGTAATGGACCGACCCTCACATAATTTGCACATCGATTTAGAATACTGTAGAATGTTCAAAACGTTTTCTTGGACAGTCAGACGGACATACAGACAGTCGGACATCAGAAAGGGATTCTGAGTTGAACGATATACTTTAAAGTGGGCGTTACACAATTTTTTCTCTGTGTTACAAAAACCTCAGCACAAACGCATAATACGCCAAACTCTTACAATGCTGTAGGGTATAAAAATTTTAATTAATAAAAGATCAGAACGTTATTAACCCCAAAATGTTGTGTTATCTTTTCTATCACATTATTGCACTGACAACAATTATATGTACAAAACAATTGTAAACAGTACAGTGAAGAAACTTTCTCAAAAACAATTTCAATTGGATGGAATGAATAGAGACGGTGTTGCCAGATTAACGTGTTATTTTGAAATTTAATTTGAATTTTGTTTATCACATAAATTGTTAATTAAACAAAAACTATGTATATATATGGGTACTTTTGGATTGACAAAGCATATAATGGATAATGACAATAACAAAAAGTGGATAGAACAACAAAAACAATAATTCTTACTACTAGAGACTAGTGACCGATATTTGAGCTTTATAAGCCCTTTGTTGTGCATGTGTCAGCTAAAGAATCACGAGATTAAATTGACCTTATTGCAATGAGTATAACAAAAATGAAAAATTTACTACAAAACGAGACATTTATGTAGAGAAACATAATAGATATGTAAAATAAGAAAATACACATAAGTATATATATTTAATTGATTTCTAATGTAAAACAGTTGGAAGATAAGTTTATTTAAATTAGTAATACAAATGTGTGATATCTATCGAATAACTAAATTAAAAGTTGCAAATGCATTATACACACTAAATATAATTTGATTAGTGGTATTGAATTTTAATTACAAAATATATAAATTTTCGGATTACCCACAAGGAATATGGAACCTCAATATGGAATAATCAGTTTCAGGCTTTTATAATGGTTTTGAGAAACTGAGTCAAAACAAAACATTACCATCAAACTCTTTCCAATGTTATCAAACAGTACTGGGAGAACTTGTCCGTTAATACCTGAAACCTGAAAGAAGAAATGGTCCATATAAAAATAGAAAACATTTTCAAAGGAGCTCCCAACGCATCCGGTTGTAAGGCGCAGTTAACTTAGTTTTGGACTATTTAGTACGAAAAGTAAAAGCTTAAACAGTTTTAAAAACATACAAGAATCAAAAAATTTCTGACGATGCGAAACCATGTTTCTGCTGATGCTCTATGAAATGTTAAAGAAAAGTTTTGAACCCAAAAACAGTCAAAATTTCAAAAGACACATATTTGATGTTAAAGAGCAACTCCATATCGTCCTTATCGAATAAAAACCATAATGGGCAAATAATGTGAAATAAGGAATGTCTATCAATAAGTCAGTTCAATTAATTAATTTACTTGGGCCGTTTTTTCTTTTTATGAAATTTTCAATTATGGCGTCGATCAGTAGCAAATATAATATTTCTATAAAAAAATTATGAGTGATCGATTTCTTCATAGTCTTCTTTTTGAGCTCTAACATATTTATCGCATTTCAGCAAATTTATCCTTGATCATTCTCACGAAGTATATTAAGTAAAATACACAAAAGAAAAGCGAGTTTTACCCAAAGAAAGGTTATGACAATATTTGCTTCTTTGTAAATATTCTTTATGTAAATTTCGGTATTTAAAGAGCCTGTTGTAATAAATGATTTGGCCTCTGCTGCTTACCCTTCCAAACAAATTTTGACTGCTTTTGTCTTAAACTTTTCTTCAACATTTTCAAAAGCAATATAATTTTTTTTCTGCGAAAAGATTGTCATAACATACGTTTTGTCATCCATTATACAGCAAAAATATTGATCAGAAAACTTAACTTCAATTTCCGTTTTTTCACCTCTAAATTTTTAGCAGCGTTCTTGCAAGTAACTTTTTGAGCCTTGTATGCTTTTAAACCTGCATTAGCTTTAGCTTTTCGAAATGAATAATCCGAGCACTGAGCTAACCGGCCTGCGGTACTGTTTAATAACATTGGAAACAGTTTGACGGCAGACATTTGACAGCTAACTGAAATATTTTACAAGGGGAACTTGTTTACAAAAAATATCAAATAATACTTGGATCCTTAATAGTTCTTTCTTAACAGAAAATTATAATTGAGACAGTTTTTTAACAAATCTTATTATTTAGGTTTAGAACAATACAGTATTGTAGTAGTTGTTAAAGAATTAAAAATAAAGTTTGAAAATAACTATTTAGAATTAAATACGAAATTCATGAAATTTTGTTCGTTTAATTTATACCTCTGATTAAATATTGTTTACTATATATTAATATATACGTAAAACATAATGTAAAATACCATAGAATTTAGAATAAAATAAAAGTGAAAATGTAACTTGAAGAATTTATTTAAATTATCTACTTCATCAGTATATTTGTCGACTTTCAATCGTTATAAACTAAAAAAAAAAATAATTTCAATTTTAAATTAATGGAATTAATTATGTTAAATAAAAAATATTAACATTAAAATACTTAAACATTCATTAAATATTTAGTAACAATGCGTTTCTATATACATTTATCGTGTCATAAATTTGAAGTTTTCGGTAAGAAGTTTGTAAATACTCAAACATTCACACATATTTACATATAAAATAAATTTATTATCATATCATTCGGGAATTCCAGCTGAGTTTTTATATCAAGGAATTGTAATTGTAAACGTATTTTCCCATTTATGGTCACAATATTGCCAATAATATCAAAAATAACAACAAAAATGATAATAGGCGGAAAACGGGTCAATCGCACCCATTACCTGATACTTTTTGCATTTTAATTAATGTCTCTTTTCAACAACTTTTCTTAAAGAATGTCTGGAATAATAATTCTCCAACTGAATTTATTTATTTATTAATTTTAATTCATAGTGAATTTTGTTGCATTCAACAATAAAAACGTACAACATTTGCTGCACCAACTTCAGTTAGTGAAGTGACAGTGTTATGAAAGTTACTAAAAAATTATTATATTCTTCAGTATTTGAAACAATTGTTATGTAAGTTATGTAATATTTCGAACCAGCTTTGACCATAATTTGTACCTGATGATTTAAAGTTTTAAGAAAAACTAATAAATGTACTAAATAAAAATATTAAAGTTTCCGCCGAAAATGTTTAATAGGTTAAATAGATTTTCCTCAATATTAAAAAAATATTAATAAAGTGCAAAAAAAAAAAATGTGATAGTCGGTGCAGCACAACTATTTAAGACCCTACACTACATTTTTCTTTATAAATGGTAGTTACCAAAGCTTTATGAATGACTGGGAAAGGTTATATGTGAGCTGGAGGAAATTATGGACTGGTCTTCGTAAAATTCGAACATCGGTTTTTCTTATACCATTTAATATGACGAACTATTACTACGTTTATGTGAGACTTAAGCCCTTTAAAATGATATTCGATATCAAAGAGAAATAATGGACCATTTTAATGTAGCACATCCTTTTGGAATACCATAAGACTTATTTGTGACAAGTTTCGTTAAAATCCTATTGTATTTAGTGATTTAATGAGCTTAATTGAAATAGTGAACTCATCATCTCCAATTTCAATCGTCCTTGTGCTGAAATAATAACACATGACAAATTTCATCTAGATATTTATAAAATTGCGACTTGCGTTTTGTTCACAATAAAAGTTGTATTTTTCAAAGTGTCACATTTTCCGACCACCTATGGTGGTGTAGGGTATAATAGGTTATAGTCTTATGTATCAACATCTTATTTTATATAAAATACACTTCATTACTTACACTATGGAAACATTTGCATCATTTGGAGATATTGGTTAAGAAAATTTGTATTAAATTTCATCAGCTTAAAATCAGATTCCTCAAAATGTCCTCATATGAAAAGTGCAGTAAAATATTGTCTCAAACCAAAGTTCGTATGTCCGATTTTAATAAAAAATAGCGCAAAACAAATAAAAATGCTAAATATGGCTGTACCAAATTTTATATACCCTCCATCACTTACTTTTTTGTAATAAAATTTTGTCAAACTTATTTAGAAAAATTACTGTTCCGAATTTCAGTACAATTGTTTTATAAGTTAAAAACTGTTTTCCGGAAAGGACACAATATTGGAGATATATTGAAATATGGACTGACATACGTCAAATTAGTTATTTATATCGAGACCAACATTTTTGAAAGTTACCAAAAAATGGTGATTTATTAAATATTCAGACATTGAGCACATTCTTAATAACAGATTGTAAATTTTGTATATGTTTTGAAATATAAAGAACATTTTCGATCAATTAAGTTTAATTCTAAACACATGGTGGAGAAAATAAACCGTTGAAGTCAATATGTTGGAGATACCCCCTTTTTAAAAACATATAAACCGCTATGGGATCCAAACAGTAATAAAGCTACACTATACTGCCGTCAGTTTGTCGAACTATCAAAAGTAACAGATTTATCAAAAAAAAAAAAATCAGGCCCACTGTGTATTCTTAAAATAAGAGCAAAGTCAAATTATTTTATTAACTATTGAAGAGAGCGCTAATTGTGATGTTCTTAATTAAAAACATTTTTGTTATACCCTACACCACCATAGGTGGTTGAGACATTATTAATTGTTTGTGCCGATGTTAGTAACAAGCAGAAAATATATTGCAAACACCACTTTTAAGTAAGCGGTTCGACTAAGAACCACTTTCTGAGTCGATTAAAGGATGTTCATCAGTCAGCCCGTCTGGACGACCGGCTGTCCATGTAAACTTTGTGAACAAAATGCAAGTTTAAAGATATAGTGATTAAATTTGGCATGTGCCAATATTTCACCTGGCCTCCATAAAAATGCTCCTTCCAGAATAGGGTTTTATAAACTCATAAATATAATATGGTTTTAACCAAATTTGCCACAAACAAGTCCAATTGATGAATCAAATTATACGTGGATCCATTTATTAAATATTGGACCCCTCTATTACTTTGTAATATTGGTCTAATTTACATAAATATAAGTAAAATCGAATTTCGAAATTTTGCGATGATCGGTCCACAATTTATTCCACCCATGAAATAATCTATTTAAAAGCCCAAATTTCAGATAAATGTTAGTATCATAAATTTTTTTATAAATTAATTTTAATTTAACGAATGAGCTGTAGGGTATTAAATGGTCTGGCTTGACCAAATGTAAGTTCTTCTTTGGAGTTACTAAAAATTTTATCCTTTTTGAAAAGTTCTTAATTTAGCTAACAGCTTTCACCAATAAACTTTTAACGATAATTTCAACGATTTGTTGTTAACGCAAAAAGCTTTTCTTTATCAAATATTTTTGTTGTTGATAAAATAAATAAAAATAATAAAAAACAAATAAATATTTAAAACGATAGATAAATATAAATAAATGAAATGAAATAAAAACAAAACGAATTCGCCTGAGTTAATATTTAAGCGTTTTCGGTTGGTGTGTTTGGGTGTGTGGTGTACGATATATGTAGGTATTGACTGAATAATAATAATTATTATTAGTCAGTTTATCAAATCACCAAACAGTTTACAATTAACGGAGGTGAAGTGAAGTCAATAATTTTATCAGACGGAATCGGCTAAAAATAAAAGCAGAGAAATAAATAAATGAGAAATAATATTTTGTCAAGTGGACATGTTTTTATCTGATAATGGGAATTCGTAGTATTTTTAAATGTTTGTGATGAAAATAAAATTTAAATTAAATGCAACAATTTAAAACAAAAATGGCAAAGCAAAAACAACAACTTATTAGAGAAGAAAAAACAATTAAATAAAACTAGTAATGTTAGTCGGTACTTAACTACATATATTATTTAATATGATTATTTAATAAAAACATCTGACTAATGGAATTTAATTCCATTTCTTGACATCATTTTGTTAGATTTTCTTTAATTTTTTTTCTTTTGTAAAGAAATGTTCAAAAGTCTGTGACGTTTACATGTGTTTTTAAAACAGCTGATTTTGCTTTTGTTTTGATTCATATATTATTTTGTTGTTTTTATTTCTGGTATTCAGTTCTTAAAATAAAATAAAAAAATTCTCTAAAGGGTTTGGCTACAAAGATGTCGGCAAATGTTTATAAAAATCACGTTTTTTGTTTTCTTAAAAGAAAGAGAAAATAAAATAAAGAAAATAAAACGAAATAAAGAAATGTAAAAAGTGACGTAATTCGCTGTTAGTTGTTTTTGTTTTGATTATTCTTCGCTTGTTTTTATAGCATATTAAATATGCCACTAACACACAATCATCATACACTTCGTTTTTGTTATGTATTGTATTCTCTACTTTTGCTTTGTTGTTTTGTTTTTCTTGCCATTTTTTGTTTGATTCTTATGGAATCGTTATGATTTTAAATTCAAAATATAAAAAAATAACAATTGTTCGTTTCATATTTCGTTTCCGTTTCGTTTCACATGATATTCTTTAAATAATTAATATCTATGAAAATGTAAGTATAATTCAAATTTCTATGTATTTTTTTTCTTAAGTGATCATAATAAAGAAAACAAGTAGCTAGAAAAGATCGTCTATATAAATATTTCTATGCAGCTCCGTTTTTAGGAGTAAACTATTTCATTATGCAAATGTTTACCCACATATTACCGATATTACCTGGCAGACTTTTACGTTGTTTGTAATCTACAAGTTGCATATATATTTGTTATCAGAAAAATGGAAGAAAGTTTATCTTCATTCCCATTAAAAATCTCTTAATTATTTATATAACCAGAAAACAAATATATATGTTCACTCGTAGTGCTATATATTATTTTATTCCATTTCTTTTGGGTATAACTCTACTTAAATAGCGAAGAATATGATTGAAAGTTTTTTATGAGTTCTAATTAGGGTTTCTAATTATCTATTTCTATCAGGTTTCTGGAAGTAATTTATGTCAAGAAGTTATGCTGACTCCGCGTGTATCTCCAGAAAATATGAACTAAGAATTCGAAGAAATTTCGACAGATTATTTGTTTTTGTTCTAAGCAATTTTTTTATTTAAAACCTGACATGTCGCTCCAAAATCAAAATAGTTATAGACTGATATCTGAGACAGAACTCAACCGTATTACATCAACATACCAAAATTCATTTTAATCGAATTAATAGAATATCAGTGTGTTATAAAGATCACAATTTGAAAGACAATTTTCTCATACTTTTATTATAGTAAATGAATATAAAACCAATTCTCAGTACGAGGACCTTGTTTGGAATAAGCTTTTAAGACTAAAAAACTGTTAAATATAGAATAGTCATATTTGAATTCTGCAAACTAATTTTCCTTAATGTATTTGATATGTTATTAATTTAACGATTAGGCCCCATCCAGGAATAAAGTGTTACGCTTAAAAACTCTTTAGTGTGGAAAAATATCTTACAAAATTCAGCATTATATCACATTTGACTGGAGGATATTTAAAATTCGGCAGATCTAAGTATAGGATTCATAGTTTCAAACATTTTTTCATTACAATTTCCAGGAATAAATTGGGCTTTTAAAACTACAACTAGCGGCTTTTAATAATACAAAAACTTTTTTAATTTCTTATTCCTTTGACATTTATCTTCAGTTATAATAAAAAACAACAAATCGGCCGAAATTTTCAAAATTTTTATTGTTTTCATATATTTTGCAAACATTTATTTGACAATTAACTATTTTATTTTGCCAATTAAATGATTTTCAGTTGGACTTATTAGATTTATTATCGGAATTTAAGATTTAAAATTTTTTTGTTGCAAACATATAGTTTAACAACTGTATATGATTATATTGGATGAAACCTATTGAAATTAAAGATGATCTGTATAAAAAATAATACACAAATATTCTATTAAAAATTTCGCTTCACAAATAATCTTTTCTTTTGCTCCATACAAGACTAAAAACTTAAAATATCCCAACAAATATTAATATTTGTGACAATATTCCATCCACAGCAATTAAAAGAAGAACTGATTTAACTATTATTTCATCATTAAACTAAAATTATATCCGACCAAATAAATGTTCGAAATTTTATCTTTTTGAATTAGTAGCATAATGTTCATTTGCTTCATAACTTCATCATAACTCAAAAGTCTCTAGTTTCGACTAAACATCAATAGTGCATACAAAATATTATATTTTATTATCTGGCAAATTTTTGTGAATGAACCATTCAAATATCAGACAGGAGTTCAACAAAAATGTATTATGTCAATTATATATTTGATTGATTATTGTCAGAAGTAAAGCGTTCGTTAATATCGGTTGCGCATCGAAAGTTGTTAAGTTATTTTATTCATGAGTTCCAATAAATATGCTTCTGTTACAAATACGTCTACTAAAAAAGAAGTTTAGTTTTTGTGTTATGACTACTTTGCAGGAAATGTATGATGTGTGTATTTTATATCAATTAAAGATAAAGTTTTTTTTTCATTTGTCTTTATCATGAATTGTTTTTAAATTGAAAAAATTTAAAAAATTTTAAATTTTTTCACAAATTTTCCGATTGGTTAATTTTGGAAGTCTAGTCACCGTCTCTTTGACTGACTTGGGTCCTTTAATCATTTATATCATTTTGAAAATACTTCTGCTATTTTTTATTTCTTTCTGTTATCCGAATTTTGTAATTGTTTTTAATTTTCATTAAAATATTAATATTTTTAATTATTTGGATTTTTTCCCATCAAAAATAATCAATTTACCAAAGTTTGACTTTTTATTCTTTATGAAACTTTTTAAACAGATAATGAAAAAAACTTAAAAGATATGAACAATTACATTCGGAATGAACGTATTTTAGATTAATGAATAACTTTAAACTTACCTCCCTGACATAGTTCTGGCTATAATGTACTACATTTCACAACATTAAGAAGTGAGTTCGAAAATGTTTTCATTAAAACGTTTATCACAAAGTTTTTGATATGACAAGCAATATGCAGTTGCGACAAAAGAAGCCAATCAGTTTTTACAAAGGGCTCTATAAATACCGAAATTTACATCAAGAAATGTTTATTAAAAAAATGTTAAAAAAAAAGAATAAAAAAGATATCCAAAAGAGTGGTAGATTTTAACGGAGATGGACTACCTGCTTGGGCAAAGTGACAGAAAGAATAGTAAACTCGTTAATGAAATGGTTTCCGAAAAAAAGTTCAAAATTTCATCACTAGTGATTAAAACTATAAAAATATTTTGATTGTTAATTGTAATAATGAGTTAAATCAAATAAAAACTTAAACTACAAGTTTAATGGTTTTGTTTTTATTAACATTTTTCGACTGTGACTTCCGAAGGGCTTTTTGGATTAAAAAAAAATTATATGTTGATTGCAGTTTGGTATTCGATATGGGTACTAAATAGGCACCTCAGATGCCAAAAGCATTTAAATTGTTTGTTAATTGTAGAATTTCATCCGATTTAAACGAGTTTTTATATAACAAGATTCTACGAAATAAAACATACAAAAACATTAAGTTTTTCTTTAATCTTAAATCGACATAAAACAAATTCTGTCAATTTTAAAAGTAAAATTACATTAAATTCCAAAACAGAATTAAATTCTTGACGTTGGATTCTTATTTTTATTTTTACAAAATTTGAAATATCTCAACTGAATCTAGGTTTTGGGTGAATATCAGATATAATACTTAAACCGAATAAAACTAAATATCCGAATAATTCAATACTCTTGTGTTTACGTTGTTAATTGACAAGAATTTTCTCTAGTCCAATATTGCGCCCTTAACTTCCGAAGTCCTGCTGTTTTCTTATATCTTGGAGATATTATGCATCAGTGATATTTTTGCTTTAGTTACTAAATTTAAGTCCATTAAACAATACGTACTATTTTGCAAACCATTACCACCCACTATAATAATTAAACTTCAATTCCGTCTATAAAACCAAAGTTATATGGTTCGATGCCAAAACTTATTATATTTTAAATATTTTAAAGTAAGGTTAGGTCCGCTTAAGGAAAAATATCACATTTAGGATACAATATGTTATTGTTAAAGGCTTTAATTATTAATTTGCTTTGAAGCGTCACAATTCTTGGTCTGCGTTTGAAAAATATGATATAAAATATAAATGTAAAATAATGTTAGTTATGTTGACTTCAAAAGAATATCAAATTCAAGCCATAAGTCCAATTACATTGCACTTTAAGATTAAATAGTTGTCTACTTCAGTATTAATATTTATATTTATCACGTTGTGCATTTAAATATCAATTTATCAATATTTTTGATAAGATAAAAATATATACCTAAATATAGGTATATGGATTATAATACACATATGTATGTTAAGAGGTATCGAATATTTACGTAGATATTAGTGAAAATAGCGTTCGAATCAATATTTTTCAGAACATTTAAACCAAACATTTGCTGATATTATTATGAAATTCTTTGGTTTTGTTAGAAGTTTTCTGGGTTAACATATTTCTTTACACAATGCACAGTGGGATAGATTCGATGTTCTTTACTATAACTTCGGCAGTTTGAATCCTATTGAGTCTTCATGGGATTATAAAATAATAGAGATGAAAATTGGGGCACTTGGAATATTCAATTTTTTTAAACGTTTGCCAGATGTTTGCTTCTCATTCTCAAGGTTCTTGAGTTCTTTAAAAAACAGAATTAAATGTGATATTTATATCTTAAAGTTTTATGCATTTGAATTTTCAAGATTCGAAATTAGTTTTTTTAACATTTATCCAAAAGTATTGCGCGATCTTGTGAAAGTATTTTTTACTTAGTTAAAAATATTTATCAAGCAAAAAAGATTGAGGTCAATATTTCCACACAGTTCCAAAATAATAAATTTTCAATTTGAAATTTAAAAAAATTACGAATTTTTGTGTTTTATTTAGGCGAAAAAAGTGTCTTCATTTATATAAAATTTTATATATTTTCCTGATCTAAATGCACAAAATTAATCAAATACGATTCCGAAAAACACTAACGTTCATATCACATCCATCTTTTATTGATTAAAATCTGAATTTCTTTTAAATTTATATTTTTCTTTAAATGTATAATAATTATACAATTAACATAAAACCGTATTCGAAATAGTTTTTTAAAAAGTTTTTTTTTTTTTTTTTTTTTTTTTTTTTGAATAACTCGAAAATCGGTTTTCTGAAGATGTTTTTTTAGTACACTATTACATACCACAGATGAGGGATTTGAAAGTATATTGGGGATAGAAAGTTTATAAATAAATCTTTATGGATAAAGTTTAAAGAAACTTTAGGCATATTTTGTCGTATTTCGTAACGCCTTCCTTTGATTTCTCATGGTGTGAAGGCTTAGAGAATATAATTTGAAAGCTCATAGACCGTGGAAAGTATCAATACTTCTGGAAAAAATTAATTTAAAGAAAGACAGCGAATATAAATGTTTTTGTTTCTTTTTCACTAATTTTTTAACTTAATTTTGATTTTATTAAACTGTAATATAAAAACAACATTTCAATCAAATGGCCTATATGACTTATTAAATAAGACGTATATATGTGGTGCTATTATTTGACCGCATCTGTATGTATTTGGAGTGACGAAAGTGTCTAAAAATATTGTTTAATTTACATTACTATGTACATAAAAATGCAAATAATTGTGAGACAACTATATTTTTGTTGTGGTTAACAAAATATCATAATAACCACAATGTTGTTGTAGTGGGACAGTCATATTTTGTAATGCACATTTTGTTGTCCAACATCTATTATAAATATTGTCAGCGTTTAAAGCCATAATATGGTTGTGGGACAACGACATTTTGTGGTAACATAATGGAACGATAACATGTTGTCTCTCGATTATAGTTACCACAATCATATTTTTTCTTCATGTGGAAAACCATAGGAAAAGTCATATTTTTAAACTTTCAAAAATAATGAAAAATAATTTTGAATTGTTAATATTTAGAAGCCCAAAATTATATATTTTGCTTAACAAAACACCACAATTATATAATTTGACACTTTAATTTGTTAATGAATCGTATTTTGTGGATATATACAGGTCACCAGACACAATAAAATAAAATAAAATATATTGATTTCATTTTAATATTAAATCATTAACGATTTGTTATTATCTTCTAGCACTATCTTTAATTGTCATGGGACTTATTGGATTTTGTATACACTATGCCATAGCACTGGTATTATTGAATAGAGAAATTACTCCTACAGTTGGTATGTTGTATCCACGTGAATCAGAGACACGCGAAGTGCGTTTGTTAGATGGCCTATGGAATTTTGTCAAATCAGATGTTACAAATCCAACACAAGGTGTCAGAGACAAATGGTATATGGATGATTTAAGTCGGGTACAAGAAACTATACCAATGCCGGTGCCAGCTAGTTATAATGATATCACAACCGAAAGTTCATTACGAGATCATGTGGGAACGGTATGGTATGATCGAAAATTTTTTGTACCTAAGTCATGGTCCAATCAGCAAAGAGTTTGGTTACGATTTGGTAGTGTTCATTATGAAGCATTTGTGGTGAGTTTTAATAATTATAATTCTTTATATAAAGAAATATTTAAGATGTTAAAATGAACAATTTCTAGTATATTAATGGTGAAATGGTGGTGAGACATGAAATGGGTCATTTACCATTTGAGGCTGAAATAACGAATAAACTGAAATATGGAGAAGAGAATCGCATAACTGTGATGTGTGATAATGCCTTAATACAAACCACTGTACCTCAGGGAAAAATAACAGAGATTTCAAGGTGAGAATTAAACAACAACATTTTTGAGTAACTTAATGTTTTGTCACCTCTAATAATCCTAATGTAAAAGGTTTCCAAAGATTAGCAAACTCTGAATCTTAATGATTGAATCTTCATAATTTTTGGAGATAAATTTGTAAATTTTAAACTTAGAATTATAGGCCTAAGCTGCACTTTGCGGGCTTAATTTTATCCCTACTTTTTTTTCAAATTACATTGCAGCAAGAACCTTATAATTATATGAATCCCAAACTCTATACAAACTGGTTTAATATTAAAAAAAAATAACATTTTTTTGTTTATCTGGAATCATCTTTAAATTTCCGTTGAACAGTGGTCCCAAAACGGTTTTTTGGTAATAATTTTATAACTTTGTAATTATTTAATATGTTTTAGCAAAATTTCGAATTTATTTCAAAATTTCACTAAAATATATTAAACGGTTATAAGGTTATGAAATATTATACAAAGACATTAATATTTTATCAATCAATTAACCAATGAATCAGTCAATTATTTATGATGTATAAAAAAATGTTGACAATTTTTCAAAAATCTTTATAGATCAACTGTACAGATCCACTTCCCGATCCCAGGTCCATGTGAAATTTTCAATCGTTCCAAAGTAACAGAATTATTTACAAAAAAGCGTTTTGGGACCACTGTGCGTTGTTATAAAGTTAAATATGTAAAGTAAATAAGTAGTTTTATTTGTTTCATACCATAGATGAATAATAAGAATTCACATACTGGAGATGATTAACTTTGGAATGCCATCCAGGTATTCCATTAACTTTAATTCAAGAGTTATATAATTATAAATAAAATCGCAAATAAGGGGTAATATTATTATTTATGTGTTTGAATTTGTCTCCAGATGAAATTAGAGTACAATCATCTATATATGAAAACATGGATGCTTTTGAGAGGGACTAAAAAGGACGAATGACGTCTCTGTATAGCAGGAGTGTATAATAACTGGTCCAATGTAAATGTAGAAATTTCCTAAATGTTATCTATAAGATG
The DNA here is from genome assembly GCA_004302925.2 of Cochliomyia hominivorax. NCBI lineage: Eukaryota > Metazoa > Arthropoda > Insecta > Diptera > Calliphoridae > Cochliomyia > Cochliomyia hominivorax. The sequence continues at coordinate 33,327,180 of PYHX02000494.1, forward strand.
ATTAAAGTTTAACTGCTGGATCTGGAAATACAGTTGAGAATTTCTTAGAAAGAACACAGTTCTTGGGATGTATTCGATATACTTGAAATTCTAGATCAATCTAGCGATTTTGTTGAAGTTGATGAAGATACTAGTTTTCTTGCGCACACCAATTTATTGAAAGGTATTTTGAATACACAATTGTCACTAAGAAATTATTAAAGTGCGCTGTGAGAGTTTCTGACAAACTAATGGAAGCGAGGTGTCCAATACTAGATATTCTATTTAAAGTATTTTCAGCTTTTAAAATGGAAGAAAACAATTAGTTAATTCGGAAGTCTCTGACTACATTTGGTCGAGTAGAATTAGATTCGTTCGGAAGCAAAAATCCAATTGCAAGAACGACAACTCGTATTTTCATAAAATATAGAGCTTACAACTAATTATACATTATAGCAAATTTTATTTCTCTCCGATTCCACTTCACAGAAAATTTCATTGAATTTTGATTTAATTTCCATTCTATTTAATTGCTTATATTAATAAAAATTTAACTTTTTCTTGTAGAGATGATGGTGTTGCAATAATTCAACAATACTCATTTGATTTCTTTAATTATGCCGGTATACACCGATCTGTGCATTTATATACCACACCTTTAACATTTATCGAAGAGATTGAAGTAACCACCGATTTAACAAAAGATAATGCAGGTAAGATAAATTTTTAACTAACATTTATTTTTATTTATCGTTTGATTTTAATTCCCTTCACCTTCAGTTGGTTTCGTCTATTATAAGGTGAATACCAATGGTCAATCAGTTAATGAAGCTGCCAGCAATTTATATGTCCGTGTGCAATTACGTAATAAAGAGGGAGTTATTGTTGCAAATGAAACATCTAATTCAGATTTAAAAGGCGTCTTGGAGTTACAAAAGGTTATGCCTTGGTGGCCATATTTAATGCATCCCGAACCGGGTTACTTATATCAAATGGAAGTTTTCTTGCATGGAACTGACAATGTTTTACTGGATGTCTATCGTTTGCGTGTGGGTGTTAGAACATTAAGTTGGGATAATTCTACTTTTATGATAAATAATCGTCCGGTTTATTTCCGAGGTTTTGGTAGACATGAAGACTCAGATGTAAGTTTTATATGAACTATTATTTAAGAAAACGTAGTTTTTATATACATTTTTACGTTATAGATCCGTGGTAAGGGTTTAGATCTGGCATTAATGACTAGGGATTTTAATTTATTGAAATGGATTGGAGCCAATGCATATCGTACGTCTCATTATCCTTATTCGGAAGAGTCTATGCAATTTGCAGATGAGAATGGCATCATGATTATTGATGAGTGTCCCAGTGTGGATACAGAGTAAGAGTTTTACTTTTCTATATGTCCTTTGATTTAATTACAATTATTTATTAAATTTCAGAAATTTCAAACAAGAATTATTAGATAAGCACAAATCAGCTATGGAACAATTAATACATAGAGATCGTAACCATCCCAGTGTGGTTATGTGGTCCATAGCCAATGAACCTCGTACAAATCAATTAAATGCCGGTTCATATTTCCAGTAAGTTGTACAAAACTTTAAAAATACTTAAACCAGTTTAACGTCATTCATTTTTAGATATGTGGCAAATTATACACGTGAATTAGATTCCACTAGACCGGTAACTGCCGCCATAGCTGTTCCCTCACAAGATGATAAAGCTGTAAGTTTTATTTTATTAATCATCCAAGACTATGAAATCTAAGAGTGTACAATTTTTAGGCCAAATATTTAGATATAATTAGTTTTAATCGCTATAATGGTTGGTACAGTAATCCTGGACGTTTGGATATGATTACAAAACGTGTTGTTGATGAGGCCACAACATGGAATAAGCGTCACAATAAACCTGTAATTATGTCAGAATATGGTTCAGATACAGTGGAGGGTTTGCATTTGGTTAGTTAAATAGTTTTATTCATTAATAATCTTAATTAGATTAAATAATTAATTAACAATTATCAATAAATTTTACCAATTTTATAACAGTTACCTTCTTATGTCTGGTCAGAGGAATATCAAACCGAATTATTTTCTCGCCATTTTAAGGCTTTCGATATCTTGCGAAAGAAACCTTGGTTTATAGGAGAATTCGTTTGGAATTTTGCCGATTTTAAAACAGCTCAAAGTAAATATCAAATAATTTGTTTTTTATTTACAATTAAAATCCTTAATTTTATATTCGATTTTACAGCTGTGACCCGAGTTGGTGGCAATAAAAAAGGTGTCTTTACCCGCAACCGTCAGCCCAAAGCTGTTGCTCATCTATTACGCAAACGTTACTTCGCTTTGGGTCGTGAAATGGATCAATGCAATTTCCCCGAAGACTTGTTTACCTACATTACAGATATAGGCTCTTCACGTACGGGAAAACGTGATGATACCGATTTATAATCAAATTTACAAAATCTTTAGCATTTTTTATTGCTCTCTCCCTCTCTCCTTAGCTTTCCATTGCATTTTTATGCTCTTTTTTTACTTTAGTACGAGAAGATGTCATATTTTTATGACGGTATTTTTAAATTAATTATTAATAATAAAAATAATGTGTAAATCTATTTATAATAATATATTTATATATGTTTGTGAATATGTATAGGAAATGGTAAACATTTAGTGAATAAACTATTTTTTATATTGAATTGTACAATTTTAAATAAAAATATGTGCTTTTTGTTAAAATTCATTGAAACGTATGAAATTCAAAATCGGTACTTTTAATTTTTTAATTATAATTTCAGCAATTTGATTAAACCATAACTAATATAACAAGTATGTGGAAATAAAATGTAGTTCTTCATTTTTTCATCTTCCACCTTCCATCACCACAAATTGTAAAGAAGGCATATAACATTGTCATTACGTTTGTAATATCAATCGATAATCATCCAAGTTGCTTCTGTCTGCCTGTTGTTGGCACGCGTTATTAATGAGCCGAGTTCAAAAAAAAATTTGGGATAAATGTTTATTATTGTCCTTTGCAGATTGATTTTTCAAAGTCAATTTATCAAAGTCGCCAAAATTTCATTTATGATTTGATTGGAAATCGTAAATGTGTTAAATATCTATAGTTTCTATTAATTTTTTAACGTAGAATGATTAATTAAGTAAATTTTTGTGATATCTCTCATTCGCAAGTTTCAACTTAACATCAGTGGTGCATACTTAATAATTTATTTTATTATAAAATTTTTGTGAATGAACCATTTATATATAAGACAGGATGTCAACAAAAATATATTATGTCAATTATAAACTATTGATTACTGACAGAAATAATGTGTAAGTTTATATTGCAGATTTTTTTGTGAGCATTTGAAAAATTAACCGAATATAAAATTCTCATTAAAGAGTTAAAGAGTTTAAATATTGCAAATACGTTTAATGAAAAACTGTTTTTTTTTTTTTTTTTTTTTTTTTTTTTTTTTTGAGTTATGATAATCTTGCAGTAAATTAGCGATGTGATATAATTATTATTATTATTTTTTATTTTTCCAAAAGAACTTTCGCTGTTATAATTGTTTTAATATTCGATAATCATTATTTCCTTTGTATGGGGTTATCCCTCCCCATGGTCCTATCGGTTCTATATTTTGTTCACTAATAAAATAGTTGCTTGAGAAAGTGATTGGGACCAAATTTGAGAACTCTCGCTGTTATAGTTCTTTAGATATTTGACAATCATTATCATTCTTCACTGCTGTAGTTCGTTAGTGAGAAACTATTTAAAGACATCCATTAAAATAAGTTTTTTTTTTCAAATAAAACTAAAATTTCAATAAAATATTTTTATTAAATGTCATTTTCCTATAAACGCACTTAAGCCTATGAGTCTCTATAGCATTTTTATTAATGAGCGGATGAACCTTTGTTGTGGATTACCTCAAAAATATAGTCTAGCATTGATTCTAATTTCTTAAGAAGATTTGAAGACCAGGAAGAAATTCGCTATATATTGTCTTATTCATTTTTGTTGGACAGAACAGTCATCGTTAATGTTATGAAATTTATCTATTAAATTAGAAAATTTTGCAGTAAAATTGAGATACAGTCATTAAAAACCTAAATTTATTTATAAAAAAGATACATAAATTTATAATATTTTATTTTTGGCATTTGCGTTTGAAAATACATACTGGATAACAGCTGTTTATGTCTGTCTAACAAATACTTCAGATTAAAATATTAGTGTAGTACCGCACAGTGTTTCAAATGAAAAATGAAATGGAAATAAATCTCTAACTTCTACAGTTGTAGAAGTGTAGACGAGCTTTAAGTTTTAGGTTTGTGGACGTAATGGGGGTCGATGCACAGGGTCACAAAGTTGATCACTTCGGGTCAGAAAAAATATTTAGAGTCCTTTTATCTGAACCGATTGTAAAGATATTTATATGAGTCGATTTTGTTAAAAGAGATATTTAGTAGATTTTGTACATTACACAGTCTAATTCCAATAACTCCAGAAGTAGAGGTACCTTTAATGCAAATCATATAAAACTCATAGATTATCTATAGCACCATATTAAGGCCCAAACAACTTTATTAAAAGAGAGTTCACTACAAATCTATACAAAAAAATTGTTTAAATTAAAAAATGAATGTAAAGTCCTATTCCGAAAAATGTTTATGTGAGGGTTATATAAAATAACTGGTTAATCATTAATTTCAACAGAAGTCGTATTTTCTGACAGAGAACTGCACTTGGTTCAAATTTTAAATGGTTATATAATGTGAGGTATAAAAATATGAATTCTTTGGTAGCAACGAATAAGAAAATCTGAAAATCGAATTTAAGTCCAATTTTTATGTCTGCAAATGTTTGTTATACCCTTCACCACCTGTTGGAAATATTCTCACTCCTTATTTAAATTCAACACAAATATTTCTTTTATTGTACTGAATATTCCATTTTCATGAAAATCGTCCTCATTACGTAATGGTCGTAAATAATTTTAAGATAGAATATTAGATAGTTGTTGTGATTTTGCAACAGTTACACTACACATGATCCAATTTAATTGTTATATATCAAATCATAATATTTTATAAATGTTAATTTTTTTATCACTTGAAATATCGACTTTGAGAATAAATAATAAATTCTGAATTTTCGGACATTTTTATTCTTCGTACAAGAAATAAAAAGCACAATTTCAAACTAAAACAAGTATGAATGCTATATTCGGCTATGCCGAATCTTCAATACCCTCCACCACAAATTCGTGTGATGTTAATACGTTAGGTTCCGTAGATATACATATACACACACATACACTCACAAATATATATAATACAGAGACACTTAATGAGTCATCAAATTAGTTATAATTTTGGCTATAACTTTTTTCTATCAAACTGCCTATTTTCTACTAGGCCAGATTTCATTGAGCTCTGTAAATTTTTGTAGATGTTGACAGAAATCGACTGATATTTTGATTTGAAGCAAGAATATATATATACATTATGGTGTCTGAAATAATTCATTTTTAGCGTTACACACAGAATGGCCATGTTAATATACTCTCTTCACCACTTGTATTGTGGAGCGTATAAAAACAAAAAATATGCTTGTTATAAACTCAAAACTATTTTTAGGGAAGGGGCGTTAAATGGGAGCTATATCAAAATATGGACCCATGTTAATAAAATTTATAACATATATTTAAAATAGTTAAAAAAATAATTGTGCCAAATTTCAATGGAATTGGTTCAAATTTAAAAGTTTTATAAGCTATAAATCATATTCTGGAAAGGGCCCTTATATGGGAGCTGGGTCAATTAATGATGCCAGAACAATATGACTTATTTGGATTTATTATTGTATCAAAATAAGTATATGTGACAAATTTCCTTAAATTATCTTAAAAATTGCGGCCCATATGACACACAGAGATTGGGGTGTATCAAAATTTTGCATATTATAGGCTATAACCTTTTTCCTGTTAATCATAATTTGATGATCTTTTGCACGATGATGGAGCATGTACAATTATATGCTGAAACTATTTTTTTCTTTAGGTCCAATTACATTTTTAGAAGAAATTAGAAGAGTTCTTTTTCGGAATTTTTAGGTTTTAGGACGGACATAGCTAAATCGACTCATTTTTTGATTTGTTGCAATAATATATATACATTGTAGGGTCTGAGATTTTTTCTACTTGGCGTTACACACAGAATTGCAAACCTAATATACCCTCACCACTTGTGGTGATGGAGGGTATAAAAAAGAAGTTGCTAAAATATACAAATTTCATTCATTTATCACAATGGTATCACACAGGAAAAAACGAAGCAAAATCAAGTTGATTCATAGTTGATTTAAGATTGAAAAGAACTTTTCCCATTTAGTTCAAATTGAAGATTTTTACGTTTTTGGTGAAATAATATTGTACATATATATATATATATATATATATATATATATATATATATATATATATATATATATATATATATATATATATATATATATATATATATATATATATATATATATATATATATATATATATATATATATATATATCTTCCGATATTAATATATAAAATTTAAAATTTGAACTTTAAAATAATAAAATTTCAAGTAGTAGAATTTTAAGAATATTCTCAAGAAACTGTGAAATAATGTTAAATATCCATTTTATATCTATTAAGTAAAATCATAATTGAAAAAAGTTAAATTTTGTATATTTTAGTTAATTTTACATTGATTTTTCTCTGTGTGATGGAGTAGTGGAGTTAAAGTGTATCCATGAAATTCGGTAATAATCATTTTTGCCTTCAAATAAACATATATAATGAATTTTAATAACATCAGGATACATTCTTTCACAGCACTCGAACTGGAGTAAGGACCTCATATATCTTTTAAGATTATATTAATTGTATATTATATTGTTGTATTTACCATCCTTCTAAGTTTTTATGTAAGATTTAGATTATTAAGAATCTTAAACTAAAGTGATTTTATAAAGTAGAATTGTATTGGAGATACGGTTATTTATATACCGATCATCTTAAAAATTTTGACACGTTAAAATTATTAAAATATAATCATTTCTGTAATTTTCTGAGAATAAAATTCTATTCCAAGAGAATTTATGGTACTTTCCCGAAATATTGAACCAACATGACTATTTCATTAGATATCTCTGAAATTGTAACCTGCATAGTGTTCATTATTTGTACACCGACAGCCAACCAACCGGACAAACGGATGGAATTCAATTACCATTAGTGCTTATCACTGCTTAAATAGTTTAGTTAAAATATAAATGTTAATAATTCTTTTTACTTATAACATTGTTGCATCAAACGAGTGTTGTACATGTATATTTTTCTATACATGAATATTTTAATAATGAATTTTAATGTATAGAAAAAAAAACGTAAACATCAACAAAATAAATAAAAAATGCCGCAAAAATTTAATTCCACAGACTTCACAATAATATCGCGTTTGTTGTTAATTTTTTTCAAATATAAGACAAAATAAACAAAATTGCGATTTTTCTATCTCTGTAAATTTAAGATATTTTTTGCTATAAAAGGGACTACTGTACTATTTTACGTATTTTTTACTCACATTAGAGATAAAATGTGATTCAGAGAGTTTACCGATTGAATATATTCTTATATACTTTTAGTTGAATAAAAGTCGTGGTGGTATGAAGTTTAACAGGAATTCGCACAAAATCTAAACAAATAAATAAATAAATAAAAAATTAATAAATAAATTAGTTAAATGTTGTGGTTAAAATTAGTAATATTTTTGATCATATTATGCAGCAGTTTAACACAGAAAATAAATAATAAAAATGTGAAAAGTGATCCAATTAAGACGAGGGGTTTACTGTATCCCTTTGAATCGGAATCCCGTGAAGTACGGTCTTTAGATGGCATGTGGAGATTTTTGAAATCAAACGCAAACAATAGTCTTCCAGTCGAAGATTGGTTTAACACCGATTTAAATAAAGTAAGATTTTCTTTAATATATATTTATAAGACGATGTACAATGTTTACAATGAAATCTTATATATTAAGATTCACTATTTATATATAATAGAAATACAATTTTTTATAATCTTATTTTTTTTTGTTGGGTTTAAACATTTTTTCAAAGTCTTAATATTTTTTGGCCCATTTTATACTTTCAATCAGGTTTACTCTATTAAAAATAAGACATTTCTAAATGCAATCTTCAAATATATAATAAATTTAAAATAATCTAGAATGCTATTTTAGGCAATGCCGAAACTTTAATACCCTTCACCATGATGAATTTAGAAATAATTGTATTAACATATTAAAAATCACGTTTAAAAGGGGGATACCATTCTCCCATGCCCTACAAGCAAATTTTGTAGTTTAAAATATTAAATTAAACAAGTTAAAGTGACTATATCCGAAGCCTAACAAGGGTAAGGGAATAACAGTGTTTTGGATAAAACTTGTTTTAGACAGCGGAGTTGATCCCTTTTCCAAAAATAAAAGTGGACTGATTATTATCCGTTAACAATGTCCATTCGTCCATGTAAAAATTTTAGAAAGAATGGAACGGAACGATTTTTAATGGGAAAAAATAAATATATTAATTTTTTTCATTATTTCACATAAGCCCCAAATAAACGTTTCCACGATACAGGGCTCCATGCTCATAAAAGCCCTAAATGTATCATGTAAGAAAAATAACGAAAATTAACTATATCGGAGGTCTACCAAAATCAAGATAGTGACAGTGATCTAATCTTTACATGTTTTTCGGTCAGTGTAGTTGGTACTTTTATAGAAATTGAAACAAAAATGAATTGTTTTATTTAATTTAATAATTTATTAGCTTCAAATTACTTTTGAATAGAACAACGCTTTAGAAGTAATTTGAGGCTGATAAACTGCATAAATTCGTAGTCCAAAATGATGCCTGGATTTATTCTAACGTATCGTGTACATTTTATGACCAAAAAGTATGATGAAGTATTTCAAAAGAAGCGGAATTATGTGAAATGTTAAGAGTTGCTTTATTACCGGTTTCAACATGTTTTTAAAAATTGATGTCTGGATTTTTTTTAATTTTTGAGTCCACCATGTCTATAATTTTTCAAATCCAGTGGTCAAATTCTAATAATTAAGTTTATTAATGTCAAGAACAAAAAAAAAAAGTAATTTGTTTTTTTTTTTGGAAATATGGGAATATTTTTTATTGAAGTCCTAACACATATGGAACTTCTGGGTGGAGAACTTAAATTAGTCTATTTGTAAGTCGAGTTTAGGTTTCGTTATTTTTGAAAATTTTAACAGGTATTTCTTTTTTGGTAATTACTTGTTGTACATTTCTCTTGACTTTTACAAGTTTAAAGATATTAATTGAAGAACTTGAATACTTGACGTTACGCAGTATGAATTTAAGTTATGCAGTTTTAAATTCTTACGTTTAAACAATTACAAGTTCTATACCAAGGAAACATTTTATGAAAATGTTTATATAGCATAAATGAAACGTTAGTCGTATTACACAATATAATTTACACTCTTTAGAAGATTCTTTTATACGTATTTAATGCAAAATATTAATATATTTTAAAGATTGGTAATACTATCGGGATGCCTGTTCCAGCTAGTTACAATGATTTAACCACTGATGATACTTTAAGAGATCATGTTGGAGGTGTGTGGTATGAAAGAAAATTTTTCGTCTCACACGATTGGTCATTGGATAAACGTGTTTGGATACGTTTTGGAAGTGTACACTATTCCGCCAGAGTCGTAAGTATAGAAATATTTAATTGTAGTGATGGCTAATTATATGAAATTAAAAATTTATATATCTGTAGTGGTTAAATGGCATTGAAATAGCACGTCATTCTATAGGTCACTTACCTTTTGAGGCCGAAATCAGTAAACACTTGAAATATGGTGCCGAAAATCGTTTAACGGTTCTCTGCAACAACACTTTAACACATTCCACTATACCACAAGGTGATGTTGTTAAAGCTTTAACGGATTCGGGTAACAGAACATTTCAAATATATACTTTTGATTTCTTCAATTATGCTGGAATACATCGTTCGGTTGTTTTGTATACAACTCCCAAAGTTTATATACAAGACATAAAGATTACGACAGATGCAAAATTAAGTGAGCCTGATATTTATGAAATGGAAATATATTCGGGCATCATCAATTATACAATTACGATTTCTGGTTATGAGAGCAACGAAATACATGAAGATTCCATATCAAGTGAAACCTCTATTGAAGGTTTTTATTATTTACATTTGCAATTACGTGATAAACAAGGCAATATTGTGATCAAACAAAAATGCAAAGATATGCCTTTTAATGGCAGTCTTGTGGTAGAAGACGTTAATCTATGGTGGCCATATCTTATGCATCCCGATTATGGTTATTTATATACATTTGAAGTTTATTTACATATGTCTGAGGATAACTCATTAATTGACGTATATCGCTTTAAGATCGGTATTCGTAAACTGGAATGGGACAACATGAGTTTACGGCTAAATGGACAGGAAATTTATTTGCATGGTTTTGGTAGACATGAAGATTCTGATGTAAGTCATTGCTTAAGATTATTTGATTTGTAATTATTGAATTATTATTAAATTTCTTAGCTGCGTGGTAAAGGTTTAGATTTTGCTTTACTAACACGGGACTTTAACTTAATAAAATGGATTGGAGCCAATGCATATCGTACCTCTCATTATCCCTATTCCGAAGAATCTATGCAATTTGCAGATGAACATGGTATCATGATTATTGACGAATGTTCGAGTGTAAATACGGAGTAAATTTTAAAAATAAATTCATTATGAACATAAATTAGTTTTAGTAATTAAAATTTTACTTGTAGCTACTTTGGTTTTGAACTTATGTACAATCATAAATCGGCTTTGGAACAGTTAATTCATCGTGATCGAAATCATCCTAGTGTTATAATGTGGTCAATTGCAAATGAGCCTAGAACAGCAAAAAATCAATCAGAACCTTATTTTAGGTAAACTGTAATAAATATTCATTCTAAATAGAAGAATTTCTTAATTTTTTAAACAATAAATTCAAATTAAGGGAAATCGTAAGATATACAAAAACATTGGATACAACAAGACCTTTGACGGCTTCACTCAATGTGGAAATTGAAAAGGATAAATTGGTAAGAATGCAAATTAAACACTTAAATTTAAATTAAGTTTTCTTAAACTGTATCTTTTTCGTTCAAGGCGCAATTTCTAGACATTATAAGTTTTAATCGTTACAATGCCTGGTATCGTAATACCGGCCACTTGGACATGATAATAAATGCAGTTAAAGATGAAGCTACCAACTGGTTTAAGAAATATAATCGTCCTGTTATAATGTCAGAATATGGAGCCGATACTATGGAAGGTCTACATTCGGTAATTGTTGAAATAAATATCTATAAACTTAAAATACGTAATAATATTGTTTAACTTAGTTGCCAGAATATCTTTGGTCTGAAGATTATCAGATAATGTTGTTTGGAAAGCATTTTAAAGCTTTTGATTATTTAAGGGAACAAAAGTGGTTTATTGGTGAATTTGTTTGGAATTTTGCAGACTTCAAAACTGAACAAAGTTTGTTTTCTGAAAATTATATTTTGTTTTTATAATTTTCTTAATTTCTTATGCCCTTTCTAGCAATAACCCGTGTGGGTGGTAATAAAAAAGGTATATTTACCCGCAACCGTCAGCCTAAGACATCAGCTCACGTATTACGCAAACGTTATTATAGTTTATGTAGTCAATTTTTTGAATGCGAAGCACCTACTGATTTATTATTTTAAAAGCCTTAATAATGTTCATCATTAGCAACGGTGCTTTGGTATTTTAGTTAAGCACAATTAATATTTTTCAAATAATTATCATACTCACATAACACACAATTTATACACATAACTATGCCATTCAATTAAAAAAAACATTTGTACATATATTTGATGAATATATGTATAAAATAAATACACAGTCTAAATATTCACACAAAAGGATTTTCTTCATCTGGGACTGGTTCAATTATTTTTAAACATTCATCGGCGAATTCCAAAAACAATGGTTCATGCATGGCCGCTCTAATTGCTTTCCACGCATTTGGTGCTGTATCAATTTCTTTCAATAAATTCCTTAAATGTGGATTATATAAAAGATTCTTCAGATCGTCACTTGTACCTAAAAGGAATTAAAACAAATAATTATTGTATATTTCGAATTGGAGATTCTTAATATGTATATTGAAGAAATAATGTTAATATTAATTTTCATGAAATTTTCCAAGAATGATCCCAAAATACCCGAAGGTAAAAAAAAAATCCGATAGGATCAGGGGGAGAAGTACCTCCCATATAAAACAAATATTGATTATCAAATATCTAAAGAACTATATTAGTGAGAGTTTTCAAATTTGTTCCCGACAAATTTGTCAAGAACTGCTTTATTGGACAAAACGCATCGAAATCATTCATTGTGAGGTAAAAATTTTTTAGTACAATCAAGTACAGTATGCGAAGTAGAAAAAAGGTCCTCCAATCATTAACCGACAGTACTTGGGGTATGGACAAACAAATCTTATAAAACGAATGGCCAGTCAATGTTCAATTATGCAGTTCCAATGTGGACACATGAGATGAGCGACAGCGTGATTTTTGAAAAACGTCGTTCAAAGTGAAAGTGATTTGTAATCACTGTTCCTTTAGACAGTGAAAGTGACCACGATATTTCAAAATAAAACATAATTTTTATTAAAAACAAAAATAAAAAATGATGAAAAACAAAAAGGACATTGTTTTCTTTGCAACTGGGTGTCACTATTAGTATTCACACTGTGCACCGTAGGAAACCGATAACCGTAGGAAACCGATAAATGGATAACTGATACGCAGTAGAAAATATCAAAATTTGTCAAATGCGGCCTAAAGAACCATAACAGGCTGTATTCAAATATTCTCATGTCAAATGAGAAACACATAATAAAATGCTTATTAAGCAATTTGAGTTATGATCGTATAGATTCTATAAGACGTATATAGATGAGAATTAGTATACGGCAAATTTAAACGACATTCACGGAGACGTTTGGAGTCTGCTCACCGCCCACCGCCCATTACAGACAACGAACAAAATTTGTTGCAGTCAACAAGAGTAGTTCTGGCATAACTGAGAACAGGATGAAGCCGCAGGCTCAATGCCTTTTGGTCTAGTATTATCCGTACCGTTTCAAAACTGGACTGAACATATGCATTCCCCAAAAGATATTTAATTAATTTCATACCTTTTTAGCTCAAATAGTTAATAAACGATCAGTTGAATCTTAATTGTGCTAACACCATCTATCCAATTTAGATAATCGGCTTATTAGTTGAAAGGTTACATATTTGTGACTAAAACATACTGTATATAAGCTGAAAAGAAAGCTGTTAGAAGAGCTTATCCCTCATGGTTATGTTACATATCCCGGTATTCCTTTGGATAATCGTCTTTCATGGCGTCGAGAAAGAAACCAATTGTCTTCATACGATCGTATGGTACTCAATTATTAGGAACTGTGAGTAATGACGAACAATAATATTTTACAGAGGGCACAATCCAACTATAACTACCAGTCCATATTATTATTTAAAATAGAGACGGATTCAATCTAAAAACAGTGCAGTCAGGTAGGGCAGATATAGCCCAAATACAATGTTAATATTTATAATATAATTTTTCTAGAACTATTACAGCAAAAGTAAACAAATAGTGTAAATGTAGTCCAAAAAATTATGCAGATAGGAGCATGGGACAGGTGTCCTCAGTACAACGCGAATATTACTTTGTGAAAGTTTTTTAGTACAAGTCGCGATCTGTACATTTTTTCTAAATCGAATACGGAGGAGAATTTTTGGGGCAACAAAGCGCAACAGGTAAAAGCTAGAATTTATATAAAATAAGGAATAAATTTCCCGGGATCATCAAAAATATTAAATAAAATTATAATTATAAAATTCTTAAAACAATCTTCTCTTACTCACTTAATTGTTTTAATTTTTCTAGTGGCACTGTGTCCTCTGTTTTAAATGGTTCATGGACTGTTGGTTCATCGACATCTACATTGTTTTCATTGATATTCTTTGGCTTTTCTAAACATTCTGGCGAATCTTTGTGTTGTTTGTAGCAATTAAGAGAACAACTAAAATCAATCTGAATTTATCAATTATGAAATCACAACATTATTTGGACAACTTACTAAAATTCAAAACACTTTGGACATTTGTATTTGTTGGTTAATTCATTGCAAACTATACACTCGTTCATTTCTATATAATTTTTAAAAAATTATTTTAATTTAAATATTTCAGAACAAAATAAGTTGACAATTAAATTTTTACTTTAACTTAATTCACGTGTTGTTTATTGTTTTATTTTATTTTCTTTTCTTTGTTTATATTCTCTCTTCGCTTTGTTATTTATTTTCTAAGCATTTGAAGAGTTACCATATGTCTGAATACAAATAGTGTTCCCAGATGTAAATTTCATTTATTTTGTTAGTAAATAACGAAACCAAATAGTGTTACCAATCTAAAAGCAGTGACAAAAACCTTTTGTTATTATTACGTTTTCCCATGTAAAATTTAGTGTCACTTTAAAAATCTTCGAAAAGCCACACAGATGGAAGTAAATTAGAAAAATCTTTTAGTGTAAATTTTAAATACCCTCGCAATAGAATGCTCTTTATAAGATAATTACTTAGGAAGCTTGAAACTTGTTTTAAAGTCATTTGTATTTGATTTTTAAAATTTCAAAATTTTTAATCAGTTTTTTCAATAAACGTTCATCTCAAAGTATTGCTCCGATCTTGTTTATTTTTTTATTTAGTTAAATACCAAATTATTTATAAATAAAAACATAAAACAATATTGAGGTCAATATTTCCACCTAGTTCAAAAATAATTAATTTTCTATTTAAAAATTACAAAAAATATATGATTTTCTTTTAACCGAAAAGTGTCTCTTTGTTGTCGAAAATGAAATTTTTTTTGGAACATATATATAGTGTATATTTTTCTGAAAGGTTTTATTACACGAATGCTTTAGTTAAAATTTTGTACAAAAAACGCTTCAGGGCTAAGTCCATTTTCTATCAAAATGACGATTGTTTGGAATCATTCTCTAGTTTTTTGCTAAAAGAAATCGAATATCGAATAATCTACGTATTTACTTATCAGTTTATTATTCGGTTTTCAATTATTTGATTATTAAACGATTAAGTTTTAACCCTGAATAAAATATAAACCCGAAGAATTGGATACCCTAACTAACATACATGATCTTCTAACGTTGCCTTCGTTTTAGTTTTCGAATCAGGATTCTGGTGAACAGATATTTTTAGTTTACTATTTATTCTATATTTCTACAAAGCTGATCTGTCTGTACTCTTTCCCCTCATAAAAAATTAAATCCATCATTCGTCTCTGTGGTCCGTATTTGGATAAAATTGTTTGTTCTTAATATTATTATATCCAGTAAACGAGTTCTGTTAAGTCAAAGGTAAGCCAACCAAAGCGACAGATTTTTTGGATTCCGGAATGGTTTTACTAGTATAAATTAATTCTTATATACATAAGTATAAAATCTTCGTACATTTATAACCATACGAATATCATTTTGCTTACGAAGCACAGTGTTGGCTCATTGTAGCGTAAAATTAAGTCATCTTAAAAATGAGTGTAATTATTGATATTCATTTAATTTAAAATATGGATCTATCTAATAAACTTGGTTAAATTTTGTCATTGAATTGTTATTATTAGCCAGTTAATGACTAAATTATGATTTTAATATTGTTTATCAGATCAAATTTCATTTAATTAAAAATACCAAAAGGGGGGTAAAAATCTTAAAGCCAAATTTGGAAAAATTAAAAAATTTATTAATTTGGTACATAAAATCATATAAAATAAGTCAATTAGTTTACTTTTGGAAGATCTTTATCAAATCAAAAATACTACCAATATGTAATATGAACATTTAAATTTGCTGATCCTTTTGAAAATTCTAGTTCAAGGGTGCTTTTCTATGTACTTTGATAAATAAGTTAACATATAAAAATATGTAAATATAGTCCTAAATAAAAAGTCCTAAATGATGAAAAATAATTTTAAGACATTCTCTGTATGGAACCATTTTTATAATGTGTGTACTTTTTGAATAAAATTTGATATTTTTTGATAATTTCTCATAAGTAACCTAAATACGTGAAATATAGCATATAGATCCATATGAGTAGTTTGAGTTATTATGTAAAACTTTATGGATCTTTTGATGGTACTTTTGATTTTTCAAAAACAATGTTAAATTAACAAAAAAAAAACTATAATTCTTTTTTCAGTTATATTTTTGCTTCATAACAAAACATTTCAAATTTAACATTGTTTAAATTTTTCCAATGTTGAATCTGTTTAATACCATGTTATTTGATATTTTTCCTTTTAAATATAACAGATATTTTTTCGAAATCTCAAAACCTGAATATATGTCCATAATTATTAGGTGATAGCATTTTCCATATCAAGGAATTTTGAGCGTATATTAACTTTGTTAATTCATATGTAACGCTAAAAAGGAATCATTTTAGTCCCCATAAAGTATATAAATAATTATATCAACCATTCATTATTAAAAATTGAATATGTCTTTCATTCTTGGCGAATATCGGTATAAATATTGCTGTAACTATTTTAAACATATGTTACTTATATTACGAATATTGGGCCATACTTTACTATAGTTCCTATTTGAGGTCCTTTCCAAGAATGGGTTTAAATTTTATCCAATTTTATTAAAATTTAGTATAAGTATATTTTTTAGGTGTCTTTAGTATATAAATTTGGTTTGACAATTATCGGGCCATATTTGGTTATTACTTCCTTATAATCCTACTTCCTGGAATATTGTTTTAGAAATATGGGTCAATTTTATCGAAATTCATACATTCATCTAAATATTTTCAATATATTTTACTAATTTTACGGATATTACAACATCTTCAACTCATGATAATAGTAGAGGTGGAGGGTGTTAAATATTCGGCATAGCTGAAAATAGCATTCTTACTTGTTTTATATATCTAATTTGAAAGTTATCGAGGCATATTCGGTTAAAAATTTCATGGAAAAGGGTTTTGGGCTTAAAAATCCATTCTTAAATATGGGCAAATACATTGAAAATATGTACCAACATCATATTTCACTTAAGTTTTTGTATGAAGTCGAATGCAGCATTTTTATTTCATTCATAAAAAATTAAAAAATATCGCCTGAAGAACAAATAGGAAATTACTGGATCTAGGTTTCAAATAACAAACAAATATAATAAAGTTACGCTCACAATGGTTTCTATAGATACTTAGACGTACATATATTTGATTTAAATCCATTTTTCTTGGTGTTATATCCAGGTGTAATAAACAATTATCTTGTACAATTAATTATAAATAATTATTATTAACTCTTCTATTATTAATTAATTAATTAATTAATTAATTAATTAATTAATTAATTAATTAATAATAAATTATTTTGTATATTCTTTTTTGAGTTCTTTTGAGTTTTTGATTTCTTTTTTATAGGAAGATAATCAACTAATCCTCCTACTGCAACAATTACTTTTCCATCAATAATCCACCATGTATTGAATTTGTATGATCCAGGCGTTCCCAGTAAGTAGAATTCTACATTGTCTGAATTCATTTTTATGACAATATCATGCTAAAGGTTATTAATAATAAAATAATTAAGTTAACTATATGTACGTATGTATGTATATCTATATTAAGTACTT
Organism: Cochliomyia hominivorax; assembly: GCA_004302925.2. Classification (NCBI taxonomy): domain Eukaryota; kingdom Metazoa; phylum Arthropoda; class Insecta; order Diptera; family Calliphoridae; genus Cochliomyia; species Cochliomyia hominivorax. Next base: position 33,345,074 of record PYHX02000494.1, read on the forward strand.
ACATCATAAGGACAACTGTGATTTAAATTCGAATTTTTACTTATCACATCGTAAAAGACAGAGAGTGATTTAAATCGTTTGCGATTATTCATGAAACCACAGGCATCCCAGGTTGTATTAAAACTAAGCGCACTATTTGCAGTGGAAGTGAATTCCACTCGTAGTATACAATTTGTTATGGGAACTTGTACAAGTTGGATATAGATTGACAACATTCCTTTAATGTTATTGCACTCCTTAAAAACTATGACCTTCTTATCATGAGAGTGACAGTTAATATTTCTCAAAACTATTATGCCTGAACACTTCAAAATTCATTTAAACTCATTAAAACGTTTGTATTGACACAAATACATATATTTATACTCACTTCTTTAAAAGAGTTAGTCCACATAAAAATCAATATATATAATATGATTCTGAAAGTTATCATTCTATTCGATTAAAGGTTATGAAATTAGTTTTAAAGTTATTTCTAAACTAAATGCTCCGAATTAAATATTTTAAAATCTATTTATATTTGTAGTCGTTTTCAAAATAATTGAAATCGAATAAAAATTATAATTATTTTTTTGCTTTTAACTTTATTTAATGGAAACTGTTTGCTATTGAATTTTATTATGCCCTACACCACCTTAGGTGGTTGGGATATTATGCGTTTGTGCTGATGTTTGTAACGTACAACGAAATGGTGTTACACCCCCTTTAAGTATTTCGTTCGACTCAGAATCATTTTTTGATTCGATTAAACGCTGTCTGACAATCTGGCTCGCTGTACATGTAAACGTTGTAGCAATTTTTGAGATATTTCGATGAAATTTGGTACATAAAGCCTATTGAAATATTTGGTTCAATACTTCGGGTATCTCTCACTTTGAAGGGCATAATTCCCACATATATTGCAATAATAACTGTTCAAATTAAAATAAATAAAAGCAAAAATCGATGTGCATAATTATACAACGATCGGTCCACAACTTCTTCTAGATCCCAAATAACCCTCAGAAGTATTCATTTTAAAACTCTTAAATTTTAAATGTTAATTTCACCATAATATATTGCACATTAAAAAATAAATCAGAAAATAAAATTACTGCCATTTATAACCAACATTGTGGTGTAGGGTAGTACATAGTCGGTCTTGATCGTCTATAACATTATACAAGCAATATTTTATGTAATTGATTATTGAAAAGAGATAAATTACATTTTTTATAAAAACACTATTTTCCACTCATTTAATTCAGCACGAGTGTTGGAGGTAGAAATTATTGAAGGCTTAAATCGAAATCATTTAGCTCAAAAAGTTTGCTGTTAACATATTTAATGTTTAAACGTGGATTACGAAATATATAACTTACGTTTGGTCAAATTACTTTTTAACACCCAGAATGCCATTTGAAATCAACAATGCACAGTGGTTTCAAAACTCTTTTCTTTTGAAAATAATGTTGTACCTTTGGAAATATTGAATATTTTTGAACGAAATTACATGGACATTCTTCAGGTGTTTTAAAATTGATATGGAGAGGTATATGTTTCTGGTGGATCCTGGGATGGGAAAGTGGATCTCCAAAAGTGGTCACCTTGGGCATGCAATTTTTTTTAAATCGCCAAAATTTTATTTTATAACTCTTAAAGTTTAAGAGGTATTTAGACTAAAAGAAAATTTTGATAATTTTTGACAGTTTTTTGTAGTTTTTTGAACTTTGTGAGCCGATTTTTTTCAGGTAGAAACATTTTTCACTTTAAAATCATCTTTTTGCGTTTGGAATATATAATTTTTTTCTCAATTCAAATCCGCGGACAATAGAAGAAACAAAAATTTCCCCGAATTGGAATATTTTTATAGTCCTACATTAAATGCAGCTTCAATTCAATTATGGAAATAAAATTTTAATTCTTAAAGAATTTATTTAATGTATAAAATTAGAATTTTTTAATAATGATGTACATTTTTTATAATGATGTGCATAATTATAGGTATGATTATTTTACTTCCCAGGAATACGTTTCCATTTTCTCCAAATATATTTATTATTTAAATAATATGTATGTATGAATGTTTGTATGTGCCCGAAAGTAACATAGACATAAGATCGGGAGGAGATATACTGCCCGAAATAAAGAAAATATTTATTATCAAATATCTAAATAACTACAAGAGCTGATTTATTGTTCAACGTTGACTTTGCTTAGTCTGTGTATTAAAGGAATTTGTGTGAATAACTTTTGCACCAATTACATTTGAAAACTGTTGATCCGTGATTATTTAATTTGAATTTTTAAATTTAGCATGTGCACACTTAATAGTATTAAACCTTTTTTTCATTGGAGAACTTTCAATTATATATATATATATATATATATATATATATATATATATATATATATATATATATATATATATATATATATATATATATATATATATATATATATATATATATATATATATATATATATATATATATATATATATATATTTCAATTATGAATATATATATATATATATATATATATATATATATATATATATATATATATATATATATATATATATATACGTTTTGCTGCAAAATTCTTTGAAAAGAAATTTCATAAATCGCGACGTTCTCTCTGATCCCTCTCGTCCTACATTTTGTTTAGTGAAACAGTTTTTTGCGAAAGTTTTTGGGATCGAATATGAAAACTCTTGTTGTAATATTTTTAAGATATTCAATTAATAAAATTAGCATAGTACTTCTCCTCCTGATCCTATAAGTCTTAAATTTTTTCTATGAAGCAGTTCCTTTAGAAAATAGTTGGTACCAAATTTTAAAAATCTCGATGTAATAGTTTTTTGTTGACTTTGTATGGGGGTACATCTCTCTCTGATCCAACCCGTTCTCTATATTTACCAGTAAAGGATTCTCAGAGCAACATGATAACTACTCTCGTACGTATAGTTTCTTAGTTATTCATAATTTATATTTGCTATATATGGCTTCCTCCCTCCTGCTATTTTCCACTAGCATGATTGTTGCAAAATTTTTAGACCGTCGCACTGTGCTTTGTTCCCATATAACGAAATCCGGGAAAGAATTAATGATAATTAATTCCGAAAAAGAATTAATGATGATCGTAAAATGTGAAGTTTGTTACATAAATATTTTATGTCTAAATTAAGATAAATCCAAATTTTCAGTCAAATTGAACCAAGAACATATATCGTGATATTTAAAATATAACTTTGGCTATAATTATAATCCGATCTTAAAATCTTGTCAGTTTTCGTGTGTTTATTTTGTAAAACTGCGCAGTTTATCGAAATCGGAGCAAGGACACGACCACATTAATTTATTGAAATCAGTACAAGAACACGTTCTTCTCCCATATATCCTTCATCTTAAAAATGTTACTTTTCATATTTTTTTTATCAAAATCAGTTCAAGCACACGACCGTTAACGATATATCCTTCATTTTCTAAATAGTAATTACATCATATTTTAAATATTCATATAATAGTAATAATAATAATAATAATAATAATAATAATAATAATAATAATAATATAATTGATATAAATAATTTAAATCATCATCCATTTTTGAAGGAATTTAATTGTCTTTAATGGTATAAAATTAAAAAAAATCATACACGTTTTTTTTTAATAATTAATAATATTATTTATTTCTATAAACCTCCACCACAATAAGTGGTGAAGAGAGTATATTAACTTTGTCATTTCGTGTGTAACGCTAAGAAGGAATTATCTCAGACACTATAATCAAAATCTGTGTCGTTTTAGCTATGTCCGTCTGTCTGTCTGTCTGTCTGTCTGTCTGTCCGTCTGTCTGTTTGTTGTTGGTAGATTCACATTCGAATCGTTTCAGACTACATAATACATTATGAGGTCTTTTTAGTGTTACACACGGATTGACAAGACTAATATAATACTAAATTATTATTAATTTTTAAATGCATAAATTTGGATTAAATTAAAGATAATAAAAAATCTCATTCAAAGTAATTGTGTCTTATTTTAAACTTTGTTATAAAGTCAAATAATCAAACTTTAGATTAAAATCTTGACAAAAGGAATTTTAGCGAATTCTTTTCTACGTATGTAAATTTCTATAAATTTTGTATGTATTTAGCGCCCTCTGTTGTTATATTTTTATACCCTCCACCACCACAAGTGGTGAAGGGTATATTAAGTTTGTCATTCTGTATGTAATGCCAAGAAGGAATCATCTCAGACCCAACAATGTATATATATTATTGCATCAAATCAAAAACTGAGTCGATTTAGTCCGTCTGTCCGTCTGTCCGTCTGTCTGTCTGTTGGAAACATTCTCACGCCTAGAATAATTGACCGAATTCAATAAAACTTCGCCACATTGTTTGTTATTGTCCTAAGCAGTTTGCTATTTAAAACCAGCTATATCGGTTTATAAGCAAGGAAGTTATAGACCGATATCTGAAACAACCCCAAAATTTCGAAAATGAACTCTTATAATTTCTTCTAAAAATGTAATTGGACTTAAACAAAAAATTAATTTTAGCATACAATTGCACGTGCTTCATCATCGTGCAAAAAATTATCAAAATCTGATTAACCGGAAAAAAGTTATAGGCTATAATATGCAAAATTTTGATATACCCCAAACTCTTTGTGCCATATAGGCCGCAATTTTTAAGATAATTTACTAAAATTTGTCACAACTAATTTTTTAACCATTCTTAATATATGTTATAAATTTTATTAACATTGGTCCATATTTTGATATAGCTCCCATATAAGGCCTTTTTCCGGAATATGATTTAAAGCTTATAAAACTTTTAAATTTGAACTAATTCTTTTGAAATTTGGCACAATTATTGTCTTTACTATTTTAAATATATATTATGAATTTTATTAACATGGGTCCATATTTTGATATATCTCCCATATAATGCCCCTTCCCGGAATATGATTTACAGCTTATAACACTTTTAGATTTGAACCAATTCTATTGAAATTTGACACAGTTAATTTTCTAGCTATTTTAAATATATGTTATATATTTTATTAACATATAAATATGTGTTTTAAATTTTGTTAACATGGGTCCATATTTTGATATAGCTCCATTATAACGGCCCTTCCCGAGTAAATAAAAACCAATTCTATTGAATGTCGACACAATTATTTTACTAACTGTTCTGAAGATATTATAATAATTTGCCATATATCGGTCCAAATTTTCCTATAGCTCGCTTATAACGGGATTTCCCGGAAAACGGATTAGAGTTTATAAAACATTTAAATAAAGATCAATTCCATAAAAATTTAGCACAATGATTTTTCTAGCTATAATCAAAGTGTATTATAACTATAAACAATCTTGGTTCAAATTTTGTTGTAGCTCCCATATAAGACCCCTTCTCGGAAAATAAGTTTAAGATTATAACAATCATATTTTTTGTTTTTATACGCTCCACAGTACAAGTGGTAGAGATAGAATATTAACTTTGTCATTCTGTGTGTAACGCTAAGAATGAATTATTTCAGACCCCATAATGTATATATTCTTGCATCAAGTCAAAATCTCAGTCGATTTTCGTCAATCTCTTTGTCTGCTCATATCCACAAAAATTAACAGAGCTCAAAGAAATTTGGTAGAAAAAAGGCAGTTCAGTAGAAAAATTTTATAGCCTAAATTGTAACTAATTTTATGACTAATAAAGTATTTCTGTGTTATATACATTTGTGAGTGTATGTGTATCTATGGAACCTAACGTATTAACTTTACACGAATTTGTGGTGGAGGGTATTTAAGATTCGGCATAGCCGAATATAGCATTCTTACTTGTTTTTTATCAAATTAGTTTAGTTATTTTGTTAGCTTTCAAAAAATGTAAGACTCATCAACACTCCTCACATATATTTATACCCTACAACACCATATGTGGTTAGGGTATTAGGCTACCACCACTTTTAAGTATAACGCTTGATTCAGAATCACATATAACGATGTCGGTCCGTCCGTATGCCCGGCTGGGCGCTATGCATGTAAATATTGGGAACAATATGGAGGCTGCAGTTTTTAAGATATCTTAATGAAATTTGACTTGTGTCTTTATTTTGGATTAAGGTTGATGCCTATTGAAATTGGTGGTGACGGGTATATTATTTCACCTAGCCCCTTTACAAATGTACCTCTCGGAATGGGGATTTAAGGTCACAAAAGTTTTTAATATGAAGCGATTTAATTTAAATTTGCTCAAATTAGTCTAATAATTTTCTTAAAGGTATGTACTGTAGTCTAAAGCATAAATTAAAAAATACAATTATACGAGGGTGGTTCATTAATTTTTGTTAGCTACCACTTATAACCAACAATGTAGTGTAGGTGTTAAACGGTTGGACTTGACCGACTTTAATTTCTATGACACAAAGCGGTATGCGTCGATGTAATATTTCTTTAGTTTTTTGCTTTGTATTCGGGGTATCTTTGCTCTTGGTCCAATCCAAAAGAATTGTAGCCATTTTTTCTTCCAGTCATACAGAAAGATAGTGCGAAATTTTGGTCCGAGTACGATGCTTATGAAATTGCTTATGATCGGTCCATTATTCTATATGCCTGCTCGGAATGGGTTTTTTGGCCATTAAATTTCTTATTATAATACGATATAAATGATATAAAATGCAACTAAGTCTTATTATATTCTAAAATGATGTGCTAAATTATATTTCTCATAGGTACCATACAACCACCCTTCCAAATATCACTTTGAAACTCATATTTAGTCAAATTAGCCAAATCCGCTGTGCGAAATTAAATGAGGGTTGGCCCATAATTAAAAATTAATTAATATCATTATAGTATCATTATAATATATTGCACACATAAGCATAATAAAGTAAGCAAATTAGACGAGGGACGTTCATAATTTTTTCGTTGCAGACATTCACAATCAACAATGTGGTGTAGGCTATTAAATAGTCGGGCTTGACCGATTATAACATTTTTACTTGTTTTTATTTCAATTTTTCATTTTCGTTTTATTTTAATTTCTTCCTTTTTGAATTGATGTATTCAACAACTCCACTTATTTTCATTAAAATCTTCTTATTTATTACCCAAAAAGTGTTAAATTTGTATGAACCAGCCATTACGGGCAAATAGAAATCCATATTGTCTGATCTTAAATACACAAAAACATCGTTCTGAAAAAATCGATCAGTTATGATATGAAGAATCTCTGTACAGAAGCACTTACTTCATAGGGGCAGGTATGATTCACATTCGAATTTGTACGTATTAGATCGTAGAAAACAGCCAATGATCGAAAACGTTTGCGATTCTTCATAAAACTACATGCGTCCCAGGTTGTATTGAATTTGAATGGATGCAATGTTGTTGAACTGAATTCTATTTGCAAAAGACAATTTGTAACGATCTTAATAACTCTTATATTAATCGATAAGATTCCTTTATCATTATCACATTTTTCAAAAATCAGGTAGTTTTCGTCATAAGATTTACAACTAATATTTTTGAGTACCAAAACACCAGAACACTAAAAGAGATAATTTCATTTAAATTTAATTAAATATACATTTTATACTCTTTTAATACCCACTTCTATTACAAGGACGATTGAAAATAATAAATATTTAACGAATATTAATGGACTCATTGTGACTTGACTTGAATAGTGAACAACTAAATTTGAAAAAAGAATTCACTTTCATTTAAAACATCAAATTGTTATATTTTTGTTAAACAAAAAGTTCAATTAAATATTTAATTACTTTTATTATAATCAGTTAAATATTATAAACGAGTATTTAGTTAAAGTATTTAATATTAATATACGCAGGGGAATGCCATTTTCGTGCAAACATCTTCCATTATCGTCAATGCCGTTCCTATTGAACAGATTTTGGTAATTACATCCTAACCTACCTTAAGTGGTACCCCTGCTACTTAAGGTAATGCAATTGGCAGCATTTCTGCTGATGCTTGTAATGTACAGAAAAAATAATGTAACACTTAAAATCAGAGTCACTTTCTGAGTCAATTAAACGATTTCCGTCCGACCGCCCGTCCGTCTATGTAAATATTGTGAATGCTATACAGATTGTAATTTTGAAATATCTTGATGCAATTTGGTACGTTTTATTTCTTGGCTCAATATTTCATTTAGCTCCCATACAAATGTCCTCCCGAAATGTGGTTTTGAGGTCATAGAAATCCTAAATATAAAGCGATTTAAACCAAATTCTTCAAATAGTCCTATGATATTCTAAAACGATGATATAAATTTTGCCAGGCCCTTTCCAAATATCTCACATTAACGTTGTTATTCTAAAAGTAACTAATCAAATTAATATAAATGTAATATAAAATCGATGATCGAAATTTTAGGAGGGTCGGTTCATCATTTCATATAAACCCTTAAAACAAATCCTTTTTAAATGCTTCATGCGAGTCCTGCCAAACTCAATAGGTGGTTTAATACTATTTTTTGGACAATACATTTGTTCTTTTATGGAATTCGGAATACAAGTGCACTATTTGGACATCCTTATATTGTGCTACTAACTTCATCAAAGTTGCTGAAGTATAAGTTATCAGTTAATGGGATCCAAGTCTTTTGTTTGCTACCGTAATTCCCAAATTCCAAAAGAGAACCACTACCGTATTTTAAAAGGGATAGATTTAATACACCGCTTCAGAAGTAATCTAAAGCTGATTAACTGCCTAAAATCGGAGTCTAAAGTGATGCCTGCGTCGATTCCAACGAATCTTATAAAATGTTCAAAAGAAACGGAAGATATCATACGTAATGTTTAAAATTGCTTCAGTTTCGAACAGTTAATTTAAAAGTTCTTATTGTTTTTATTGCATTTTAAAATTCAAGGAATTAAAACTTTATTTTTGTTGTAATTTTTGGATAATGGACATATCTTTAAATAGCAAATAAAATAATTAAATTAAAGAGAAAATGAAAGACAATGAATATTTACTGGAAGAAAGTTGATTGGGTTCCAAACAATAAAATATATATCTTAATCCTACGAAATATTATCACAATACTAATTTTTTCGATTTCAAATGTGCCTAAAACTTTATTTAGAATATTATATCCAAAACAATAGAATTTACCAAGTTTCAGCAGAAATTGACTCAGACGGTAATTCTGAGTTGTATGAAAGGTTTACCTTTATACTTAAAATTTGTGGTAGCTAACAATGTAGGGTATAGTACTTAACAATGAAGGGTATAATTATAGATAACAAATACTTAATACACTGAAAACCATAGCAATCAAAAATTAAATACAGTGACGAACAAAATAAATAGTATTGCTTTATAATGTTTTATGTATCGTCTGATATTAAAAAGGTAAAAAAATCCTATTTTTGGATTTGGCTCTGCCCTCCAGTCCATTAGGATTTGTTATTTATTTAATTCCGAGTAAAATATATTATTTCCGGAATTTATTAAAATAGTAATTTTATAAACATATAACTCTGTTTTAGGTAGTAGATCTAATTTGAAGCTTCAATTACTCACATGAGAGCTATAGTAGAATGTGAAGTGATGATCTTCAAGTTATTTTAGCTGAATTCCATTGAAATAGTAATATTTAGGATTTTTATCTTTTCAGGAAAATGGAGAATTATATAAGATCTATAGTCCAATAAGAGGCGATATAGTACAATTGAATTCATTTCAGATATCAGTCTATTTGAGCGAACAATAATCATAATTTTCAATAACATTTAACGTAGATTAACTTAAATTAATTTCCAATGGAAATTTATCGGATTTTACAAAAATAAATTGTAAAATAATGCAGAAACCTTACCAAGTATCTAAAGAACTATTAAAGCGAAAGAAATTTGGCCTTTATCACAGTATTACAGCAAATGTTAATTGTTAAATATCTAAATAAGTACTTATTTAGTGAAAGTTTCGAGATTTCATCTTAATTGTTTCTCCAAGATTTCATTAAGATTAAATTACTGATAGGATCAAGGGGAGGAGTATCCCCTATACAAAGCAAATATTAATTATTGAATATATAAAGAACTATCGCAGTGAGAGTTTTAAAATATACTCCCAATCACTTTTTCAACGAATTGTTTTATAAGATTGTTAGGATCAGGAGGTGGAGGTAAAATGTTAATATGTATTAATATAATGTGATATTCAAAACCTGCGCTAACATGATTGATTTTACATTAATTTAAGTTTAATATATTAATTTTCTGATACCTAAAACATATAATAATTTTAATATCATCATTTTTATTTCTCGATAATTTTTTGTACGATTTCCAAAACTTTAGCTCTTTGTGCTTTACCCGAACCTGTTTTTGGTATGTTGTCTATAAAATAAACTCCACCAGTCAAATGATACATACTGCCCATCTTAGATTTAATATGAGTTATAATATCATTGGATGTTAGCTTACGACCAGTATTATCCTCTTTCCTAACCACTGCACATGAAATTAAATGTGAGGCAACCAGATCGGGAATACCGAATACACAACATTCAAATATGCCAGGTACTTGCATTACAACATCTTCAATTAGTTGAGGATAAATTTGAAAATTTCTTGCCTTGAAAACATCATTATCACGAGCACATACATGCAAAAATCCATCATCATCAAAGAATCCAATATCACCGGTATGTAACCAATTGTTAATATAAGCTTTTTTTGAAGCTTCCTCATTACGATAGTAGCCAAACCATTTATAGGGCGTTGATATAATAATTTCACCATGTTCATTAGGTCCCAAAAATTCGCCATTTTTATTTATGATACGAACTTTTTTGTTTGGTGTTAATTTACCCTCAGTGCCAACTTTTCTTTCCCCTGGGTAACCACCATTAAATGAAACTATACCGGAAAGTTCCGACATACCATAGGCTACACCAAAACCAGGACGTTTATCATTCACTTTTAGTATATCAACCATTTTTTCTTGTACCACCAAAGGTATTTTGGCGCCACCTACCACAAGTACATCAATACTGGCCAAACACTTCTTTATTTTCGATATATTTTCACACATTAATAATTCAGCCATTTGGCTGCCACCTGATATCATGTGAGTGATTTTATAATTTTCAACTAAATGCATGTAATATTCGGGGGTAAATTGTTTATTCGGAACGACACGAAGACAGCAATTAGTTAGAGAGGAATTTAAATTCCAATGGCCAGAGGCCCAGTACATGGTACTAAATGTGCACATTACGGAATCGGATTTTGGATTAAGACTAGAAGAAGGTAGTTTTATTTTTTTCTATACGTATATTAAATAAGTATTTACTTACTAAATAGCTTGATTAAGCAGAGCTCGGTGAGAACAGAGAACGCCTTTAGGTTTTCCAGTGGTTCCAGATGAGCATAAAATAATAGCTGTATCATCGCCTTTCAAATTTACACATGGAAATCTGTAATTTCGAAAACAAGAAACTTTTTCAAATATTAATTTCTTTAATTAAATATAATTTTAAGATTATAAAACCTGATTATTTTGTACCATCTAAAAGTGCGATTGATAAGAGACGGTGTATTAACTTTGCCACTATGTGTGTTACTTTGTATTAATAATCATGTTTTCATTATTATAATATTTTTCTTTGTATATTTCGATAAAATTATTGTCAAACATATTATTGTTGATATTGTTGTTAGACCAAAATATTTGTTTTTTAACAAACATAAACATTTTGGGAATTTCGTCAAAATCATTTTAATTGAATAAAAATATAAATTTCAATTTATTTTGATAATCGTAAATATTGTGATGATTTTATTTCAGTTTTTCGTGTTTAACGTTGTCGTCGGTTTTGAGTCATCGCAAATAAATGAAAAATAATTTATAAATAAAAATATATTGAAAATCGGCTGTACCGGATCTTAAATATACTCCACGACTTAAAAATATGCAAACATTTGAAGATATTGCAACAGAAAACTATTTATTCATCCATCAGCTTAAACACCGATTCCGGAAAAAAGGCTTCTACAAAAATTACAGTGATATATTAACCATACAATATCAGGTTTTTGAAATCACATACAAATATTAGTACCGAGTAATACAATTTAATGTTCGATTTTATTAAAAAATAATGATAAAGAAAGAAATTTTTATATGAAATACAATTTTCATAAAATTGTTTACATACATTAAAAACATTCAGATAATTGTCTGAATTTCGATGGAATAATTACGCATTTAAGAATCTTTTAAGCCTAAAAAAACAATTGCGGGAAATGGTATTATAAATGATATTATAAAATAGATATAACCAAATATGTCCCAATAATTGTCAAATTAGATTCATATATTAACAACAGTTTATATAGAATAGGTTCAAGTATAAGAGCTTAAAGCCTTTTTCCAGGAATATTGATTCGTATATAAGAGTTTAGTAATCTCAAAATTATTTTCCGAGAAGAGAAAGAATATTAAATGAAACATATTTTACGTCTTGAAACTCTCTGAAATTATAAGTGTAAGCGAATTTTTCAGGTTTTTAATTACTACAGGACAGAAAGTACGCAATATAATAAATAATGAAATAAGTCATCGAATTCGAAAAAATATATATTTTCGTAATAAAAAAATACTTGAATTTGTGAAGTTATTTAATTTTTGATTAAATGCAATAAGAGATTTCCAAATAAGATTAAAAAATATTCATATATAAATACTCACTTAAAAGGTTCATTTCTAATGCCCCCCTCCGATTTAACTAAACTTAATATACTTGGTGCACCCTTTAATTCTCCATTCATAACATAAATGGGTATTTTAAAATTTAAATCCTGACAGACCTTCAAGATAATTTCATAATTCTCCACATCACAAAAAATTATTTTTGGTGTAGTAACTTTGTAAATTAGTTCCACATTATCTGTAAAATTTATAAGAATTTAAAAAATAAGTAAATAATGGAATAACATACAGTCACGAGGGGAAAAACGCAACACCTGGTCATATAAACTTTAATAACGTCAGTTTCAAAATAACGGCAATTAATTTATCTCACTATTTTAATACATTATTTGATTGATAAGTTTTAAAATAAATCACAATTTGTTCCAAAATGTTTTACTAAATTTGAAATATATGTAACAGGTTATATGTTATATATCTGAGTCAAGAGAGAATACGACATTTCTTTGTTAGTTATCCGTAATTTCAATAAGCCGATTCCAACATATGGCGCACAGATTAAAGCCTATTTGCGACAAAGCACCTCCCAAGATTTCATTGAATTTTTTTTCACAAGTAAATCATTTGGAGGTATTGGTGAGGGGAAGTTTTAAATGGATTAACACTGTTTGTGTTCTTTTTTACACTTTTTTTATAAGCAATCGAATTTAAATTCGATTTAAGGAGAATTGATTCAAACAAAAAGGCTACGTTAACTATGGATTCCTTTTCTCTAAAGCTTTAAATGTTGCTAAATAATTAACTAATTTTAATATTTGTTTTATAGTGAAGATAAAAATCGCTCGCTGAAATTTTGCACTTTTTTCAATAATTTACATTTATTAAACTTTTGTAAAATATTTTGGAATAATGAGTGGATTATTATATAAATTAGTTGCCGTTGTTTTGAAACATACGTTATTAAAGTTAATGTGACCTGGTGTTGCGTTTTTTACGCTCGCTACTGTATGTTCATTTAATACCTTTATCAAATTCAGGATATAGTGCGTTCACTGGTGTGCCACACAAATAAGAAGCCACCATTACAGTGGCTGTATGTGTACAATTGTGAGAATACAGTCCCACAACATCTCCAGGCTTAAGACCCATTTTCAACAAATGTTTAGCCAGAGCAGTTACATGATCAAGAAATTCTTCAGCCGTCATTTTTTCATTGGTTGAATCATTAATCTGTATAATTTTTTGTGGATTTTTTGAGTATTCCAAAAATGTTACTTCTCCCAATGTTATATTTTCATTATATAAATCCTTTTTCTCCGGTCCAGACCAGAGTTTTTGTTGTGGATCGTAATAAGTAGCCGTTAGTGGAAACATGTCTATATCACTTAAAGTATTGCACTTGAATGAGGGGTCTCTTCAAAGCAATAAAATACTAAAATCTTATTTCCAACTATTTCTATAAATGTGTACATCTATTGAATTTCAGATTAGATAAGAAAATTATTTATTGAATTTAAATGAAAACAAATTTGAATTTTACAAGTCGTAGATCGTTACATGTTATTAATTTAAATAGATTGTTTAATGTATGTTTTTTTTGTTTTAATTTTAATGCACTTAGAGAATTTTTTATTTTTAGGGTTTATTATTTATAGTTGAATTCAAAATGCAAAAACAAATAATTAATGAAATAAATAAATTAATTAAAAATAAATAAATAAAAAATAATAAATAAATAAATAAATAAATAAATAAATAAATAAATAAATTAATTAATTAAAAAATAAATAACGACATTCTTTTAGGTTATAAGTAATCTGTTGAATCTTAAATTCCCTCCACAACTTACATTTTATAAACAAGTAAAAGCTAAAGTAGGTCGTATAAATACATTTTGTAATTTGTACTTAAGAGTGCAGTATATTATGATACAAATATATATGCAGTATTTGTGCGCTTTAAAAGTATTTCTTCTGTGGGCATAATACGGGAGCATAATATTTCAGAGCTTTTAACACAAAAATTACTATATCGGGATGCAGCCTTGTATATGTAACTCTGTTTATAATTTATCTTTTTGCCAAAAATGATTAAAATCGGATCAGTAGAAAAAAGTTATATTTATTAATATAAAACATTTTATAACACACCCCCAACACTGTATGTGTATAAGGGTAAAAACGAGTGACGTATTGTGTTTGTTGTCACACGCATGTGTGCATTGTAATGAAATTTAACAATATTACTTATCTTACTTAAATCCGGAAAGAACGATTTAATATAAAAAAACTGATATAAATATTAGATTTACCAGTTCTGTCCATTTTACTATAAATAAATTGTTCTCAATTTAATTTTTTTGTTTATTAATGAACCGAATTAAATTACACTCGTAAAAACTTGTAGTGTTATTTTGTTAAGAATTTCGAATGTATGAAATTTTAAGGTTCAAAATATCATAACCAAATTATGATTGAATTGGTGGTTTATTAGCCGATTTTGAAAAATGAAAAATATTAAATTCAGTGCCAAAACCAAGTCCAAAGGTCTCATAGAGTATTCAAAAAATAGGCAAATATGCTTTTGCCTATAACTCAGGAAGTAATGGTCCGATTCATTTCATTCTGAACCGCAAAAATCCGCTTAATTTATTGAAATCTATCTGTGAAAAAATTAAGTCTCAATCATTGTAGATTTTAACAAGTAAGAATGCTATATTCGGCTATGCCGAATCTTCAATACCCTCCACTACAAATTCGTGTGAAGTTAATACGTTAGGTTCCGCAGATATACATATACACACACATATACTTACAAATGTATGGAGCGTATTAAAACAAAAGATATGCTTTTTATAAGATCAAAACTGAAGGGGTATTAAATATGGACCAAGATTGTTCATATTTATAATATCCTTTGATTATAGTTAGAAAAATCATTTCGCTAAATTTTAATGGAATTGATTTATTTAAATGTTTTATAAACTCAAACCCGGGAAAGCCCGTTATAGGGGAGCTATAGGAAAATATGGAACTATATAGGTCATATTAATATAATATCTTCCGAACAGTTAGCAAAATAATTGTGTCAAATTTCAATAGAATTAGTCCTTTTTATTAGTTTTATATGCTGAAAACTGTTTTCGCTGAGAAGCCTGATATAGGAGCTACATCAAAAAATGGACCGAGATTCTTCTAATTAAAAATATACCTTAAAAATAGTTACGGAAATGCAATGTTCCGAGTTACAATGGAATTAGTTTTTATTTAATTGTTTTATAAGCTCAAACCCGTTTTCCGGGATGGGGCGTTATATGGGAGCTATATGTTAATAAAATTTTAAACACATATTTAAAATATTAAAAAAAAAATAATTGTGCCAAATTTCAATGGAATTGGTTCAAATTTAAGAGTTTTATAAGCTATAAATCATATTCCGGGAAGGGCCCTTATATGGGATGGGTCAATTAATGATCCCAGAACAATATGACTTCTTTGGATTTATTATTGTATCAAAATAAGTATATGTGGTAAATTTCAGTAAATTATCTTAAAAATTGCGGCCCATATGACACACAGAGTTTGGAGTGTTTCAAAATTTTGCATATTATAGCCTATAACTGTATTTCTGTTAATCAGATGATATTAATTTTTTCTGTAAGTCAAATTACATTTTTAGAAGAAATTAGAAGTGTTCTTTTTCGGAATTTTGAGGTTGTTTCAGATATCGGTCTATAACTTCCTTGCTTGTAAACCGATATAGCTAGTTTTAAATAGCAAACTGCATAGAGCAATTGTAAACGATGTGGCCAAGTTTTATTGAATTCAGACAATTAATCTAGGCGTGATAATGTTTCAAACAGACATACAGACGGACATAACTAAATCGACTCAGTTTTTGATTTGATGCAATAATATATATATATATATATATATATATATATATATATATATATATATATATATATATATATATATATATATATATATATATATATATATATATATATATATATATATATATATATATATATATATATATATATATATATACATTGTAGGATCTGAGATTTCTACTTGGCGTTACACAAGCTCATTCTATTTCTTTTTTCATTCCGATCCAGAATATATAAACTTTTCTTTCCGATCCAGAATATATATATATATTCTAAGTCGAAAATTGTGGAAATTACAAACAAAAAGCCAAGCTTATATATACCCTTCTGACCAAGTCAGGTGAAAGGTATAAAAATCACGCCATTCATCCTTATCATATCTGAATGTCTTTCCTGGATGTTTTAAACTTATTTCAAAATTAAAAATTTAAAAAATACCTGCAATAACATCGTTAACACCATATAGCAAAGCTATTTTAGGTCGCTTCTTATCCGATTAATGCATTAAAGACCAATAGCTCTCCTTGTACACATTTCATCCTCACTCACTGGGCCATTGTTGGCAGAAATGTTCATTTGATTCTTGTTGATCCGTATGTTATATGGCATGATGGGTTTTATAAACCCCTTAATGTACACATTTTATCAATTTTGTTGTCTATTTAATTGTATTCATATTGGTTGTTCTTGGTCTCCGTAACTGTTACAGGAAATTTCATGAAATTTGGTACATTTAAAAAGATTTAACAACGCATTTTAGCAGACTAATATTTATATCATAAGAAGTAAAAATTGTTTAGTTTTTTTTAATATTATTTTTTTTAATTAACAGAGATAAATATTTTTAAAATTACTTTCATGTATATATTTACTTGAAAGTAACATGATGACTTGAATCTGTTCTTATATGGTTCCCATATAATATTAAATACCGTCCACCACTTACATTATTCACAAATTTGCACGAGTTGAAGATATTTCACCAAAAACAAGAATATTTATGTTCAAAGGAGTCAGAAAAATAATTCTGCTGAATTCCAGTCGAATTGGTTCATATTTAAGAGTTTTATAAGCTCAAATCTGCTTTTCCTGAAGGGGCCTTATATGGGAACTCGGTCAAATAATGGCCTCAGTCACATAAACTTCTTTTAGGTTTATTATTGTATTAAAGTAAATATATGTGACAAAGTTTAAAAAATTATCCACAAAATTGCGGCCTATATGACAAATTGATTTTGGGGTGTATCATAATTTTGCATATTTTGGTAATTTTTGATGATTTTTTTTGTAAGACGATAGAGTATATATAACTGTATGTTATGATTAAATTTTGCTTTTTGATGAAAAATAAAGGACCGTTTTTTCGGATTTTTTTATATTTATTTAACATTGCTGGTTTTCAATAGGAATCTGCTTAGGACAACAACAACTAACAATGTGGCTAAGTTTCATTGAATTTGGACAACCATTTTAAGCCAACACACAGACGGACATAGCTGAATGGACTCAGAATGTAATAAATATACTTTAAGGGCTGTTAGATGAATCCTTCTTAGCGTTACACACAGAATGACAAAGTTTATATACCCATATAAACTCTTATGGTAGTGGAGGGTATAGAAAGAATTGTATCACCATACAATTTTACACATAACTTATAGCACAGTGCTCGTAGAGTGATAAAATAGTCATGTAAATAATTCATAGAATATTATTTTTAAGCTAATTCTTCTCACTTTGTTTAGTTTAATAATATGTTCTAAATTGTGATTTTTTGTTTTCTTTTTTCTAAATAACTGGAATATAAATATTCATTGTATAAAAATTTGTTTAGGAGTGAGAATATATTTTAAATTCTTTACACTTACATTTGCATCAACATACCCACATTTATGGTCATAAATAACAAAGTTAGTTGTATGAGTTACAATGTGAATGTGCAAAAAAGGACGAAAAAATTTTGGCAAAAAGAAAAAAAAATAAGAACTAGGAAAGAGAGACACTCAACATTTGGCAGTTTGTATCATAAATTTAAAAATATTTTTGTAATTTTGTTCTGCTGAAACCATAATATAAACATACATCCATATGTAGGAATGGTTGAATGTATTCGTGTTCCAATGAAGAAATTGTTTCAGAATTCAAAACATTTATAATTTCTATATACCCCTCTAGATATGTTATGTTGGCAACTCTGAAAAAGGATTTATGACCACTATTGCAACTGCAATTTTTGTATTATTTCAATTTAGATCGTGTTTAGTTTGTTTTTTTTTATTTTATTCTTTTTTGCTTTCCATTGTTTTATCTCGTATTTGATTTTAATTCTTTTCATATTTCTATTTTTTTACTCTTAATCCAAGCTACGCCGCCGTTTCGTGCTATTTTTAGCCATCAAATGTGCGAAATAATTGCTATAGTTCCCCGTCTGATAGATGGCATTATTGTTGTCAAAATTTCAATGCTGTAAATTTATCTTGAACATCATCTTACTGCTTTTATTTCCTCCAACACTATAAGTGGTAATCCGAGTATATTAGATTTGTTATTCCGTAAGTAATGACAATAAGGAACCTTTAAAGATGCCATAAAGTGTATATTTTCTTGGATCAAATCAAATACTTAGAGGATTTTGTTACATCTGCTTGCCCGTTTTTCTGTTCACCTATTGGAAACATTTCCGCGTCCACAATAATGAATAGAACGAAATCTTTCACCCATGCAAATGTTTCCATAATATAAGTGATGGAGAGAGAGAGAGTATTTAAGATTTGTCAGAAGTATTTTTCAGTCGCAGATTTCGAAATAAATTTTATAAATCAAGACGTGTATTAAAAAAATCATGCTACAGTTGTTGAGATACTCGATTACTAATAACCCATAACCCCGTCCGTTCAACTTTTTTCCATTATTGTAACTACAATATAATTGGTATATATGACGTGAACTCTAAATTTGTATGACCACATTGACCACCCATTTTCTCAGGCGGAAGTCTTTTACAAAATAATGATTGAGATTAAATTTATAAATTGTACTGCAAATTTTTTCACCACAGAAATTATTAAAGAAAGTGCATTTTTACTATCGCTATAATAGTTCCAGAGATAATATTATCATTGTATACTTTCTACCACTTCTCTGATCCTATCCGTATAATATTTTTACGCTCTTCACCACCACAAGTAGTGAAGAGTGTATATTAACTTTGTCATTTTGTGTGTTACGATAAGAAGGAATCATCTTAGACCGAATAATGTACATATATTCGTGCATCAAATACAAATCTGAGTCGATTTAGCTATGTCCGTCTGTCTGTTTTTGGCAGGCCCACTCCGAAATAATTGAAAAAGCTAAATAAAATTTGGCCTGAATATTTGATATAGTCCTGAGAAGTTTCCTAATTAAAAAAAAGTTGTTTAGATGAAATCGTAATACTTTCACTTCAATAGTTGTTTAGGTATTCTGTAAAGAATATTCGATTTGAATGGGTGCAATCTCTATCCCTGATCGTATACATTCTAAATGTTGTTTAATAAATAATTTCCTTGAAAAAGTGATTGGGACCACATTTTAAAATTCTCGATGTAGTAGTTCTTAAGATATTCGATTATTAATATTTGTGTTGTATGGGTGCAACTACACACTCCTGATCCAATACGCCCTACATTTTATCTAGTGAAGCATTTCTTTGATAAAGTAATTGGCACCAAATTTGCTTTGTATTGGGACTCTCTCCTATTTCCATCTGTTCTATATTTAATCCTGTAAAACAGTTCTTTGATTAGGACCAAATTTGAGAACTCTCGATTTTATAGTTCTTTAGATATTTGATAATCAATATTTGCTTTGTATGGGTGTACCATTCCCCCTGGTCCCATTTTTAATAACCTATGTTACTTTTAGGAATACTGAGCTTGCTTGCGCTTCTTTTTATTGATTGCTCGGATTATATTTTACTTCCCGATTCTTGTGGAATGGAAATAAGCCGTACCCAACCTATGGCGCACTGTATGAACTCCAATAAAGTCGTCCATTTGTACATTGCCCACTATCGGTTTTCGTTGAACATTTTTAATTAGTGGACTCATTTGGCGGTCTTAGCAAGATATAGTTTTTCGTCGACCAGGAGTACCTGTATCCTTTTATACACTTGTTCTAATTAAAAATTGAAATTTTACGGTGTTGAAGGTCATTCATGTATTTCCTTCATCTAAAGCTTTATTTGTTCCTTTTAGGCTGTCATTTAATTGCAAAAAAAAAACAGATGAAAAAATAATTATCGCTATTTTGTAATAGAAGTGATTAAAGTTGAAATATTCCTGTGTTGCATTTTTTCTGCTCTGTTTATAGATAGAATAGATGATTTGCAAATATTTTCATATTTGAAGTGCTAAAATTTAGTCTCTTTCGTTACCTGAGGCTGTGGATCTATCAACACCTTATAATTACCTATAATGGTGATGTTGCCTTCCACTTAGTACGATAGCACGCCTCATCAGTGAGGACAGAGAGGCCACCTAAAAACTCTATGTCCTCTCTGACTGCTGACAAATGATCTTTATTTAAAATCTCACGAGAATATATTTTCGAGAGAATTTATATTTCCTTCTTTCGTCAACACAAGTCCAATATGTTGCATTTATTTATGTTTTAGTACAAGAAATTATTGAATTTTTAGCATTCTGTCTATCTGTCGGTCTGTCATTGTATATTATCTGCATTTAAAAATAAAATCATCAACACTAAACGAAAATTTGTTTCTTGTCAAATATAATAAAATGTACTGCATAATGGCAAATGTTTTATTATGATTTACTTCTGTAAAGATTTCAAAATTATTTGTTTAGATACATTGAAAACAAAAAAAAAAATAATAAACTTTTTACTAGCGAGTCATTGAATAGGAAGACTTCTAAATAAATATGTATTTTTTGTTGCAGCTCAGTTTGGTATTTTTCATCAATCATTTTTAACTTGACACTTTATATGAAGCAAATAAAAACGTTAAATTGTTACAAAGTGTTTCATTTGTTGTCATGCTATGAGAACTAATATTTTAGGAAACATTTCCTAATATATATTTGGAAAAAATTCAAAACATATTTGTGTTTAGAATCACAATAAGACCGACTAATTAAGACCCTACACAAAATGTTTGGCTTTCAATGGACACAATGATGAATTTTATTTGATGTTCGTATAAAATTGGAAATATTAATTATTCGTTGAAGTGAATTGTGAATGAATAACATGTGAATAAAAATTTGAACATTCTTATAATAAAATTATGACGAAAAGTTTCTAAAGTTTTATCCTTTTCTGGAGTTGTGTTTAACCATATTTCTTACACAACTAGTTTCACTATTGTGAATGAGTATGACAATGTTTTTTCAGTTTGTTTCTAGGCTAGAAACTAGTCAAACCTACTATGTTTAATGTTTTAATTTGGAGGTTTTTGTAAAAAATTAGAAAGTCCAAAACTAACCGACGATTTCATCTTTTTTGTATGTCTGTTATGTATACAGGTCATCAATGCAGCTACACATACAACTCTGGATATAGGATATTGAAAACAGAGTTACAACAAATATGTAATTCAATTATATCCGGTGATATGGAAGTTTGTCACACTTTATAGGTCCAGGCAAATAATTATTACTGTGCAATATCATTCTAATATTGTAACATTTAAAATTTTAGTATATAAATTTTTAGAGGGAAGTTGCAAAGCAAACAAAAGTTCATCACTAAAAATATTGTTATTTCAATAAAAAATATTGTTATTGTAATAAAAATTTCGTTTATTCGCATTGTCATTTTGCATTGATAACAATAGTTATTTCTATCGCCACTAAAATTATTGTTATCGTCATACAAATATTGTTATTCCTATAAAAAAATTTGTTTGTTTTTTGTTGTTTTGTTATGGAATAAAAATATTATTTTAATAATAATATTTTTTTCAATATGTTTTTTATTTTATATATTAACCATTGGAAAATATGTATGAATTATATGAAATGATTTCGTCATATAATTTTATTTATTTTGATTTCCTAATATTTTTGTTTATAAATAACGAGAATATTAATTCAAATATGTATTATTTTCGATGTTAAAACAAATTGTAGAAAATATTAGTTCATATTCAATTGTCAGTAAGCTGACAATAACATAAAATTATGATCAGTCAAAGAGATTTCTAAACATATTGTGACCACGATATTATTTTTTAATAAAAATATATTTGTTGGTAATAACAAATGTTTGCCGCGAATATATTAATGTTTACGACAAACATATTGCGAAATGACGTGTAGAAGCAAATAAAATTGTTTATATGGAAGTACATTTAATGACATTTTATTCATAACTTCAAATTAAAAGAATCAAAGGCATTGAAAAAAGAACAATCCGTATTTGCAACACTTCCGGATCACAAGATCAGGATCTAATTGATTTCTTTAATTGTTCAATGTTATTTTTAATGTAGGACTATAATATATTTTCACTTTTTCGTTTAAAAAATACCCATAATTCCAATTCAGGAGAAACCTGTTTAAAATTTTTTAGTATCTTTTCTTGAGTAGGTAAGCAAATATATATAATTACATAAAT
The DNA here is from genome assembly GCA_004302925.2 of Cochliomyia hominivorax. Taxonomy (NCBI): domain Eukaryota; kingdom Metazoa; phylum Arthropoda; class Insecta; order Diptera; family Calliphoridae; genus Cochliomyia; species Cochliomyia hominivorax. The sequence continues at coordinate 33,368,277 of PYHX02000494.1, forward strand.
AAAGGTATTTTTTACGATTCTAGCTTTAAAATTTGTTTCTCCACAAGAAACGTAAGAAAGGAAGAAGAATGTCCATGTGATATTTCATTAGAAAATATTCAATAGTCCCATAACTACAGAGTTATCAAAAATCGCTACAAATACACTTCTAACAGTCTTTAATATATATTACTTATTTGATGAATATCGGTCCATATAGTTTCCATTTAAGGGTTCTTAGTTTATAGGATCCTAAAATTTAAATTAATTTTATTGAAATTTTCAATTCTTTTACTGTTTTATAATAATGTATTTAATTTGACAATTATCGGGCTTAGACTTGAAAGGTTCTTAAATATGGACGAATTTCACAAAACATATTTATCAATACCAACTTTTGTTTGTTTTATCATAAATGGTATAGAAAATGTTTTTTAGTCTATAAATGGTCCCTTTAATTTCTCATCATGTCATTTCATTATTTTCCTGAACATTTTGGGTGAAGTAATTTTTCTTGGAAACTAGACGATAAAAATTCGTGGCATTGCCACTTTTATATTTCCGCCATTGGTATTTTGGCGAACGTAAAACAAACCCTGATAAAACATATTTGAAAATAGTCGGATCACGAAACTGTATTGTTTAAAAATAAGCTGACATCGATAAGAAAGCTCCAGTAGTTTATAGTATATTTTGGATACGTCTGGACTAAGTGGATAGAAAGGAATGGTTTAAGTTTGGACTTATATTATATTTACTTCATGGAATATCAAATCTCTTTCTGGTGTTAAATACGGTGGAGCGTAAAAACTAATTTAAGTATTTCAATAGATTTGAAATGTTCGCATTTCTCATTGTATTTTTAAATATTTTTCAGTTTGTTTCGAGATATTTCAACACTCGTAACAAAACAGTTTTTCGTTTGTATTTTATCCACAACTGATAAAAACACTGTTATATTTACGTTCTACACATTTTATAATTATGATCCACAAAGAAAGCGTTTGGATAACATCAGAATCGTTATTTATTTTAATTTATGACTTTTTTACTTATCGAAATAAACTTTATTATCAGACAAAATGTTTATACTTTAAGAATCATAAAATATATTTTTATATAAACAACAGCAACAAAAAATTGCTTTATTGCGTCAATAGTAGACAATAAAAAGAAATACACAATGATTTATGATTTGAAGTTTAGTTTAGTCTAGTCTATAATAGAGTTTAAGAATTAAGTGTTATATACTTTAACTCTAAACATAGTGGGTCATATAATATTATGGGTACATTTCTTCAAAAAGAGAAATTATTTTATGTGACTAAAGAGAAAAACATTATAATCACCTTATAGATATAAGGTGCATGAAATCAAATTAAATAAGAATGTTATAGTCTGTTAAGACCAGACCCATAGCACAGGTTTTGATAAGATTATTATACTTTAAATTAATGTAATGTCATCACAATTCTAATTTTTTTAAAATGATTTTCGATATTGTGGGACTGTATATACAGACCGATGAAATTTGACAAGTAGATTTAGACTAATAATATATTTAGCCAAATTTTAGTTAAAATCCAAACATCGCCGTTAACAGTTAAGGCACTCTATAGAAATGGAGCGAATAACGAAAGGACATTTTTTGTGGTCTTTTTGTGGTCTTTTTGAAACTAACAATAAACCATTTTAATCAAATTGTCTATAACCTTAGATGATTTAGACGAATATTACTTACATTTAATTGACAAACTGTTTGCAAGTAATATCTTTATATGCTACACCACCATAAGTAGTTGTGTTTATGCAGATATTTGTAAAGCATTGGAAAGCCTTACACCACAATGTTGGTTATAAATGGCAATTATGTATAATTAATGAACAACCCTCGTATAACCTAATTTTCTAATTCATTCTTAAGGAGGATTGTATGGGACCTATAGTAAGCAAAGAACCAGCCCTCGTATATTTTGGCACAATTTAATTTTGCCAAATTTCGTTAAAAACTGTTTATACTTTTGGACTTTTATGAGCATAAAACCTCATTACGGAGGATATTTGTATGGAATGCATCTGTAATGTTTAATCGAAGACGGCCAATTTTAATAGGATTGAGGGAAGGGATTATTATAATCCCTCATAGAACTTGTGGCTGCATCCTTATGTATTTCTAGTGAACTAAAAGTTTCATCCTCTCGACAGAAAGAATACTTTATAGTAGGGTGCACATTTTGATTCCCGCTTAATATTAGATCTGATTAATTACATATATGTCTATATTTGTATAAACATATGTAAACATTAATCATTTTTTTGATTTGTTTGGAATATATTGATTGCAAACCTTCATTTCATTTCTTTGAGTGGCAGGTACTTTTTCCCTTGACTCTTGGGATTAACTTTAAGAAGTCGTAAAAGTTCTTAAGATAATCCCCAATTAATATTCACGTTGTATAGAGAGTACCTCTTCCCATGGTCATATCACCAACGTGCTTTTAAACTACAGCAATTCTTCAAGACGGTCATTGAGACTAAAATTTTTTAACTATCGCTGTAATAATTATACAGAAAATCGATAATAAATATTTGCATTGTCCACATATATCCTCACTTGATTAGTTCGTTAGATTTTCGATAATTAATATTTGCTAACTCTTCGTCTGATATATCCGACCCACATTTTGTCCATTAAAACTATTCATTGAGAATGTTATTGGAATGAAATTTTAATACTCTCATTTCAATACTTTTTTTTCAGATATTAATGTTTGCTTTGTATGGGTGCTACCTTTCCCCCTGATCTTATTCGTTTTTCATTTTGCTTAAAGAAAACTGTTCCTTGAAAAAGTGATTGGGATGAAATTTAAAGACTCTCGTTGTAGTTTTCTAGATTATTGGCAATTAACAATTACGTTAAATGGAGGTACTTCTCCCCCTGATCTTTTTAAATTTTTTATAGCTAATGTTACTTTCAACTAAATAAATTAATAAGAAATTAGCCGACTTTTAAAAATCTTTATGTATAATTTTCTGGTTTTATAGTTTATTTAGAGAAGACTAACATTAGTGTTATACTCGCAATTTAGTTTTTAGTTCAGATGATATGTTGGTTCCTATTTTCATCAGAAGTCTTTGAAATTGCGATAGAAAATTTATCTAACTTATAGAATAAATAAGAAAAGCAAGTTAAAAAATTAAAAATGGAAAAAAATAAATCGAAAATTATTCAAAGCAGAATATGTACAAGTTCATGTCAAGTTTTGTTCTCGTATGTCCTAAACTCTCAAAGACGATTCATATTTATAAAGGTGGGGGTTGGGGTTTTATAGAAAGCGCAAATTTACTACCCCATTCTGATCAAAGCCTAAACATATAAATATTTTGTTTATATAAATATACCGGAATGTATTGAGAATGATTGGACTCAGTCTTTTGTAATGATAAATCTGGAACAGGTTCATCCTACTTTTTCATTTTCCTGTAGGTAATTTACAACTTACAAAATGCTTAAACAACTAGCGATATTCTGGTGTTGCTTCTGGGAGAGCTCGTTATTTTTACACTGTGCTGCATTTACTAAAAAATCACACACTGTACATTTAGAACGTTAAATATTAAAAAAAACTGTTTTTTATGATTTTTTTTTAACACTCAAGTAAAATAAAAGTCAAAAGACAGATTAAAGAGCCTCCGTCCTTTTGTATTAAATTGCCGTTGTAAAAAATGTTCATTTTTTCATTTATATACGAAAAAAAGGATTTTAAATAAAATCACTACAATATGGCGGCACCTTTTGCCATCAATTTCGTGTTTAACGTGTTACATCATGTGCGATAATTGCTTCAAATTGTTGTATGACCGACTCTGGCTGAACGACCTTAGCATAGAGAAATAAAAATAAAAGATATATATGTATATCAAAATATAAATCCAATATAAAATAAATAAAATATAGAAGAATTCTCTACCCACCAACACCAACACCACCAACAACAACAGCAAAAGCAATAAAATAAAAATTGGAAACTACAAACTTACAAACAAACAAACGAATTAAACATTTTTCCAATTCCTGTCAGGTGGAAAACAAGAAGTGTTTAACGGACTTTTCAGACTTTGATTTACCACACTTAATACACTGAACTCGTACATTTCTTTTTTATATTTATTTATTATTTTTTTATTTTTAATGTATTAAAATCGTTTTTTGTTTTATTTTGCAAAAAAAAAATGGAACAAAATACAAAAAAAACTATATCCTACAAAAACTCATCTTAAAACAAACAACAATGGCGGATATAAAAGTTAAAATCGTTTTACCAAAATGTTGGAAAACCAGGCAAAAAATAATGAAGCGGTGTAACAAAGAATAATTTTTATTTACCTCCATTTCAAGGGGTGGCCCTACATGGTGAACAATAAATTTATATTGGAGTTTGTAACAATATTAAGGTCACAACTGACGATATCTTAATGAAATTCATTAAGATATCGTTAAAGATATTTTAAGATATCGTTAGATATATATATTAATAAATTTCAACATCATTAAAGCTATTGTGTTTCGAGTTTGCAAAAGAATTTGATGATCGGATGATATGTAATACTTCGGTAAGTTCCAAGAATATTGTTGGGATTATTGAATTTGGTATACGCAGAACATTTTGTTTAAATTATTACGGAATCTCTTAACTCAACTGGCATAAAACTACAGTAAGTCCCATATATAAGGGGGATAATATACAGTCGGTGTTGACCGACTTTATTATCATTAAAAATAAAGAATGTAATTATAATCTATAAAGGATTTCTTTCAGATAAAAATAGGTAAAGTCGGTTAAGTTTTTTACACGCAGAGAAAAGTAATTTTCCCAATATGTTTGTCGCAACATTAATATATTCGCAAAAAATATTTATTGTAATCGCCAACAACAATTTTGGTGCTGTAATAAAACTATTTTTATTTAATAAAAATAATATTGTTGTCGCGATATCTAGTTAGAAATATGTTGTGATCAGTTATCACAATTTTGTTTGTTATGAAACATCCCGTTATAAAAAATTAACAATAATTTAGGTTTAGGACAACTATTTTTTTACAATTAATGTCAATTCATTAGAATTGAATTTTCCTGACTTTACTTACGTTTAAAAAATATATAATAATACATATTGATAATATTTTCATTGATTATAATTAAAAAATTAACACTAAAAATAAAAAAAAATATATAAAAACTTTTAAATAGTGTTTATTTTTTCTCCAATGATATAAATAAAATGAAGAGTATACATAAATAAATCATATAATTATAGTTTTATCCAATAGCAAAATTATGCTAATAAACTATGTTTTTTTTTGGACTAACAATATTTTTTATTGCAATAACAATATTTTTGTTGGCAATAATAACAATTGCAACTAGTGAAAAATATCAATGCGAATAAACATTTTTTATTGGAATAGGAATATTAAAAGTGACTATAACAACAACTGTTGTTAAAAATGTGAAATCATAATGCGAATAAACAACTTTTTTAGTTGCTGTAACAACATCTAATAAAAATAATATGTTGCTACTCGTTTATGGCTAGAGCAAACCTCTTTTTCTCGGCGTGTGTAAATTTATAAATAATAATATGCAGCTCACAATTAGAGATATCTTGATTAAACCTTGAAATTAATAAAGATGGTTCCATTACTTAACCAAGCCCCCGTACAAATATTCTTACCAGAATGGGGTTTTCAGGTCATATTCGATCCATTACAACCGCCTTTCAAATACATATTAAAAACTGGTCAAATTGGAATAACCATAAGTAAGAATCGATGCTTGAAATTTTACAAGGTTTGATGGTGCTCTAGCTGACAAAAATCCGCTCAGAGTTAATCCACTTTAATGTTAATTTCGTTAAAATATACAGCATTCTTAAACGTAAAGTAAAAATTTAATGTATACGACGGCCGTTCATTATTTTTGGAAGCTTCCACTTATAACCAACAATATAATGTATAATCACAAGTTTTACAATAACTATACAAATATATATTTTTTATCTAAGATTTCTGATTTAAAAAATATACTACACTATGAAAATTATTAAGATGCTGCTCTACTAAACAATCTAATATTTCCATCTGAATTATAATATTTTATTCTATATTACAGCGAAATACATTTCGAATTTTAGCGTATTTTGTATTCGGTGTGTAATACATTTAAACTGAATTAGTTAAAACTTGTACAATGAAATAAGAGGAAAAGCCTCTCATTCCAAATTATTTAAATTGTATAAATCATGCCGTTGTAATAAAAAAAGCACACACATACACATGGATAAATAAAAAACAAGTGTTATTATTATCACTCCTGTTAAATAAATAAAAAAAGAAACTTTTGTAGAATTTTCTTTTGCCGAAAAAATAAATTAAATAAAAAAGAAACAAGAAGTTCTAAAAACGAACATTTTCACTACCGGACTAAAGTCACGAAATGTGATATTTAAGTAAAATCTTAATAAAAAAACTATAAAAAAAGTTTTTATTTTTACTAGATTTTAAGCCAAACAAAGGAAACAAAACTAACACTTTTTTCGAAATTCAGGTAACTTTTTTCCTTTTTTGACTTCACGTGTTTGTTTTTATGTATATTTTTATAACTTGAATTTTTTTTAAATGTATGTATTAGAGATGCCAAACGGAACTGGTTTTATCAAATTCCGGGATACGGAATTTTCAAAACGAAATCTCGGGAAGCACGAATTTTTTAATATTTTTTAAAGACTAAATATTTATATAAAATTTTAAAAAATTGTTCTGCTTTTTATATATAAATATAAGATTTATTCCAGGACTTTTCCGACTAAATTTTGTAAATGAGAATAAATTTTAAATATTATCTGAATGAGAAGTGATTTTGGTAAAGCACGAGAACTTTAAAAGCAAACTTTTTATTTGACATTCATATAGATATTTAGTAAATTGGAACAATCTTCTAATAGATTTAATAATATTGAAATAAATACCCCTCTGCTCATTTCTTGACAAGTTTTATATTCTTTTTTTTAACTTCTAATTGATAAAATCTATTTTAAAAAAATCTATTTTAAATTTTATGACTGATAAAAAATTGTGTTCACTGTCATTTATGTTATTATTTACATTATTTTTGTGTATGGGAACGATTTCGTGTAAAGTAAAGAAGCAAAACTATAATTTTGGAAAAAAAAAACATTTTTACGGTTCGAAAAATCTTACACCGGAACGAAATGTATTAATAATTATACATATTCTGTTAACATTTTTGTTACGGGATTTCTTGATCCCTAGAAATCCCGTAACTTTTGAGATCGGGAGTGGCAACCCTAGTATGTATACGTGAATATTTTTATTTAACTGTATAATATGTAATACTTTTTTTTTCTATTATGAAAATGTATTTACTCTGTATAACTATTGACTTGAATTTTATTTTATATAAAATTCTGCATGAGAAATTTATTCATGATTTCTTAACCGAATTAATTATTTTATTTAACTTAAATATATTTATTTACTTGTTTTATATTAATTACTTCCATTAACTTATCAGAACTTAAAGTCAATGTTAAGTGATTAGAAATATTATTTGATGAAGTTAATATCAATTTAGACAATTATAAAATAAGTTAAAATCGGCGATGTTGTATCTAACCGATTTAGTGGAAAAAATTACAAATCTAAAGAATTAAGGGAAAAATGTTCTTTAATTGAATACATAAAGATCTAATGCATCTATGCCTAATGTAGAATGTAGCAAAACAGGATTACTCCCCGTATTTATACCCTACACCAACATAGTGATTGGAGTATTATGAGTTTATTTTAATGTTTGTCAAATACAGGCAAAATGGTGTAATACACACTTTTAAGTATATCGTTCGACTCAGATCCTATTTCTGAATCTACTTAATGATGACCGTCTGTTATTATTCAAATTATTATAGTCATTTCCAGCAATAGTAATTTAATTTAATTATATAAGTCCTTCATATAAAGCGATCTTAACGAAATTGAATAAAACTTAATCTTATGGTATTTCAAGCCGATGTGCCAAATTATGAGACAGTCGGTCTATTACTTCTCATAGGTTCCATACAAGTCCCCATCCAAATATCACTTTGAAGAGCATAGTTTTGAAGAAGTAGTGCTTCATGGACCACCTGTACCTGTGTCCCTTTACACACTGGTTCTAATGAAATACGAAAAGTTTATGCTATTTACAACAACAACACCAAGGGGTTGTCGATGGTCACCCTTTTTAGAATAGAGTTTGGAAAAAGTATGGAATATTTGATAGCTTATCACTGATATAATAAGTAACAAAAAAAAGATGATATTAAATTAAAACCCCTTGTGTTAAAACTCTATATGTTATTAACCTCTATATGCTCTTGGGTTACATTTTTTGCTCGGTATTGTATACCAGTTTTATTGCAATTTGGAACAATTATGTTTTATTTAATATTGCCTTCAATAATTATCGAATTTATGTCCATACTTAATTATAGCTCCGGTAAGAGGGTCATTCTCAAAATAGGGTTTTAAGCTTGTGAAGCTCAATTATACTGAAATTAATATACGTTATTAATTTTACAATTATCCGTATTTGGTTATAAAAGTTCAGGGCGTTTTTTTATCATTCAGTTTGTAACACTAAGAAAGAACCCTCTTAGATCCTATAATGTATACATATTCTTACACCAAATCATAATCGATTTAGCTACTTATGTCTGTCTCACAGTGATCCGTTTCATAGGGAGAACTAAAAAGCAGAATGAAATGAATTTTATTTAGGTGATAATTATCTTCAATTAAATGAAAATAAATAATAATAAAAACAATTAATAATATTCAGAGATGCCGAATAATTGAGAAAATATTATTGTGTGGAGAGACCAATCTTTCGCATCCAAATTTTATTACAAATATAAAAAGCTGTTCGTTTTTCACTTTTAGAAAATTGTCTCATACTCTGAGACCCCTCTTTGGGATTAAGATCCGACATCTAAGATGGCAAAGCCAAGACTATGAAGAATGCTTTGGGCCATTATCATGCGGAAATATCTATCAAAGTGGTATTTCTCACTGAACAGAGCATAACATATGGGGAGTCAATTGGCCCTGAGACCTAAACAGTCCAATTGTGTTTCGATTTCCATAAAAGGAACATTATCCGAAAAACAAGGAACATAGTAGCGTATGAGTAATTTATATAAAGTTTACGCATGTAATGTGAACTTAAAGAAAACAGCAGTATTTAAATCTATAAAAAATACTTGTGAAACAAATTTCAGCTAATTTATTTTTGTGTCCAGATAAATTTCCCTATTTAAAACCAATAAAGAAAAACCGGAAGATTTTTACCGTGATAGTTCTTCTGATATTCAATTATTAATATTTTTTTTATCCAAGATGACAAAATTTAGAAACTCTAGATGAAAAAGTTCTTTATATATATATCTGATATATATTCAGAATTTTAGTTGTAAAAATTCTGTAAATATTCGCCGATTAACACTCCTCCGCATGTCCCACATTTTGTACAGTGAAATTCATTCTTGAGAAAGTTATTGAGATTAATCTTAATATTCTCATTTCAATGGATCTTAAGGTATGGAATATCTAATCAATTTGCGTTTTGTATGGGGGCTAACTATCCCATGAGAAAGTGGTTGTAAACCTCGTGGTAATAGTTTTTTAGACATTACATATATGCTGATCCTATCCGTCCTGCATTTTTTGCAGTAAAACATTTCCTGCAATTAATCTTAGTACAACACTTCCTTAAGGAAGTGTTTGGCGCCTAATTTTAAAACATTCGATGCAATAATTCTTCAGATATTTGATTATTCGGCGTTGTGTGAGGTATTTTGTTTAGTAAAACAGTTCGTTGAGAAAGTGAATGGGACCGAATTTTAAAAATATATATATTCTATAAATAAAATTAGCTTGGAACGTTATATTCGTTCCGTATTTTTTTTAAGTAAAAAAAATCTAAGAAAAAATTACTATTGGTGTATTTGGGGAACTTCTCCCTATGATCCTATCTATCTATCTATCTATCTATCTATCTATCTATCTATCTATCTATCTATCTATCTATCTATCTATCTATCTGAACAAAATCGGTTCAGTAGTTTAGCTGTCTATATGTCCTAAACAAACAAACAAACAAACAAGCGCAGATTCACTTTTGTATGTAAAGGTCTTAAGTATTCTTGTGTTCCTCTTAAAAAATAAAAATTTATCAGATCACATGTAGAAAACTGGATCAGCAAAAAATGTTATATTTGATATATGCAAAATTTTGTTGAACCATAATTTTTGAATGTCATATAAAATATAATTTTATGGTACAAGACACATATTAATATTAATATTTGGTTGCTATGAACATCAATTTTAGAGTTGATGTTGTTTTCATTCATATTAACTTCCAGATTGTTGATTTTGTAATTGTTATTATCAGAATATTGACCTTCTATGTATTAATAAATAAAGCGCATATATAAAATTATGAGTTCTTTTTAGGCAAAAGTTGCTTAGGTTTCGAACAATACTGTTCGTATACACATATGTACACGAAAATTAATTTACTTTCACATAAATATCTGAAAATAAGGTATGCAACCATATCGTGCTAATAAAACTCTTGTATGAGAATTTTTTAAAATACAATTTTAGCTGTGATGCACGAAAGTCCTAAAGTTTCATAAATAATTTAAATTAAAATTTCATTATACTGTGATTTTTTATTTGACTTTTTTTTATCACAAACTGATTAAGATAATTGCAAATTTAATATAATTTATTTTATAAAAGATTTAAAATATATAAAATGTATAAAATGATGGAATTTTCAAATATTAATTATTTTTGAAATGTATAAGAGAGAAAAACACTTCGTGAATTTAACCATATTTTATGTGAAAATGTGTTTGGGCATCTTAACATTTATGTTTAAGTAAAATTCTTATATTACAAACGTAACATAAAATCTAATTATGATTCTCATATAAAAATGTACCAGAATTATTTGATTAATAAATCTAAAATATTTGATTATCTGAGATTTTCGAAAACCCTTCCATTTTTATAATGCTTATTGTCACTTTTTTTGAACAGGTAACCTATTTCCTACATCTAACACTCTATTGCACACCCTTTTTGTGCTTTAGCTTTCACTTTTCGTACTAATTAGTCGGGAGCTCGTTTGAAAATGTTTTCTAAATTTTTGGTTTTAGATATATTTTCTATTAACAAAAGTTTCTCACGCCTAGAATAATTGTCCGAATTCAATAAAATTTGGCCACATCGTTTGTCACTGTCCTAAGCAGCTTGCTATTTAAAACCAGCTATATCGATTTATAAGCAAGGAATTAATAGACCGAAATCTGAAACAACCCCAAAATTCCAAAAAAAATTTCTTCTAATTTCTTCTAAAAATGTAATTGGACTTAAACAAAAAATTAATTTTAGCATACAATTGTACATGCTCCATCAGAGTACAAAAGATCAACAAAATCTGATTAATAAGAAAAAGGTTATAGACTATACTATGCAAAATTTTTATACACTCCAAACTCTGTGTGTCATATGGGCCGCAATTTTTAATTTTTTTAATGTATATTTTAAATTATAACAATTCAGCGTATAAAACTAATAAATAAAGACTAACTCTATTGAAATTCGACACAATTATTTTGCTAACTGTTCTGAAGATATTATATTAATTTACCCTATGTCTTTCCATATTTTCCAACAGCTCCCTTATAAAGGATTTCCCGGAAAACGGGTTTGTGTTTATAAAACATTTAAATAACGATGAATTCCATTGAAATTTAGCACAATGATTTTTCTTACTATAATCAAAGTATATTATAAATATGAACAATCTTGGTCCAAATTTTGCTGTAGCTCCCATATAAGACCGCTTCCCGGAAAACAGTTTTGAGCTTATAATAAGCATATTTTTTGTTTTTATACGCTCCACAATACAAGTGGGGAAGAGAGTATATTTACTTTGTCATTCTGTGTGTAACGCTAAGAATGAATTATTTCAGACCCCATAATGTATATATATTGCTTCAAATCAAAATCTCAGTCGATTTTCGTCAATCTGTCTGTCTCTTCACATCCACAAAAATGGAACGAGCTCAATGAAATTTACTCTAATAGAAAAACAGCCAGTTCAGTAGAAAAAAGTTATAGCCAAAATACAACTTATTTATGGCTCATTAAGTTTTTCTGTATTATATACATTTGTGAGTGTATGTGTGTATATGTATATCTACGGAACCTAACGTATTAAGTTCACATGAATATGTGGTGGAGGGTATTGAAGATTCGGCATAGCCGAATATAGCATTCTTACTTGTTATTATTTTATTTTGGCTTCAAATAATAAAAGTTAATTAACTCATTACATAATAGAAAAAAAGACTGTAAACACAAATTACGCACGAGGAAATATATTGATTTTAATGCAATAAAAACTAAAAACTAAATTTAAAGAGAAAACACACACTTGAAACTTTAGTTGTATTGCCAAAATATTGAGGATAAAAAAGCTTTGAACTGGACAAAAAATGACTTCATATCTGCAATATAAGGTAATAAACTAAAAATTGTCAGCATAAAAAATTCTTTGAAAAACTATACAAAATCAAAAATACCACACAACCACAAAAGTATAGAATTACATACATATGTACAGTGTATTTTAAAAGTAAAGTGCAGTAGATTCAATATTGCTTTATGGGACCTTTAATATATCAATTTTAATAAAATTTAATAGAAAGAAAAAATTAACTTTTATGTTTTATCAAATCAGATTGCCTCAGTTATCGGTCTATATCTGTTAATGTAAAATAGGAAACTTTTCAAGATAAATTTCATTGATTTTTGTCACTTATTGTAGATGTGAGCGTGCCAGCATCCGACGGACAGACAGAAGGACATAATTGATTCAGATCTTGATTTTATGCATGATTTCTTTAGAGAAAACTATATCTTTTACACACTTTCTTATGGAAAACTGTATTTTTTATACATTTATAGCAAATAGTATTTTTTGGAATATTTTCTATAAAAAAATTATATCTTTTATATATTCTTATTATTTATATCAAGTGATCGTGATCTTTATATATAACATATTCAATATCCTTCCCACTAAAAAAATAAAAATAAATTTGTCATTTGTGCATCGTTTCTGCTCTTAATAACATCAATTTTCAATGATCATATTTTGTTTTTCCAAAAAAAAAAAAAAATTAAAATATTTCTGATTGCTTTTACACTCACACAATCTAAATGTCTCATATTCTTATAACAATTTTTATATAAATGACAGTCCGCACCGACATAATTTGTGAGCCGTTATTGTTGACATACAAAATATAAAAAGTTTTTTTCCAGCTTCAGAACAAGTTTTAGTTTTTTGTCGTTTATTTAAAAATCATTTATGAAACTTTAGAACAGATTTTTTGAAAAGCGTTAAGAGTTGAGAGCTTTTTTAGCGTTACACACGAAATGGCAGAGTTATCTTCACCACTTGTGGTGGTTGAGGGTATAAACATAAAACAATTAAGAACCAAAAATGCGTGTACCCTCACATATACACTCACAAACGCAAACAATATAAAAAGTTTTTTCTTAATTATATAACTTAATGAATCATAACATTATATTCTTGACTAAAACTTTTTTACTTAACCATCAACATTGGATTTGGAATTTTGGAATGGTAATGTAGTATATATAACTTTTTATTCTGGTACAATTTTATTCTAATTTGTCAATTTATAATTGACAATTTTACGTAAGTTCTTCGCCTTAACTTAAAGCTCGATTAATTATTGTTGATGTGGTCGTGTCAAACACAGACACACGAACGGGCATAGCTAAATCCATCAAGATTTTTATTTAATGCAAAAAGTATACTTTATGGGGTCTTGGATGATTCCTAATTGGTGTCATATATGGAATGGAAAAGTTAATATACCTTTATCACCATTTAAAGTGGTAAAGAGTAAAATGAAATATAAACAAAGATTTTAGTTAACATAATAATTTGAATGAAGTTTTCGTCAATTTAATAAAGATTTTTTTTGCGCACTAAATATTTTCTTGTTTAATTTTTTTAATTCTTTAAAAAAGTTATGTGCATTTATAAGAACATGCACCAGTATATGTACATAAAGCTCTTTACTATAAAAGTGGTATCAAAGACGCCATTTTTATACTCTCAACCACCAGAAGCGTTGACAAGGGTATACCAACTTTGTTGTTCCGTTTTGAAACAGAAAGGTCCAATAAAGGACATATAATCGTGGATCAAATCAAAATCGATGCCTATTTAGTTAGTTATTTCCACTTTTATGCCTGTCATTATTACTTGTTTCTTAAACATATTGAAAAAAATTAAATTTTATTAATAAGAACGGAAAAGAAGATCCGAAATATATTTTTTATATTGTTTTTCCGAATTGAATACCGCACAGGAATCATCTAAGATACCAGAAAATTTATATGTATATTTTTAAATAATTCTGAGTTCAGTTAGCTACGTTTGTCTGTCTGTTTGATATTTTCAGTGAAATCTATTCCGATTTTTTTCTCAGACCAGCGAGAAACGTTAAAATATAATAACAATAAACATGTTAAATTTAAAAAGTTCTTTTCTAACGAAGTACATGAAAATCAAAGTAATTCAAAATAGAGAAGATCAAGTTAAATTTAATTTTTAATTTATTGCATTAAATGGGTCTATAAGTCTTTGATATCGTTGAAAAGGCGATTACTTGAAAAGAGTTATATGATAATATATTTATTTTGTATACGTTTTATTTATTTATTGAATCTCCCTTTTTTTGTGGCCTCATAATAAGTATTGAAATCTTAAAAACTAAGTTGAAATTGTTTATCTAGGGAGATCTGATCTTACCTTTCTATTGTCCATATCTCTTATATTAACATAGCGGAAAATCATTCCTGAACCTTGAATCTGCCTGCTCTATTTAAGACATTTGGCAAGCGAGTCCTTAGCCTTGTTGTACATCCTTTGTAAACTTTTCCAAACTTCCTTTACTAATAGAATATCCAAGTCTCTATGGATGTTTTCGTTTCTATTATACCATGAAACGCCAGTTATAGTCCGACCCCCGTATAAAATTCTTTTCAATTTTTTGCAGTATATAATTATGACATTTATATTTGTATGAAATCTACGTATTTTAAAAGGATTTTTTGTTTGGGTTAAATGGGAGCTAGAAAAAGTTGTGAACCGACCCCACTGAGATTTCAAACATGAATTATAGCTCTTAAATTTTATAACAATTCTAACGTCTATGTGAGATTTAAGCACTTCAAAGTGATATTCGAAACTGGCGTTTTATGGGACTATAAAAAATAATGGACCGATCCTCGTATTATTTGACTTAAAATTTATTCGTACCAAATATCATAAAAATCTTGTTATATTTAGAGCTTTCATGAGCTTAAAACCCCATTCAGGGAAAGTAATGCACGGAGGCTACGTGAAATACATGGATCATATATGCGCCTGAAAAGCTTAAAAGAAGTTATTGCCTAAAATAGTCAAAATTTTATCTTTTTGTCTAAATATTTCTTTAACTTTAATTTATTTCCCACAAAATAATATATTTTTGTAGATGGAAGTGAGAACTTTTTAAAAGCAATATGGTATTAAATCAAATCAAGAATAAAATTTTTTACAATCTCAATATCCGAAGTGACCAAGTCACCGTCTCTTCTTCTGAACTCACTAAGACTTGTCTTTTAACGCAATTTGAAAACACCTAAAAAAATGTTCATGAGCAGATTAATTTAAAAAATAGTTTTGTAACCTCCGAGAGTTGATCTGTAATTTTTTATTTGTGTGTCATGGTGTAGTGAATTAAATCACACCCTTACTTCTTTCATTGAATTTGGCTCACCGATAGAAAGTTTGCAGATGAATAATAATTTAAATACCTTGATAAAGGCAGAGAAGGTAATGTGTTTCTCAATAAGGGCTTTTCAGCATCTGAAATAAATTTACATTTTGATATTTCTGTCCTATTGTGCGTGTATTTCAATAAATAAAATCATATTTATATCAGTTTAATTTTGGAATGTAGTGTAATTTTTCAGATTGTTATAACTATTTAATAGAAATACTTTTGTGAACAAACGTACGTTTAGATATACAAACAAGCCAACAACAATAATAAACAACTAAGCAAATGTTGCGCAGGCAGGTAATTTTAATTATGGTTACACAAATAACAAAACAGGAACAACAACTATTCCATTCTAGTTATGTTGTTATTTTTTTTGTTGTTTGAGATTTTTAAAAATGCACTCGAAATTGTCCATGTTGTAAATATTGTATTGTGTGCTTTTTTCTTCTTCTTATTTCTCATTATTATGTGTAAGTATGTGAGTGTAGTTTGCATGCGACATGCCAAGCCAAATGGGATGCAAGCCAATTGCAGATGGACGCAAAGACAAATTACATAAATTAGACGAAACTAAACAGAAATGTACTTAGTATACGACACGTTTAAACACACATACACATATATGAACATTCAATTGGCTCATACATTCATACACTTGAACAAAAAAAAAAATAAAATACACACGACACAATTGCTGGAGTAGTCTTTCGGCGAATACATTATTATTTGGTGATGGCGACTATTATGGTGATGATAGTGTTTGTGGTAACACAATCATACCCATCAACTAATAAAATTATGTCGAAAGGGAGAGAAAGAGAAAATAAAAAAGAGAACTAAACTGAAGCCAACAGAAAACTACAACCAATAATATCACCAAAGGAATTGATTCAGTCAAAAGCCATTACAATCATTACCTATCAATGTTAATATATGTGAGAGATTTCTAACTTCTGATTTTCTACTCACACACATTTAAAACGTGTATGTATGTGTGATTATACTTTGGCTTCGATTACAAAATCAAAATATACAAATTTAATACACTCCTGTGTAAAACATCGTAAATAAGATACAATCATTGTTTAACCTAACTCGGTTGATGCTACTTTCTGATTTCTAATCCCACTAGAAATTTCAATACTTTAAAACACATACATACTTGTACACATATACATATACAGATGAACATACAATAACGTATTCCAATATCATTTATATCTCTCTACTTATTTACCTGGCTTTTTCTTGCTATTTTATTTATTTCTTTTTTTTGGAAGCTTTACCTCCTTTTCTAGAGACAATACGCAATGTTTACGACAACAACTACTCAACCAAAAAAATCCAAATGGAAATAGAAAAAATATTACAAAAACAAAAAATCGGATTTCATTAAATTTTATTATATAAATTGTTAAAGAACAGTGTTTTACGCTGACGATAATTTCCATTTTGTTTAATTTATAACAATTAAGAGTGTTTTTAATAGAGATTTTCAATAAATTTGGTTTATATTTAAGTGTTTAATAATCAAAAGCCCGTTTTCCGAGAAGGGGCCTTATATGGGAGCTAAAGAAATGTTATGATATTAAAAACAGTTTTGTTAGTTAAGAAAGTATTGTTCCGAATGTCAATAAAATTGGTCTATATTGAAGACCTCTATCAGCTCAAAATTATTTTGTGGGAGGGAGCCTTATATGGAAGTTATAAAAAACGCGGTCAAATTAATGGCGTATAGTTGAGAGAGTTCCAAAAAGAATTGTGCCAACATTCAATAGAATTGGCCTATATTTAAGAGTTTTATAAGATTTAAACCAAATTCTTATACTGGAGCTATGTCCAATAATGGTCCAAGGACAATTTAGTTTTCGTTATAGTTAAATTCTGTGTTAATCCGATCACCGTTTGTTAAAGATTTTAGAAAAGTTCCTCTTCGGAATTTAGATTCTCTCAGATATCGGTCTATAACTGTTTTGTAAATGAACCTATATAGCTGGTTTTAAATAGGAAATTGCTTAGGACAACAACAAACAATGCCGTAGATTTTCATTGAATTCGTAAATTATTGTTTCCAACAGACAGAGAAATGGGATCTTAAGTGATGCCCTCTTAGCATTGCACTCGGAAGTAAATATAAAAAGCGTCACACACGCTTCTTACTACAAAAGAAGTAAGAATGCTTTATTCGATTCTTAAATAACTTCCACCATTATATTGAAGACAATGATTTATATGTCTGAATTTCGATGGAATTGGTTCATATTTTATCAAATTTATATGGGAAATTATTTATTATAAATTATCTCAAGAATTGCGACCCATATCAGACACAGATTTTGGAGTGTATCCAAATTTCGCATATTTTCGCCTATAACCCTTTTTGTTTTGTTGTCTCAGATATGACCCCATATTGCTGGTTTTAAATAGGAAATTGAATAGGACAATAACACATAATGTGGCGAAATTTTATTGAATTCGGACAATTATTCTAGACATAACAACGTATCCAACATACAGACAGACATAGCTAAATCGACTCAGATTTTGATTTGATGCAAGAATATATATACTTTATGGGGTCCGATATGATTCTCTCACATGCACACAGAATGACAAAATTAATATATCCTCATCACCACTTGTGGTGGTGGAGGGTTCAAAATAAAATATGTATCTTTGAAGAAACCTCTGATTGGTTACAATGTTTTAATTCAATCTTTCAAGGAAATTGTATAGATTTCAAAATTTTAATTAATTTAGTAGTGATATCAACTAAAATACATGTAGTAGTATAAATGTTGATTTAAACCGATTATATAATAACTTTCACCATAGCAAAAAATTTTCAAGGTTAAACGAAAAAATTGCTGAATTGACAAGTGAAGTGCGATGTGATGTGATTTTCGTTGGTATATGTTTGTGTACATCTTAATTTGAGGGAATATTATCACTATAGTAATATATTTTTTTGAGATTTATATGATTTTCTTATATGGGTCTTTTGGGAACTATAGTAATTTGATAATAGAACCAACGAAATATTTAGTTAAGCTTAAAATCCAAAACCGGAAAGAAATATGTATTGGAGCCAGATTCTCCGTTCTACAAAATTATGTGATTAATTCTATTCCTTAAAGTTTTGCGCCTAATTTGGATGAATTTGTAGTTTTTGTACCTCGACTACCAGAGTTACTGAAGAGGATATATAAATAGAATCTTTAAAAATACACGAATAATAAATTTTTGCACCAAATCAAAGTCTGAGTTGATAAGGTTATATCGGCACGTTCTCATATCCATCTATCTGTTGTTACAACGAAAAATTCTTCATTAATGCCTTAGACTTAGCTCAATGTTATTTGACATTACTATTGCCCTAAGCAGATCGTAACTTAGAAAAGAAATTTATAGATCGATATTCAATAAAACCTTAAAATTTGAACAAAATTAAGTCATAATACGCTATAATAATACATCGAGAGTCATTTAAACTTTAAAATGCTACAGTCAATATTCACTATTGAAAAAAGGTATTTATCGGTGTCTTTGAGTATATCTGGGTATATATAAAGGTTTGTAAAGTTATAAATAAGTGATGCCGAATATAAATTGTATGTTAAGACAGGAATCTGTCTTGATCTTAATGAGATATACTTTTACCATGGAGTATAATAGTTGTAAAATCTTCGCTTCTTTGGGAGTAGTCAATACGTATTCTTCAGACATTTAACTGGTAAATAAATAGTTGGGTTGTCATATTCAAGTATATCTGAAGTATAAATTAAATAAAGAGCTTTAGAACTCTACCCGGAGGCACACGTATATTTATTTCGATACTTCAGTAAGAAAATTGTTATTGTCTTACGACACAATTTTCCAACAAGTTAATTTCAATTAAAATCCTCAAGATTTTTAAATGAGTGCATATATTTAATATAATTAGGTAATTATCTGGTGTATTAAATAATTTTATAAGCATATAGCCTTTTTCCGGCAATGGGTCTAACATGAGCAAAATATAGACTGATAGTGGTTAAATTAATGACTTATGTTAAAAAAATTGGAAAAAATAATCACAACGATTTTCAATTAATTTTCTTCATGTATAAAGTATTATATGTTCGAACTCGTTTTCTGGGAAGGGGCCTTAAATGGGAGCTATGCCAAAATACCGACAGATATTGGTTAAATTAATGTCATATATTTTAGACAGTAAGAAAAATGAGGTCCCAATTTCAATAAATTGCTTTATAGTTAAGAGTTTTATAATTACTAAACATTATTCTAGGAAGGATCCTTAAATGGGAGCTACAGCAAATTATGAACAGATATTACTCTAATTAGTAACGTATATTCATATCATAGCTGTTTTTTCATTCAATTGAATTAATATAGATCGTTATAAAAGAAAACCGCACATACTTTTTATTTAACCTAATAAATTAATACAATTATGTCGTACACTTGTCATTAGTCGTTTTTAATTGTGGTTTTTTGTTAACCTTGGAACATTTAAATAATTGTAAACAGACCTTGTGGTCATCACACTGTGCGTTTAGTGGCTCTTTCTGTATTCATCAGTCTATTTATTTGTTTGTTTGTTTGAGTCCTTTTTTATATTCGTTTAATATTTTGCTATTTGAAGCCAAAAACAACATTAATGCTCCATTTTTTTATAACACGGCTGCGTATACGTAATATATGTTTTTGTATGTATGAATGTCTATAAAAAAGTATGAAATAAAGAATATTTGTTACATATTGCAGCAGTTTGGGAATTGGTTTTTGCTTCAATGAATGTGCATTCCATTTTTTGTTAGAATCGCTTCCTTTGGTTTTTTTCCTACTTTTTCTCTCCCTCTTCTTATTGCTCATCTCATTTAAAACGTTTGGAATGGGTTTACTATTCAGGAGTGTTTATTTTATGGCGTGTTACGCTTTTTATTTTGTGTAATACTTTTCAGATTGTGTTCCATTTGTTGGTATTGCTGTCAGTATTTCACCTTAAATATGTTTGTAGTTGTATTTATGAGAGAATGTATGTATTTGTGTTTATATACATTCAAATATACTTAGATTTTGTTTTTATAGATTTTAGGGTTTCTAAGACTATCGCTCTAATAATTATAAACATATTCAACATTTCAAATTTGTATTGTATAAAGAATACTTCTCTCCCCGATAATGGCAATTAATATTTCCTTGTTAGGGAGCAGCTCTCCAATTGATTTATTCTATAATTTCTATATTATTATTTTCATTAGAGAGTAGTTGAGACAATTTTGTAAGACTCTCGCTGTAGGAGGAAATTAGGAAATAATATATATTTTGCTTTCAAGATAAATAGAAAGATTCTGTATAAAATTCAAGAACATCGGTTCAGTAATTTTCATGTGCAAGGATTCTTGTCAAAATATACATGGGATCTTGTAAAGATTGTGAATCTCAATATTAGTTCTTATGCAATTTAATCTATGTAACCAGATACAAATTTGCTTAAAATATTATTTTATTTGCATTTATATTAACTTTGTCATTCCGAGATGTCCCATAAAGTACATATATTTTAGAATCAAATCAAAATTTGAGTAATTTTCTGGGATTTTTACACAAGTTTATTTGGTAGGTTACATATATTTGGATAAAAATATTAATAATTATACTTTTTAACCAATTTCAATCATCTATTTCGGTATCTAAATTATACTCGATTATATTGAAATATTTTTTATAATCATATATAATGTAAAAAGTTGTTACGTTGTACTTTCTGGGTATAAAATTTGCATTCAAATGAGTAGTGATTTTAATTTTAGTACAAGTAGCATTTGGTTTCAGGTCAATTTGGAGGACGTTTGAAACTGTTATGAAGAATTAATAATAAGATATCTAAACAGAAACCCTACTAATATATGTATGTCATTTGTTTATACCCTACACTACAATAGGCTTGGCCAGAAGTTTGTACGGTTAAAAACTTATTACCATCACTTTTAGTATACCGATTCAGAGTCTCTTTCTGAGTCGATTTAAAGTTGTCCTTCCATCCGAACGCCTGGCTGGTTGTAGACATGTAAACTTTGTGAACAAAATGGAGGTCACAGTTTCAAATATATTTGTGTGAAATTTGATTTTTGGCCAATTTGTTGCCCATTATTTCATCTAGCACTCATACAAATGTTCCTCCGGAAATAGGAGTTTCCGGTAATGGAAAGTTTTAAATATAAATATAAATAAAATTTGGTGAAACTAAGTTTTATGATATTCCAAAAAATGTGTGAAATTATCAGTTCATTATTCCACACACGTCCCATACAATCCAAATTTAAAAATCATTCTGATGGGCTTAAACCAAATATATTTGTTGGTATTGTTATTATAATCTTTTAAATATATAAGTAAAATCGTTCTTCGATTTTATGAGGGTCAGTCCATAATTTTTTCTGGCTCCCATATCTAGAAAAACATTTTAGGGCGTATACATTTCACATAAACGTTAGTATCGTAAGAATGTGCTGCATACTTTAGTATAAAACAGAAAAAAATATATACAGGGGTTCATTATATATTTTCCGTAGAGTTTTACATAGTCGGACTGAACTGGCTATAACGTTTTTACTTGTTTTCTATTCATTTAATTTTTGTTTGTGTCTATTTTCCCCAAATGTGGTTTTTGAAGATTTTTGCGCATCCTTTTTGTAAATTCTATGTATTTCTTATATTTATTCTTTTATTTTTTATTTGGCAAAAGTCAAAGGTTGACGATGTTATAAAAAAGATATATACCTGTATGATACACATACTTATATGCACATGTCCGTATGTACATGTGTGTGTTTGTGTAATTTAATGTAGTATGTGTATATGTTGTGGTACGCAGTTGATAAAGGTGCAGTAGATGTGGCATCATCATCATCTCATGACAATATTCTCTATGTATAAACATACGTTTACGTACAAAACAGTGGTTGTGGCAGCAGCTTGGGGTAATTTAATTTATGATGCAGTAAAATTGAAAACCCTCATGGGAGTATGTGGCTGCTGCAAGGCACATTAGATGTACGTAATACATGTATACTAGTAGTTTTCAAAAATCCACACTTTTTTCATACAAATGCATATGTATGTTTTTATGCTACACACACTTACACCTAGATATCTATAGATTCTCGTAGAATTACGGAATATCAAAAGAAATATTAGTTTTAGGTCTTTATTCCTGTCACATGAGGATATTTTACAATGGTATTAAATTATTAAGATTTCTAAATTATTTTCGTTGAAGAGATTTTGATGGCTCCACAAATCACAGATTTTCATATGATGGATTTTTAATAAATTTAAACTCTGTTTTAAGCGAGGAAGTAAGTAAAACACTGATTACAATTTATGTTACTTTAGTGCTTAAAGATACATTTTTATTGCGAGTACAGATTTGAAGGCACTGAGATTATTATATTTTTTTATAATTTAGATATGTAGTATTTCATGGTTTTTTATAAAAAGTGTTTCTTTTTTAACAAAATTACCTTCGTCTGTGGGAAATATTCTCACGTCTACAATGATTAATAATTAATTAATTGTAACCAATATTTGTATTAGTGCTGTTCAGTTTGCTGAGGAAACTTCAATAAACTAATTGGATATAAACAGAATGTATTCATAATATATAACTACATGTATCGCATTATCTCCAAAATCGGTTTGCCATAAAACGTGCAATTTTATTTGTTTCGCATGTGGCAAACATTAGGAAATTATCTTTAAAATTTGGGAAGCCCCGGGAATATATTTTAAGCTTATTGAACTCTGTACCATTCTATTTATTTTTCTAAATATATTTCTTTATTGATGAATATCAGTCCATAATTTCCCATATGTGAGAACAACAAAAATAATTTCAGCTCACATTTGGTTATAGCTTCCATATATATCCCCTTTTCGAAAAACCTTTCAAGCTTATAAATTTCTTAAATATACACTAGTTTGATGGAAATTTGGCACAATTATTTTTGTAATTGCTTTGAATATATGTTACTAGAGTCCTATATAAGTCACTTCGATATGGACAATACGTGGAAATATAAAACTTTATTATTGAAATTGGGTGCTATTATTTTTAAAACTGTCTAAAACTGTCGGGTCATATTCGATTATAACTCGTATTTTAATCTTCATTTTGGAGGTTAAGAGGGTTCATTAATATATATCCTAATGTAGGATATTCCTTTCATTAACATTATTTTTTTAAAGTTGGTCAATATTACAATATAATATTTGTAGGTAATTAATTTTTTTTACCTTATTTCATTAATATTTTCATAAGAATTCTTTTTTCAGAATCCGGTTTTAACCAATATTTAAGGATACACAAAAAAAGAGGTATGAATGAATGAATGAAAGAATGAAGAGATAATTCAACATATTTTCATATATAACATTTCTTCAAAACAAAACCTTCAAATTCAACATTGTTTTATAATATTTTTTCAATGATATTAAATCAATTAGATTTTATCTCGAAGTAAAAAATTATAAAAAAATAATTAAAATATGATTTAGTGTTAGTTTAAATTGGTTCCTTAATTAAAATAAAATTTTCGTTATATAGATTTTCTATATATAATAACTTTTTTACATATTCAATAACTAATACTGGCTTTATATTGGGAGTGCCTTTCCCCCTGATCCTAACGAAATTTTTTATAAACTTTATTGCTTTCGAATATATTGGGATCATTCTGTGAACATTATTAGACGAAGTTCTTGAAACATATTAGTTTAATGATCGTCGACTTCGCCAAATATAAAATTATTTGTTTAAATGCCATAATATTGGTCCTTTTAGAAATTTCTTTACTTTTTGTTTTAACTTAGAGCATGTGGTTTTATATATCATCTCTTGAGTAAAAAATTTAAATCGATCAATTGTGGTTTATTTAATTTTACTATATCAAACGTTATTTCAAAATTGTGTAATTACTTTTTCATTAATCATCATAAAGGGATAAATAGAAAAAAGTTAAAGTGAAAAAATATGCACATTTCTATGACTCCAATACACGCACATACGAAATTTGTTATTATTACTATGTAAATGTAAGGTGTTTTCGAGTGTACGTGTCTATCTTAATGTTTCTAAAACTTCATACATATATATACATATGGTGAAGGGTCAATATGGCACACTTATCTGGTTTTCTTTGTTTTTTTACAAATTGACATTAAAAACGATCGTTTACTCAGTGTACTTGTAGGACATATAGTTAACAATGCATTGAGTAAGATTTCTAGCTTTACGGATCTATTCTAAAATAGTATTTGTTTTTAATAAGATTTTTGGATTTTGTTAAAAATAATTTCATTTAAGTTACAAATCGTCACTGTTTAGATCTTTTGTTTCAGATTTAGTATCTTCCATATCAGTTTTTGTGGAATAATTAATGAATGCATCATCCACAGGAAAGTTTCCAGTACTTATTATCAAATTTTTTAAAACTTTAAGAGAAAATATATTTAAGGTTTGTGATACACTAAATTTCAATAAAATTACTTTTAGAAAAAATCGGCTTTTGGAGGAGAAAACCCCGCTTTTTTCAATACTCAAATGTGGGCTTTCATAAAAACCGAAACCGTCTTAAACAAAATAACCGGTTATAACCGGTTTAGATTAAGATTTAATTCGTGATCATTAGTATAAAATGTAAGCCTTGGTGGGTATATAGTCTATTATTTGATTATTATTTTCATTAAAATTATGTTTCTCTAATCTTTTTAACAAATTGTCAAAACTAAAAACTAGTAAATCGAGTTGCTTAACTTAATTTCACAATTTCATTTTACTATAAAGTCTAATAGAATCGTTTGATATTAATTGAAAAATTGATACAAATATAATTTTTTAAAATTGATTTATAGCAGTAAAATTTTAAGGAAGAAAAAATTAGATTTACTGTGAATCAATGTTGAATTAAAATTTTTTTAATTAATATTTATGCAATTATGATTTTGCTTCATAGATAAAAAGATTAAATTTAACATTGTTTAATAGTAAATTCAATTTCTTCTTCCTTGAAATTTTACTACTAAATGGTAATTAAAAAAATATTGTTATATAATTTTATAACTTAATGTCGAAGGATTTCAATATGTGCAACATTATTTCATCCCAAAATGAAAAAAGTTTAATTTTAACGCAATGAAAAAATTTAGTCAATGTCAAATCAACTTTGTTTTCAACAACGATTTTGCCCCTAGTTTTTCTCTGTGTGTATAGGAGCTAAATTAAATTATGGATTGATCTTCGTAATATATCGAAAATATTTTTTTTTGCTTACATTTATTTTAATGTTTTAACAGTTTTTCTAATGAAAAAAAGAAAATCTAATGAAAAAATAATTCAATTTTCTCATATTAGAGCTTTAGTACAATTTGGATTGATGTTTTTAATATTCTATTTAGTTCTATTATAGAACTGTTCCCATAGTTTTACATGCTTAAAATCTTAAAATCCGTACAAGGTCTTGTATTGAAAATAGGTTTGGGGTATAACGGAGCGATATTAAAGGTGTTAAATAGGAAACTAGTTAGAACTATAACAATCAATCTGCCCAATTTCATTGAATTCTTAGTTGATTTATTTACACCGGAGGCAATATACCTCTGAAAGTTCCCAGGAACCTTTTTCCCATAGAGAAAACTCTAGTTTCGCTATCTACCGTCACCTATGAATATCATAAGATTTTTGCTTCATGTGTTACTTTAAATCTTTCATGATTTCTTATTATATTAATTTTATATATGAAATATTGTAATTCAACACATGTAAATTCTTTCGGTTATATATTAAAAGGATTTATTTAAATTCTTAACTAATACCAACGTTTTCATCTTCTTCCTTTTATTGTCCTTTTGAATGCGAATAAATTTACAATTTTGGTTTCATTTTGTATTTAACTATAAGACTCGAATATTTGTTGCCTTTTTACTCTTTTGGTTTTTATTAAATTTGATTTTTGGTCTTATTCTGGAAAATAGTAATTTGACTGATGTTTTTCAAAAGCATCTTACCCCAGAGATGCTTTTGATTATTTCAATTGAAAAAATACTGCAGTTTATTAAAAAGGAAGTCCCCATTGGTAAGATACCAAAAACCATCCATAAACCACTTCCAAAAATAAAAACGAAAACTGAATTGGTTTCTTATGAAAACAGTGACGAGTAAAGTTATAGCAAAAGAACAAATATTTGTTTGCAAATTTCATTAACATTTTTTTTAAATTTCGAGATATAATTTCTTACAATGTTTACATCGTTAAATAGTCAGACCGAAGAACATTGTTTAATAGACTAAGTAATTGATGATTTAAGAAACTTTTCTAGGCATACAAGTTTTCAAAAACAAAAAAAAAAGATATATTCCGCGTATAACATGTTGCTTTAACAGAATTTTTCGTCTAAATTTCGGGTTTTGGAAATCACTGATTTACAGAGATATGCCAAATAAAATATTTTGTTTACCACTTCCCCATGTCCTGACCTAAATTTTTGTAGATTTCAATAATGCGATGAATGCTGTTATAGTTTCAGGTAAATGCGATATTAAATTTTTTTGAAAGGATGATTCCCCGTGTTATTAATAGTTTGTAAAAAAATCGTTATCTGTGCAAAATTTCATGAAATTAGCTTTAAACCTTTCAGATGTATGTAACATTAAATGCTTCGTTTACATGGGTAATCTACCCTCCGTGCCCTATTCAAATATTAATGCGATATAAAAATTTTGTTTGTTTGGTAAAATATCCAATAGTTTCTTATTTGCGATAATGCTTTTTTAGAATCCTATTTTTAAAGTTTCCAGTTTAAACAGATATTGGTTTAACTCAATTTTTGTTGAAACGATTTTGATGGTTTTAAATAGAAAACTTTCTAGAAAATACCAATTATTCAGGCCATAATTCATTAAGCATCGTCAATTATTTGGGATGTGAACATGCTAACAATAAACAGACGGACAAGGATATATCTATATACTGTGTAGGGTCTTTAATGATTTTTTTGGAGTTACCAACGATTTATTTTATTGTTGATCTTTTGATGTTAAAATTTTTTTGAGATTTATGCACTTTGAAGCACATGATCATTGTCACAAAAAATCATAAAAATCGGATCAACAGAGAAGAAGTTAAAGCCTAAAATATGCAAAATTTTAATACTTTCCATAACCAGTAAATTTGAAAATAATTTTTTGAAATTCGCTTTATACGTTTATTTTCATGTATTGATAAACTATTTCTATTGAAATTCGACACAATAATTTTTTTAACTTTAAAATATATATTAAATTTGACCAATATCAGTACATATAGCTTCTGTGTAAGTCCTATCTCGGAAAACGGGTTTGTGTTAATAAAAGTCTTAAATATAGACCAATTTTATTGAAATTCAGCACAATTATTTTTCTAACTTTCTAAAATACATACAACTTCGAATATCGATCTATATTTAAGGTTCCTTCCTGGAAATAATTTTGAGCTTTCTAGCAGTCTGTAATATATATTTGAAAATGTCGGCCCATATTTTATTATTATCTTCTGTTTAAGGCCCCTTTTTGGAAAGTAATTTAAATTTTAAGAATGTAAAATTGAAATATAACTTTCTTAAAATTTGGATAATTTAAATGGAAAAATGCATTTAAAACTCGGCATAATCGAACGTATCATTCTTACTTGTTTTACATTGAAAACTTCTGGATTTCTTGCTGATGTAATGAATTCTGTCATCAATTAATTTGAACACTTTTTGAATGTATTTACTTTTAAACATTTATCCATCGATATTGCATACAACATAACTGTATCAGTTATAATACTCATAAGACGACTGAGCGAGCATACCAATGCAGTAGAATTAACCATGACCGTACGCGTTTTGTTAACCAAAAAGTAAACACTGGTTGCATTTATGTTCTGACACAGAAATACTCTTGCGAAGCTAAAAAAAGGCAAAGGTTACTTCTTAAAAAAGAAAAGAAAAAACATTGTAACTTACACCGGTTACAACACCTCGATATGAGAATATCCTGTTTAAAAGATGTTAAAACTACACCCAACAGCAGCAATAACAAATAAACGGAGCGGAAAACAACTGAAATAGCAAAAACCAACAACCAACGAACAAATGTAGAGAAAAATAATAATAAAATGGTTTTGAAAGAAAAATCGTATTCAATTTACACAAAAAATATAACCAAACTTACATACATACATACATACATACATACATACATACATACATACATACATACATACATAAATACATACATATTAACGAAAACAGTAAGATTTAAATGTAGTTTAAGTGAAAAAATAGGGAACGAAAAACAATACACAAACACATTCATACGCAACCAAGTTGAGTTTATATGACCTAAGAATGCATAAGCTGGACAGGATCTGGTCAGTTACACCTATTTTAATGTGTACTTTGTGTCTTTTATTGTTTTGATCTCCTTTTTATTTTTGTAGCACTTACTTCTTGTGTGTTGGTGTTGGGTAATTGTATAACGTTTACTGTTACATGTGTAATTATTTTATGAGATTTATTTGCAGTAATGCTGCAAAACATATTCAAACATAGCAATGCACAGTGGGAACATGAGTGTTATAGTCGGTAACACCATAATGCAAATATGAAGAATTATGGATGCGAGTATTCAAAGTTATTGATCCACCAGCGTAAAATTTGATGTTTTCATATATTTTTATGATCCTCAAATTTATGAGAGAATTCGAATTGGATTTGCGGGTTATATAACGACTATTGGAAATAAAGGACCAATTTGGTTTTGTGTTTTCTGGTTGTAGAAATCTTTAACATTAAAAAAATTCACAATACTTACAATTTTTGTAACTTATGCACTTTAAAGTGATTTTGGGAAGCTACGAATACTTGTAGTCCAAATATCTTGGCAAGTGGATTTTAACTGATACAAAAGTCATTTGTGCCAAATTAATTAAAATATCTTCATAGCTGTGATTTGTGATTTTGTTATTATATTTGATATCTGATATATTGGACCGAACATAACCAATTTCAATAGACGTTGATCGAAAATACTAATAAATACCAAATTTTATCCAAATACCTTTATGTATGTTACAAATACCAGAACAAATGCATAACACCCCAAACACCAGTGGTGGTGTAGGGTATGTTAAATGTGTAGTAAATAAATATTCATAATCGGCTTTCTACAGAGCTATTACACTAAAAGTTTTCAAGATTGGTCTCAAGTACATTTTTAAAGAACTTATTTAATGGAAAAGATTGTCTTATAAGACCATGGGGGAAGTACCCATAACCACCAGCGAGTCTTACTTTAAACCAAATAAGTTAATAGTTTCAGAGCATATTTTTTTCATGTTGTTGATTTATTTATATCCGATTTAGATCATGAGGTACATGAAGCTCAATTTTCTTGTACAGTGACGGAAGTCTTAAGCTTGAAAAAAGAGTCTGCCTCAGAAATCGGCCAACAACAGGTAGATGATTTTACATCTATCTTAAAAGCGAATAGATCTAAGATTTCTTATACTTACTGCTCTAGAATAACAATGCGCAGTAGTCTCAATGCGCTTTTTTGCAATAATTCTGTAACCTTGGAGGTGCTGAGTAATGAAATATAACTTGGACTTTATTGAGGTGTTTCCAATATACTTGGAAATGCAAAAAGTCCTGGGAATGGGGAGTGTTGTTACAAAGATACAAACGAACATTTATAAAAAAAATAAAATTTCGTTTAAGATTGATTGAAAGAATAACATACTCAGTATGTTTCTTATAATACTTTGCTTAAAGCAAAATTTTGACATGATTAAAAAGTTTTTGAACTTAATGCGTTCTAGTTTGGGATTAATAAAAAATTAAACTTATTGTCGTGATTCTAATACTAAACTAATATTTTGAGCAACGATAATATACCTAGATGGTTGTAAAATTTTGAAAAATAAGTAAGAATACTAAAATCGTCTGTGCGGAATCTTCAATACCCACTACCACTATCATAAGGCAAAAATTAGTATAAGTTTAAAATATTGCAAATAATTCGCTCATCAGCTTAAACTAGATATTGGTACAGAGCTACAAATGTTAATGACCGATTTTATTAAAAAAATAATGTTAAAGGAAGAATTCTCCCATATGAAAGTCAATATTGAAGAAGTAAGATACGTATATTTATTAAGAATTTAAGAATTTTATAAGCTATAAACCATATTTCGTGCAGTTTGTCCCACCGTACTAGAAATGCAAAGCAAGTAAACATTGTAACTCTTCATTGTAAACGAACGGTTGCAATCATGCATTCATTTCGTTGGCCACAAGTGCTTTAAAGTCTTTGGGCTCTGTGGGGGTTTTGTGGTTACTCAACGCCCCATCAATGGTAAAAAAAGAAACGAGGGAACAGATGAATGCATGACTAAATCGGGATGATTAAAAGAAGAATGATGGAATGAATGTATGGTTTGTTGTAAGAAAAGACGCGGTTGCAAATGCGACAAAAATTCCAATTGAAGCGAAAAAAGTGAACATACCGCAGAGAAAAGCGACAATTTAATGAATATATGAAAGCTAATTTTTTATGTACAAGTAACATTCATCTGACTGACACCTTTGTGATGTACATTTTGATATATGTAAAATAGGAAGAAAGAAAAACACGCACTTTTGTGTGTCCATATCATATGACACATATGAATACAAATTAACCATTTATGTGTATTTATTTTTGTTTTTAAGGATAACGAAACTAAAAACCTCAAGTGACCACCAACATGTGATAAATGTTCTTATTTTCTTCATATCGTATATTTCAACCACTTTATTCCAAGTTTTACGATAACGCACGTCTTTACAAATTTCAACATTTTTCTGCTGAAATATATCGTGTCAAACCAAACACCTTGAGAATTAAAAATGTCCTTAAAACATTATTTACATGAAATTTACATAAATGCTGAATATTGTGTATACGAAATGATTTGATTGAAATATGACTTTGTGAAAGATAAAGCTAAAGGTCGAACATTTAATGAAATGTTAAGTTCCACCAATAAAATGAATATTTTATATTTATACCAATTTTATATTTTGAAATGAAACATATAATAATGTTTTATTCGGCTATGCCGAATTTCAATAGTTTCCACTACAAATGTGTGTATGTAGATACGTTATGTTTCGTACATACACATTAACACATAGACTCACAAAAGGATATAATATACAAACGCTTTTTTAATGCAGCACAGAAACACTTAACAGTTATAAAATTAGTTACATTTTTGGCTATAACTTTTTTCTACTGAATCGATTTCATTTTGAGAATAGTAATGAGATACATATAGCATAATCCTCAGGAAAAAAAAATGCATTCCAATTTGTCAATTTATAATTGAAAATTCTAGGAATGATCTTTTTTTGAGTTAAAGAATTCTAAACCGATAGTACTGGTTTTAAATAAGAATCTGTTTAGGACAATAGCAAATTCAAAAGCTAAATTTCATTGAACTATGTCAATTATTGGGAATGTGAGGGATTCAGATTTTTATTCAATACAAGAATATATACATTCATTATGGGGTATTACATGATTCCATCTTAGCATTACAAATGAAATGACAAAGTTAATACACCCACTTCTCAGCTTGTGGCGGTGGAGGGTATAAAAAATCATCTATAATATTAGATTCGTCAAATATAATCGAATATATTTCTTCATACATTTCCCAAGGTTGTTAGCTATAATGCATTTTTCGATTTTCAAATTTTGTCCTTGAATTCTGGAAACCGACTTTTCAGTTGGTAACCATTTTTGTTTTTTTTTATATTTTTAATTTATCCTTTAAGAAAAAAATTATTCTTAATTTATTTAAAACAAATTCCTTTAGAGACTGATTAACCGCTAGTTGCAGAGAATGGTATTCACATTTAACCATAATTTTATGAGTTACTTTCTTTTGAGGGCTTTATAGACACTTTAAAATGTCAATTTAGCCATTAAAGAAATGTCTAAGTGTTAATAAAAATGGCTAAAGAATATAAAATATTAAAATTACATTTTCGGTGGCTAAATGAGACTAAAAATGGCTTAATTTAGCCACTAAATTTTTAAATTGGCAATACCGTCATAACATAGGTATGAATCAGGTCCTCAGGGTTGGCAAATGACATTTTAAAATTGTACAAACCACGACTTTAAATTGTACTATTTTACCATATTTGTATAAAAACACATTTTGTTGAAAATTTATTTTTATT
This sequence comes from Cochliomyia hominivorax, assembly GCA_004302925.2. Classification (NCBI taxonomy): domain Eukaryota; kingdom Metazoa; phylum Arthropoda; class Insecta; order Diptera; family Calliphoridae; genus Cochliomyia; species Cochliomyia hominivorax. Next base: position 33,401,586 of record PYHX02000494.1, read on the forward strand.
TAATTATACAGAAGAGAAGAAGTAAATATCAATATTTAACATTTGTAACATTGAAATATATAGCCTCGGAAATATTACACTCTGCTCTCAATCGATAACATAATTCTATTTTGAGCTCATCGCAAAAAATAAAAAAAAAATCGCAACCAGTTCCCACAGAAGTCATTGATCCATCTGTATAGATATCTATTTTTAATTTTTTAACTCTGTGTTACATCCAATCATCAAGATATTTTATGGTGACAAATGGTCTGCACAGTCATTCATGATATCACCAATTATTTCCACATGAGGCACGGGGTAATGGCTATGACGAATATTTAATACCCTCTACTTCAATTCGTCGTGAAGCTAATATATTATGTTTTATGCATACAAAGGGTACTTACATACACACTCACAAACATTTACAATATAATACAAATTGTATTATATTTTATTATATATTTTATGAAAGTTTTTCCATTGAATATAGAGGCTGTCCTAAATATAGGTCTATATTTGGTATCAAATAGAAAACTTCTCAGGGCCATTACACATATTCAGGTCAAATTTTATTAAACTCTGTCAATAATTATGAATGTGAGCTTGCCAACAACAGATATTTAGATGGGCATACAGACGGACAGGGTCTTAACACTCCTTAGTGTTTTTTTGGTAATTTTTAAAAGCAATTTTCATATCTGTGTTTATAGAAATATTCCACGTAAAATAGAACCAAGAATGTTTGATCGCATATATAAGACAACAAAACTAAGAAGTAAATAAATTTGAAAAAATACCGTTAAGATGACTCTCATTTAAAAATAGTAACTTTACTTTTGGATGAAGACAATAAAGATAAAATGAAAATTAAGAAAAAAGAAATGCGTTTATAGGTATATGTATCAGTGCATTAAAAACCTCTAGCATTTGATAAAATTATTTTCCTTTAAAATCATAAATAGATAAGAAATTTAAAAACCATTTTATTTTGCACATTGATGAAATTATTTTTGAAATATATTTTTGTCTAAATATGAAAATGTATGCATACAATCATAAATATGTGTATGTGTGAATTATAAAACCTAATCAAATAATAAATATAATTATAAATATTACTCGTATTACTAGTTGGTCGATAACATAAAACATTATGGATAATAATTATAACAATATTTGAAAACTTAAATTTCAGCGGTTTTTGTGTTCAGTTAAAAAAAGAATTTGTTTTTTTTTTTGGTATCAATTTTACTGCAACCATAATGTGGTAAAATTTTCAAATATTTCATAATTTCAATAATTTTCACTTCATTATTGGTTTTAAATATGAGTGTATGTATGAGTGAGCGACTGAGTGAGTGAGTATATCAAAAGTTATTTGTTGTAGAATGAAGAGATAAAAAGAGTTAAATTAAACTTTTAACCAAATTACTATTTAGCCCACATATTTCATCAATGTAGTTCAATTATATGTTCAAATATATCTGTATAGAAAGCCTAATTTTCCACAGAAATTGTTGGGTGTAATAAGAAATAATTTCAATATGAAATGAAGCTAAATTGACTTTTTTGTAGGCGATATTGTGCGACAGAGCTATTATAATTTAAATCGTATCAAAACTGTAAGTGAGAGACATACTGCTCCATCGAAACGTGTGGAAAATAACTAAAGTGGAAAATTTTAAAATAAATTTACAGTCAAGATATAAACTTTTTGCACAAGTATTTGGCATCTATGGAAACGTTGAAACTTTAAGATTCACAATTTTAAAAGAAAAGCAAATGAATTGTCATTAGATGTCAAAAATTTATAAAATTTTTATAGGCATTAGGTTCACATGTAAGATTTCTTTATAAACCAAGAAAATAATTATATAGTTCCGAACAAAATATGGTTTTAACAGTTACTTTTTAAAAATCAACATACGCAAAGTGGCCAACTTTGGAGTGTAAAGGACTAAGTCCCTGACCACATAGAAGCTTCTAAATTTACAGAATTACTTCTTAAAATCGATTGGGACTCAAATATGTTTTAAATAAAAAAATATATAAAGAAAACCTGAACCTTAAAAGCAAACGTTCGTATATGATCTCTATGAATTTCTCCAGATCTACCCGTCTACAAAATTGTAAAACTATATCTGTAAAGTTAATTATTATTGTTGATGAAACATATTGCTGATACTCGAGGAAATGCAGTCATAATTTTCCAATATGGTATAACAAATTGTTATGGGAAGCAATACGCAGTTGCAACAAAAGAAGTAAATCATTGATTACAACGGTCTCTACATATACCGAAATTTACCTCCAGCATTGGCTTGGTTTACAAAAAAACGCTGCTTTCATTTATAAGACTTTATAACGTATCGACTTACTTTTGGCCGTACATGGCATCCTGTCACTATAATAAAGCCAAATGAGCTACGGTCAGTGGATATATATTTAGCTTTTGAAGAATTGAAGAGCATAAAAATGTCTCCAAAACTGTGTTTGATTTTAAACGCAGATGCACTATCTGATCAAACAAAGTGACAGAGAGAACATAAAAACGTCAATGGAATGTGTATGCATGTTAATAATTTTTTGATCCCACTCCTTACATTCAATTAAACACAAAATCATTTACACAATTAATTATATTGTTAGAAACAATATTAGGTACCTATTGCCTTATATGATCTCTTCAATCAGATTTATGTATTTATTATTTCAAAATGTACTTGTGAATATTCCTATAAACGCACACATTTCTTTGTAAATAATTAGCAAAAAAATATTAAAATATTTAGAGGTCAAATAATATTTTTATTACATTTATTAAGACTTCATTTTTAATATTGTTAATTAAAAATTCATTTGTAGCTAATTTAATTTTTAAGTCGAATATTAGAGCTTTCTGCAATTTTCAATGGTATGTTCCTATTGATGCACTTAAATGTACCGGACTTTATAGTATTATTAATTATCTGGCCTTGATTCCAATAATATCTTAAGAAAATCGAAATCAAATTTTTGCAACTTGCTTTACGCTTTGGCCATTATTTGAATAACCATATGGGCCATGTTCTCCCTCCAGTCCAACGGAGGTGTACTGTGTTCGCCAAACTATGAGTTAGACTGTTTTGAAAGAAAAGAAAAGCTCTCCTGCAATCACATGAGTAAGTCAAACAACAAGACTTGAAAAATCTTGTTTACTTTAAAAATGTACAGTTTAATGTATTTACAGGAATACAATTTTAGATAGCAGACAAACACTGTGGGTCTGTCATCTAAAATTGCAATTTTGAAGCGTCGTATTCTAGCTTTTACTTTTATAATACCAAATAGATCATCTATTGGATGAGGATCCCAAATGTCGCTTAGAAATAAAACTATAAAGGAATTAACTACATAAAACAGATTTAAAAATATATATACAGCTAGAATGTTGTCGCTTTTCCTTTATTCTTCTTAATCTCATGAATTGGTAAAATGTATATTCGCTACTGAAAAAAATAAGTGCTACATTCTGGATTTTGGTATAGTAATATGAAGGACCGTTTTATTTTGCGGCGAATTTACATTTTTATAAATCAATTCAGATGAAGCATATCATGCAAGGAGAACAAAGAAAACACCAATATATGTGAGGGGTAGGTGGCGGTGTTCTAAAATAAAATATTATTTTATATTATTTCTGAAACAAAATTTCAGAAATAAGATTTTTCAGATTTTTCTCTTGAGTACAAATCATTGTGCTAATTTATCGTTTTACCAACCAGAGGAAAAGTTTTTTACCTCCATCTAATAATTTTATACGTATTTGTTATTACCATCAACAAACTTCATCATCATGGTCATCATCACATTTATTGGAAACTATTCATAATCATCAATACTATTATTAGGTTTATAATATTAATTCCAAAAAAAAAAACGACAACAACAAAAAAATAATAGTAAATGAAATACATTTTCATTCGACCAAAACTGTCATATTTATTCAAAAATCATCGTTATCAACAACTCAACCAATTTCAACTTTAGTAGCATGTATATTGTATAGATTATATGTTTGTTATAGGTTGCACCTACGTAAAAAATGCGCGTACGGGTGTTTGTGTGTTTGAGAGAAACATTTATTCATGCAACAATATTTTTAATTTAAACTTATTCTGACCATGTTTTGTGTTTGGTTATGTCTGCATTTTTAATAAATTTTTCATCGTCATGATCAGCTTCATCAACATCGTCATCATCATATTGGTACCACATAAAAATTAACTTTGTTGCCACATTGTTTGTTTGTATGACAAACTCTGGACTTGGTCACACATTGTTTGTCCGTCTCTCTATCTGTATTCCTATCATTTCCTATACTTGTATTTTTATACATATACATTTGTGTATATTTTCATAAATGTATGTTCACTTATAAATATATTACGATTGCGGTCAATATGTCAAGCAGTCAGACTTTGAACATTCATACAAAAGTTTTTATACATATATGGCTGTATATGTGGTGGGTGTATATTCATATTCATTCATAATTGTATGGGTTTTTGTTTCAGTGCACTAAATATAAACTACTAAATTTAGCTCATCCTCCTATACAGTATATTGTACGAGTAACAACATTATAAGATATTGATATTCAAAACCAATACACTCCTTTTATAGATTATCAACACTTATACCTCTATGAACGGAAATAAAAATGTAAAATTTTTATTGAAATCAAGAAATGGTTGCAAATAGATTTTCAATTGGGCTCCAACTTTCCAGTCAATTTAAATTTGTTCAATGCTGCCCACTACGACGTGAGTACCACTAGCATCATTACAAAGTTACACTTTGTAACTGACACTTTAGTTCTAGTGAGGAACTTGTGCCAAATTGAAATTGAGATGTTTTGCAAAAAATTATTGTACATTTTTAGAAACATTGAATCTCGTATTGACGTAGTAAACACTTGAACTAAATTTAAGCAAAATCACAGTACATTCAACATTTCATTGATCCGATCGAACATTTTTGTAACGCTGCATTTATAATAATGCTTGAAGAAAAAAAGAACGGATATAAATCCAATCTGATGGATAGATATTTCAATAAAATTTTCGAATATGGATTATAATAATCACATTTGACCTGCCTAGAAGGGATCCACTAGTCCATGACCCACTAAGCATATGATTTCCTCAGACCAGGTAGATTATGTAATAGTCTACACCAAAACGACTATACCCTATACGAAGATACACTTATTAAAAATATTTTCATTATACTCCTATTTATTACACCCACACCATCAAAGGTGGTGGTAATATGCGTTTTTTCATAAGTTTGTAGCGCGTAAAAAGAACTGTGCTACATCCACCCTTAAGTATTCCACTCGATTCAGAATCACTTTTTCACTTTTCAACTTAGAATAATTTTCTGGGATTCTGAGTCGGAACAATCGTTAACGGGAATCTTTTTACTATGACTTTAATATGACTTTTTTTGATTATGTTGAGGTTTTTATTTATTTTTATTATAAATTTAAAAAAAGTTTTAGATGTAATTTACACCTGACTGCAAATATTTTTATAAATGTCCAATATTTTCCTATTAGGGTTGCTATATAATTGTCTATATAACTATGTCCACTCGTCCGTCTGGCTTGTCTGTCTTTAGAGATAGATGGGTTAGATATTTTCATCAAGCTGCTACCATATCATTCCTCCAGGAATAGGGTTCAAATATTATAAAAACTTTTTTATATTTGATCAGTGCAAAAACTACTTTGCTTGTTATTTTTTAAGATTGAAGGATTGAGATCAAAAAATTCTTAACATAAATTTATGTTAATAAAAACAAAACTACTAAACTTGCAGTTTTATTTTTTATTTGATTATAATTATTATAACAATTTGAAAAAAAAAAACAAATTGTAGTTTATGATGAAATTTTAAACCATTTTTAAAAACGCTTCAATAACAGTTTTTATAGTGCATTTTGTCACTTTGCTAGAACAGGTAGTCCATCTCCAGTAACTGCATAATGCTTGTCGTACCATGAACTTTTTGGGAAGTTTTTGACTGTTTTGAATCATAAATTTTTTTAACCAGGAAATTGCTAAAAATCTGCCAACATTTGAGTGACTTCAATTTCCGTGCATTGTTTTTAACATCTAAGTTTTAGCTTCGTTTTTTGTTTGTACTTTCTAAGACTAATTTTCTTTAATTTTTCGTACCAAATAGTCTGAGCACTGAACTAAACAGGCTGTTTCACTACCAAATGTGTTGGGAGCTCTCTTGAAAATGATTTCCATTTTGTTGGCATTAGAAACATTATGTGGGCCATTTCTTCTACCTGTAAAAGGATACTATTTAAAAACATTGAAAACAGTTTTGCGGCAGATCTTTGAATTTTTTGAAGGACTAAGTTGGGTTTTATTGAAAATATTTAATAATTTTAATTCACACTTTTTTCTGGTCACTTGTCTTAATCAGATTATTTTTTCATTTGTTTGATATTTAACATAATAACTGAACGATTTTACAAAGGTTAAATGGTTTATAAGTTTTAATAAAAAACGTGGGTTTTAAAATATTTTCGATTTCAGTCGTTATTTAAGAGGAACTATAGTGTCGCCCGCCCATATAAAGCACACATTAACTTAATATTTAACATTATTAATGTTTAACTAAAAACATTTGTGTTGACAGGTAAGAGCTGATAGTATAGTGAAGCGTACTAATTAGGAATGGTAAACGGGTCTGTTTTTTTTTTGGGAAATTCCGGATTTTAGGATTTTAAAAATCAAATTCCGGGATTTTTCGGGATTTTCTATTCTATATCAAAACACAAAAATTTTAATAAATAAATATTTTTTTAGACCTAAACTTATGAAAATTGGAAAATTTTTACTGCATATTTTGTGTTTTCATATACAAATCTAATTTTGAAAAAATTATTTTTAATCTTCGAAAAATCTAACACCGGAATCAAATGGATTAATAACTATTCACATTATGTTAACATTTTTGTTAAATAAAATTAAATTTTATATGTTTATTATAATAAAATTAACTTATATTATTTGGCATTTCCATTCATTTTTTCAAATCCCGGGATTCGGGGTTTCTTAATAGGGATTACGGGATTGACATCCCTTGTACTAATACAAATTTCATATAAATGTATTGATGACATTTTAAAATCATTTAAGCAGAAACCATAGAAGTAAATTCTTTCGAATGGGGGTCGCTTAATAAATTTTTATAAATGAAATGAGTTCAAAAGTGAAAACCATAATTTAAACCTTAATTATTAATTAATTAATTAATTAAATATTATAAAAAATAATCAAATAACTAATCAGTTTTCGGTATCAATCTAATATAATGATCTAATGTAAATTTATTATTGTTATTTTAATTGGTAAAATTTTTTAAAATACTTTATTAAAATCATTTATTTAATTTCTGTTGCAGTTTCATTCTACAATGCTGCAGTTTCAATTTTATACATTAAATCTATCAATACATTTACAATCATAAATACATGTAAGTATATTTACTGTATTTATCATGTATATACGATTACATTATTATACTCTCGAAATAATCATATTGTTATTGTTATTGTTCTGGCTTTATTTATATATTTTTGAGGCTTTTTAATACTGTAATTTAAGGTAATCATGTTGTAATTTATGACTTTAACTAAATTCAATTTGAACATTATACGAGTATAATTTAAAGTTCTTTTTATGTTTATTTATTTTGTTTTCATATTTACTGCCTTTGAGTCCTGACAAAGGTAGTAATTATGCCCAGGATACATTATTTATAGTTTAGTTTGTAGTGTGAATAAAGAAATTGCAGGTGTATTCAAAATTACAAATTAATATTATTTTCAACAAATTTTAAATCATTATTTTGAATTTCATAAATATTTTTAAATTTGTTTTTCTATATATTAAAAAAAAAGATTTTACGGATACATTAAAGCAATTGAGCAATACTTAAAGTATTAGCATACAATAGAGGAGTTGAGGGAAATTCCTTATGTAGACCTTAAAAATGATTTGTAGGATTTTTCTTTTTCTAGCAATTTTAACCGTTTTGCCAAGTTTTATTACATTCGGTCAATAATTTCCCATAAGGCCTATAAAAGGCCCTTTAGAAAACCCGTTGACTGTTCACAATTGTATCACAAATCTTTTCCCTTAAGAAAGTCAACATGAACGTATATTTACACTCAATGATTTTATCAAATGATGTTGTGATCGGCCCATATGTTTCATGGATCCCACATAAGAATCCTTACGAAATGTTAGTTTTTAACCCTTCTAATGCTATATTCGCCGAATCTTCAATGCCCTCCTCAGTCACACATACATACACACATACAATTTCTAATGGTTTTTCTTTAATATTAACATTACAAGATTTAAAGAGTTTTAAGATTATTTATATATTTGACTAGAAAGTTTGTCTATTAAAATGGTTTTGATAACTTTTGAAGTGGTAATGAAGTACATATAACTTAATATTACGGCAAAATTTTATTCTATTTTCCTCGCTTGAATTTAGTGGTTGCCTCAAATGTCGGCCCATATCTTTTAATATACTGAAAATATTTATGTAAATATTTATGGTTTTAAGTGGGTAACTTTTCAGAACTAAATACTCAGTCCAAATTTCATTCAGCTTTGTCAATTTTTGTACCAACAACAGACAGACTGACACAGCTAATTCGACTCAGTTGTTGATTTGTACATTTTGGAATCAGTGATGATATATTCTTAGCGTTGCTTAAGGAATAAAAAGGTTAATATACCCTTTTCAATATTTGTGGCGGTGGAGGGTATAACAATAATTGTACAAAGTGGGAGTTGTAGCAAACTATGGTCCGATATTTGTTAACTTATAAAGGGGCATTAAAGAAGGTTTGAAAAATAATTTGTGGCGAATTGAAAAATTAATTGATAAAATTTATAAACTCAAAAAAAAATTATAAACTCAAAACCGTTTTTTGGGAACGGACCTTATATGGAATCAATAGCAAAACACGTACCCATATTGGACAAATTAATATTTAACTAAATTTATTTGGTTTCCATTAAAATGTTTTATGAACTTCGAGATATCTCCTCATTTTCGTCCAGCATAGGAAAAGTGTTTTAAGATGTTAAAAGTAATGATAGCTTTGGACCAGTATAAATACGTGTAAAGAATTTAAAAAATATTAAACCAAAATTAACTGTAGCTCCCATATGAGTCCTTTTCCCACAATCGGGTTTAAAACTATTAAAACTTTAAATTATTTCTTTGATGCAAAATAAAAGTCGAACAAAAGCTTTCGTCGTTATCGTTGAGATTTTCTAAAAGTTGCACAAAAAGGGGATTTTGGAAAATAAATTCGCATCGAAAATGTAATTTGCGGAACAAAAGTAGTCAGAGGTTTAATTCACCAAACATTAACATTTTTTAATAGATTTTAATTACGAATTTGCACTCTTTTCCGTTTAATGTTGAAATAATCTTGAATTTTAACCAACAATTAGAGTTTTCTTTAATTTATCACTATTTCGATTTCGTTATGATTTTTCTCACCTCTTTTTGGAAATAAATAGGATTTATGGGTTTGATTTACATGAAATCGAAAAAATATTTAAGGCTAAATTTCTTCATTAAAAATTAAATATAATAAATTACAAATTACAAATGATTGCGAAACATAACTCTTCACTACTTAGCAGAAATATTAAAGTAAAAACTTCTTCTATTTAAGATAAGATAATTTAGATTAAATCTTATATTAACATTACATTAAATGCAATCATATGATATTAAAGCCAAAAATGGCCTTTAGCTTCATATCATTTTATTTCATATCACACCAGTTGATAACTCTATCATTATTTTCGCTTTTGTTTATTATATTTCACAAAAGATGAAATCGTATCTTTATAAAAAATTTGCAAATGAATATTTAAAGAAAAAAAAAACAAACACAAAGTGAGTAAAGTGAAATCTTCTAATAGCAATTTTTACAAATACATCCACTGCCGTATTAGTCTTTACATTAAAAAATAAACGTCAATATGTCGCCATGTATGCAATTTTTTGTTTAACTTTACCACCTATTTTTCATTTGGCAAATAAGAGCAAAAATGAGACAAAAAAAAAAAGATTTTCACTAAACTCATATATTCAACTCTCTGTATTGGCTCTAACGGAAACGGAAGTGCGAAACATTATTTTTTGTAAACCACTTCAGAAAAATCTCTATTGCACACTTTCAGCTACAAATACACATATGTATACATGTATGTGAATTTTTGAATGCAGGCCCATATAAATTTGCTATCATAAAAATCCATATAATTTTTTTTATTTTTTATTTATTTTATTTTTTTTTTTTATTTTTTGTAAGAATAATTTTTTTTGTAAACATGCGTTTCATACCAAATCCATTCTGGTTTTTATGCATAATTTTTTTTTACTTTTTATACCCTTCACTAGGAATAACAGTATAATAAGATAATCATTTCTTGTGTAATCTATGTTTATATAAAAGTATGTTTGTGTGTACGCAAACTGGTTTTTATCTTGAAGACGACTATAATACTGAACCGATTTTTTTACATCGTCTTCCTATATATCAATAGGAAAATCAAGTCTAACTTTTATAGTAGAACAAAGGGGACAACAAGGTGTACCACCTCCATATAAATATCCTAATAGGAAATATTTCCTATCAAAAAATCATTTTACTATAATACATTCTCAGTAAGTAGATTGAAATGGATATATCGATGATTATTTAATACCGAAGTCAAGTCACAATCCTAGAGGCTAGCGATTATAACGCCAAGCATTAATTTGTCTTGACTGATTACCTCACAATGTCTTTTTTTGATACCATTTCTAAAGAGGATTTGAATGTTATCTCCAATGTAAGACCCAAGCACTGGCCCACTGATACATAGAAAATACCAGATATTTTCGATTTCGATGTAACAAATAATACCATAATGGAGACTGTTTAAGTTCAAACTTCTTTTGAATAATCATCAGACCATTTAGCACTTCTTTTTTGATTATAAAAAATTGTTTCAACATAAAAATGCCAAAAGAGGCTTAACAAGACTGGAAATATAGTAAACCTGTAAAACTTTGGAACAAGGAAGCTAAAAATACCAGTCTCCTCTACATAAAGCCGAGGGAGGATAGATAATAAACTATACTAAAAAGGGAAATCTTTTTTTAATATTTTCACAAAGTTATTACTGCGTTACTACCTGTTGTGCATCGAACTTGCGCAGTTAAATCCTTTTGCTTTCATTTCCTAGATATTGACACATGTTGATAACATTAGAAACAAGATTAGAACCATAAGCATCTTGTTACTAATTTTCCACCAGTATTGAAGTTGGCCTGCTTACGATGATATTTTAAGCGTGTAAATATCGCACAAAGATATGTTCACATGTAAAGTTTCAACTGTATTTTTTTAATAAATAATTTGCTTTAAATATTTTTTTATACCAATTTTGGAAGTTTTATATTAAAGAGGGTTCAAACTTTTCTCGATTTTGTTAAATTACAGATTTTTTAATTTAATTTTAATATAAAATATTTTTACTTCTAAATAAAATATTCTGTTAAAATTATATATATCGAATAGGTATCAAGAATACGGATCCTTCTTTTTCTTACGTATTTGTGGATGGAACAAATGAATCGATAAAACCGGATATAGTATTCCTACTTGTCTATTTTTTCTGGTTTGCAACAACAGTTGTTTATCATTTTTTATGACTTTTTTTTTGGTATTTTATAATGGCAACACTGATCAAGTTTTTGTGTGAATATGAGTGTGTGTGTGTGTATGTATCTATATGGGAATAAATATGAATGAACATTATTATCCTTTTGAGCCCAGAGTATAAAACTTGAAAATAAAATTTACATTGAATTACATTTTGTTGTTAGTTTTGGCTGCTTTTGTTATTGTTATTGTTGCTGTTGCTATTTTATATTTTTATTCATCCCGTTCTAGGACTAAAAAAATAAAACCATATAAAACCAAAAACTGCAAAAAAATTGTATTCACTTGTAGTCTGCAACTCTTACTATTTTTTTGCTATTGGTCAAGGTTCATAAATATTCAAGCTTTTTTCGTTTTGTTTTTTACTTTTTATTTCTGGGGTTTTCTCTGAACTTTTTTTATTTATAAATATCTATTCTTTTTTTTCATTTTTATTTTGTTAAATCCATACGTTTATTTGGTGAGCCTTTTTGCATAAATATTAATTTATAAATTTTGCTGTGACAATGTTTAAAATTTAACACGTACATTTTCCATGAATTCAAATCATAAAAAATAATGTTAAATTCAATTTTCTCACTGACTTAATTAAGCCCATATACAAATATAAACACACACACACAAATACATGTTTATATGAATAACTATAAGTTTGCTTAAGTAAAATGAAAAAATAATGCATTTTTTAAATAATATTAATTTTATAAAAATAACAACAATATACTTAATACGTATGTACGTACCTAATTGTTTGAAAAATGTGTATTTTTTTGTCTGAAAGATAATTTATGTATTTAAAAATTCACAATTATTTGTTTCTTGTTGTAATATAACAAGTTATGTAATTTACCATACCGTCTACCTGTTGGAAACAAATTATAAATTACAACTGATAATAACCTGATTTTAATCAAATTAACTAAAACTGCTAAAATCTGATTAATAAGAATACGATGTTCGGTTATGTCGAATTTTGAAGTCCCTCCTTCACTTAAATTATGGAAACATTTACATCTGTTGAGGAGATTATATCCGAACTAATTTTACGTTTTATAAGTTCCGTTATAACGATTTATGATTTATATATTTAAAAGACATATGGCCTTTTTAATTCCCTAAATAATACGCATGTATATTTGGGATATCTCTTATAGTTAACGAGATATTTAGAGAAAAGTAAAATGTTGACACATTTTTGGACAGTTTTTATAGTCTTCATCTCACACGTGGTGAAAAGATCCCATAATGTATATATATTCTTGCATCAAGAAAAAATCTGAGTCGATTAAGATATGTCCGACTGTCTGTGCCTCTGTCTGTCTGTTGTTGGTACGCTTACATCTACAATGATTGACAGAGCTTAATCAAATTTGGCCTAAGTACTTGCTGTTATCGTGAAAAGTTTCCTATTTTAAACAAGCGAAATCGATTCAGTATAATATAAGATATAGACCGATATCTAAGGCAACCTCTAAGCTAAAGGAAGGAACTTTCGAAAAGTTGTCAATACAAATCAACAAATATAGTCGACTTGGGTTATATATACTTTATTACCAATCAAAAAATGATCAAAATCAATTTAGTAGAAAAAATATAACTAATTTTACGACACATTAAGAGTTCCTGTGTTATATTTAAGAAAAAAATTTATATAATTTTTACATCTGTGTGTGTATGTATAAGTGTGTATGTACGAAATATTTACGTCACACATATTTGTGATGGAAGTTATTGAGGATTCAGCATAACCGAACATAATAGTCCTGCTTGTTTTTTTTTTAGTTTTTTACAACCAGTGATAGTAGAAGTGTAGGTGAGTTTAGGGTTATAGTTTGGACTTTGTGGACCTAACGGGAGTCGAACCGCAGGGTCCGAGAGTCGGTCATCTCGTATCACAAGAATATTTAAATTGATCCAGATTTCTTATATCTGAACTGATTTTAAAGATTTCTAAATAAGTCGTATATCTTAAGAGATATTTAGCTTCAAAAATTAAACATTTTACGTTTTGACCAATATTGGCGAAGTTTTTATGCAATATTGGTTTTATCCGACTTCTGTCAAATATTTTTTTGTTAATAACAAAATTTTGCAAAGAAAAAATCATTCATAGAATAAAGGGTTAAAAGCCTTTAAATATGAGTTTAAAAATAATGTAGATTTTTTGGATGACTTTTTACAAAGAAATTAACTGCAAAATTTTTAAGTATCAGGAATTATGTCTATTTTTAAAATTGTATTACATTATTGACAATAATAAAATAAATTTCGTTGCTCACTTTTTTTTTAAATGCCATAATTCCCAAAAAAAACTTCCGAAATTTTTCTAACCGATATTGGAGAAAAAATGAAAAAAGAGAATTTTTTAAACAAGTATTCCGGATTGGAATTTTGGATATTTTGGAATTTAAAAGTGGGGATTATTTTAAAATTTCATACACATATTCTTATTCTGATAGAATTTATTTAATGTCACATGTAATTTTTTTTTTTTTTTACAAAAGGGCACCGAAAAGAAAATTTTTTGCACTTTTTACAAATTTATGAAATATGTAAACTTTAGTTACTGTATTTTTAATACATTATATTTCAAGTAAGTTCCTTTTCATAATGTATCACAATTTTATGTATTTTTTATAGAGAATTATAAACGTATGTAAAATATTTTTTTAATCAAATCATTGATAAAATTCTGCCGATTTTTTAAATAATCGTCAAATCCGTGGTGATCAACTTGGAGATCGAACTCGCCAAATTAATTGGAAAATATCTCAGGAATATCCGTGTGGAATTTTATTAAATAATTTTCAATAGTTACACAGTTTAAAATTATTTATATAAAATGTTTTTTTTTTTAATCCACTCAGAAAGTGATTCTGAGTCTTTTTACCGTAAGGTGGTGAGATCATTATTATGGTCCAAACGCTTAACGCCTAACCACCTAACGTAATTTAGACTATAAAAGGATTAAATCGTATATTTATGAATGAAAGTCGTAATTAATTTTATTCTCATAAATAAAAAATATAAATGCGTATGAGTTATATTAATTAATGTATTTAGTATACGCCAATCGTAGAAACTGTTTATGCAAAAGTATAAACGATTAAATAAATTTATTATATGACCGTATTTTTATATACGAAGAAAGAAGTTTGTTGTTAAGGATTAAATTCTTGAATCGATATTTTCCAAACCTTGTTTTATCCTTAATTTCAAAATTTAAGTTGATTTCCTATTTTGTCACATTTTTTTCTATTGTAAGACTTGATATATCTGAGTTTTGACTTTGTTATATTTGAAAATAAAAATTGAAAATAAAAATAGATTTCTGTTCTTACTTGAATAAAAAAGTTTTATATAATTATAGCTATAATAATGTTATTTATAGTTATTTGTAATTATTTAAGATTTATACGTTTTTTTTTATTTATTTGATTACGAACAGAAAAAACTTACCTTTTAATCTATAATTTCACTGCACTAAACACATGCTCTTAAATGCCACTCAAACTGTCTTTTAGAATCTTTCGAACTAAATTTTTAAAGAAAAGAAATGACAAATGACAGTTGTTTTTTACTTTGTACAACTGCAGTCATTTTAAGCACAACCAAGAAATAAAAACATCTTTTCTTTTTAACACCAACAAAAAACAAGTAAGTGTGTAATAGTTGATTAAGTGCGCCCATATAATACCCTATGACGCAGAAATAAAATCACTAAATTTGAAATTTATGCACTTTAAAATTATATTCGGAAATACGGACAATTATGAAACGATTTTCTTGGAAGTTCACATGTGTATTTGGACTATGAATATATGTGTTTATTAGCTTAAAACCCCTTTTCGAGAAGACATTTCTATGGAAGCAAAAGCTGTAAAATATTGGACCAAACAAAAAAATATCATTGTGATATTTTTAACATTTAATATAGACATGAAAAGACAAACGACCAGCCAACCAGATCGACGGACATTTTTAAATCAATTCAGAAAGTGATTCTTAGCCGATCAGTATTCTTTAAGGTATATCATTGTTTTTTTTTTGTGTGCGCTACAACCACTTCACAACTTGATGTTGTAGGGTATTAAAAATAAAGGAAAAACTTTGAGTATCAAGAAGAAAGAAAAAAGTGAATAATTTCAAATAATGATACACAAACAAAGAGTTCTTGTAATAGTCGAGTAAGAAACTGCCAAAATATATTTTGGAAAGTGTATTTCCTAATATTTATACATAACGACATACAAATGTATTTCTATAAGGATACACATATGTCAGTTTAGGTGTGTTTTGTTAGTAGAAAATGTCTGTGTGTCTATGTGTGCTGAAGCAACTGAAAACTATTAATTTATCTTTCAACTTAACGTAAGTTGAAAGAAAATTTTATTCTACTTTTTTTGTTAGAAAACTTAAGAAAATTAAGTTTTTTCTTTATCGGCGTTAAAAGAAAGAAAAATTTTAAAATGACTACAAACTTCATGACATCATGCATCATGGTCATCAGGACTTTATTTATATGTCTGCGATTATGTGATGTATGTGTGTTGATTTATAATTCCAATTGGAAATTAAAAATTATTGAAAAAGACTTATTTGCTAAACAAAATACATACATGACACTGAGATCGGTTTATTTGTTACAGACATATAGACAGCTCAACTACTGGATCTATTTTGCTAAAATTCTTACAGAATGATGCCCACACATACGAAAGTAGGCTAATCAAAATTTTACTAGGATCAAGGGGGGATTTACCACCCATGCAAAAGCTGATTTTAAAATAAAAATATTAATTGTCAATTACCTAGAGAACTTTTTCAGAAACTATTTCAGAAAGAATTGAATAAATGAATTTATAGTTTGCCCAATAATTTGTTATTGGTCCTGTAGTGCTAATTTTAAATGCTCTTGTTTTAACGTAAAATAGTTTTAATATAAAATAGAATAGTTTATTTAATTATAAAATATATTTATGAAGTTCTTCCTCTAAATTCGTTGTAGTCACCATCATTTTATAATCGGATACTCCCAAGCAGTGAAAATTATTATTCTCTTCAAAGGAAGAGTACAACATTTCACACAAAATCAATTGAACCAGTATGTCAAGGTACGTGTTATCGAAACATTCAATAGAAAATAACTCTGTAGCGTTTGTTGCAAAGTGGTTCCAAAACGATATTTTTCAATTAATACGATTTTTGTTAAAATTAGATGTTAGTTAGATGGTTACAACTTTGAAGTGTGAAAACTTAACAAACAATAAGAAAAATATAGCAGATCTGCGCCAGAAGCCAAAACAATCCTGAAAATGGTTTTATAAAAAATAATCCCCTTCACATATAAACGCTTCTTTGTTGTGATACACAAGTAATATATATATATATATATATATATATATATATATATATATATATATATATATATATATATATATATATATATATATATATATATATATATATATATATATATATATATATATATATATATATATATATATATCGGCCTGATATGATATAATTTGTCTACATTACCGGGAGGGTGCCTAATATGGGAACTATAAGCAAATATTGATTAATATTTGCCAAATTTCTTATGCATGTTATGGACAGTTAGAACAGTGCCACATTAAGGAGTCCTATAAACTTTAAACCTTAGTCCGTGTAGTTATTTAGTTTGGATCCATAAGCAAATCTTGATAGTCTGAACAGTTCGTAAACAGAGCGTGGCGAATTTCAATAGAATTATCCATTTCGGAAAGGGACTACTTAAACTTGGGTCCATTTATGAAACGTTGTTAATAATATGAAGGACAGTTAGATAAATAACTGTGCCAAATTTATATATATTTGTCCATATTTATAAAAACAACAATAGTAAACGTTTGTAACATATTTGAGAAAATTATCTCTTAAACTGCGACTTATTTATATGATCGCTGATTTTGAATTGTATCAAAATTTAACATATTTCAGCCAATATTTTTTTATTATTCCGACTCAAATAAGGGTATAATAAGAGATGTATTCTTGAGTAATTGTTCGCGTGTGCGTAAAAGAGACATTTGAACTTCACTTGAATACGCTACATCTGATAACATCAAAGACATATTTTGCTGACCATTTAATAAAGACTTGTTATCCGAATAAGATAAAGTCTTTGGAAAAAATGTCATAATTTAAAGACCCTTTCTTAATATAGAGAAACTTTCAAATACAACTTTGATATCCATGTTGAGTTCGCAACTACTCGAAGCGAACCCAAATAGTAGTATTTTTAAAGTCAGTTAGATGAGTCTTACCATAAGGTCGCAAGATTTAACTTCTACTGTGCCATATTATTTTTAACTTGATCTCGAAGTTGAAAAACAATTCAACGATCAATTTTTGATATTGACATACACACATATATATATGTATATATATATATATATATATATATATATATATATATATATATATATATATATATATATAATATATATAATATATATATATATATATATATATATATATATATATATATATATATATATATACATATATATATATATATATATATATATATATATATATATATATATATATATATATATATATATATATATATATATATATATATATATATATATATATACGTATTCCATTAAATGTCATTAATGTATTTAATTTCATTGAAATTCCTATAACAGTTTTAGAGATAAGCGATATTAAAAATACCGTTTTGTAAGGGAGATATAACAACCACGTGTCCTATCCGAAAATTTTTAGAATAAAAATTATTTTGTTATAAAGGTTTTGTTTATCCGACATTTCATAAACTTTTTTCTTTAACAGCCTCAAAGATTTAACCGGTTTTAAACAGGAAAAACAAAATGTCAGGTTAAATTTCTTTGAACTTTTTCCAAGAGGGTATTTTTCTTGAAACTTTTTGTTCTTGTGAAGGTGGCATTAGTTGGGCTATCTGTAAGTGTGTTTAAATATTTGAGTAAGTATGTGTTGCATATGTGATTATGTATCATTATTGTGGGCCAAAGTAAATACTATTGCGGCATAATAATATAACAACAGCTTTGCGGTATTTGTTGAACACAAATCTTTTAAATTATCGTAAATTGTTTGGTGGTTTTTACAATTTTCCTTTGCTTCCATTTGATTTCTGAATGTTTGTGTTGTTGTATATAGTGATTTGTTGTTTTGTTTTGTACTTTTTATTAGGAAAGTCCAATGAAAACAATTTATGATTCTTGACAATATTCCATAGGTTTTTTTATTTTGCCTTATTAGACACTGAAAAGTGTTTTTAGTTCCTTTGTGAGTGTGTATTTGTATATTTGTTTGTTTGTTTGTTTGTTATGTTTGTATATGAGGGTACTTTTAAGACATTTTAATAGTTTTATGGCTAATTTAAGAACAGGACATGTAAACAATTTTGATCAAAGGCCAAACAAATAAGAATGAACATGAATTGCAATGAATTACAATAAATGACATTTATTTTCTATTTTTATAATCAAAAAAGGGACATTCATTTAGGTCTGTTATGGTAAAAACGAAACTAATTTATATTTTGGGGTTTTATATTTGTAAGAGTAATTTCTTAACATAAAGAATAATTTTTTCTACATGTCGACAGTTGAAAATTACTTTTGGTACTTTGGCTCTTTTCCCTTTTTGAATATGTTTTAACGAAATTTCTAAATTTTACTAAATTTTATCCAATTTTAGTTATCGGGTTTGACGATTTTCCCAAAATATTATCTACGATTTGATTGAAATATTTTAGATATATATAGCCTTTATAATTCCCTATAAAATATACTTTATATCTTATGGTTTCAGAGATAGTTAGATCAGAGTAAAATTTTGATCCATTTTTAGGCAGATTTTTAAGACTATTGAACTTTGTGGTCTCTATTCGGGCTTGGATTCTCTATAAAATTCCAAATAACTCTTGTGCAAGAATCATATATCTATGTTGATTCAATAAAAACTTATTTTATTTTGATGTAGAAATTTAGAGAAAAAATGGAATTCTTTTCTGAGTTCTTTTCAAAAAGGTAGTAATATTTGTTCACTTTAAAATCAAATATTTTCTTCTGAACTTTAAATTACAATAAAATTGTGATCAGTTAAACAAATTGCGACCATAATATTTTTTTATTTAATAAAATTTATTTTATTACAGTAACGTAATTTTTATCAAAAATAAATTCAACAATTTACATGTTGGTGATAACAATAAATGTTTGCCGCGAATATATAAGTGTTTGCGACGAACATATTGTGAAATGATATTTTCTGCATGCAGAGCAGAAGATTGAGCAAAATAGGTTTAAGGAAAGTGATAAAGAGATTAAGTGTTAGGTTGATGTCCGAGTCGTAGTAGAAGAGATAGTTAAGGTCGGAGTATTATGCGTATGTGCAGATGTTTGTAACAGGCTGAAAAATAGTCTTATCCCCATTAAATATACCGTTGGACTCAGAATCACTTCATGAGTCGATTTCGATATGTCCGTCTGTACGTCCGGCTGGTTATTTACATTTATTTACAACTAACAGTATGGTGTAGGGTATTACATTTTTAACATTTTTAACTGATGTTATCAATTGTGTTTGTTCATAATTATGTTCCGATATGACGCATGTATTATATGTAGTTATGTTAAGACGTTTTAGGTGTTTAAATTTGACTTAAAATTTAATAATCCAAACATTTTAGCTGAAATATAATTTACATGCAAATTTTTGTGTATTAAACAACAGACAAGAAATTTTAATTTATAAATTATAAAATTCTTAAAAAAAAATTATAACTCATATAAGAAAATAGGTACTAGTTGTTGTACTTAACTTTGTATGTTTTAAGCAATAAATTATTTTTTGTTTTTGTTTTCATTTGCATTTTGTAATTGGCTCAGATCGTTGCATTATTCCTTTATACGAGAGAATAAGTATATATTAGATTTTCTTTCTAGTTTTCTAACCATAATTACATTTAAAGAATTTTCTCATATAACACAACTATCTCAGACATAAAGTTCAATATAGTTTACTATAATTTTACCCTAAATTAAATTTAGACACGATTTTATCAAAAAGTATTCTATGAGATATTTACAATAAATTATATATTCATTGTTTTGTACATTAACCTCCAAATTAGAAGGAATTTAAAATTAAAATAAGTTAATAAATGTCATTTGATATTTGACAGTTTTCAATAGCATTTGTCTGCTATTGCTTGTTGTAGCTATAGCTTTCTGTGGAAAATATACATCTATAAATTCTTTATTTTTTCTCATAATAATCATAATATTATAAAAATAGGTATAATTTTTTTACAAACATTAATGTTCCATCTCATATATTTTTGTATATAACCAAATATTAGTATCTCTTATCCAAAGAAGCATATTATTTTTGGAAAATTCTTTTCATTTAATTTAGGTTCTTTGTTTTTCAATTTTTTTCCATTTCACATTTAAATATGTATATTTGTATGTACTAGTTAAGACCTGGTGCGGTTTGCCGCCCTTATAAAGTGGGTGGGAACACTTCCCATGTTCCCATCCGGCCTACAATGTGGCCAGTAAAAAAGATATTTAGAAAAGTAATTGAAGTCCGTTTTTACAGCGAAGTGATTGCTATAGAATTTATGAACTATTGCTTTAATAGTTCATTAGATATTCTGTAGGGGGATAAATCTAACCATGATCCTATCTGTCTCACATTTTGCCTTGTAAAAAAGTTCGTTGATAAAAATTATTGGGACCAAATTTTTAAATTCTCAATGAAGTGGTTCTCCAGATATTCGATGATCAATATTTTCATTTTTTTCTACATTTTGTCCAGTTACCAGTTCCTTGAAGAAGTGATTGAAATCAAATTTGAAAATTCTTGCTATCATATTTCTTAAAATATTCGATAATCAGTATTTTCTTTCCACCTGCTCCTATTGAATTTTTTTAACCTGTTTTACTTTCACGTAATGATCAATGATCATTCGGTGAAAATTTCAGCAAAATCGGTACAGTGGTTTAACTGTCTATAAGTCCTATACAAAAAATAAATAAACAAACAATCAAACAGACAAACAAACACATATTTATTTTTATATATAAACTTGTTATGGTGAAAGCTTTTTCTATCTTTTTAGTTATTTTGTTTTTGTCTAAAAAAAAGAAACAAATATGAGTACGTGTTATGGATATATGGAGCTCATAATACAAGTAGTACTCATTCCATCTAACTATGTGCCCTGGCTTAAGGCAATTTTCATTTCATCATTTTTAAATTCCTTCTAGCAAAATATAACAAAATGAAATGAAAAGAGAATAGAATATTAAAAAATAAAAATAACGAAAACTACATGTCCATATAACTCCATATATACATACAAATGTATTTATCTGTTTATGTGTATTCAATAGTATAACATGTAGAGTGTGCCATTAAATTTCATATAAACGGCGGCCAGAAATAGAAGTTATCGTAAAAGAATCAAAGTTGGTATACATTACTATTATAAGTAGAAAAGGAAAAAATTGAAGTTTTGCAAAAATTGGAACAAGGAATCGCCCACCTTTCATATATCTTGAAATTAGAAAAAACGTGTATTTCAAAAATTTTTGTTGGAATTGAATCAAAGTTGGTTCGATTCAACACCACGAAGGAATCATCCAAGATCTACTTGTAGGGCAGGCGTTAATTTATCTACGTCCGTCCTGACTGTTTTTCGTTTTCACACTCAATTTTTTATAAGTGGTCGTTGCTCAATAAATAAAAAAACATTTATTATTATTCTGCGCAGAGGCCATCACAAAATTTTTAACGGCGATAGTATTTTTAGTGACAATAACAATATATTTAGTAGCGATAACTATAACTATTTCAATTAATGCAAAATCACAATGCATATAAACAAAATTTTTATTACAATAACAATATTTTTTGTTGGAAAAACAATATTTTTAGTGACGATAGTAATAACTATTGCTATTAGTGCAAAATCAAAATTCGAATAAAAAAATTTTGTAGTTACGACAACAATAACTTTTGAAAATAGTGTGTTGCTTCTCGTTTATGGTTATCGCAAACATATTTTTTCTTTTCGTGTATATAGTAATGTTCTTTTGCCGCAACTGCAGTATGAAGTTGCTAATCATTTGCAACAACTTCGAGGTATGTTTACCAAAAAGTATTTTTCCATTCGTAGGATTTCATAATATTTCCACTTATTTTCGGCCTGACTTGGTATCCTGTCACTATGGTAAACAAGCCATGAAGTGGAACAAAAAAGTCCATAGCTAAGGTCAGTGAAGAGATATTGGGTTCTTGTTAAATAAGAATTTAGGGTCACAGAAAAAAGTTCAAAAGTTTATTAGCTCCAGATTATTTCTAAAGAGTCACATTCAAGTTCTCTCCTTAAAAATATTCTTTATTTGTTTCAATTAACTGATAACTAATTTGTTTTAGCGATTTTGTTTTGCTAACTCAATTAAATAAAGTTTAAAGTTTAAAGTTTAAGTTTAAGTTTAACAAATAGTTCACATTTGGTATAGCTCTTATGTAAGGTCCTTTCTGCAAAAGAGTATTAAGCTATGAAACTTTTAAATGTGGTTGGTACATATTTAAAACTTTTATTGAATTACAATTATTATTTTTTTAAATGCATGTAATTACCCTGTAATTACCATGTAATGCCCCTTCGCGGAATAGGGTTTTAGACAATACATGTGACAAATTTTGTGAATATCGCCCCTCATTAGACTATAGCTCTCAATTTTCTGAAAAAAATGTTTTTAACTGATAAAATTCTTAAATTTTAAAGTATGTTAATTGATCATGTGTCAAAAGATCATCAGTTCACATTTTACTTTAGCTTATAATAATTTTATATAAGCTGATTAAATGGGGAATTATTTTTCTATTGTAATCTTTATGTCATGCAAATGGTACACAATTTAGCTATTTTACATCCGGTGCAGCAGAATATATTATTCTTACTTGTTTACTGATATTATATATCGTGTTTTAAAATCATACAAAATACCCTAATGGAACTCTTCTTTCATGAGTAAAAACTATTCATACAACGAAAGTGCTTAGGGTTTTGTGAGTCAAGTTGTGAGTTAAGAATGTTACTATTTTTTAAGAAAGAACTCACTAAAATATTTTTTTAATTAAGATCATTGTACAAATAAGTCAGATGAAAACAATTGTGTTCTTAAGTGGATTTTAAAATTCCTGTCATTTAATGG
Organism: Cochliomyia hominivorax; assembly: GCA_004302925.2. Classification (NCBI taxonomy): domain Eukaryota; kingdom Metazoa; phylum Arthropoda; class Insecta; order Diptera; family Calliphoridae; genus Cochliomyia; species Cochliomyia hominivorax. Next base: position 33,425,654 of record PYHX02000494.1, read on the forward strand.
GACAACCTTTTAGTTATAATATTATTAAGAAACGTAACTTAACACATGCATGTATGAACAGTATTGTTCAAAACCGAAGCAACTTTTTCCCTAGGAAAAACTCATTGTTTGATATGTTTTCCATAAATAGTTTAATAAGAAATTTTTTATTTACAATTTTATAAAACTCCTTTTTTCTTAAAATGACAACAAAAATGCATCCATTTCATTGGATATTAAACTAAATTAAAAAATCGTTGTTTGAAACTTAAGCTACTTTTATCATTTCTTTCCCTCTTTTTGGAGTTAATTTCATAAAATTCGTTAGAATAGATGTACGTATCGGTTTACATTCTGAATGTTTATCACCCCAGATTAATTTTTAAGCGTAGTAATCGATCTCTCTATTTTAATATACCAAAGGGGAAAAGATTCAAATCCGCTGAATGTGATGGCGAATCAATGTCTTTAACTCCATTAGCTAATAACTAATCTTTGACTCAATTTGATGAATGCTTCTCACTCCATACATTGTAGCATAAGAGCGCCAAAAATGTCTCTGACAATAAAACAGTGCACAGGGATTAACTACAATTTCTGAAAAATATTTTTAAACCAAAACACTGTCATCCCCTTGTCATTGATAGGTCTTGGATGTTTGGTTAAATTTAGATTCATCACTAAATAAAACGATTCTTCATGTTGCTATAGTGATATATGCTATAAAAATTACGATAGAACCAGGAGGTTCTGAAATGGTTGCCCACACAAAGTAAATATTGATTATGGAATATCTGTATAAAAATAACAGCGAAAAATTTCAAATTTGGTCCCAATCACTTTCTCAGAGAACGGTTTTAGTCAACAAAATCTAGTATTTTCAAATTTAGTCCAAGTTATTTCTTCAAGGAAACAGTTAAACTAAAAAAAATGTAGGTCAGTTGGGATAATGAGAAGAGGTAGCCTCGTTGAAAAGCAGATATAATTTAGCCAATATCAATAATACTTTTTCAAGGGAACAGTTTTACTGGCCAAAATATAGGGAGATTGGGATCAAAGGAAATTTAAACCCTCATGCATTGCAAATGTTATCTATATATAATCTATGGAAAAAATAAAGGACAGATAGGACCATGCCCATATAACTATTGCAGCTAGAATCCTTAATTAAACCTCAAAAATTTTCCTGTAAAACAGTTTTATGTGAGAAAATAGATGGGAGATATTACCAACAAGGGAAGAAGGAAATCCAAATCTATTTATACCAATTATTAATTATCGAATATCTTAAGAACTATTTGACATAGACTTTTCAAATTCACTTTCCATTTTTATTGGTGATTTTAAGAACGGACACTGTCAGGGGGATTTAGCAAAATTCCCGTTGCATTATTTTTTTGACTACACTTCGTGGTTTATGAAATTCCTTTCTGTGTATATAATTTTGTTTCATAAAGAAGAATATTTTAATTTTTGATATAATTTTTGTGTTGAAAATATTAGCTGAATTAAATGAAAAGTGCAGTTCTTATGATGAAATATATAATAACAAAATTGAAAGAACCAAAAATTATTGTAAGATTGAAATACAGATGAAACAAACGAACCAGTATGTGCGAGTGTTACAAGGTTTTATTTGATCTGTGTGTTTATTTCTATTTTTAACTTAAATATTTGAAAATGTGTGTGAAATAGTTTTGAATTGATTGTGAAAAGTGAGACTATAATATATTCTGTTAACATGTCGTATCGTCATGTTAAAAGTGGCATTACAATGAAATGCTTTTCATTGTGTTATATGTCGCACAGTGGTTTATTATTGTTGTGTTTTGTAATTCAGTCTGCAACTTTTGAGGGGCTGTTGGGCTTTAAATGAAATTTGATAGAGCTAAAGCGAAGAAGAGAAGTTTTGTAACTGTGAATGTTTAAATGGCACAGTTGTTTCATTAGACTCTGACAGAGTTTCTCGAAAAATAAAATTTTAAATTGGGTGCCAAATTTTGCTAATCATATTTTTGCTAATCATATTTTCTGATTTGTTTACGTTCTTCTAGCTCTTAGTAAAGCCTTGAAAAACATGCTCTCCCTTGTTCATTATATCTTATAGGTTAGAAATTATAAACTTTTTGATATTCATATGTTTCAAAAACAAAAAAATAATTTTTTAAATTTTGTAGTATTTTTAAATTTTATTTTATTAAGAATTTCTTCAAAAGTTTCTAAATTCTTAAACTTGTATATTCAATAGGGTGAACCGTTCATCAAAAAAAAAAATGTTTTAAAGTTTAACATATTGCATCGGGAAGGCTCCGAAGTACCTGAAGTGGGAACTAGAAATTAATGTCGGATTAAAAAATATTCGAAAGAAAAATTAAGCTGTTTTCAAATCATAAATACAATATCTCTCGATCAGACCGTGGCAAAAATAATTTTCGCATTTCAACTATTCTATAAACTTTTTGCAATCCAACCTAATATTTATCTATTCAATAATTACCATTTATGGGTTAATAATCAGGAAAAAATAAAAGAAATCCAAATTATAAAGTGTTATAACAAAAAAGAACAAGAAAAATAAATTCAACAACATTGAATTAATATAAAAAAGGATGAAAAATAAAAATGAACATAAAATAGTTCTGAATGCAATTCCCAAACAGAACAGAAGTTAAACTACGGCAATGCGGATGTTGAGGACATTGCACTACATTCTGACCCATATTTTTACTACAAGCTCACACAGTTTAAATACAATCAAAATAGAACGAAAAGAAAGAAAATAAAATCAGACACACACTCTCACACATACCTACAAACATGAATGAATGGTTGTTCAAAGCAAAAGAGTAACGATTACATACGAAACCCGAAAAAAAACGAACCGCAAACGAACCGAATAACTCCTGATAGAACAAAAGAAATACCACAACAATAACATGTGAATATATGTAAGTGTGCGTGTACGTAACTGTATGTTTGACATGAGAAAGGAATGTCAAAATATCCAACAGGAAATATAAGTTCTACAGTGAATTTTTTAAGTGCCCATTTCTTATGGTATGGTTCATAGCTGATGTTGATGTCATGGCAAATTTTTCGCATCCTCCCAGTGAAAAAATGTTATATTTCTGATGCTATAGTGAATGTTGAAGAAAAGTTAAGGACCCAAAAGCATTAAACATTTCTCAAAAAGTTCGCAGTGTGGCAAGCAATACACAGTTGTGCAAAATCATTTGTTATAACGGGATCTATAAATACCGAATTTTACATCATTTTACTGCTTCCATTTATAAGAATTAATGATCTGTTTACTTATTTTTGAACCAACTTGGTATCCTGTACTATGGAAAACAAGCCCTTAAATGGTACAAAAAAAGTAATGTGGTGTATCCGCTACACTATCGGTATATAATATTTCTCACATAATCCAATTCTTTATGAAAAGGGGAAATACCCTGCCTAAATGGGTGTTACTATTCTCGACTCCGCGTATATCGTAGGATCTAAACAGAGACGGTTTAGAACACGAATGAAATAACCATATACTTAAAATTCAAGCATTTTATTTAAGACAAATACTTTTTTATCTAGTCAATACTTAATTTGATCAACTATTATTACAATCGGATTCGTCGAAAGAACATCATCTATACAGATGATAAAAATTTCCGGAAACACAGTCTTTTGATAAAATCATATTATAATTCGATTTATAAATAAATAAGGGCATTTGTAAGGTTAGTATTGCGGATTTAATAGTGGCCCAAAATCTGTTATCAATATTAATGTTACACATTTTATCAACTGTTGAATCGTTATATGTTTTTGAAAAGATCCGTAAAAGGCCTTAAATATTGAAAGAATTTCCTGATTTGCCGCAATGAATACTACTACACAACAACTGGCTTAAATGTTGAATGTGTATGTTTATGGTGTTTTGTGTTCATATGTGGTTTGAGTTATGACTAAAAAAGTAGCTTCTGCCGCCAAAAATCGTAACCCAACTTGATCACAAACTACTCAAACAAACTGCAGATTGTTATTATAGTTTTTGGATTTTTATTTCGAATTTACACCAAAATAGGTTTTACCAAAAAAAAGGAAAATTATACTCAACGATAAACAGACGTACAAACAAATGAGCTGACATTGTTGTGAGAATTAAAAACAACAATAGATGACGCACAGTGGTCTCAAACCGCTGTAACTTTAGAACTATTTAAGATGTATTTAGAGCAATTTTTCAATTCTGAAAGAACTTTTGATGTAAATATATATAAAGTAAGTCCAAGGACATTAGGAGAACAATTTCCTTATTTACTCTATCGAAATATTTTCAAACATTTTTCATTAGTTTTATTGAGGAGGGAAAAAATGTCAAAGCTAAAATTTTCAAAAAAGTACCTTGATTAGTTGCATTTATAAGCTCACAAGAAAGCAGTTTACTCAAAGAAGTGATTTTTTTCAGCTAGTTTTCCTCGGATTAGAATTTTGGGTATTTTGGAATAAAAAAGGTTGGAATCTTTTTACAGACCTACATTAAAGACAACTTTGTCCAAATTATATTCAAATTGCATAAAAATAACTTAATGAAAACTGTTTAATTTGTGTGGGTGTGTTTCTTTATTGAATGAATGATGAAATAATTTCATCTGATTTCGATGACCATTAATTAATAATAATTTTGTTGTTATTATGCGTATTCTTTTATTTAAACCATTAACAAAGAATTCGTAGGCGTATGAGTTACAAATGTATTTTTATTATATATACACATATATTTTATTAAGTATACTCCCTGCAGCACTAATATATCACAATTAGTACGTAAAAATAATTTTGCTTTTAACTTTTAATATGCTTAATCACATTTAATGAATTTTGGCAGAGAAAAGAAGCTTACAAAAAGGATAAAGATATTTTTCGATATTAGAGAAATAAATTGTATATCACTGTAACCAGATAAAAGTCATAATTACGAATTTCAGATTTTTTCGATTATAATTGTGGACAATCTTTTAGATTTTAACAATCTGAATCCTTGAAACTTTTTTCTTTAATTTTTTCTTAATTATTTCAATATTTTACTGTATGCAAGTATCTGTATCCTTCGTCCTCTATCGAGGAATATAATTGTAGTCATAGCAGTTATTATTACAAACTTTCTGAATTTTGTAAACATAATTAGAAAAAAATATGTATGTTTTATCGCACTCCTCAATAAGCACTAGAAATATTATACGTTTATGTACTTTATAGTATACGATTCAACTCAAAGTCAACTCTTATCTTAATTAAATGATGTTCATGCGTCCAAATCTAAAGCTTTTGTTCAATCTACTGATAGCAGCTTTGAAGATATCTTGATGATGTTTAGAAAATTTAATTATAAATAAGTTTATATTACTGTTTGCTGAATTGAATAAAAATCTGTCTATAATTTTTCATTAATGCTACAAAAGGCCCACCACTCGAAAATCACTTTGAAGTACATAAATCTTTAATATACGTTCATATTGTAAAAATATTTGGCCCATTTAGTGTTAATATAAGAAAAAAACTACTCTAAACATTTTATGAGATTCCTTCCATAATTTTCGCACAGTCATAAACTTTAAGCTGATTGACGAATGATTGGTGATTAGTACTGGAGGAGATTTGGCACATCCGAATATAGGATTATCATGTATTTTACCTTTTTCATTACAAAGCTGTAGCCGGCTTTTTCGAATTCTGGGATATTTGTATTGTCCGAAATGGGTTAAAAATCAAGAAGAATATTCTAAATCCAAATTTTTAATTTTTGTAAACATCAATTAGATATTTTCATCATTAAGTGCATTTTTTCCAAAAAATTTAAGACAAAACTGTTAAAATTATTTTATTCCATTTAGTCTTATTTATCTCTTATTAACGTTTGTATTATTATAACTGTTTTCAAAGCTGTCATTCCTCAATATTTTTGGATATTCACAACGTTATTTTTGAAATATTTTTATTTACCATAAACACTTGGGATAATATTAAAGCCTTTAGATTAACAATACGATTCGAAAATTCTAAGTGGCTCAGAAAAGTAGAATAAAATCCAAAAATTTTGTGGCCTTTTCCGTTACAAAACACATGTGTATTTGTGTATTTGTTTTCTTGTTGACGTTGGGGTACACTAGTGTCTGAATACGTGCTATTTGTCTAACCTGCCACATGTACGAGAACTTGAAACTAGCAGTTTTCTTAGCAATAGTGTGCATGTCTGTCGATTTAACTTCTCTAAATGACAACCCAACTGACTGACAGACATATTGACTGAGTTAGTTTCATATGGGAACAGAACATATATGTAAGAGTTGGAGAGTGTTAGACGTTCTGTTGCCTGAATGGCGGCTTAATATGCATCTTAATAGTTTTCCAACTGGCATGCTATGCCATTCATGGTAGCAATTCTATTACAATATACTCCATCTGTGTATATATATTCATATGTATGATAGATGTTTGTGTGCCTGGGCCTCTGAAATACTTAAGTGACATTTTGCTGCAAAAATTTTACCCAAAAAATATATTTCATGTTTTATGTGTTTACACATGTTGTATGTTTGCATGCTTCCCAATACATACAAATATGCATGTATGTAGAAACATACGAATGTATGTTGGAACTTATGTTACATATGGTGTTTAAATGAGAAAGACTTTAAAGTTGAATTTTATGCAACACAAAGGCAAAATGCAAGTATATATGAATGTGTTCACGTAACTTGAACACTTTTTTAGTTCTACTATAATAACACAATTTGATTGTTTGTTTGTACATATGTGCAAGGATTTTAAAAATTTGCTACATAGATGTGTGTGTATGTAAGAGTGGCAATATAAAATGTGGTAACATTGAAGATGTACCTCTCCACTCTTTTATATTTTTGCTTTGGCTTGAAAGAACTAGAATCTTAAAAAGTTAAAATGTTGTATTGTAAATCATATAAAATATTTTTAGTTAAAATATTTTTGATATTAATTTTTATTATTTTTATAATTTGTGTCCGAGAGAAGTGAAACAAACAATGTTATAAATATTATGTTGAAGAGTTTAAATGTATTTAATATATGAAATGTATTAAATATTTTTTGATTGAATCCTACACCACCTTAGTTGGTTGTAATATTATGAGTTAACACAGTGGGGTATAATTGATTTCTTTAAATATATCTGTAACTTTTAATCTGATGGTTGTATTTATATAAAATATGTCATATCGAAGGATTGAAGCTGTAAAATCATAGAAGTTTTATTCCCTTAACCAGTCTATGGACGGGACTATGGGCCTCAATGAATGATATTCGAGACTTTAATCGATTATTATCTTGTTATTAATCACGCAATTCACAAATTGTTTAAAAATTCAGGTGTTGAGATTTTTGAACATGTAGGTTAAAGCAGATTTACATTAAAAAATCGAACTTGAGGGGATATACAACTTAAATTTCAAATATAAACTCTTAAAATAAATATAATCACTGCACGGTTGCACATTCCTATAAATGAATTTAATTTGATTTTCTATTTATAATTATATTTATTTAAATTGCTTATATTCGGTCCAATATTCCTGGTAGCTCAAATAAAACAGCCAATCAAAATTGGGTTCTAAATTCATAAATATGAAGATAATTCAATTACATTTGGAAGATATAACTTCTGTAACATCCAAATCCATGTGCTAAATTTTAAGAAGATCGTGAGTATTGCGACGATATTTCGTATGTTTAAGATATATATAACCAGAAAACTCCAAATCAAATTTCGGAGTATCAACCCATTGCTTTCTATAGTCCTACTTAACATCCATATCCGAAATGATATAATTATTTTCTTAAATATAACACTGGAACACTTAATTAGTCATAAAATTAGGTATATTTTTGGCATAAACTCTTTTCTATTGAACCGATTTTTGTAATTAATTTTTGGAATAATACAAAAGTACATAATACTTTATAATATGGCAGATTATAATTATCCTTGTGTGTGAAATAAATTAATATGATACTAACATTTATGTAAACGGAATTTTTTCTGGAAGGATATATGAGAGTCAGAAAATATTATGGACCGACTGTCGTATAACTTGACACACAGTTTTATAATATTACAAGACTTATTTAAGCATTATATTTAGGACTTTTATGAGATCAAACCTGATTCAGGGAATTTATTTTTATGGGAGATACCAGAAATATTGGACCGAACATGTACAATATCAATAGGCTTCGTTCTTGGGCTAAAAAAATAAAATGAATGAATGAAGAGTATTCACAACGATTACATTGACAGCCAGGCGTTTATACAAACGGACGGACATTGTGAAATCGACTTCTGAAAGTGATTCTGAGTCGAACGGTATACTAATCTGGCACATATTTAAAGCAAGAAATGAACATACCGTCACACATGTATGTGTAAGGATTTACAAGGACTATCTATGTAGAATTTGCAGTTTCATATTATCAACATTTTACTTGACCATTTTGCAGTGTTTCAAATGTGAGATTTTATATAGCAGCTAGAAGAATTAATTTCGCACATCGAATTTTGCTTATATTTGCCACGATTTGACCAATGTATATGTAATTTGAAGCCATTCAAAGTGAAAGAGGGATTATATGGAACCTATAGAAAATAATGAACCATCCTTGTATAATTTTGTACATCGTTTAAGATTTACCAAATTATACATTAAAATGTTTGCACAAACGCCTCCTACGGTTAGTCCGATTTCAATGAAATTTCACACAGTGATAGTAGAAGTGTGGGCGAGTTATAGTAGAAGTTTTGAGTTTAGATCACCTCGGTCATAATAATATTTAAAACGATCCAGATTCTTGATATCTCAACCGATTATTAAAATTTTTATATGAGTGGACTCTGATATTAAGGAGTAGGAGTAGGCGTTCAGTTATAGTTTAAGAGAATTAACAACAAAATATTTAAAATCGGTTCAGATATAAAGAATCTGGATCATTTAAAATATTTTTTTACCCGAAGTGAGCAAATTTGAATCCCTTACTTTCATTAAAATCGAACTAGCCGTTCGGAAGTTACAGGTTTACAGCCATTTCATATTTTATTGGAAAAATGAATGACCCTCATATCCCGAATTTAAATGCATCCTCCAGAATTTTAATTGATTTAAATGTTTAAATATCATGTCATTTGGTATAGAGAATTATGGAATTATTAGGTTATTATTTGATCATTTTTCACAGTAAGTTGTAAGTATTTAATAGAAAGCTTATTTTTCTCTGCTCATCCTTAAAATTCGGCTAAACTCTACTCAATAAAGTTTCTTCTGAAAGTTTCCACAATGAACAGCAAAAAAATCTGAAAATTACAAATTCCATGTAAAGCTAATAACTTGCATTAGCAAACTCTTATGGAAATTTAAAGTTGAAAAAGTCATAAAGAAAAAGGAACGATAAAGAAATTGTGAAAAAAATTCATAAAACATAAAACAATGAACAAGTTTTAGCCCACATTTGCAATGCCAACTAATGTTAGGGTTATCGCAGTAAATACATTTTCTTCCTTCAATTATTTTGGTGGGAATTTACATTTTTATATTGCTGATGCTTTATAATTATTCAAAATTTCCCGAAAAATATTTAATTTAACCACATTTGGCAACTTTAACAATAGCGAAATATAAAAAATATAGCAATGAATGGAAATCTCCCGCAATGCAAATGAAAATTCCTAAAAGTATCAGTGTAAACTAAAAAAAAAAAAAAAACTAAAAATATGTATATAATTTTATCTTCAAAGACATAATAAATTTAAGGAAAGAAAAATAATAAAAACCCACAAATTGTCAACACAAAACTCTTAAGGATGAACAATTCAATAACCAGGATGTGTGAAAAAGCTACGTAAATGCATTTCACGGACAACACAAATAAAACGGAGAAAAATATCAAACTCAAATACAGAAGTATGCCAAATGTATGCTACACTCAGCAGTAGTAGAATTAAATTAATGTATATATATTGAATAATTATATTTTTTTCTGAAAAGATTTTTAAAACTTAAAACCCAAAGAATATGTTGCCAGTTCAACAATCAAGGTCAGAATCGATTATTGGAAATAATTTGCATAAAGTTAAAGATAATGATAGCAGAGGAGTGTTACATTGGAATTTTAGATCATATTGGGTGCTTCATACATTTTTTGCATCATCCATATGGATGTAGTGTTACATGGTCGGAGCTGACCGACTATAACATTTTTAATTTGTTTTAATATATATTCGAAATTTAGCCCTGATTTTGTTAAAGCGATTTATTTAAATAAAAATTATTTCTCAAATAAAAAAATTAGGTAAATATCTTTGATGTGTTTCATAATCCTCATGCATTTATAATTATACCGAAAAATCCTTTTTTAGATATTTGAAAACATCTCATTTTTGAATTAACTCCACTCATAAATTTTTTAACCATTTTCATCCATGCACTCAATTTCATTATATTACCCGCGACGGTTTCTCATGGCTCTATCCAAAATTTTGTAAGTCTGTAATATTTTGTATTTAAAAATTAATTATAAAAGTTTCAAAGGTATGCGATATTTGAAGTTTAGATTGCTGGAGGGATACTACTTTTCCGTGTACTATTGTTTTTTTTTTAAATGTAGCTTGAGAGGAAACAAATTTTATAAAATTGAATTTAAAGAAAAATTGCTTTAAAAGAAAATCTGACTCGTATTATTATCGGAATTAGTAATGATTGGTTTAGTATTTTCTACAGACCCTATAAAAACGACCTCAAAAGAATTCAGGTCATAAAAATCCTTAAAAAATAAACCAACTTTAATTTCATTTGGCATAAATAAGGTTGATAATATTCTTAAACAATGTACCAAATATATTTCTAATAACTCGCGTACAAGCCCACTTCCGACTATAACTTTTGAATATATAAATCTGGTGTATACGCCTTAGTATGTAAAAATAAAAAGGAGAAATCGATCCATAATTATCCATTGCTCCTATATATCTCAATTCCCAAAAAAATCGCTTTATATCTAACACAAATGTTAGTATCATAAAAATTTTTTCACCACTTATTCTGAAATCAGAAAAGCAAATTATAGGAAAATTTTTCATTAATTTTTTGTAGGTAACACCAACACGATGGTGTAAGATATTCAATGATTTAAATTAGTCTGTGTTACTAACAACAAATGATTTAATTATTACAATTTCCTATCAAATGTACAGTCACATGTAATCACGCACGCTGCGTAGATAAAGTCAGAACAGGGGTATTTCATCGCATACTACTACTGACATCATATATGGACAGAATGCATTCATCCAAAGAAAGAAGCACACAAACATTCATGCAGATTATAAGCTTGCGAAAGTATTCAGAACAGTGTGTAAAGTATTTACCACTACTTACCACCAATTCTTTTCGTTTTTTTTAAATATGTTTCATCATATTTCTTTTTTGCTCTATTGTTTCGACGTGCATTGGGAAAACATACTTTTCGTTCTACACTCACTTTTTTATTCCTTTGAATTTCATAAATTTTAAAAGTGGTGGCGGATGTTGTTGGGGATTCTGTTTGTGTAGGTGCAGATGGGAGGTTGATTTGGGTGTCGTATAGAATTAACGATATCTGTGGCTACCTGCCAATATGGGTCGTAATATTTTTCACAAGAACAAAGTGGTTGTGTTTTGTGGCAAGTTTAAGCCGCCAGTTGAATAATTGCTTGCAAAAGCGCGCAAATTGAGCGCACAAAAGCTCTATGGTTTAAGTTTTATCCGCTTTCTCTTTGATGCAGAAGATGAAGAAAAATTAAAAACAAAAAAAAAATCATACAATAGGAATACACAAACATACAAATATCAAGTATAAACAAAAAATAATAAAAATAATACTTGGTTCTGCCACACAGGCTGATGTAGTGCGTATAACAAGTTAAAATACTTTGTGAAAATAATAAATAAACGGAAAAAAAGCTGAAAAGTTTTTTCTCTTCACAAATACAAACATTACCAAAGACCAATCAAAGAGAGTAGAGTTAAAAGAAAATTTCTTGAGTTTTTCAAAAATACTTATGCACCACAAATATATGTATGTATAAATTTACAAATATAAATATACATTTGTATGTGCGTGTTTTTATATTTCAAATAAAATAAAATAAAAAAACGCAATCAAAACAAAATAAAAGTAAAAATTCTAAATGCACTCTGTACTGAAGACATAAAGAAGACAATGCTTTGATGTAAATTTTCTTTAATCTTGGATTATATATATGATGGAAGCATTGAAAGGATTTCACTTAATACTGAATTAAAGTTGTATTCACCAAAAAGAAATCGAAGATTTCTATATAGCTTTCTTAAAGGAATAGAGTAAACCGCGTTAATACACCCTACATATATCTTATAATTTGTGATTATATCAAATTATATACGTGCAAAATAGCTCCTAAGATTTATTATGGCTCGACCTAAGAGATTTCTTATGGCACCACAAAATAAGTTCCATTAACCAGAATGAAATTGTTCCCAAATATTTTCCTATTTTTCCTAATATATTTGACTTATTTTGTAAATTCTCGTCTTCACAAGAAAATAACTCCCAAATATAATAAATTCTAATGAGATTTGTTGATAACTATTTCATTTAATAATCCAGTTAAGGATTTACTCATATTATTTGGGATTTATTTCATTTGAAATCTTAACATTATTTAAAGTTATTTTATTTACCTAAAGTTATATTTTTTGCCGTTTCAGCGGCTTTGCCGTGTTCGCAGATGATTTCCTATGTATTCATAAAAAAGTCGACTTCGACGAAAACGTTAGGATTTATTATCTAGAAAAAACTTTCTTTAACGATGCCGACATTTATTTATTTAAGAAGAAAGCCTCTTAGTCCAGCCGAAGGCCTGTGAAAACAATTTTCAAAGCGAAGATGGGTTTAAAGTGAATATTTGGAATCATTGAATCATAAGTTTCTAAGCGAAGCCTGTGGATTGTTTATGGAAATAAATTTATAGTATTACGTAGTTGAAACTCCAACTCTACCGACATTTATAATCTGGAATTTTTTAGATGCAAAATAAGAGAAACATTTTCACAAACAATCCTAACGTGGGATTCGACCGACAGTTCAAGGATTCCATATATCCACTTGCAAACCATTGATAAATTAAAATCGGCTTTGCTAAGAACAATTTTTCTTGGATTGTACTAAGAGATTTTCTCATCTGTAATAAATAAGAATCCGGCTTCGCTAAGAAAACTTTTTCTTCTCGACTGGGAATAACGTAATTGTTACATTTAAAAGCCGACTTCGCTAAGAAAACCTTTTTCTGAGCAATCGGTCTGCAACCGGACTTTGATACTTAGAAAGACGGCTTCGCTAACAATTACAAAAAATCAAAGCCGGCTTTTTAAAACTTCACAGATTAGAAAACCTCTTAGTTCGTTTTTGTAGAAAAATTTATTTTAACAAAGTCGGAGTTTTAAATAAAAAAGAGGGAAAAATTTTTATTCCAGCCGAAGGCTCGTCGCGCAAAGAAAGTTTTCTTATAAAAACCGTCTTTTTAGCTTTACAGAGGAGAGAATCCATTAGTCCCTGTTATATATTTGGAACCATTTAACAGTACGTTTGTTTTCCTTTGCGAATCCTATGTTAGGACCTCAATAAAAATTAAATATCTTTTACATTGAATATATTTTATACATTGAAATGATTCATTTTTGGATTTTGAAAATATACTGTACACAGAAATCACCACAAATAACATTTTATAATATACGAAGGAAAGTTTTAGAATGATGTCTGACACTCTAAAAGTTCAAACGAATAACTTTTCTACGTTTTTACATTAAAAGAAATTAAATTATCAAAATTTATAAAAATTGGTTTAGTAGGAACATTTAATAACAAATAATGCACAATTTTGATATAATCCAAAATAGTGTATGCTGAACCCAATAAAATTAGATTATACTGGGATCAATATTTGGTTTAGCTCTCATAGAAACCCATTTTCCAGAACTGGATTAAGTTTATAACCTAATTGTTTTCTTTTTTATGTTTGTTAATAATTTGAAGAATGAATGGTTTTCAGCTGACAAGTTATAATTATCTGTTGAATATGTGTTACTAATTTGGCAAATATCGGTCCATATGTTTCTATAACTCCCATTTAGGTATCCTTCCCGGAATAAGGCTTCAAGTATGTAAGACTTTTAAACTTGAAACAATTCTGTAAAAATCGCACTATTATATATTTTGAATATAAGTTACTAATTTGACGAATATCGGGCTCCCATTTAAGTCTTCTTCTTCTTCTTCTTCTTGTAAGGCTCTTAAATTTCAACCAATTTCATTAAAATTATTCTTATCTTATCTTCAACCAATGCTTATGAAAGACTGCTTAGATATGCTCAAACTTTAAAAGCAAATTTTGTCAAGTAAATTAACATGGTCTCATAATATGCCATTTATCCAAAAATGGCAACAAAAATTAATTTATATTTCACTGGAAATTATAATATAAGAAAAACAATACGAATTGAAAAATTAATTTTAATTTAAAATAGTTTATCAGTTCCGTATTACTCCTGAAACATCGTTCTCTATCTCTCTCACTTTTACAATGATATAGGGACTATCTATGGTATTCAAATGGTGTGTGTCATGTAAAAAAATTTTTATATAATAACCTGGTTTAGGGAAAGTGTAAAATCTGGAACATTTTATTATTTTAGCTACGGATGAAGGTTGTTCAAATTGTTAAATACTTCAAGAAGCTCCCATGCAAATAACCTCCCGGAATTCGTTTTTAAACTTATAAAACTCACAGATACGAAGATATTTTAAATTTATTTGACAATAAGATAGTTTGTATCAATTGAAACAAATTTAAAAAATTTCACGATTATCCAACAGACGCACTTTCGAAAATTACTTTTAAATGTATAAATCTCAAAAAATGTTTAGTATTTTAATATTAATTTGCAAAATTTGATAGAATCTGTTTATTATTTCCCATTGTCCTCATAAAACCCTAATATGCTAAATCCATCCCATATGATAGAAACCTCTAATAAATGTGGTCCACAATTTGTTATGCCTGTGTCATAACTGGTTATATATTATATAACCAGTCTTAATCGACTAGTTTTCTCTTACTTGTTTTACAATAAATTAAGTAAACATTCTACATAATAATATTTGATTTTAAACCAAAATTGTTCCCACAGCAGTAGGGTATACAAATTAATGTTTTGCATGAAATATATTATCGAAGTTTTAGATTGTTTTTACAAAAATGCGTTTATTAGTGCGGTAAAGTACGAAATACAAACGAAATACTTACAAACTTATCAAATTAAAGTTCCTGCCAATTTTTAGCAAAGAAAAAAACAGGAGACAATAACGCTGTTGTAAAGTGTAACGTAGGGAAGAAAACAACAACATTGGATGTAATATAATCTGAATGCAAGACTTGAGTAAAATAAAAAAAAACTTTATTTATGTCGACTTTGTAAAAAAGCAGATCGTATATTTAAAAATTAAATATTAAAACTGGAAAATATTCAAGTGTTGAGGAAAAACACGAAAATACAAATTTTTATGGAGGACACTTAAGCGTCGCTAAGTCTGTGACATTGTATTTATTGGCCACATTAACCAGGGATAAAAAGTAAAGTATACTCACACTAATAAACATACATAAAATTACATAGATATTAAATAAAAGCTTCGCATAATAGTTCAGATGCTGTTTAATATTCAGAAGATTTTCCTTTATTTTTATGCACAAGAGAAAACGTTTTTAAACACAAATTCTATATTTTCCTACATCATCTATGATGAGAGTATAGAAGTATCGATTGGAAATATATTTTTACTGTATAGCAAAAGTAGTGATCCTTATGAAGCAATGAAATGTTATAACATTTTCAACCATATAATAAATTGCATTACTGACAGTAACGAGAAACGAAGAGGTGGTGGCATCATGGCATGGTGTCATTAAATCTTGCAATTTTGGTGTCAATGCCTAGAGGTGTTGAACTATTCTTGTTTTTATTTAGTACACAATTCATTTTGGCTGCAGGACTTGTTAGTTTGAGAAGCTTGATATAACTATAGTTGGCGAGAAAAAACATCACTTACGTAGCAGCAAATATTAAAGGCTGTATTGTAACTTGAGAATATAGAAATATGTTTTTATGAAATATTAAATACATTTCAAATATTTAATTTGTTATTTAATGAAAGATTCAATATTTTAAACGAATATATTGTTAAAACGTCTACTTGAATTTATTTTTAATAATTCCAAAACATAAGATTTTGTACTTCATTTAAACAATTTGTCATCAGATTATTTGATCAAGATCATTGTCCTATTTTAAGTTATTGTCATTAAGAAGTGCTAACTTTTGTTGAATTTGATGTTAAGAAAAAGAATGTCTTATTTCACAATAAGTTCATTTTAACTTTTTGTGTGTTCTTTGAATAAAGCATTTCATGCTTTCTTTCGCCATTCAAAATATTCTATTTTGATTTGTTTTGTTTGAAAAACTTACTTTATGCCAACAATCATTTAAAAAAAATGTACTAATTTTTATTCAAATAAAAGATATTTAAAAATAATTGGATAAAATTTTGAATATGGCATAATAGTTCAAACATTTTTTATATGTTTTCACTAGCAGGATTCACTCAAAAACATGTTTTTTAAATTGGAGCTGCATCTGGATGGTTTCAAATATTTTTATGATCCGATGTGTCCAAATTTAGGTTTCTGTAGAGTAATCCGCGTTAAGTTCACAAGATAAACTCTTTACATATTTGTTTCAAATTTAGACTGTGGTATTGATATAAATTTTTTCCTCTAATAGTTATTGTTATTATTTTTTTGTCTTCTCAGATCTTGGCTCATTTTTAATTCTGCTTTGTTCATTTCCGGAGTATGACTTACCTAGTTATGGTTATTTTAGTCATTATAATGAAATAGTATATTAAAAAAATTGGCATCTCGCAATTTCTTGTAAAATATTATAGAGGGTACCTATACATTTGCAATACAAAAATATAGAATAACTTTCTGGTAACTCTATATTATTTTTATTTTGTTTTGTAGAACTCAATTTTGTGCACTTCGTTGCACAAAAATTCTTCTCAGTCCTAGATCTAAAAAAATTTCACAAATATAAAAAATTATATAAAAGAAATTCATGCAACGGGGATTGGGACCAATTGTTAATACGACAATTAATAATTGGAATATGTCTGGCTTTCATGTGTGACCACATCTGCCCTCTTTCCTCTTACGTAAAACTGTAATTCATTAAGAAAGTGATTGCAGATCAATTTTTAACTCTAGCTATAAATATTCCACAGGTAATAGACAGTTAAAAAATTCATTGTTACCCCACTTCCTAATCCTATTTCTCCCCTTGATCCTAACAGTCCCAGTAAAACTATAATATGTATATTTGCTTTGTATGAAGGCTACCTCTCCACCTGATTGTATCTTATTAATAATTAATATTTATTTTGTATGGGGATACCACTTCTCATGGTCATATCAGTCCAAGGTATTGTGCAGTAAAAAAGTTCCGTGAGAAAGTAGTTGCTACAAAATTTAAGAACTCTTGCAGGTATAGTTCTTCAGATATTTGTTAATTTGTTAAAAATAATAAGCTATATTACTTTCGGGTATATTGGGATCATTATGTTAAAATTTGATCAAAATTGGTCCAACCGTTATGGAGATTCGGCTCAGCCTAGTCAGCATTCTTTTTTGATTTTCTTTAGAATTTTTGAAAAATGTTATAAAAATATACATATTACTTCGTATTTCGGTTGAACAAAAATCACAAACAGATAATGTTATTTCAATCCCAAAAGCCCTATTCATTCATTATTCATAACAAAAGTAACTTAGTAAGTGAAATTAAATTATAAATTAAAATAAGCAAATTTTAGAAATTAATTTTTTCTAGTCTGACTTGGATTTTTATTCTCGAATATAAAAATATATTTAATTTGATACATCCTTCGTAGGATTCTGATATTTTTCTTGATGTTACAAAATTGATGATAAATTTAATACATCATCATTACTATATAATAATAAAACTCTATTTTATCTGATTTCTTACTCTATTCTAACTATAGAATTTAAAATTCCAAGTCTATGCTAAATAAGAATTTAAGTGTTATAAGCAGTATAATTAAATTTAGCTAATTTCCAACAGTCTTCTTAATATTGTTTTGTTTTTGCTACTTTTTCTTTAGCTGTTTCTGATGTAATTTAAGTTTATTAACTTGTATTTAAGACAAAAACTAATGATGATGGTTTAAAGTGGTGACTTCTGAGACTTCTAGCAGTTATTACGTATGTATATATGAATGTATGTATGTATGTATGTATGTATGTATGTATGTATGTATGTATGTATGTATGTATGTATGTATGTATGTATGTATGTATAAGTACGAATAATACAAATGACCATTGCCAC
Organism: Cochliomyia hominivorax; assembly: GCA_004302925.2. Lineage (NCBI taxonomy): Eukaryota > Metazoa > Arthropoda > Insecta > Diptera > Calliphoridae > Cochliomyia > Cochliomyia hominivorax. The sequence goes on from PYHX02000494.1 coordinate 33,444,202, forward strand.
TACTTGAATATATCCCTAAAATATCCTTATAACATAAAGATATCCTCTGTACCCTTTTCTCACATCTTCTATTTGTTATGATTCGTATAGAAGTCAAGATAGAGAATATTATTTTTAGTGTTGTTGGCTGTTGCCGTTGTTATTGTTGTTTTATATTTTTGTTAAAAGGGAAGTTAAAGCTTAAGTAATTATCCTTTAAGACATTATTAACAGCATGAGTACAATTACAAAAGCAACAATGCATCCTACAGAGTACGCACTTACACCCACACATTATTATATATTATGAGATGGTTAAAATGTTTTTGGTGACCTCGGGCCTTCATAAACTACATGTTGCTGTAGAACGCACAGTAAAGCATAACAAGGATAATTATGTACGAGTTCTTGTAAAAATAACCGCAAACTAATTTTGAGTGGTCTAAGAAACTGATGCTTATACATATTTTCCTATCATTTACTTACTTCTATACACATATAAACATGTAATATATGTGTGTGTATCTATGAAGTGGCAGTGGTTCTGTATCTAAGTTAATTGTTTTCTGTATTTGGAATTATCAATCGACAAAAGCGTTTAAATAAATTAAAGAATAACATAACATGAAGTACTAAAATTTGGGAGGAGTAAGAAAATTAACACAATAACGAGTAAAAGTTGTACCATTGTTACCGTTGCTACGACTTTAGTTGCGAATTTCGGCAAATTAAACCTTTAAACCAAATCACCCTATAGGTGTGACTTTATTTAAAAAAACAACTTTCGTGCTACTTTTCGTAAAATCTCGCGGTACAAAACTATCCACGTAATTTATATATAAAATGAATCTATGTTCGTTTGGGATTTATAGACAGTTAAACTACTCGAACGTTTCTGTGATAGGACCATTCAAAAGAAATATAGATTACTGAGTATCTAAGGAACTATAACTGCAAAAGTTCTCAAAAGTTGGTCCTATTCACTTTCTCAAGGCTCTGGTTTACTAGGCAAAATGTAAGATGAATAAAACCATCGGAAGGGATACCTCCGATACAAAGCAAAATTGATTACCTAATATAAAAAAACTACTAAAATTTGGCCCCAATTAATTTTTCAAGAAAGTGTTAACCTGGAAAAAAGATAAGAGGAGGGATTAGGGGAAGAGTTAGCCCCCATATAAAACAAATATAGAGTTTCGGCTATCTAAAGTGCGAGATAATTAAGATTTATCTCAATTACTTTCTCTTGAAACTGTGTTACTGAAAAAAATGTGGCACGGATGGTATCATGGGGAAAGGTAACCCCCATACAAATACAATTTTATTTACCGAAAATCTAAACTATTGAAATGAAGATATTAACATTTCATTCCAATTACTTTCCCATGGAACAATTTTACATGACAAAATACAAAACGATTAGGTTCAGAGGGAGATGTAGCTCCGATTAAAAGCAAATATTAATTATTGAATACCTACACTAGTATCATCGTGCCATGATAAAATAATGCTAATGTACGCTTATTGATACAGGTAGCCCCTCCAAAATAATACCTAATATCCTGCAGTACGATTTAGAGAACTTGGTCAACAATCAAATTCTAAAGAACGTACTGGTTAAAAACGGGCATACCTTAATTGAAATTGTAAGGTGTAAAGCCTATCCGCCATTCGATTTTTCGGACTACAACATTAATCTAGAGATGTTTAACAAACAAATAAACATTTGTTATGTTATGTGCTGTTTAAACGAGTATACGTTGTCAAACATAACTCATGTCAGAAAAGGAATTTGGAAAAAAAAACAATTGTCAAGCATTACTGATAGGTTCTGCAATCGTTGAGAACACCTGGTACGTGACATTACCTAAAGCACATTAAATGTATAAAATATGTGAGTAAATTACTGTGTAATAAGAAAATATATACATATGTATTTGTGTGAATTCAGTTAATAAACTAATTACAAATTAACTTTGGATTATTAACTTGCAGCTAGTTAAACTCTAATGTAGTAAAGACTATAGAACAAGTTCTATTCCATATGTATAATAATGTTATCGTCATATAAAAACTGGCTGTTAACAATGATTCTAATTGCAATTGTAAATTGTAAGATTTCCCAAGTAGCTACAAGATTCTTTTTATGCCTCTGAAATATTTATGGTATGAAGTCATAAATTTGAACATTTCATGAAACCATTAAAAAAGGACATTAATGCAGACAAAATAAATTTCAGTTTATATAAAATATTGTTCATATATCGTTTATACAAAATTAATATAACATTAAAATGTGGTTTCAGAATTATGTATTAAAACAAAAAAGATGTTATAGTCAAGCCCCACTATATAATAGAAGACATCACCTTGTTGGTTATTGATGGTAGCTACTGCAATTAATGTACGAGACTCGTATAAATTTACTTTTTTTAATAATACGGGAGCTAATGAAAAATATGGACAGACCCTGTATGGGACTTATGAGAATTTAGCACTTGGAAACACTTGTATTATCAACATTTTCATCGACGTTTGGTTAAAATAGTAAGAAGTGCCAACTTTCATCAAAATATCTTTAAAATTGCGACCTGTATTTTGTTCATAATATTTACATGGACAGCCGGACATCGTGAAAATGATTCTGCATATTTAAACCCTAAACATATACCTAAATTAATGCAAGAAATACTTTTATGTTTAGTTTCAAAAGTACAATTGAAAATAAAAAGATTCATTCAAAGTTTGTTAATTTTATTGGATCATCAATTATTACCATATTCCCAACAAACAATCTTTAGATATTGACAATGATGATGACTACAACAATACAACAAAAAAAGCCGTCAAAATGCCAACACTATCAACAAATTTTGCAACATCCGAATAAACAATATGAGCAAAGTAGCACATGACTACATGCAATTATTTGCTAAAGGCAACACGTCAGTATCAACTCTAACATGCATTTATTTTTACTCCATAAGTATCGTAGACACAGTGAAAAAACGATACTATTTTCAATAGGAAACATTATAGATTTGAGTGTTCCTTTATTGTACTGTGAAAGGAGTCGCGAAAGGATATCTATATTTTAATGGTCAAGATTAGGTTAAAAATTTACGTCTAAAATTTTTAACTGAACCGATTTTGATAATTTTTGTGATTATAACATGTAAATTGTATCTGGTATTAAACGCCAAGCTCTGCAAACGACTACGATAGATGTTTAAACTGAATAACATAGAAGATTTACTTTTTTTGATTCAGAATATATACTTACTGATTTCATAAACTTGCACTCCATAAAATATAAAATTGCTTTATTTAGGAAAAAAATTTTAAAATAACGAAAATAATCTTCTAATACGTATTTGAAACTAATTATGATTGAGTTTAAGATATGTTCTATTAAAGATACAAGGAAAAATTGATGAATGTTTATAATGAAATTCGATTCTTATATAAAAGACAGTTAAAACATAATACTAATAATAATAATAATAATAATAATAATAATAATAATAATAATAATAATAATAATAATGTTAGTAATAATAATTAAAATAACATTAATAATAGTTGTACAAAATTTCAATAAAAATTGTTAATTTTTTTAAGTTTTCCGGGAAGTGGGCTTAGATGGAAGCTACAGCTGTGGTCAAAATAATAGAACAATATACATACGTCTTCTTTAATAAATCATACAAGCCATTTGATTGGAAGTTGTTCTTATATTACGGTTTAATATCGATTTCCACTAAATTGACTACATTCTGGCACCTTTCCAGCAAAATAGAATTACATGCCCGATGGGAGCTACCGCAATTAATGTACGAGACTCGTATAAATTTATTTTTTTGGAATAATACGGGAGCTAATGAAAAATATGGACAAACCCTGTATGGTTCTGGCACCTTTCCTGCATAATAGACTTCCATGCCTGCTCTATAGTGGTCCAAAGATTGTATTATAATTCGGAGACTTGGCAGGCCAATTAATTATAGTGACTCCATTATTTTGAAATCACATTTTGGCTATTATGTTGGTATATTTCGGGTTGTTGTCTAGTTGCATGACACAAATTAGTTGCATTTTTCAGACATACGATGGCATTACATGGTCTAATATTTTCTTCCGGCACATCTAAAATAGATTAAAGACGGTAAATTTTTCACAACAATACGGAAAGCTCTTCCTTACCATAACACTAGAGCCGTTGTGTTTAAAAGAATTTTTTTTTTAATTTTTGATTATATTCCTTGAAAGGAGGCATCTTATGTCAAACCAAATAAGTTTTAGCAAGCTTTAATCTATGAGACATGCGGAGCAGTTAAGAGGGTGATTTTTTATGTTCTGCGGGCTTAAATTATATTATATAATTCCCCGCAGATGAGATAAATGTCGCCTTATTTTTTTAATTTAATATACGATGAACCATTAAAGGTACCGCCACAGTTTTTCGTCCACAACTCTCTACATTTTATTTGTAGGTTTTGGTATTTCTAATTTATTTTATTATACAATAATATTTTTTATTTCGGCATAAGTTTGCTCATTAGAACTATGCTTTTAAATGACCTACGCATTATTTAAATTCTAATAACACGCTTCTTGAAAAATTGGGAATTAAAATATTCATGAAGAAAAACACAACTCAGCAACGAACATGTGACATGTGGGTTGTGCTATTATTTTGACCGCATATGTATATTAAAATATGGACTAATATTCACCAAATTAGAAATTTATTTGTGACAATTTTTCATAAAATTATTCAATATATTAAAGCATTAAGAGCTCAAAACAGTTTTTTGGGAAGGGACCTAATATGGGAATTATAATAAAACATAAACCGATATTGGTGGAATTAATTATATATTTTAATACATTAAAAATTAATTGTGTGTGTGGTGAATTTTTGTAAAATTAGTCTATATTTAAGAGTTTTATAAGAAAAACTATTAAGAGTATCCCTTCTATTAAATACCCTACACACATTTTGGTTTAATAATCGACCGTAGTACAAATATCTTTTCTTTCATCTTTTCTATCAGTTTATTATGGTGCAAATATATATGTATGATTTATGCGCTTCTTCTAGGGGGATAATACGGGAGCTAGATGAAATTGTGTACCGACCCTCGTAAAATTTCGTATATCGATTTTTGCTTATATATCTTAATTTGATCAATTCTTATCACATTAGTTTTAAGATGAGTTTTAAGAAATAATGTAAATGTGTAAAAAAACTAAAGCACAAACGCATTTTAAACCATTGCAACGTATGTCAAGTACCTGATTTTGATTTAGTGAACATGACTTGAAAGTTTCAATTCAAGCAACACCGTTCTCAAATTCAAACAAGTTAAGTTTTGTAACCGCATTAAACCACTTAAAATATGAAAAATCATAAAATTCCTAATAAATAAATAGTGAATAATTCGGCAAGTATAAACTTCAATACTTTTCGTTTTCATCTTTAGAATAATTAAAAGAAATTAATAAAGTACAACTTGTGATACAGATAAACGTAAATAAATCACGAAAATCCCTGCGAGAACATGTCTTCTTAAAATAATAAGAAATGTCTTATTTAATTTTTTAAGTGTAAAGCCATTTTCCATATTGATATATAAATATGTGCATAAGTTTCTATATGGAAATACATATTTAAATATGAGTGTATATGATGATGCTACATAAACTTTGCAACAAAACGACAAATTATCACGTTATTTTAGAATGCGTGACGCATATTTCACTTTTAAATAAGTGAACATGTGTCAGTGTGTGATGAGAAAATAATTTCAACAATTCAAGTTTCTTTAACGTCTCCAGTCATTCGAGTCAAAAGATATTTAAACATTATCCCTGTATCTATGTGTGAAGTTCTTACTCTATACATGTATGTGTAGATATGTAAACTGTGTATCATGAATAAACATACGACAAATAAGGATACAATTGGAAAATATACACTACACACTTACACATACATTCGTAAAAAGTCAATTTAAAATATCGTTGAACAACAAATTAAATCGTGAAGTCATTTTGCAAAGTATTATTGTTGATGTTGCAAGAGCCTTTCCTGTTGCTGCTACAATTGTGTTATTTGGATATACTTGATTTCGATAGATAAATGTATAGATGGATGGTTGGATGAATGAATGGATGATTTTTGGGTTAATTCGCTTGGGTTGAATTGTAGTTCGATTTCGGTTCCTGATGCCCTCTATCTGGTGACTAACTGTTGATGTTGCTAAAGCTCAGCAGGAACATTTTTTTAATTTCTTTAAAATTTGCTCTAGCAAACTGTTGTTGCAAGTTGTTTGCTGTAGTTGTTAATGTTCGAATACTGATGTTGTCATTTCCACGTCAGATGACTATAATGTTGATGATATTTTTGATGGTATTGCCATTCCTGTTTGAGATAGTGAAGATGTTAGTGTCGAAAATGAATTTGTATTATTTCACACACACACACATACCATATAAACCAGAAAGTCTGGTTTCTTGTTTTTATTTTATTTGTTGTATTTTAATTTTATAGTTATGAAACACTTGTTTGTTCGATTGAGAAAATATTTGTGTACGCACACTCTTACACATGAGTAAATATATAGGTATTTGTGTATGTCCATGTATTGTGCCAATTGTGAAATCATTCACATTTGCATTATCACATTGATTTGTTTCAATGTGCCATTTATCGCAGTAGGTGTTTGTCTTTACGTCTGTTCCTGTTGCTATTTGTTGTTTATTTATTGTTCAATTGTTGTTATTTGAGTTGGAAGCAGTTAAGATGTCACTGTGAAATACATAAATATATATACACACACATATGCAAACATATATCACGCCATAGCAATTCATTACGGTAAATTGTGATTTTTATTTTCTTTTTGGTCTCTTTGGCTTTTTGCCGTCGTCATCATATTTTATAATTTCTAACAGTGGGACTACAATGTTTTAAAATTACTTTATTTGTATTATTATGAGGTCTTAAGCAATTTGTCCTACTTGAAAGCTATCACAAAAAGAACATATGTTGTTATATTGGAGATTGGAATCTTCAAATAAATATAAAATATATCACACTTTGTTGGCTACTAAATCATAGCTTTAAAATCAGTTATGGCATATAGTAATCCTTTATAATACCCTAATTAAACTACCGCGATGTATGAGGTGTCCACTTTTGTGTAAGGGAGTAACACTTATTCATAATATATCGGAAATAAAAACTATGGAAATTGCAAAAATGCAATGCGCAGGATATGCAAATTTATTGCTGAAATATACAAAACTTTCTGGCTTCTTATATCTGTCTCTCTTCGTTCTTGTTTAGTAAAATTAGATTAACATACATATATGACCGAGTAATGGCAAATGGACACAGATGAATGAAATAATGTGCTAATTATTCCACATCAAAAGAGGTGTTATAAATAAACAAACATATTATAATAAAATAATAATAATTACACGTGCCACGAAATAAACTCCATTTTTAAGGTCACCCAAACGAAATTAAAAAGCTGGAAATCGATACGTCTAACAGATGTCAACTTCCAATAAAAATTAAGTTACATACCGAAATCTGAAGCTACAAGAAATTCAGACAAAGAAACTTTTCTGATTCAACCAGACTTTGAATGTTTTCTTTTTATATAAAAATCCATGTGTGTTTGTTTGTTTGTTTGAATTTATATGTGTATGCATGTATGTATTTATGTATGTATGTATGTATGTATGTATGTATGTATGTATGTATATTTGCCAGTATCTTTTTTGGATATGACCATGAAGGCAGGTACCTCCACACAAAGCAACTATAAACTATTCTAAAGAACTTTAAAGCGATCATTTTGCTGGAAACTAATTTCATTTGGAAAAAATATAGGCTGGATAGGAAAAGGGAGAGAAGTAATCCCCAAACAAAGCAAATATTAATTTACGAATAGCTAAGGACTATTGCTACTAACTATGAGATAGCTCCACTGGAAATATAAAGAGCGGGTAGGACGAGGTTAAGAAGTTGCCCCCTTACAAAATCAATATTAATTATCAAATATCGAATGAATAAGGAATGAAGATCCCCGACAAAGAAAATATTAACCATTGATTATATTATAGGACTATTGAAATGATAATATTACGATTTCATTATAGAAAATATTTATTAGAAGCAGTGGTAGCCTCTCTTGAAGAATTGCTACAGTAAAAAATATTGGGCCGATATGACCATCGAGAGAGGTATCTAAAGAACTTTTACAGCTAGAATTCTTAAATTCAGTCTCAATTATTTTCTTGTAAAACAGTTTTACATGAAAAAGTGGATGGAAGATAGAGTCGAAGGAAAAATACCGACATCTTAAAACGATTTTACTGAAAAAATTTAGAACGGACGTGGTGAAGGGGTGATGAACGTTCTATTCAAAGTAAACATTAATAATCGTTCTTCCGGAATTGTGTTTTTACCTCATGAAACTTACAGATATGAATATTTTTAAATAACTATGGATCAAATAGTTCCTGTATCAGTACAATACATATGACAAATTTTAGGAATTCGGTCCGCAATTGACAGTAGAATATAAGTCTAAAACAAATTTAGCTTTGTGATGATATTTGCGATGACCGGTTTATATCGCATATCTATATAACTAATAATTAATATCTAACAAACTTTTAAAATTATTTTCTTGAACGTTGACACATAGATAGATCCCTAATAACAAAATATTATAATCTTAAGCTTTGGATAGGGCCAATGGGAATAGTATCCCTCTTACAAACGAAATTTTTAAATTTAAGACAGTTTTCAAACGATTTAAGCGCTTGAATAAAGTCATTATAGCAATAACAGAGTGCAGAATTTTCAAGTTTGTCCTAAAAGTATTTCTAAATTGATAGCAGTTGAAGAATTAAGGATTTAGGAGTGCCGAATATAACATTCTTATTTGTTATATTTGTAGATTCTGCCAATCGGGGCTTAAAAAATAAGTTTTGACTTATTTTGAAAGTTTTTATGCTAAAACGTTTCTAAAACTGCGTTTAACAATATTATATTTAGGCAAAATTTATACAGTGTATGAAGGAATCAAATAAGTAGAAGTCTGCATTTTCCGCTCTTATCTTCACCAACGACCACTGTGTATTGAGTCAAGTTAAATATTAAACAGTCCCTGTTTATAAATATGTGACACAGTAAAAGTCTTCATTCAGCCTGTAGCCTTTCGTGTTTAATTGCATTTTCCAATGATGATTACGACAATGGCGTTGATGTTGAGAACTTTATGGTAATTTAAAGCGGGGAAAATAACTTAAGGCATTGCACTTTCAGGAAACCGAAAACAATACATGAATCAACGCTTACGATGGCGAATATAACAATATAATAATGATGATGATAAACGTGGCGATGTGAATGGTGATGATGATGATGTAGTCAATTTGTGCTGTTGCTGTTGTTACTGCTGTGTGTATGGTATCATGTAATTGCCATGATAAAGTACCACATTGTGAACGGGTAATAGTATTCGTTGTGTGCCACTTGTATTAATGGCTGTAATGCCATAAATATCATTGATTACTGCAGTAACACATATAAAAAAGGACAAGAGAACAAAAGAAATTTAAAAAAAATATATATTTAAGGGACTAAAGAGTGATAAGTATGAAAATTCAAAGATTTATGACATTGTTCACCTAAATTTTTGATTTTTTACAAGCATTTTAAACTGGAATATCTTTTGTTTTAAGTAAAATATGTATTATTTCTTTAAAGTGAAATTATTATTTCACCCTTTAAATTTGTCACAAAAAGAGGAATGTAAAATTAAGGAAAATAATGATTCAAATTTCAGTTATGATTTGGCATCATGTAAGAAATTGATTAACAAATAATTGGATTTTATAATGTCAAATCAGTGTACAACGCAAAATTGAAGTTGAGAAATGCTTAATATAAAGTTGACTTTACAAATTTTTATTAAATTATATTGTTCAATTTAATAAAAAATCAAAAAATAATAATGTACAATATAAATTTTCAATTGAAATCGGTTTCGAATAATTTCTTAAATTGATTCTGCAAATGTTTCATTCCGACTCCATCAAATTGTTTAGAGTGCAGTTTTTTTTTTTTTTTTGTTAAAATGCATACGGAATGATAAAAAAATTATTTTAAGTGTGTAATTTTTTATTTATTATATAATAATGAAAATTAAAAAAGGTTTAAAATTAATGCCAAATACGACGGAAAAATTAAAATACGTTTAACATTGATTATAAATGATTTAAAAGATTGTGCATATAGGACGAAATTGATTAAAAAATTCTGTGACATAATTTTTCTCATTTTTGAAATAGATCAATCATAATAGACGTTGTTATTTAAATTTCTACTTATTTTATTATATTTTATTGATTTGTTCTGCATAAAACATTATTTGAACCAGAAGTTTCAATTTCATATCGTGCAATTTGTTAAAATAAATCCTTCTTATTTCTTTATGATTTAAATTTCAACTTTCATTTGTTTGTCCCAAACTCCATACACAAATTTTATAATCTACAATAATGTGATTTCATATATTAGATATAGAGATACACGATATTTAATATTTTGTTAGTAAGGGGGGTACTCTCCCGGATGTCTGAAAGTTGTATAATTAGTATCATTTTCAAACATAATAATAACAGCCCACCGAATTTCATAATTTATTAAGTGGCTTTTAGATCATCGCTGTGCATAAATTTTTTTCAATGCTATATTCCGAAAAAAAAAAAACATATAAAGACGTATACTAAAAATTACATTTGCAGGGAATTTTGCCAAATTGGACAAATTTCACTCTTCATTTATTCGATTACTATTAGCTTTTTTCACTACAACGCTTCTTAAAGAAAGTGATTGGGACTAAATCTTTAAACTCTCAATATAATAATTCTACAGAAAATCGACAATTGTTATTTGCATTGTAATGGAGCTACCTCCCCTCCTGTTCATTTCCGTCCTACATTTTGTTCGAAATTTCTTAAAATCGAATTTTCTTATAACCTTTATGATATACTGGAATTATTCTGTGAAAATTTCATCAAAATACATTACAAAGTTTATCAGTATAAAACTCTAAAGCAAGCACAGATTCATATTTATAGTTATATATAGTTATATATAGATTGGAAGCTACATCGGTAGTTTATACTAATATATTTCTTTAAGTAGGTCAAAAATCAACCATATTATCGATTTTCATGAATTTCAGTATAAAATATATTTCTGTAAAAACGTGGAATATATATACAAATATTTTTTTTAATTAATTATTTTTTATGGCCGATATTTTTTTCGATTTTTTCATTTTAGGCGATGAGCTGAATTAAACAAAACTGTAATTCAATATATATATATATATATATATATATATATATATATATATATATATATATATATATATATATATATATATATATATATATATATATATATATATATATATATATATATATATATATATATATATATATATATATATATATATATATATATATATATTTTTAAAATATTTAAAGCGAACATAAATGTGAGGCGAAATATTCAACCCAACTATTTTCAAGACATTCATAAGAATACGTTTCCATGAAGTTATAGTGCATGCGGTTCATAAGTAACACTAAAAAATTATAAGTTATTGAAAAATTGTCTCCAAGTATAAAAAGCAAAGTGAATTACTAGGTGACACAGTATACATTTCAAAACATGTAAAATCATTGATTGCATAAAAGCTATAAATACAAAAAATAACTAATATTAAGAACGATAGTATAATGAATATATCAGTTAGAAGGAGTAAAACAAATGGAAGTTAAAGAAGAAGAAATATATATAACTACGAACTCAATAAGTGTTGTAAGTGATGTAAGTGCAACTGTAAATATGGACAAAGTAAAATTGCTACACATGCACAACGGAAGTCATCTACTTAAAAAAATACTAATACTTATACATGCATACAAGACAATATGACAGAAAGTAAGAATATAATGGCAAACACAAACAAACAACACAAAAACATTTTAGTTATGTATTGCAGATGCACTAAAATATTTGAAATACAAAACAACAAAAATATATATAAAAGAACTGAAGGAAGACAACAGCAAAAAGTAAAAGAAACACTTGAATCCTTATTCTCTTAAGCTACTAACACTAGACACTCACATACACTCATTCACACTTCAAGTTTGATATGATAGTTATGTTTCCATGTATATGTGTGTATGGGGTTTTTATAACAAACGGTAACCCAACAGGATATCTGCAATGCTAAGTGGGTCGATAGTGGCCAATGGCATGTGAAACTTAAAATACTTACTCATTCAAACTGTCACAAATTATGTGCGATGGAAGACGTAAAAACTTTTAAATAATTTTAAGTTCTTTGAACTGTCGATATCAACATTCGATTTAGTCTCCAAATTAAGTGCAAACATCAGTTTTATTTGATTGATCTTGGCTTAGATATGGTGAGTCCATATTTATAAATATATATAAATATGAAGTATATGTAACTTTAGTACATTTTGTTGCAGCATCTTTTCGAAAAGCATTGATAATGATAGCAACAGGCAAATGAAGCGATTTTAGTTCACCAATCTTGCATATTTTATCACTGTGAGTTTTAAAAAACAATCACTTGCGGAAGATATTAGAGAATGGATACTCGAGAGAAAATAGTCATGTAGAAAAAAAGTAACAAGACTGATGAAATATATTAAATTTGACAAATTATTTTCTGGTTGTGTAAATTTCAAATATACTGACGTTTCTGAAATATATCCACATTAAAATTATTTTCGAAATTTTATCGAATTTCTTGAAATTTTACAGGCAGTCTTGTATTAAAATGAATTAAAATGTTCAATTTAATGAAATTGATGTTGTATCCAAAAGTATTATAATTTAATATTCACATTTCGAGAGGCCTTTTTTATGAGAGCTACTTTGGAAGCTATATTGTAGTGATCATCATCACATCAATATAGTTCATCTATGACTGAATCATCTGTGCCAAATTTCTTCGAAACATCTTTAAAATTGTAACTTGTAGAGTGTTCACAACGTTACTTGAATGGGCAGTCAGCCAGATGGACCGCCATCTTTTGGTGTACTCATAAAGTGATTCTGATACCCTATACCACCACGAATGGTTGAGAAATTATGCGTTTGTGAAGATATTTATAAGGGATAAAAATATTGCTAGCACTATTTCAATACAATTTTACCGTTATTGACAGATTCATGACTATTGGAAAGTTAAGTAACGTGTCCGTTTTTATCCCATAAAAAATGATTCCCTAAAATGGGGTTTAAACTTAAAATGTGATACATATAAAGGCATTTACTTGGATTTTTAAGGCATTTACCTGGAATTTTGAGAATCGGTTCACAATTTTAATATAATAAATTCACTTTAGAACTTATGTAATGTGAAGTGCTCAATGGACGAACTCAGCCAAATATTTTTTCATCTTTCTTATATATATATTCGAGCCCTATGGTTTATCTACCAATGGTTGAATTCTTCCTTTAATGTTGTTTGTTTCAAGACAATTTTTGAGAAACAATATGGAGAGGAGACTCGATAAGTCTAATGCCCGTGGAAAAAGGAAAAGTATACAGATTTCCTTAATTTCCTCCAATAAACTTCCTCTTGAAATTCTGGGATCTCTGGGTTGCGAAAACTGGACATAGGTAATGTTCCATTGTTTTGTCATCTTCCAAGATGCGCTACATTCGATGTCTTCGGTGACACCTATTTTATAAAAATGCAGTAGTAGAATGGAGTGTCCAGTCAAGATGACCATCATCCTCACTTTTCTTAGGTTTAGGTATGCCTTTTGGCTGTCGGTGAAAATATGAAATTCCTTTCGTACAAAAAAGATTAAGTTTTCCTTACCCCAAGTTCCTTACCGAAGTTATGCACATGAATATCCAAGTACTTTTGAATCAGTTTCCTGTTCGATCAGAATTGGCCGAATGGGAACCAGATGTGTTCGGTCATCCCAGGAGGATTTTCTTTCTCGAAATGTAAAATTTTTTCAAAGAACTTAACAAGGTCATCCGTTAAAAGTTTGACTCTGTGATCAATTTACGGGAATTATTTATAAATTACCTTAAGCGATTTCTTATCGGATTTTCGAATTCTGACCAATTTTCTTTTTCTTCTTATTACGGAATCTAATAAGATTCTGAGTTGCACGATCAGTGAGTAGTCGACAGATGGTCCGAGAATGAGTAGTCGATTAGGATCCTCCAATCTTGGATTATATTTATTTCCAGAACATATTGTAACATCAAAATACATCTTCTATAATTGTATTAATTCATAACGAAAGACCATATATTTTACTGGTTGCCCTCGTTTTATCATCTGTGTGTTCTTTTTTTAATTTTTAACTCACTTTTGAAATGGTCACACTTATTTACACACTCTCTTTGGATTTTTTGTACAACTTAAATGCAATTTTTATAAATTTGTTACATTTGTTGCTCCTCCAGCTTTAAAACAAAAAGTGAAAAAAAATTAATAATAAAAATATGACAACTTAAGTCATTCACTTCCATTTTCTTTATGGCAAAGAAAACTTTAGTATTTGTTAAGTTTGTTATATTTTTCGAGTGGCAATTTCTAATAGATTAGCCAATGTTACCAGATTGTTGTATATTGTAATTTGATTAAAATTTTTATATTGTTTAAAAGAAGGAAACATCAAATATTCGACAAAGCGTTTTGCACTTAATCAAAATCTGAATCTATTTAGATAAACAAGTTATCGTTCGTTCACACATGTATACAGTAGATGGTATTGGGAATTCGGCACATCTGAATATTGTGTTCTTATTTACATCTAAAGAATTTGATAAAAAGGCGCTTGTTTGGTATATAGCGGCACGATATATGTAAAGAAGCACAACTGAACGTGGATTTTTTATGACCTTAACATCTTAAAAAGTCTTTGAGTTTTAAATCATCTGGCATCATATTGTTTGGAAATTGGAGTTTTCCAAGTAGATGAGAAAAGCAAAAAAATGTAGAAATTATTTTTTTCTTCGTATTTTAAATATTTCGCAAGATTTTAGTACGACTTTGGCAATTATGAAAAAACTTTGTAATATTTATGAAATTAAGGGTATTAAAAAGTTTTTAGAATTTACAAAATCACCCGAAAATTGAAAAAATAATTAATTATCGTCGCTAAATAATTGATGAAAATTGGGGAAATGATAGATTTTACAAAATTAATATCATTTTCAAGCAAAAAAAGTATTAAGTAAAAAAGATTAGATTAACTTTTATTTTTATTGTTTTAATTATTAACAAAAAGGAAATGAAGCTATAACGAATTATTTCGTAGAAATATGACATTTTAAATCAAGCTACGGTTTCCGACTCTTTTTATAATTCGGATCGGATCTCTCTAAGAGTTTAATTTTAATTTTTCAAAAAATAGTTTATTTTTTTTACCGCTCTTTGAAAAGAATTTTATTCTAAAAAATTATAAAAATGCAAAAAAGTGCGAAATAGAGAACAAGAGATCAACAATAATTAGCTCCCATAAAGTTTTTAAAGTTATAAAACTCTTTAATAAAACTATTTTTTGAAGTTAGAATAAGCCTTTTTTATTGTCTACAGTAAATGTATCTGTTTTATTAATATGCAGGTATTAGGGGTTTAGACTAATAAAATACATTTATATAATAGTCTTCAAAATTGTTAACTAATTTCATGAATATGATTGTATTTATTTTCATTTTATCACTACAAGTGGTGCTGAGGGTATATTAATTTTGTTAGGCTATGAGAACTCATCTTAGGGTATCATCAAATGCAATTTTTAAAGTAGCTTATTTTACATCTAAAACAGTAAATGGTATTTGAATTATTTCTAAAACGATAGTGTTGTGGCAATGAAGATTGGATACAGTAAATCATTCTTATTTGTTTAACCTTATTCTTTTATGATCAAAAATGTATGTGCGATTATAGGAATATAAATCAGTGCAAAATATATTTTTATACCCTCTACCACCACAAATACTGAAGAAGGTATATTTGTCATTCCGTGTGTAACGCTAAGAAGAAATCATCTAAGATCCCATACTGTATATATACTCTTGCATCACATCAAAATTTGAGTCCGTCTGTTTTTGGCACGCTCACATTCGCAGTAATTGACAGAGCTAAATGAAATTTGGCTTGAGTATTAACTAAAGTCCTCAGAAGTTTCCTGTTTAAAACCAGCAAAATCAGGTTCAGCATGTTTAGAGATATTGACCAATATCTGAGACAACCTCTAATTAAAACGAAGAACTCTCGTAAATTTATCAATTAAAAATCGACAAATTAGTATAAAATTAATTGAAATAACTAACAAGAATCGTGAAAATCGGTTCAGTAGAAGAAAGTGTATATATGAATTTGTATGCTTATTATGTAAATGCACAAACACAATTTATTTATTTCTTAGGTATTTGTGATGAAGGGTATTGAAGATTCGGCATAGCCGAATACAGCATTTTTACTTGTTTGACTTAAATTTTGCACACGTATATTAAATAATATTGCACACTTACTTAAGAACAAATTACAGGATCTTTCATTAAAGTTATGTACTTACAATTCAAATGTAGTTACTGCAATGAAAATCCTTGTAACTACCTAAATTAATATGTTGTTATTGTCCTTTTTAATTTAAATTTTATTAAGATTATGTTAAAGAACAATTTAATTTTCTTAATGAACCTAAGATTTAGTTAAAGAAGTCGAGTAAGTAATAAGTACTTGAATTACTTACATAGTTTATACATTAAATAAATGAATACAAGTATGTTTGTGTGAGTGTCATATGTAAATATTAAAAAACCCTTTTGACTTAAATAAATTACCATATTTTAGTATTTTAGTTTAGTTGTATCAGACTTGTACGACTGAATTGAAAGAAACAAGTACTGGCAGAATGACAACATGTCTGCTGCTTAAAGACTTTTTCAAAAATTCAATTTTCTTTTAATGAGCGCCATTTTTCTTTTACCCCAATTTTAACCACCGCACCTGCCACGTATCCTTGTATCCATGTGGCATACAACATTATGACTGGAGCAGTGTCAAATAATACTGAATTAAAACTAGAAGAAAATGACAAGAAAAGGACATTGTCTTTAGTCTTTTTATGGAGAAGTAGTCAGAAACTGGGCTTTAAAGTACATTTTCGTATTAAATTGAAATGGTGTGAAAAGGAGGAATATTTGAGAGAGCAAGTGAATATGTTAGCTTGTATGTGTTTGACACCATTAGTCTTTTGGCAATTAAAGTCACAAAATTCTTCGTAAAACCAACACTTTATTTTGGTTTTTGGTATCCTACATTTACAGATGTTCAGGGTTTTCAATACATAAAATAACGAGAAATTATCTTTAGTATTCTTATGATATAAAAAATCCAATATATTCATTATTGAATAAATGCTAATTTCAGGGATAAGGAGAGGTTTTTTATGATATGGCTTGTAAAATCTTTTCGAATACCTCTATGTACAATCACATGAAAACCCTTGAAAGGGAAGCTTCGTAATAATATTCCTAGTTAAATGAATTTTTGTGCTTTTCCATTTGTATGTGTGTTTTTTCGTTTTTTTTTTTTTGGCTAAACTTGTGTTCTAATAATTCACTTAGGCTTTCTTCGCTGTGGTTATATAACACTGATTGCTGGCTGCGTTGTCGCGCGTTATTAACGAGTAATGACACGCAATTTTAATGTGTCGCTTTTTATCGTGCCAAGGGTCGAGTAGGAGACATGCTAAAATGTTTCTTTATTTTATTTTTATTCTTTTATATTTTAGTTTTATTTTTATTTCACAAAATTCCGCAAGTTCATAAATTGAGTTTTAAAGTTTGTTTAGTTTTCATGTTCAACTTGTTCATGCAAAAGTAATCGCCCAAAAAATGGAAAGAGATAAAATGAAGGCCCGACCGTCGTACAAGTGAAAATTTTTAATCATGACTGTGAGTCATAAAAAAAACGAAAATAATTCAAAAGTATTTAAACTCCTTCATTGTTGCTAAAATTAGTTTTTGCTTTCATTTTTAGTTTGACATGTTTTTTAATTGCATAAAACTGCAGCAATTTTTACCTCAATACAACAATTTAATTGAATATATTGTTCGGAAATTAGCAGCAATTTAAACTCAAGTCAGGTTATAAAACTGTGAAAATTTATGGGCGTAATGAAATTAAGAATATTTTACTATTTTTATTTTATTATTTTAATTCTACAAAAAGTTTCTTTCTGAAATTCTTTTTCTGGAAATAAATTGATTTGTGTGATTATTATTTCCGGCAAATAATTTGTTAATTACTTAGTTTTGTTGTAGTAATTTACATTTAGGAAAATAAACCTAAATGAAGCTTTGATTTCGATCAATTTAGATTATGTTGTAAACATTTATATAAAATCCTACATTATTCATTGTTATCTTAAGTAAAATTTAAGAATCTAACTAACACAGTCATAGCATAAGAAAATAATTTTAAATAGATTTTAGAACAACTGACAGAAATTGATGATGATCTGCTCATTATTTCACCAAAACAATGATATTTCCAAATCACTTTTGCACCTAAACACCGTGGTCCTAAGTTCTAAATGATATAATATAAAACACTTAACTACTTAAAATCTCTTTAATTCCGCGAATTACAAATAAAAATTATTGTACAGGCCTGTGCTACTACAAGATATAGAATTCTTCGAGGATTGATTCAAAAGTTTAACAGCATTTAATGTAGTAAGCTCTTTAGTGTTGACTTAAAAAAAATAAATAAAAACAAGTAAGAATGCTATATTCAGCTAAAAAAACTGTAGACCATAAAGGACATTTTCCTATTAAAATGTATAAATTCTCTTATAAAATGCAGCCATCACTATTCAAAAAAAATGTTCAGTGGAAAAAGGAGCCAAAAATTTTAAGTTATTCATTAAAAAATTTAACTTTAAGTGTAAGGAATAAAGAAATAACTAAAATTAAAAAAAAAAAAAAAAAAAAAAAACAAAACAAAAAACAAAAAATATTAATGGCAAGAAATTATATGCACATTTGCTGTTACGAACATGAAAAAAATGTTAAAAGCTTAACTTAATTTTTTGCATGGATTATCAACATTGTTTTATAATTTCTTTCAGTCATTTATCATTTTATTATTATTATTATATTTTTTTAACCAATATTTTGGAATTTTAACAAATCTATTTAAATTAAATAGAAATATTAAATTATTTTGATCTCCATAAAGTTGTCAGCAGTTCAATATGATATATAACCATAACAATATTTTGTTGTCCCACAATTATACCACATAGTATGCCATTGGCAACTATACTATATTCGAGCGTACAAATTTTGTTCAGATATCTTCGATAATTTTTTCCAATCTTTTAACAATGATATTTCCAAATCACTTTTGCTCTATTCTTTCCAAATGTGTTCGATGTTGTATTATATACAAGCTACCTCTTCATATCGAGGCCTGAAAGATTCGGGTCGTATAAAATTCAACTTCCATTTATTCTCTGCGTTAAGATAAATATTTTTATTCATTATTACATTAATAAAGATAAGTTCTTCAACCCCCGCATGCAGATCCAAACCATAATTCCTTCGCCATTATACACTCTCACACGTTACACTTTAATATTCAAGAAAGTCTCTCAGGTCGAAAAATATTAAATTTAATCTCATCTAAGAATTATATAATAATTTTATTATTTTTATATTCGGTTCTACCGATTTTTTAATACCCCCTATAATGAGTAATTTAGAAATAATTGTAGGAAATTCTGCATTTATCTAAGCTATCAGTACCCTAACCTCAAATTACGTGGTATTTTATATTATGCTATTAGTGCTTGATATATTTATATACTGCCATACCTGACAATTTTTTTTGTATAAATTAATTTATTGAAAAGTTTATCCATGTTCTAAAATTCATAAAATTTTTTCTAACATTTTCATACATTCAAAATTTTGTTTATATGAGGGGTACCACTCCTCCATGTTCCATCCAAAAATAGTATTAGTTTTACTATTTAGTTATTAAGACTTTAACAAAAAAATTAGTTAGAATCATTTCATAAAATAATAAGTAAAATAAGATAATAATAAAAATATACCCTTATTAAAATAATAAATTTTATGTTCAGATTCCTTAATCTAAAAAGTGTCTGAAAGAATGGACCCAGTGAAGAATTCACAATTAAAAAAAAATAAAAAGTTTATAATATCATCTGTCGATGGTGAAATATTTCCATTTTATTCGGATGATTATTAATAGCAAATAATGAATTGTTCTTATATGTGTAGGCTTTTACTTAAAATAAGAGTCTCCAAAAGTTCTTATGGAAGAGCAGATACTAATACATAATAACCACTATTTTTTGTTATTAAAAATAATACATACAGATAGTAAAGAAAATAATATTTAATATGCGTGGGTACACGGGAAAGAAATAGATTTTTATTTTTTATAAAAATCAACTGAAATACAAAATATGTTAATGCGTGTAAATTTTAAGTCAAAAAAGTTTACAATTGAGACACTTTTTTAAGCGATATCATACAAGAAACAAAATAATATATTATAATATAAAATAATAATTTGTAATGATGTTTGTTTCATAAAGAGGAGTGCGGAAAGGAAACAACGTAATAAAAAACAGCGGAAAAATACCTCTCTTCAACGTTCTCACGAGAATCGGATCTCCGTTCCGGAACGACTCAACGACCAATCGGCCAAAAATTGTCAACTCAGCAAAAGCTGTATCATCTAAAAGTTTTTTTTTTCCAGGGAAGAAACTCCAACAACAGCGAAACTGTTTCAACAAACTTTTTTCATGACCTCCAGGTGATTTTATTTTTCAAACGGGTTAAAAAAGACGACAGAGTTGTCTCTATTGAAGTTCATACCGAAGGTTTAAAAATGACTAATTTTTATTTTAGATGACTCGACGATCATTCTTAGCAGATAAATAATAAAAACAAGCATCTAAAATTTACGTGCAACATCATCTTTTAATTGCTGGCTCAAAATAAAAAACAACATTTTTAGCGACTGTTATTTCATAATTTCAGTCGCAATAGTTACTAATGGTTTACCAGTCACTGTGACTAACTCTCACTCGTGAAAATGGCGCTCATCTTTAATGTGTGTACTAAAACACATTGGTTATAATTAAGTGCTTTTACAAAAATAAATGAGCACCACTGATTTAAAACATAAACAAGAAGCACCTAAACGTATGAGTTGTATATATATGTTTTATTAAGTATACTTCTTGTACTACAAATATTCAGGGATACTTCATTGTATATGGTAGATGTTCGATTCCTTGCTCCGACTTTTTCAAAGGTTATTTTTTCTTAACTATTTTTATATAAAGATATGTGCAAGTTTGCAGAACTCTAGGAAAATGTCCTATTTTGCCTATTTTTGTATTGGAACGAATCACTGTGGAACGGCGAATTTTGTTTTTATTTATTATATCTTCATTAATTTGTTTAAAGAGAACACATAAGGCAATGATTCATTACAAGGAAAAAGCTGTTTACGTTGAGAACAATACTTTATTATGACAATCACAAAACTTTCATAATACAACAAAATTTCTGCTGCAAATATAGCGTTATTCCGTGCGCGTACAACAAAGATTCTGCACAACCAAATACGTAGTTTTTAAAATTTTTGTGAAATCTAAAATATTCGCTGGTTAAAACTGGTGGTTAAATTATCAGCCATCAAAAACAAATGGAAGTGCCAATCCACCTTTTATTGACTGGGTATCACAGTTTAATATTTAATTTGATTTTAATCTTATAATTTCAGGGAAGAATAAAAATAAAACATATATTAAATTATAATTTGACAATTATTAAGTTAAATTGGCTCAATTAATACTCGCAGAGTAAAAATATGTTTGCGGTAACCATAAACAAGAAGCGCTATACTATTGTTGTCGTAACTAAAATATTTGTTAATTCGCTTTATGATTTCGAATAAATAACAATAGTTATTGTTATCACCACAAAAAAAAATAATGTTACTGTCACTAAAAATATTAAAATTACTGTTATTCTAACAATATTTTCGTATGAAATATTTTAATATAATTTTCATTTTGTTTATATTTACTTTTGGAAAATATGTAAAAATTATTTGAAATTTTTTTCTCATGTAATTTTACTTTTGCTTAATTACCTAATTTTTTGTTTATTAAAAATAAAAATATTAATTATATAAAGAAATAAATAGCACAAATAACAATAGTTTTTTTATAACAAACTGGTTAATAACAATAAAATTGTGATCAGTCGAACACTTTTTCAAATAAAGTGCGACAACAATATTTTTTATTTAATTAAAAATAATTGTATCACCGCAACGAAATTATTATCAAAGTAAAATAAATTCAATAATTGACATGTTGTTGACAACATTAAATAATAAATATTTGCGGCGATTATATAAGTGTTTCTGACAAACATGACGTTTCTCTGCGTGTAAGAATTAACCGATTTCATACATTTCCACTTAATTTTTTACAAATTTGATTTTTTGTGTTGATTGTACATTTGGTAAATATTTTGCATTGTGTGAAAATAAATTAGCCGTATTAAATAAGCTTCGACGTGACGCGTTACGTCATAACACATTCAACTGTGACGACGTTTTAAACAATATTAAAGCAGATTTAAAAAAATTAACAATTTGGTAAAATTAAAAATAAAACATCCAAATATAAACAACATAATCAAAACTAAAAAAATATTTAGCTTATTTTGACTTCTGTGCAAGTCTTAAGCTGTTGTGATCAAATGGGACCATCGCATTGAATCCCACCAGGATTAAAACTATCATCTTCAATATGTGGAATTCTCGAATTGAGTTAAAGAGATTAAAAAATTAAATTGACTTTTGGCCATTATTGGAGGATTTTGGATATTGTGACCAATATGGTTCCGTATGTAATTCCACTATATGGAGAATGTTTGCAGGATTAAAACTATCGTCTTCAATATGTAAAATTCATGAATTGAGTTTGTGAGATTTAAAAAAAATCAAAATTAACTTTTGAACATTATGAATTCTGCGGAGAATTTTGGATATGGTGACCAAGTGGGACCATCGCATTGCATCCCACATGTTTCTCCAATAAGTAGAATTTCTGAATTGAGTTTATAATATTAAAAAAATCAAGTTAACACCTTAAAATCAGAGCCGAAGTTTTTATCATCTGTTAGAGTCACACTGCGGCAGAACTTAGCATGGATCCCATTGGGTTCCACAGGCAGAGTTAGAGGTGTGAAAATAGAGTTAGAAGGGACCTTCAATATCTTTAACAGAACATAGTGGTTCCAATACGGTTTTTTCTTTCTTTTTTGGAATAATTATGAAACTATTGAACTACAGTGGACGTCTAGTAGTACGAACGCTATTTATTACCAAATTTTTAATAATGTGAATAATAAAAAGTTGGCATTGACTACTCAGTAGTACGAATAGTGGGGCATTTTTTCTATTGTGAAATTTGTGTGTTTTGTGTTTTTAACTGACGAGATATTACAAATGAAACGTTGGAAAAAAGACAAAGTCTTTGCAAAATAAATTTGAAATTATAGCAGACCACGAAAAAAAATATCCTTTTGAAATTTGGAATTTGGTCATTTGTGTGGCTGTGATGAATGGCTAACAAATTTTTGAAAGCGTTATGGAATGCGATTGTTAAAAAGGGGTGGTAAGAAATTATCTTCTTATAAAAAACTTGGTTCTAAGTACCATACTAAAAATATTGGTAAACAAAACATATGTTCACAGTGGAGAAAAATCTTCTCCAGGAAGAATATGGTCAAAGGAGAAACATTTATAATATGTCAATGCTGCAAAATCAATAAAAGTAATACAAATAAATTATGCCTTGTTTTGGTATATATATATATATATATATATATATATATATATATATATATATATATATATATATATATATATATATATATATATATATATATATATATATATATATATATATGTATATATATATATATATATATATATATATATATATATATATATATATATATATATATATATATTTCATATAAATGGCTAAAATACGTTAGAATATATGATTTCGATTATAACATTGACATTTGACATTGCAAATCTCAATATCTTCAAATTAACAATTAAAATAAAACGAATATAAACTTTCAGCGGCTTTTGGGTTACTTCAAAGTCATTGTTTTATTCTAGTTAAGTAAATACATTAATTTTGCCATCATATTGGAATAATTTTTCTTACTGAAGTATGTTAGTAATTTTTATTGAAAACGTGCGAAATAGATGGATAATATAAAAACCTTGGATAATAAATATAAAAATTGTATGTCTATAAAAATCGTCATGATTATTTATTTATCAATAATCATTTAATAAATATTATTCATTTAATTTTCTGTTCCTTTGGCAAAAAATATTTTTAAATGCAACGATGATGATGCATAGTTGACAAACTTGTCTATTTATCTTGGCCACATTACATATTACAACAAATTCTAAAACTTAGTATTTGTAACTAAAATCAAGAACTAAATCACAGAATGAATGAACATTCGGATAAAGATTTGAACATTTTTGTTCTAATTAAAATTCTCCAAAAGTGTTACACGAATCAGTATAATCAAACACTGTTTCCTTTTTTGTCTGTTTGTGCTTTGAATTCTTTACAGACACAAACATAACAATGTACGCACACGTATACGAGAACTCACACTCAAATAAACTGTGTTAATAGTTTTTTTATTTTTATATTTGGACAAAGTGAAAAGCAGCGGCATCAGAATCAGCCAAACAACCTTTAATTTTGACTGCAATTGCTTTAATTGCCACTCAGTTAGTTCGTACTTCCACTCACTCACTTACACAATCGTTAGTTTGATTATATGTGTTTGGTTGTATGCTTTTTAGTGTTTTTGGATTTTTTTGTTGTTGCTTTTATTTGGTTCATCGTTGGAATGATCCACTACCGTGTGTATGTATTTTTATTTGCGTTTGTGTGTGTGTATGTGTGTGATTAAGTTGTGTCCTCTTTGAGCTGTCCTTTTGCCAGTTTCTAATGAAGTTTACCGTCGCCATTGTTTAACAAACGTGCTTTGGCCTGCGTTTAAGAACTTTTTTGCTGTTGCTGTTTTTATTGCTGCTGCTGTTGTCATCGCATTCGAATTCTATTTAAAGTTGTGAGAGAGTGTTATTGTCGTCTTTTTCTATAACCCGTCATCATTGTTTACAGTGGTTTGGCTCGCGAGAATTTAAAATGCAAACAAACAAACTAACAAAAACGCAAAAAAATCTAAAAGATAATCATATTCTGAAAATAGTGGTATGAGTGCTTTGTTTCCAACTCGACTAACTTTAGTTTATTCGTTAGATTTTTGACTTAAACACACACAGACGCAAATTTTTTCACACTTCTTGCACAAAATATTAAGACAGAATATTAAGAAAATATAATGACAGAAATTATTCGTACTTCTCAACATGAATATTACTTGCTAACAAAAATATTAATAACAAATAAGAATGCTACATTCGGTTGTGCTGAATCTTAAATATGAGTTGATGACATTACACCAGAAAACTAATTATTCAGTTATTTGGTTAAACTTATAGGAAAATGTATATAGAAACTATAGTGAAATATGGTAAAATGTTGTTGAAACTACCTATACATATTGATTCCGGATGACACTTTTATGCGCCCGAATTTATTAAAAGAAGTTAAAGGGAGACATTCTTAATATGAGATATGCAAGAGATATGTTATATACATTGAAGATAATTTAATAAATGTATTAATTTCGAGGGTGTTAGTATTAGCCTGCCTAAATTCCTATTCGATGAAGAGGGATTATGAAGGATTTGTGTCTTTAAAAACTGGAAGGAGCCTTAAAGAGGAGCTATAGCAAAATATGGACCGATATTCACTAAATTTGTAAAATATATTCAAGAAAATAAGAGAAATAGTCGTAACTATTTTTAATAAAATTTTTTATACACATATAAGTTCAAATCATTTTTCCGGGAGGTGGGTTTTATGGGTGTAATATCAATTTGATCAAATTCATTCATAACATATATTTAGAAAAAGTAGAAAATTAATTTTGTCGAACTTTAATAGATTGTTACATACTAAGGAGTTTTATTAACTTAAAACCATATTCCGGGAAGGTGCTTTTTATAGGAGCTACATCAAATGATGTTCCCCATAACGATTAGTTTGAGTTTATGATATCAAAATAAATTTATGTGTCACACTGATTTAGGGGTGTATTAAAATCTTGCATATTTTAGCTTAGAACTTTTTCTATTAATCCGACTTTGGTAATTCTTAGGAATTTTTCTTCTTAGGAATTTTGAGGTTATATCTCGATATATAAAAAGATATTATACGTAGAATCAAAGCAGGATACAAATCAGGTTTCAATACACAAATGGTAAAGAATCAATTTCACTATATTCAGATAATGTACTGAAAATTATAGCTGTAGTATTTTAATGAAATGAAAAAGGGCAAAGGGCCTCTCTACTCAATAAATATTATTTGTCAAAACAAATAATTTTTATTGAGTTATTGCAGTAAGAGTCTTAAAATTCATGCTACCATGTGGTAGATAACTTTAATAATTATAGGGCGGTTATTATTAAGTTGAGATGTAACTCCATAGGAAACTAATATTTATTATAGGTTATTTACTATAGTTCATAAATATGCTACTCTGAGACAGATTCACTGAAAGAATCATATACAACCAATAAACGAAGGAAAACTTTTGCAAATTTAATTATTAAATTCGCTGTGATAATGAAATACAAAAAAATATATAGTATATCTCTGAAACTATACTAGAAAATTGTATGGATAATTTATAAACAACAAAATATTAAAGACTAAAAATTTGTATGGCAAAGTGGTATTACCCTTGCTAATAGCATATTACTGGCATGAAATTTTGCATGCATAAAATCTTAATAATAGAATAATTCATTATAAAAAAACTTTCGAAATATGGTTCGGGGGACTTTTATTCTTCTCACCTACGATATTTTCAATAAGACATTATAGCATTTTGATAAGACATTATAGCAATATATTTTAGATTACGTTATTTTTGGATAAGGCACGATCATTGCAAATATCCTTAAATTTGTATATATAGAATTTTTAAACTATAATTTTAACTTCTTCCCAAATTATAATGCTTTTACTTAGGAATTAAACATTTTTACAGATATTCATACAAAAGTTCTCATATCTTTAATGCAAATTTAAAATTCTTTGTTGGTTCACTCAAAACATTGTACTGTTGTCTTAATGTCGCAATAGAAATTGATGACATTAACAACACTCTCAGTATAGATAAAAGGAGGACTCAAATCCAACCATTAAGTTATTTACTAAAATTTAAATTAATTTTTCCCTGTTTCAATTGTTGACATATTGAAATAAAGAGAGATTCATAATATATATGGAGTGAGATCTGAAAATTTCTAACAGACGCTTTTCATTACAACTTTAAACTCAAGTATTATTTAAGTTTTTTTTATCAAGTTACCTTTGCAAAACATGTCAGTTATTACGATAAATGTCAAACAAATAAATATATTATTAATTTGATTAAAATGACTGACCAGAAAACAGGGTGTATGAAAATTATTTAATACTTTCAAATGCAAATGCGGATTTAAAAACATATAAGGCTCAAAAAGGTTTGAACAGGAACGCTGTCAAAAATTTATGTTGCTAATGTTCGAGGGAATGTCGTATTAAAGTTGAGGTCCCAAAATAAATCAAAGTTAATAATAAAACGGTCCCAATTATTACCGAAATTTACATCAAGGAATATTTTCAAAAATTCTTTGATCTCACAGCGCATTGAAATTATCGTCTTTGGGGAAAATGAGGTTTTAGATGAAGATATACTTCATCTGAAAAATTGTGAAAATAAGATTAAAATTTGAAAATACGTACTTATAATTTATATTAGTGTGATGTCCCCATAATAAATAATTAGAAAACTGGACAAGTAAAAACTTATAGCCAAAAGTAGACTGTTTCATATCCTACACCACCTTGTTTTGTAGCTACCAAAAATTTAATAAACTATTGCATTTGAGCAGATGGGAATCCACGATTTATTGTTAGAAAGCCTAAAACTGAAGAATGTCATATCAGCATCAAAAAGACTTCAAATTTTATTGTACCTGAAAAATCAAAAACAACATATTTGTCTTGTTGTTTATATTTTATACAATTAACAACGTGAATTTACCTTGAACCGCAATTTATTAAATTTGTACATAAAATAAAATGCCTCCATTCGTCATAATACAGTGATTAGGTGCTTTAGATTTTAGGATGTCACTTAAACATAAACAATATTTGCTTATGAACTCATTCTACGTCTACATAGTTCATTTTTGTGTTCCCATTTGGGCCGAGTTTAGTTTAGTTTATTACAGTGTCTGTGCAGTTGTTTGTTTTTAAACTTAGAAGAATGTGTGTGTGAATGTATTTACTTTAGTGTTTGTATTGTTTAGTTGTTTGTTTGTGTGGTATATTTATGTTGCATGTTATTAAGTATTGTTATTTTTGCTCTAATTTTGTGATTGTATATGTATAACATCTATGTAAATGTAAATGTTATATTCTCATATGTATGAGTGTGTATGGACAAAAGTGTTTGTACTGTTTGCTAACATAAATACTTGACAACTTTTGTTTATTTATTCTAAACAAAGTGCACTTCTCTTTTTGTTGATTTTCTCTCTTTTGAATAAAAGCTTCTTCCGTATTAATTACTTCATATTTATATTCCTTTTTTGAGAAGAATAACATGTCTGCGTTACATTAGAAATAAAAGCTACTTTCTGGATTATTTTTTCGCGTTATAAACTAATTACTTAAACATATTTTCATTCATATATTTGTTATTTTTGGACGAATGGATGGCTTTGTTTGACACAGCGATGTAGCACAATATTTGGAAGCTTTTAGTATACCTTAAAAAGCATATCATAATTACATTCCCTTCAAAAAAAGTTGACCAAACATTGAAAGATTTGCCATCAAATACTTTCCAATGTTATTGAACAGTACCAGGAGAACTTGTCCGTTAATAATACAAGAATTATATAGAAAGTCTGAGTCACACGTTATGTTTCTATAGAAAAAAAAAAACAAATAACATTTTCACAAGAGCTAGGAAAACAGCCCCGTTACCTCAGTGCTCGAACTATATGATACGAAATGTTAAAAAACATACAAGGCTCGAAAAGTTCCTAACAGAAACGCTGCTAAAAATTTAAAGGCAAAAAACAGAGCACGAAATAAAATATTCTTGCTGCATAATGGATGACAAAATATATATTCTGACTTTTCACAATTCAAGTACCAACCCTTCCATTAACGTTGTTATAGTTCTTTCTGTCACTCTGTTCAAACAATAGCTTAAGGTTATGGTATAAATCGTATTTATAAACAAAATACGCCTTTAACAATCCCTCGAGCATCAGCAAGATAAAATAATTGACCAGGAATTTACGAAATGTGTTCATTATGCACGAACTTTTTGAACCTCGTATGTGTTTAAACCTACATTAGCTTTCACTTTTCTTAACAAGTAGTCCGAACTGAGTTAACAGGACTGCATACTTTACCGGATGTATTGGAAACTCTGTGAAAATACGTTCTATCCATTCCATCTAACTGAAGCAGATTTTCTATTTTTTCAACGAACAAGTTCTTCCTGAATTATTTAATAACATTAGAAACAGTTTGACGGCAGAACTTTGAATGCTTAGTCAGCTTTTTGTAGGAAAATATTTATAATTTTAGTTCGCACTTTTTTTGGTAATTCATTTTTATCAGATTAACAATATATTAATATGTTTGACACTAAATATAAGAAAGGAAACCTGATCAAACAAAGAAAAAAATCAATAATAGTTAATTAAAAACGTTTAGTGAAAAAAGTGTGTTAAGAATTTTTCAATCTAACACTATAATCCGTTAATTGTTTTCAGATTTGCTCATTTTTATTTGAAACGGTTTAACTGGAACAAATTAGGACGAATACGGTTAGGTGAGTAGGAGTTATTACGGCGAAAATATTCTAATTTGATCAAATCTATGTTGCACGATTTTTTCGTGGTATAATGCACTTATTTAATGTTACTTTTATATAAAAACCATTTGATATTCCACTTATTTCTGTTATAAACCCTGAATTATTCATTACAGCTTGAATATTTTTTGATAAATTTATTTTAACCGAATTAGAGACACAAAATTCTCCATTTCAAATTATCTATGTTGTATAAGTTTAAAAATGTATAAAATATGTCTAAATAATATAATTTGGTCCAGATTTTAATTTATATTTAACAAAAGTCAATTGTTTTGTGGCTTAAAATAAAAAAACTCAACAAAAAATAATTAAATAAAAAAGTATTTATCACTAGATAAAACAATAGCAATTACACAGACAAACAAATATACAATTGAGAATTAAAAATATATAACAGAATAATAAAATAGAGAAAAAATAACATCAATTTAAAATCAATTCAATTCGAACCATGTGTAAGACTAATGTAGTTATTTATTTAAACGATCCACGACAATAGCGATTGTGTAGTTGCAACAACAATAATAAAAAACTTAAAATAGTAAATTAAATATAAAAAACAAAAATTGACAACATTTCACTCAAACATTTTAAAATGAGAAATGGTAGTCGGTAATGAAGGATTATAGAATATCCTTCATGATATATTTTCCATTATATGGGAGCTACAAAAATAATACAAATTAGATATAAAAAATATCAAGTAGTATATTTTTAAATAAAGATATAATATTTATCTCCGCAAAAAAATTCATCGTATAAAAATTACCTATAGTAGTGTGTGGTGAAAATTGAATCAAATCTAGTGAAAATCCATTAAAAGTAACAATTTCCATTACTACAGATTAATATATGTAGACACGTATGTGTTTATTTTTGTAAATGTATCAGTGACCTGTGTTATGCTCTAAAAGTTGTGTCTACTAATTTTCATTATTAATTAAAGATCGGCTGGTAAACATTAAAATTAAGGTTCGTTTATATTATAAGACTTTAACTATTTGAAACCAATTTCTACAGGGGTTACATAAGCATCGAGAGGAAATGAGCCATCAACACAAGTAAAACTTTTATGTTGCAGTGGAAAAAAACAAAAATGGCACACAAACACATCGATAGAAATTACATAAAAAATCGACATCAACAAAACATCAAGTTAAAGCGACAACATTAAACATTCAATATGTGAGGCATGTCTAGTTGTAAGGTTTCCCCTACATTCTTCCATTCGTTTTTTTTATCTCTTTTTCACTTTATTTTTTTCTGTTTTGGCTCACAAATTCACTGTTAACGAATTGCAATTTGCACATTTTTTCAATGTTTATTTAATTTATTTATGTTTCGTTTTTCTGTTTTTAAACAAGTTTTGTTTTGGAAAATTACAAAAAATAATACAATAAAAGGAAAACTATAAAAAATCAAATACAAATACTAACAAATAAAAATCGACATATGTATGAGTTTGTCTATAACATAATATGTGTGAAAATTTATATGATCAAATAAATGAATGAATAAGTTTTGTTTGTTTGTATGAATGTTTGAGTATATTTTTCACTTCGTTTTGTGGTCGAAGCGTGAACAGAGTTTGTATCTATAGAAAAAAATTAGCTACTGGACCAGAAATTGAAACAACAAAACAAAAATAAAACAAAAAAAGGTTAAAATATTCACACATACGTGAATAAAATGGTCAATCGCACACACATTAAAATACAATAGAATTAAAAAAAGAAACAAGCAAACAAATAACAATAACAACAATATAAAAGCAAATAACATTTTTCTAAAAATTAAGTTATAAAAATTTATCTGTACGTTTTATTTGTTTTGTTGAAGAGAAAACAACTACAACAAAACGTCACACATTTAAGAACACTCTAATACAAATATATATAAAAGGATATATGTATATATAATTTATTTTGAAGTTGGCTTGTCTATTCCAATGTACAAGAGACGATTTGTAGTTTTTGTTTTATATGTATATGCGTTTATTTTTTTTATTTGTAATTTGTGGCAATTGAGGCAATTTAGCGGAAGTTAAAACAAAAGGATATTAAAACCAACAAAAACTACACTAACAAAATAAAATATGAACCAAAATGCTACACAACAATTACAATTTATTGAAAAAGAAACTTTTATATAAATATTACCTCTTATTTAGTCGAATATAATACACCTTTCATTTCAGAATAAATAATAAATCATCCTAAAATTATGCTACAAATGTTGTCCAATAAGATCTGCCAAAAGCTGCGTATACTTATTAATTATGACTGATATAAATCATACGTTCCAGGAGATAGCAATGAGTTATTTTGAATCTAGTTTTGTTATTTAAATGAGGCCATTTAATGAAAAATTTTCCTTGATACTTGGCATCGTTAAAGTTATGTTTTAGTAAGATTCAAATCAGGAGTGAGATCGAAAAATTTCTATATACCATATATGTTAATTAAAACAAAACCACTTAAATTACAATTTTATTTTTTATTTGATTGAAATTATTATTAGAAATTACAAATATATATATATATATAGTTTTAAACACGGGTGATGAAATGTTGATCCTTTGTTACTTTGCTCGAACAGCTAATACAGGGATTGTTTACAATAAGTGACATAATGCGAAGTCAGGCCAAAAATAAACATTCTTTATTGTAAATTTCGGTACTTTTATTATTAAGCAGCCCGTTGTAACAATTTGGGAAATTTAAAGTGCTTTTGGGTCCTAAACTTTACTTGAACATTACCCAGATTATCAGCAACATACAATTTTTGACCAAGAAGGTAGCGTATATTCTGCCAGAACATACTCTTTTCATCCATCATGCTGCAAAAATGATATGTTTTTGACTCCCTTAAGTTTTAGGTGCATTCCTGTCAGAAATTAATAATGGAAATCGAAATTCTATAAAATTAACAAAATACAATTTCATTTTAATTTAATATAATTTTCACCACATACAACATGGAAACTTTGGA
The DNA here is from genome assembly GCA_004302925.2 of Cochliomyia hominivorax. Lineage (NCBI taxonomy): Eukaryota > Metazoa > Arthropoda > Insecta > Diptera > Calliphoridae > Cochliomyia > Cochliomyia hominivorax. Next base: position 33,477,488 of record PYHX02000494.1, read on the forward strand.
AGGGGTCTTATATGGGACCAATAACCAAATATAGTAGCAAAATATAGACTGAAATTGGTCATATTAATAATAATTATTATAATAATAGTAATACTTGAGAAAAACTTAGAATGTTTGGAAAATTTTTGCCGAATTTCAGTAGAATTGTGCTATATTTAAGAGTTATATAAGATTATAACCATATTTCAGAGAGGGACTTTAATGAGAACTATGATATATAATTTTTTGTTCTTTATATATAGTTCACTGATTTTGCGATGTATCAAAAATTTGCTATAACTTTTTCCATCGATTTAATGTTTATTATTTTTTTACATTTAAATTCTTTCTAAATTGACTCAAATTTAGTTCTGGTCCAATTTCGTATATATTTAATGGGGCCATAGATTATTAGTTAAAAACTCTCATTATCCTTGTAAATCCTTACAAGAAAAAGCTAATATGTGCAGAAATTAGCTTTAAATATCGGCACTCATGAAAATATTATGGTCTATTGTGATTTTTTTTGTTTCAATAATCTAATCTTCTTTATGAATTTCTAATAGATTCATTTAGAATTCTTCTCAAAGTCTTCAACATAAAATATGATAGATATTTTTATTACATCTAAATTTTCTTAAAAGATACATTCCGGAAAATGTCTTGCAATATTATTTATGTAGTTTGTAATAAAATTTGAAATTTTCATAAAATTGTTTAACAAACCCAAAGAAAATTGAGCTGTATTCGTTGGATATACATTATTATTCGGACCGTACGCAACTTTATTGACTTATATATTGTCATTAGATAGATTAATACAAAATGTCTATATTGTTTAATCAGGCACATAAAATTAAAATAATTGCAATAAAAAATTATTATGAAAATCTCTGTTCGAAACTTGAGTCTCTTTAGCAGTATTTTTATGCAAACAAAATAACCCCGTAAAAAATTCTTTATATAATTTGAAATGATGAAAATATTTTTGGTTGATTTGATATATTCAAGTAGAACATTTAAAGCGTTATTATATAACAAAAACTGATAAAATAATACGTTGCTTATGCTTCGAACAATATATTATATTTTGAGCGTCCAACACCCCGAATCTGGATTAAAAGTTACTAATGAGTATCCTTACATTAGAGTTCTTTATAAAAAACTAAGTTTTTCTGCTTTCGTTTCCGAAGTAGATTCTGTCCCATTGTGAGTACTTTTTTGAGATTAGTTCTCAAAAATTTGCAAAAATAATGCATCTCCAATATATCACTCGTAGGGTCAAGTGCAAATGATTAGAAGGAAAATAAAAAAATCTTAGACCTTGGATAGGACACAAATTGAGAGCATTATATAGAAAACGATGAATACATATTTCGTAGGTATTAGGTCTTTCGTTTATATGTTTTAGTGAATAATATGCTAACATTTATTATCAGCTGAAATAGAGCTTCTTATGTTTGTATTATTTTTAAAAGTTAATAGGACAACAGTAGAAAAAAGCGTTAGTTCAATTTGAAATTTGACTAAAGTTAAAAATAATAGTATTTAATTTAGGAATTTGAAAAATATTTGATCAATAGACAATGTTATTTAAAATGCTTTAAGTTTGAGATCATTATAGGCAATTTATTCTTAAGCAAGTTAGTGCCTTAGAAAAATTTTATTTTTTTGAATATACAATGTTACAAATGACCCAATAGATCTAAATAAACCTCATCTAAAGTATACTAGAAAAGTAAAAGAGAATAAGATCTTACAAAAAATCTTTAACTAAACGACATGTTGTTTAATTTGGTTTACTATTCTTGGCCAAATAATTAGTTTGCCATCGCAATCTTTGCCATTTATTTTTTGTGTAAATAAAAAAACAAAATACATAAGTAAGAAAGTAAAAGAAACAGAAAAATAAATAGAACAAAATGCTGCAATTTTCGTAATTACAACAACAAGACAAAAAGAAGAAATAGATACAAAAGTTTAAATAACTTTATTAAGAGAACAATCTAAATCGTACCTAAACGACGTACTTGACTTTTCTTATAAATTTGTAATGACCAAAAAAAAAGAGTTTTATTGAAATCATAATCCACATTTTAATTCTAAATTCCGAATAAAAAATTTAAAAATATTAAAATACAATGTAAATTTTATTAAATGGACCAAAGCTGGCAAAGTTTGATTTATGAACAGTGTTGCCAATTTAGCCATTTAGTGGCTAAATTTTGCCATTTTCATTCTCATTTAGCCACCGAAAATTAAATTCTTCCATTCAATATGTTTTAGCCATTTATTACATTTAGTTACTTTTGTAATAGCTAAATGGACACATCAAATGTCTTAAAGGAAATACCCAATTAAATTTTGGGTTAATGTATTTTTAAATAAATTAAAAGTATTTTTTCTTGCAGGATCGATTAAAAATTTCAAAAATAAAATCAGATTATATTTGACGAATCTGATCTGCATGTAACACTAAGAATCAATCATTTAAGACTACATAATGTATATATTTGTACATTAGATCAAAATCTGAGTCGATTTAGCTATGTCCATCTGTCTGTTTTTATTGGCACTCTCACATCCACCATAATTGAAAGAGTTCAATGAAATTTACCCTAAGTATTTGTTATATTCCTGAGAAGGTTCTAAAACCATTGAAATCGGTTTAGTATATTAAATGATATAGACCGATATCTGAGACAGCCTCTAAATTCAAGAGAAGATCATCCGTAGAAGGGACCGACAATAACATTTTACTTGTTATTACTTTAAATATTATGTCAATTTTTCAATATATTTTTTAGCCATTTCATTAAGTTAGTACAAGTTAATCGACTTTTAACAAAGTCAAAATAAACACTTCCAATACAATGGAAAAAAGCAAATTGAAGAGAACTGTTAAGTATTGTAGTAAGATATTAAGATAGCATTTCGGTCCTAACAATAAAATGTCAGTTTAGATGTATATATATTGCAAAACTGCACTGTGAATTTCAAATCAAAATCGGTGCATCTTCAAAATTTGTTGAGCATAATTATTACAGCAGATCTAAAAGTTTTCTATTATTTTAATTTATAATTTTATTTTTTAAAATTACAAATCTAAAATTATTAAGCACAACCATTAAATGTAGAAGAAATTTTATCGTCTTAAGGCATTAATACCAAAGAAGACAAAAAGTAATCTATAAATAGGATTTTAAATACACGTATTTTTAGAAATAATATATATTTTTTTAATATCAATCAAATGACATTTTTATGTATTTCTCTGCTTAATATTAAAAATAAATTAATACAAAAGCAAGTAAGAATGCTACATTCGGTTGTAACAAATGTTGAATACCCTCCACCATTAACATTTTTCAAATTTGGCATTATCTTAAAATTTATGGGTTCACGGAAGATTACGGAAGAAACTGTATAAAAACTACAGTGAAATAAATACCCATAATATTGGTACCGAGAAATTACTCATAAATATTGGTACCAAGATATAAATTTTATTGATCGATTTTATTGCAAAAAATTAATATCAAAGCAGGAATTCTTCTACACGTCAGGTAATATTCAAGTAAGTATAAACGTTTATTTAAGATCGTTATTTGGTTGCTTGAATTTCGATGAAATTAATTCATATTTAAGGACCTTGGAAACCTAGAATACTATACCGGATAGTGAGATTGTAAAGGAATAAGAAACAAATATAGTTCGACATTTGTCAAACTAGTTTCATATATGAAAGATAGTTGAAAAATGGATAAAATTTAAAACAATTTTCTTGAAAGGAACGTTATGTGGGAAAATATGGACCAAAATTCAAATTAACAACGAATATCCAGGGGAGCTAGAAAATTACTTGTGTCGAATTTCAATATAATTTACCCCTATTAAAAAGTTTTTTAAGCTCAGACCCATATTCCGGTAAGGACTGGGAGCTATAGCAAAATATGGACCCATATTAATAAAATTAATAACATAATAACAACTATTTTATATGTTCTAACATCTTGTTATTAACGTGTTATCTTAGAAGTGAGATCGAAAATTTTTAACACAATTACAATAATACTGTGGGACAACAAAATGTGCAACAATCATAAATATCTAACAGCAATAGTGAGTTATAATCCACAACCAATACGTATCACAATTTTATTTTCATGTCTCACAACCATTGCGGTTGAAGTTTATTGTGTTAACTAAATCTAACATATTATTGTAGTGCGACAATCATAGCAATTATTTTATATATTTTTAAATATATTTTCATTTAAATAATTTTTTAGTGTTCCAAAAGGTTTACAGAATTAAATATAATATTTTACTAATTTTATTTTAGTAAATATTAAAATATGTTTTCGAATATTTTAAATTACTATAAATCTCAGCATTTTCATATATGTGAAAAAGTTTTGGTATTAAAGTTTATCATCGTATGATAAAAATTGTTTCTTTAACAAGTTACATTTGGAATATTGCAAAGATTATTCACATGCAACACGTAAGTATTGTTCCGTGTTATTACTGCTGCTGTTACTTTACTTTTTTTTTGGTAAAAATTTGTGTCATCTAGTTAAAAATTATTACATTCTTATATTTGACATGTAATAATCTTACCAGAATTATAACAACAAAAATGTTCACAATAGTTTTTTATATTCATATGTAAAAACATATTTTTCTCTCTCGATATCCAAGTTACACTCAAATGTACAAAATTTTATGTTCAGTACATTCATGTATTTTTGTTGTTTATTTCTTTTACTCAGCCAGTTATGCTGGTGACCTTATGTTTTACTAACCATTAAAAAAATGAAGAATTATGTTTTATATTTCCCTTACTGGAATATTTTATGAAAAGAAAAAAACAGAATGGAACACATAAACATAAACAAAAATGTTCTTCTTTACATCACATGTCAACTAAATTTTAATTTAGACTTTTGTATTTGTACATTTATATTATTATACATGTACATATGCTCCTATGTATACGCATACAGATGTACGTATGATAGACCAACAAGACAAAATATTCGCAATTGGGGAAGGAGGGTATAAGAGCACCCTAATTTTTAATTGTTATAACTTTTGTACTCAACAAAAAAGGGAATAATAATAATGATGATAATAATAATGCTATCACTTCTTAAAGGAATGCCGCTGTATTCGATCTTTACATTTCCGAAAACCCCTTTAGAATTCATAAACCTAAAACTAGAAAATGCTGGGCTCAAAATTTCCTATTTTAAATAAGTTATAGAAAAACTAGAAAAAGTGTAATTGCCAGTCAAGTTCAACTATATAATACTCATGAAACACTATATGTATTTGATTTCATGATTTGTGTTTGATATAAAATATACTTATTTAATATATTTTCTTTATACTTTCCCATATGAGATTTTTGAATGTGGAGTTATTGAGAGGTCTACTGTTATATATTGAATGGTTCACGCAAAAGTTGGTTAAGTGTTTTATTGTTGTATAGATCTTAACATCACAACACTAATATTTCTTTGAATCTTATGCACTTTAAAGTGATTTTCGGAAGTGGGAGTGTAAAGAAATTTGTGGGCCGATCTTCTTGAAATTCAGCATGTGAATAAAAATTCTTGTATTGCTATTCTTTGTTTTGTACTCTATAATTTTCAAAAACCATATTTTGTTTTTTTTATGCCCTCCATCACGTAAGTGTTGAAGAAGGTTATTAATTTTGTTCTACCGTGTGTAATATTAAGAAGGAGTCATTAAAGTCCTCAGCGAATTCGGTTCAGTACATTAAGAGATATCACCATTTAAAAAATGTTAAAAATCGATTCAGTAGAAAAAGAACTCAAAATATGTATAATTTTATGACTCATTAAGTGTTCCATGTTATATATATAAAAAAACTCTTTTATATATTGCATATATCTGTGGTTGTATGTGTGAGTCTGTCTATAAGAAGGGTATCGAAGTTTCGGCATAGCCGAATATGACACCTTTTCTTGTTTTGATGTTTCAAAATTTCGAAAAAGATCTTTTATAATTTTTCCTACAAAAGATCATCAAAATCGAACCAAAAGAAAAAGTTACAGGCTGAAATATGAAAAATTTTGACACACCCCAAAACCTTTATTTCCAAAGAAGCTTTATTGTGCTGGGGTCATTATTTGACGTAGCTTCCATATAAGGCCCCTTCCCGGAATATGGTTTATAGCTTATAAATCTCTTAAATATGTATTTCTAATCGCCTTAAATTTATGTTGTTAATTTGGCCAACCTCGGTCCATATATATTCTATAGCTTCCATAATTTCTTGACAAAATGCTTATGGTTTTAATACTCTTGCTGAAATAGTTCGTTAGATATTCTCTAATATAACAGATCTGTAAAATTAAATAAAGACTGCAAAACGTAGAATTTTAAACAAGTTTTTTTAATATCTCTCTCCCTCTTATTTTATCGGTTCCCCATTTTGTCTACTAAAACATTTTCTTCAGAAAGTGATTGGGACCATATTTAAAAGCTTTTGATATAATAAGGCGGTACATCTTCGCATGATCCTATCCATCCTAAATTTTGTAATCTAAAGTAGTTATTTGGGAATGATATTAGAATCAAATTTTAAAGCGTTCATTGTTCTTTAAGTATGGAAGGATTATATGAGAGCTAGACGAAGTTATGGACAGACCCTTTACATCGATTTTGCTCATATTTAGACTAAATGTTATTACAATAATACCCTTCAATATAAACAAATTGGTTATATAGATATGTAATATTAAATGTTTCGTTTGTATGGAGAACGTGACGTTTTCTACTCTATGTAATATTAGGAGGTTTTCTTAAATTCGGTCAATATTTTTCCTTAATTTAATATAATAACATAAATTTGAATAAAAATTCATAGAGTTCAGTTAATTAATGTGGATGTGAACGTGTGGGAATGAATTAAAATTGATATGAGGCAAGAATAGGTATACTCTATGAGGTCTTATATGGTATTTTCTTGGGGTTACAAACGGAATTTCAAAATAACCCCCATCATCACCTGTGATGGCGGAGGGTGTAAAACTCATATAAAAAATTTTGCAAAATTCCAAAATATTCCATTTTTCTAAATTTTAATATCAGGCCAAATTTCGTTTGAAAAATATCTTTCCTGATTTAAAACTATATAAAGACAACAATTTTTGCGTGAAAAAATATGAATGCAAGCGAAAAAGTGTTATATGAACTTGTAGACAAAAATCAGCCTAGAAATATCGAATTGATGCATTTATTTAGTATAATATTTGTCTCTTGTGCAACATTTTATTACACTCATTCAGAGATATACATTGGGTTTGTATATGCTTCATTTGTGTGTGTGTGTGTGTGTGAATTTCAATGTATGAATGTAAATATTCAATAATTATTTATGATTTCAATGTGGGAAACATTTTATTGCACCTGAAATGTAGGCAACATTTTATTGCGCAATTTGGTATTAATTTCAGATACACTAGGCAACAACACATTCTCAAATAATTTTTTTAATGTAATTTATGTCAAATGCATATTAAATGAAGGAGATGTAATTCGTTTAGAATTTAATCTAAGATTCTCTTCATAATTTTCAATTAAAGGTATTGATTGTTTGGATTTTGTTCTGTGTCGTTGAATTTTAGTAAATTGTCTCTTTTTAGCTCGAGACAATGTTTGTGTAAATGTTCGTTGGTGCAACCTTGTTGTTGCAACAAAACATTTGTTTTTGTATTTTGTTGTCGTTAAAATTGTATTTTATGAAAACGAAATAATGTGTGTTTTTCATTTATTTGCTGATTGTTGTATGGTTTTTTGTTTTATTTTATTTCAATTTATTTTATTTAATTTTTTATTAATACAATGTTATGTATGTGTGTTTGTATTTGTAGAAAGAATGAAAGCGTGAGTTAGTGTGTTAGTGAGTTTTTGTATTCAATGCATGAAAAGTTTCTTCCCTTTTTTCACTAGTTTGGTTGAAATAAAAGAATTTTATTACCGCTGATTGCAGATATACATATAACAATTTTTTTTTTTTTAAATTTTGTAGATGTTGTTTTTGTCCACTTATTTGTTTATGTATGTGTATGAGTCTTTATACATGTGTGTGTAGATGAGTGTGATTTGTATCCTTATGTCGCATGTTGTACGAAACTTAAGTGTGTCGTATTTGGCAAAGAAAAAATAAAATAAAATGAAATAAATAAATAAACGCAAAAACAACATTAAAATGAAATAAAAAGGCAACAACTTAAATAAAAATAAAAGAAAAAACCTTAACTACATTTTGTTAAACGTCCAAAAACAGAAAACTTTAAAAAACACAAAAATACACCAAAATGTTTAAGAGAAAAAATTTAAGTTGTTACAAGACAAAAAAGCAAAAACTTAGAGAATCATTTGATGCGGCCCTATAAAAGTTAAATTAACTTAACTATCACCCTAGATATTATGTATATTATCAATTATATTTTATTAATATCTAGTAATTATATAATTCTCATATATCTATCTTTAACTCATGTCACAATCCCACTTACTATATAATTCAAATGCAAACATATAAATGATTCTTAAGTGACTAAAATGATTCTAACCCATTTCTGATTAGATCTTATAAATAGATACATACATCATTAGATAAATTTTTATAAAATAATTAAGCTGGGTCGATTGACATCAACCTTAGCGGACCTTTTAGGCACCTAACATTTATTTAACTTGTATCAAGTGGTTATACCTTGCCGCATCACATAGAAAACCGCCCTGAACAAGCTTACATTAAGAGAAAGACTATTAGAAATCTCTTAAATGTGTAGGTTAAGCTAACTGACTTTTTTATATAATGTTCCCTCTCTTTCTATCATTTCCCTTTTCTTTCCTCTTCCTTCTCTTTAATAAAATTTCCTCTCTTTTTTAAACCCTACACCACCATATATGATTGGATTTTTATGCGTTTGTGCAGATGTTTGTAATGATGAAAAAATATTTATAATATCTGTTGAAATTGGTTATGATTGTCGTATGTACTACTTACAATCGATAATTTGGTGTAAGGTATTACATAGTAACGTATGACCGGCAGTAACTTTCTTAAAATTCTCACGTCAATAACAACCACACAGGCTGATGATCTTTGTTAATTTTTGTGGATGTAAGTGTGTCAATAACAGACAGACATACGGACATGGAAGAATATACATACATACAATATGGGGTCTTAGAAAACTCCTTCTTAGCTTTACACAATTGTGGTGGTTGGTATACAAATTTATTTTTCTTTCAATATTATAAATAAAATAATTAAAAAATTTAGTGTTTTCGTTAATCCATTTTGAGACCTAAGTCCTTGCCAGGGCTTTCTATGGGGTTCAGACATCAAAATTACATTCCATGTTAGTGCTTCATGTTATTTTATAAAATATCATATACATATAACCTGCCGACCAAATGTAACAAAATAATTTTCAAAAAATCGTATCTGCATCTTTGAAAACTATTTGAGAATCTAGCCAAATGTAATATCGATTTCGAGGCTTGAGTGTACTTGGTTTTAGGTAAAAATACATATACATATACAAAACATGCTTAAGTAATACAAATTTACAAATTTAAATAAATACGAAAAAACTTAAACACATACAAATGTCTACACATGACATGATGTTCATACGTGTTTTACTTAAGAATACAAACACGAACATAGAAGAGAATAAAAAGGATAACTATTTTAGCTCAAAGTTAATGGAAAAAATACAAAAAAGGAGAAAACCCGTACAAGGATAACGATGAAAACGGACACAACATTAACGAAATTGTACAAATATATTTTTATTTTTATATGTTTTCAGGCAATTGAATATTTATTTTTGTGGTCATTTTGCACCTAATTTTGAAGAACTCCATTTAAAGTCATTTAAAATGGTATTCTTAGCATTATTAAGTTACTGAAATGAGTATTCTTTTAAAAAAGTTATATAAAATTGTATTAATATTATTTCCTTATCGATAGTATTATGACTCAATAAAAATTATATCCTAGTATTTTTCGACGATTATGAACCTTCGGTACATCTAGTTTTTACAGAACCTATACACCTTTAAAAAAACGGGTTTTGTATGGGAACCCGATGCTTAGTACGTTTGTCAATTTTGTTTCCGATATAGAATCTACTTTTCGATCTATTACCATTTCAATTCTGAATATTTTTAGTTCTTCAGAATCTTGAAAATTATGTAATATATATCATTAATCGATCTTATTTGAATTTTCGAAGTTTAAAGACAAAAATATATACCCTAGACAAAAAATGTACCCAATAAAAACAAATCAAAATGTAGTTTTAGGTAATGCCCGGCTATATAATACAAATAAATACGATGATGCAAATAGAATAAGTATGGATCAACCCTCGTAGATTTTGAAAAATATACCCTCCTACGTAAATGAAAATTAATCTGTGTTTTTGTGGGTATATATATATATATATATATATATATATATATATATATATATATATATATATATATATATATATATATATATATATATATATATATATATATATATATATATATATACATATATACATATATACATATATATATATATATATATATATATATATATATATATATATATATATATATATATATATATATATATATATATATATATATATATATATATATATATATATATATATATATAAAAGTTTTACCAAGAAGTTGCCTAAATTTATTTAGAACATGCGTTTCGCCATCCATTATGCATCACCTGCTTTAGCTTTTTTTGTACCAAATTTTTAAAAAGACTTTAGAAACATCATGCTCACCACTTCTTCTATCTGAACCAGTTTTTCTATCAACGGACAAGTTCTCCAAATACGATAATAACATTTAACGGCAGGCCTTTGAATTCGTGACCAATTTTCGTAGGACGAAGGGTGGTGTTGAAAACATTTAAATGTTTTATTACGCACCTTTCTGTTCAATTATTGTAATCAGATTAACAATATATTCATAGGTTCATATTAATCATAATAATTGACATGTTTTGCAAACCTTTTCCCTACAATTCAATATCGTAAATGTTCCCTTTAAATAAATTAATGAGAAAATGTCGGCAGAAACAAATTTATTTTTCATTGGAAATAATACAATAAAAAATGCGAACTTAATACGAGCAAACAGAAAATATTCTTCGAAATGTTAAAAGTTCCAAAAGTTTCGAACAGCTAACTTAAGCAACTTTAAACATTTCGTATAATGTCTTCTGTTTATTTTAAACTCTTCGAAAAGTTACATATGTATTTTTAGAATATTTTTAAAGTTGTTTTAAATTTTTATAACATAAATATTATAAATTCTCGTTTAATATTAAATGAATTTTTAAAAAGTGGTTTTCCTTACCACATTTCCATACATACGTGTAAAGTAGCATTGTTAACAGTGTTGCAAGTTTAGCTATTTTTAGTCTCGTTTGCCACCGAAAATTTAACTTTGCCATTATACATTTTTTAGTCATATATAAGAGAATCACTCTAAATATCAAAAACGCATCAACACTTAAAAAGAAAGTATCTTATCAATTTTTCTAGCTGCGTTGCTAGCGGTAAAACAGTTTCTAAAGGATTTTTTTAAAGAAATTGAGAATATCTTTTTCCTTTTAGGATCAATAAAAAACAAGTTATGGTAATCAATTGAAAAGTCAGCTTCCAGGATTTTAGATCAATAAGATGAACTTAAGGATAAAATATCAATTTATTGTTTATGGAAATATAATAGCATTTTTTGTTGAAATTGTTTAATTAATAACCTCTTTTCAACAAATTTGAATTAACAAAACACTTAAATTAATTAAATTACTTTGTAACTTTTTCAATCTAAGTCACTATTTTATTAGGATTTAGCCACTTATGCTCCTCAAGAATTGACAACACTGATTGTCAGCCTAAAAGTATATAATTATTTATTAAGTAAACTATATTTAACATTTACGCATTAAATTTAAATAAAATTTTAGTTGTACGTGTTGTGTTATTTTATTTGTTTTTTGTTTGTCTATTCGTTTGTTTGTTTGTTTGAAAGGATTTGTTTTGCAATTGAATGGACTTAAATGAAGTCATTTGTTTTGGTGTCAAAAACTCTATTTTAATGCAGTTTGTGGTCATTTTCCTTAATATTATGTTATTTTTACCGAAAACATTATTACAGTTCCGTTTCCGTTTTACATTTAGGATTTAATTTTTAAATGAGGTGTGACATGTAGAATATTTATACATTAAAAAAGCATTAAGAACAATTTGTTTTAAAATACATTTTACAAGTTTTCATAGTCTTAAAGTTTTGTCAGAAACGTATTTAATAAAATTAAATTTTATGTTTACTGTCAAAAATAAGACTTAAATTATCAAATTAGCAATATTGAAAAGAGTTACGAGGGCATATCAATAAGTTTATGGAAATACAGTTAAAAATTACATTTATAGAAAATTTAACACAAATTTTTAAAAAATCTAAAAAATAATAAAAATAGTAACAATGGGCAGCCATTAATTGTTTAATCTTAAATCTAATGAGACATATACTCTGATGCATATACCTCTAAAAAATGGATGGTTTTTAATAAGAGCTAATTTAATGGCACTTATTTAAAGGAAGCAAGAGTCATTAAGTCTTGCTGTTTGCCTTGTTTATGCGATCTGATGTTATTTTATGTTGAATATTTCTCTAAACACAGACATGAAAATTGCGTTTAAATAACTTTTCTGGGAAAAAAATATTAGAAGTTTCAAGAAATATTTATTTTTTTGACCAACGATGTTCCAATAGAAAATAGATTTAAAATTAAACGTCCCGAAATTTCTCAAAAAAAGACAGAATTATGGAAATTAACAAAATGACATATTAATCTTATGAAGCAAGAATAAGCCTTTCAATATTCCTGTGACTTCCAAAAAAACATAAAAAACAAAGTATAAAAAGTCCAAAAAATCACATTAATAAAATCGTTTAAAACTTTCACGAAAATATATAAAATGGACAGATGAGTGGAAAATATATTTTTTTCTAACGAAAAAATGTATTTTAACAGCCTTACGGTTACTGCAGTTGGCAGATCTACAAAATGCTTTGTTGCAACAAAACAGAATTACGAGTCACTGGAAGATTGTTTTCCAATTTCAATAGGCATCGTACTTAAGGCAAAATAATGATACGCATTATAATATTTTTATTTCGTATAAAATTATTTTATTTTTAATTTAATTATATTTTGCTATATTGACAATTGTAATTTTAGTTTAACTGGAGAATATTCTAAGGTAAAACCTAGATTTAAAATTATATAATCGACTTTTCAGAAACTCAGTTTTAAGTTTAAACTGCACTTAACTGAAAAATTTTAGATATCAACGTCCTAAACACTGGTCCTAAGTGAAATTTCATTTTTATACCCTCCACCACCATAGGTGGTGAAGAGGATTTATAACTTTGTCATTCTGTTTGTAATGCTAAGAAGGAATCATCTAAGACCACATGATGTATATATATTCTTGCATCACATCAAAATCTTAATCGATTTTGCTATGTTCGTTTGTCTGTCGGTTTTACTTCCTTTAAATTTCTTTGTTGTAAAACTTCTTATTTATATATGTATCTTTACTATGTTGCAAGACTCTCTTTGTAATAAAATTTCAAGGATATTCTTCAGAAACTGTATTTACTATGAAACAATGTTAATTAAACACATTTAATATAACATATTTAACATATTCATAAAGCAAAATCATAAATTAAATTATTAAAGTTAAATTATTTCAATTTCGATTATTTTTTTATTTATTTCGGGTGTTTGTGAACCGATTTTGGAAAATTAAAAACCAAATTAAATTTGGCACAAAAATTTGCGTCGAACCAAGTCAGATCTGTGGACTGCAAAATATCTGGAAATGTATGATTGCCTATTTCTCAGTAACTTTTGGTCTGATTCGGTTTTATCTCTTCAGCTCATAAATCCTCTAAGTTACTAGAAATCGAAATCTCTGGCTCTCATAAAACACTAAAAATTCAAGAAACAAAGAAAAAAAAAAAACAGAGGTACTTCCAGTTTTTCGGTAATACCTCCGCCATTTATAAGCCAATTTTCCGGATTCCAATAGCAAAATTCTCGAAAGCATTTCCTATCGCTTGATGTACATTTCATATAAGTTCGGTATAGCTCGATTCCATAAACTTAATTTCAATAAATTTCTCTTCTCATAACTCTTCAAGAGGTCTCAGATGAAATTTGTGAAAATTACAAAAAAATTGTGTTTTGGAATTTTCATATTTTTTAATCGTATTCAAACTTGGTACAATTACTCCTTAACTGTTTCGAATATATGTATGTAATTATCGTGTCATAAAAGTATTCAATAAATGTAACATATTAAATAAATGTTGTCCGTATAGTCTTCTTTTAAGATGTTTTTTGTGGAAAGACTGATAAAACTCCCATATATTGTAATATTTTAATATTATACTACCAAACCTATTTTGTACTTGGAATATATTTGTGTGGCGAAACTAAAGAACCATTTTACTATGTTTCTATAAAAGGATCGTAAATTGTTTGTTTTTCAAATAACTACAAAATTTTATTAATTATAAAATGTTATTTATGTTTTTTTCTTTTACCAAATCCTTTTCCACCAATATTTTTTCCAGTCTTTAATATTAAATATATTTATATTTTTTAAAGGCAGATTATTCATGAAATGAATAAATTTATATTTATTTATTTATTTCGACATTTCCATACAATTTAGTTAAAAAACCGATGGCAAACAGCTGCATTAAAATAAAAAATTTATTTTGGTTAAATTTTGTTTATAGTTGAATATAATGATTTTCATAAATGAGTCTACAAATTTATAAATAACTATAGTTTTTTTTAGCAAACAAAAATGCCGAGAAGTGTTTAATTTTTATATTAAATCTTTGACACTTTACGATTTTTTTTATTGGCAAACTAAGAGAAAATGATGTAACCACATTAATGAATAAATGTAACAATAATAATAAAGTTCATTATATAAACGCAATTTTCCTTTATTATAAACAGTATTAGCAGTTATGTTGACAATAATAGCGGTTTGAAAAAATTGAAAAAATAATAAATTAAAGTTTTTATCAAATTAATCAATATTCTTAATAAATATAAAAAAATCTATTGACTATAAATGAAACTTTACTTGTGACTATTTTTTTTTTTGAAACTATATTGTTTGACATTTGTGTAATTATTTTAAGTAGCTGCTTATTTTCTGATGTTCATTCGAATTTAAGGACATTATGAGTAAAATATGGTGATCGGTTGAGGGCGCCCATTAACCGAGATTACAATGTCGTTGGTTAATTAAATGGCATACGTGCGAAAAATGGCATCAGTTATTTTATGAAATTGTCATTATTTTTAAATACTCACAAATTCACATACGCACAATCGCACATTTGTACTTGCATTACAAAATCTGGTATCTGTTCAATCACTAACACATGGAAACTTAAAAAAGTATAAAATTAAGTTTATTTTATTATAAATAAACACAATGTCATACATTTGTGTTTTTGTGCTAAAAACAACATAATATGTTAAAATACTTATGTAAAAGTAGGTATTTAATGTTAATTTAAGTGTTTAAAATAAACTAAATTAATCTATAAGAATCTCAGTCAAAACTTTATAAAATGTTCTATAAAAATTGATGAAATCATTTCACTTATATAATGCGTTTTCAATTATAAATATACCATAAATTATTACATGAATAACCCGCATTAAAGGACAAAAAAAAAAAAAGAATCAAATTATGTTGGGGAAAAAGGAGTAACACCAACGTCTTTTAATCATATAATTCATGTCGCATATAAACGTTCCATATCAATTTGGAATTGATAATAATGCAGTAGTTTATTTCAATTTTTTTAAATCATGTTTTGTGGGAGTATGACGGCATAAAGAAAACCCCTCCACTCCCCCGAAATATAAAAATAAGCCACAGAATAAAAGCGTAAGAGCGACAAAAAATTGAATGAAATGAAAGAAAAATCTTTATTGACAGCACAAAAATGACTGTAAATATCTTGCATTTAACTCAAAATAATATTCTGTGATACAATATCAAGAACAACAGCATTTCATGATGGTTCTCGTAGTTACAAACGTCTATAGTATGTCTCTTTGTGTGTTATTGTGGTAAGAGGTACTGTAATATCAGCAGTAGGAATTGAAAAAAATGGTAGCAGTACTGTTAGTGGCACAATCAAAATCTGGCTGCCATCAACATCATCAGGATGAATTACTTGGCTTTAGTGCCCATCGAAACGTTTTCTTTTCATTCATTCATCCAGTCATTCGTTCAGTCATTCATTTCGTTGCATTTGCCAATATTATTGGCATATGCCCAAATAATATTTACCAAAATGTTTTTGGTTTTTTTTGGTTATTCTTATGCATACGAGCACACATGCATAAACAGTTATGTTTGCAAAAATAGCATAAAATGTAATATAATCCAATTTTATAGAACTTAAGTAGGAGTTATTTATGCCATAAACCTTCAAATACTGATTAAAGACCAAACAATCTTAAATTTTTGCATTTACTTTAAGTCTGATGAATTTGTAAAAAAATCAACATAACAGGTGTGTATTTTGTGGACACAACCGTGCTCCTGACCACATAGATGCCTGTTCTCTTAAAATTGAAACTATCTTAGTACTGATCTCAAAAAAATTCTTTAAGATATTTGAAATGGTTCAAAAGTTACGCAATCATTTCTAAAAGAATATAGAATGCCATTGTCGGTCAAACATGCCTATGTAGTGCACTTTTATGAGCAGAGTCCAGATGGAATCATCAGATGAGTCCATATCGACTCATTATCAAAAATTTCAATAGGCTTCTCTCTTAGGCCTAAATAAACCAAATTTCATAAAGTAAACTTTTTTCTGCCTGTTGCAATATATCCAACCATCGTTTGTGGTGTAGGATATAAAAATCAATTTGGATACATTGCGCACTGTTTACATAGGCGGACACCATTAAATCAATTCTGAAAGTACTTCTGTGCCGATCAATATACTTAAAAGTGACGTTTTGTATATATGCAATAAGAATAAAATAAAACACTTTCTGTTTGGGGTAACCTGAATTATCTATTTATAATTCACAATTTTATGAAAGATCTTCACTTGTACATAAAGGTTGTCCCAGATATCGGTCTATATATTTTAACATACTGAACCAATTTCGTTGGCTGTTAACATAAAAGTTCTCCGGATAATAAAAAATACTCAGGCCAAATTTAGCGCACTAATAACAGACAGACGGACATTGCTAAATCGACTCAGATCTATATATGGAGTCTGTGATGATTTTCTTTAGGCTAACGCTATGTAAAAAACGTGGTATAAGAAAAAAGAAAATACATCTATAGTTATTAGCATAACTGTGGGTATAAATAAATACGTAGATAAGTGTGTTCACTGTACATCTCCATCTCGTCCTGTAAATCATCTATCAATGATGATGTACTTTACTTAATTCCCCCAAACATACATCTGATAAGTAGACCCGACACAAAAAAGTGGGCGAGTCTTTTAAGAACAAACAAAAAATGAACAACTCTCTGACATTTAAAAAAACTTTAACGTATAAAAATGCTTAAAAAATCATGTATAAATATAAAGTGATGCAACGGAAACGGAAGTATGTATTTGCACTTTTGCATTTCGCTAAATGCGCATTTTTTCTTCGGTTTCTGTCAGTACAAAAAATAAAGAATTTTCAAATAGACCCACAACAAATATAACCAAACCGCACCACATTTTAACACATTTCTGAAGTTTTTTTCCAAACAAAAACAAAAACATTCACATTTACAAATCAATCTCATTTTTATTTTTATTTTTATCTTAGTATACTTGTGATTTTTTCACATTCATAAGTTTTCATGTTTTTGTTTTTTTTTTACCAAGTTTTGTTGGATTTTATTATTATTTTTTAGTTCTTTTATGGAATACATTCCTCTCATATGTTTATTTCAATTTCTATAACAAAAATTTCTAATTAGTTGAAAAGCTTGAAAAGTTCCTTTGCTCATTCATTCCGGTGAGATTTTAAATCATAAATAAAAGAAATGGATGACTCTCATGTAATTTCATTAGAATTCAAATCAGTCTAATTGAAAATGTTACTGCAAACTATATACATACGTACATACATACACAACTATTTTCAAAAATAAACACATAGAAAAAATTGTAAAATAAACAAGTAAGAATGCTATATTCGTCTATGCCGAATCTTCTATACCCTCCACCACAAATTCGTGTGAAGTTAATACGTTATGTTCCATAGATATACATATATAAACATATAAGTCACAAATGTATATAATATATAACACTGAAACGCTTAATGAGTCATAAAATTACTTATAATTTTGGTTATAACTTTTTTCTTCTGAACTGGTTTTTTTTTCTACTAGACCAGATTTCATTGAGCTCTGTCAATTTTTGTGGATGTGAGCAGAGATACAGATTATCGAAAATCGACTCAGATTTTGATTTGAAGCAGGAATATATATACATTATGGGGTCTGAAATAATTCATTCTTAGCGTTACACACAGAATGACAAAGTTAATATACTCTCTTCACCACTTGAATTGTGGAGGGTACAAAAACGAAAAATATGCTTGTTATAAGCTCAAAACTGTTTTCCTGGAAGGGTTCTTATATGGGAGTTACAGCAAAATTTGGACCCAGATTGTTCATATTTATAATATATATTAATTATAGTTAGAAAAATCATTGTGCTAAATTTTAATGGAATTGATTTATATTTAAATATTTTATGAACTTAAACCCGTCTTCCCGGAAATCCCGTTATAAGGAAGCTATAGGAAATATGAACCGACATGGGGCAAATTAATATAATATCAGAACAGTTAGCACAATAATTATCTCGAATTTATTTACACGTTTTATTTACACGTTTTATAAGTTGAAAATGTTTTCGCTGAGGAGCCTTATATGGGAGCTACATCAAAATATGGACCGAGATTGTGCTAATTTAAAATATACATTAAAAATAGTTTAAAAAAATCATTGTACTGTATTCCAATGGAATTGGTCTCTATTCAATTGTTTTATAATCTCAAACTCGTTTTCCAGGAAGGGGTGTATATGGGAGCATATATTTAAAATATTTAAAATTAATTGTGCCAAATTTCAATAGAATTGGTTTAAATTTAAGAGTTTTATAAGCTATAAGTCGTATTCCGTGAAAGGCCCTTATATGGGAGCTGGGACAATTAATGATCCCAGAAAAATATGAATTCTTTGGATTTATTATTGTATCAAAATAAGTATATGAGACAAATTTTAGTAAATTATCTTAAAAATTGCGGCCCATATAACACACAGAGTTAAGGGTGTATAAAAATTTTGCATATTATAGCCTATAACTTTTTTCCTGTTAATTAGAGTTTGATAATCTTTTGCACGATAATGGAGCACGTACAATTGTATGCTAAATTTTCTTTTTTTGTTTAAGTCCAATTACATTTTTAGAAGAAATGAGAAGCACGCTTTTTCGGAATTTTGAGGTTGTTTCAGATATCGGTCTATAACATCTTTGCATATAAACCGATATAGCTGGTTTTAAATAGAAAACTGCTTAAGACAATATCAAACGATGTGGCCAAATTTTATTGAATTCTGACAATTATTCTAGGCGTGAGAATATTTCCAACAGACAGACAGACAGACGGACATAACTAAATCGACACATTTTTTGATTTGATGCAATAATATATAGATATTCTAGGGTCTGAGATGATTCATTCTGGGCGTTACACACGGAATGACAAACTTAATATACCCTCACCACTTGTGGTGGTGGAGGGTATAAAAATATACAGTGAAGAGAAAAAGTTCCAATGAGAAGTTTTATTAATTATTTTCTTCATTTCGATATATATTGTCATATTAAGCACAGCAAAGCATTTCTTTTGTTGAAAAAAAATCTGTAATTTAAAATCGAAAATTTCGGATTGAAAATTTATATAGTGATATCAGTGGATGTATATCTGGACTGCGTAAAAAGTTCATAAATTAAGTTATAGAGAGTCTAAATAAGATATCTTGAGCATTAACTTTCTTTTTAATTTTTAGAATTTGTTGTCTTATCCTAAACTTCTGGGTAAGGAGTGAGATCGAAAAAAAATTAACATACATATTTTTAAAAAGCGAAATATGCAAACCTACAGTTTAATTTTTATGATTGAAATTATTTTTTTCCTTTTACAAAGAAAAAAATATTTTAATAGTTTTAACGATTTGTGATGAAATGTTGAATCTTTTTCAGAAATCCTTCTACTGACGTGATTTCTTTCACTTTGATCGAACTGGTAGTCTTTCTTTGTTAAAAATCTACTACATTTTTGGACAACATTTTGGTGCTCTTCAATTTTCTTTTCAAAAGAGCCCAATATATCCACTGACCTTAGCTGCTTGGGGATTTGCTCCTGTTAGTACAAATACCATTTTATTTTCTTGTACCCCAAAAGTGTCATAATGTATATTCAGTCAAGAAATAAGTTGACATATTAAGAATGAAATCAGATTTTTTTGTAAACATTACTTGATGTAAACTTCAATATCAGCAGCAATTTTTACCACTTAGGAGTTTGATTAGCATGAGATATCCAACAAGCAGAGGTAACATATTGGTCACCTATTTACATTTTATAATCACCTATTATGATTGTTTCTCCACCATAATGTTTGGAAATAATCAAATACAATATGGTTGTACTACCACAAAATACGGTTGTGCCACCACCAAATATGGTTGTCCCACAAAAATATTACATTTGTTGACCATAATGTGGTAGCGGTACAACAATATATTGTTGTAATACAACAAAATTTCGTTACTAAACAACAATATTATGATATTGTTGTCGTTGATTATGATATTGTTGTGAGACAACAAAATATGGTTTTCTCAAAACAAAATATGGTCATTAAAATATTTAATATATAAAATATTATATAAATAGTTTTTTTAAGACTTTTCACCATTTCAAATACTCAAAATTATTAGATATTTATTTTGTTTTAATGCGCGTATATTTGTGTATTACTAAATTTGTGGATGTTCAGATTTCACTAATTTAAATATCTAATATTGGTATATTTTTTTTAAAATACCAATAATATTTTTATTTACTAATAAATTTTCATTTATTTAGGCTGACTCAAAAATAAAAACATCGCTATATTGTACTGCTGACAGCTTTATGGATATTAAAATAAATTTAAAATATTTTGTTCCAATAAAACCAATTATGTTGAAATTTCCAAATTGTTTATGTTTGCAAAAATAAAAAAATAATAAAATAAATATTATAGCAATACTTTTGTTGTAACAGAGTCTTTATCAACAATAATATATTGGTCCATTTCACATATTTATAAACATATTACAACTAAAATGTTATTTTTGATTTATTGACAATAATATACTTGCAGCAACAAAATTATTATTAAAATAAATTTAATTAAATTACTAACATGTTGACGATAACAATAAATGTTTGTCATGACAATATAAGACTTGCAACGAACATGTTGGAAGAATGATGTTTCTCTGCGTGTACATTCATGTAACGAATTAAAAAAACTTGTAAGAAAGTTATAGTCAGTCAATACAAATGGTTATTTCGAGAAAAGAACCATGATTGCAAAAATTTAGAACATTGATTTTCGGAATTGAAAGCCATGATAGAATGTGAACTGAAGTTCTTAAGATTCATCATCGATGCTTTGCCATTTCGTGCTGATACACACGGTATGTGGCGGTGGAGGGTCTATCATGTATATTATTTATTTTAACGGCCGTATGCAAAAAAATGAGTTCTAAACGATTTTTAACTAAAATTATATCCAAAACACAATTTCCAACTTCAAAATTTTAAATAAAAAAAGTACGAACCTTTGTTAAATGAACTTTACGTATTATTTTCCATTTTTTCAGACCTGATTTCAAGATTTCTGAAAACTACCTAATTGATTCATTTAATTTCTACATTTCTATTGTTGCTTAATGTTTGGATCATTAAGGGGTTATAGAAATAATTTATTTGCATTAATAAAAAATAAATGTTTAAAAGATTTTTATACTCGATAAAATTTATATTCGAAATTTTAATTTAACAACAAAGAGAGAAATGAAATAGATGTATTTCCAGAATAAAACCAAAAATTGTGTGTTAAAATTGTATTTTTGGATTCAATTTCTTAAAAAATAGACTTTAGTCTTAATAAACAATAATGATTACAAATGTGTTCTTCAAATCAAGAGTTAAAATGTTTTTTTGGATACGATAATTATCTTATGTAATCCTTCTAACTTTTCTTTATAGTGAGAATATTTAAATGTTGTAAATATATTTACGCATTAAACCACACACATGCTTTTGTTATTCATTTGGTGACTTATAAAATTTGTTCCCACTACTCAAAGCTTTCTTACATAAACATTTCACGCCTCTATGACCGTCCCACATATAAGTTAATGCAAATTATATACAAACATAAAATGTTTGTCATTATTTTCAATTGTCTTAGTGAATCGTTTACCCTGAATATTTATCTTTATATCCGTTTTTATTCGTATTTATATATAAATATGACAATCAGTCTGCTCAATGAAATTTTATGTGAGTATTTGTTATAGTCCTGAGAAGTTTCTTATTTAAATCAGTAAAATCGGATCGGTGAGGCATCCTCTAAGTTTTGTAAAATTGTCAATGATAAGTTAACGAGAGTAAGAATGTATAGTTAGTCAAGCCCGATTATATAAAATTGAAGTTAAAGAACAACACTCGTGTAATTTGATTTTCTGATTTAATCTTAAGTGTGCAGTACATCATTATGGCACTGAGATTTTTTGCTAAATAATTATGTTAAAGTGATATTTAAAAGGGGGTTCGTATGAAACCTATGAGAATTAATGGAACGGTTATCGCATATTATAAGAATATTATATGAATTACTTTAATTAAATCACACACATTTGTGAAGGGTATTGAAGATGCGGCAAAGCCAAGTATAACATTCTTACTTGTTTAATATTACTATGGTATAACTGAATTGAACAACATTTTAAATTACTCTTTCTTTTTCTTTTTAAATAAATTTTTTTCTCCTATTTTCTTGCTTGTTCAGTTTAGATCGTAACATTTCTTCTCCAAACATTTATCTCTCGTTTTCTTTTTGAACTATTTTCAATTGTAGTGTTGAAAGGTAAATGAACTTCCGGCTATTTTGCAAACTCACACACACAATAATAAACTAAACAAAAAATAATAATAATATAAATAAAAGATTAAAAATAGAAACTAAATAATTTGCTGGAAATTCCACAAAAGCAAAACGTGCGAATCTTTTACCTAAAAGTTGAAGATCACTTTCGCAACCACACACAACGTTTTAATGAATAGAAACGTGTAGATACTTGTAAGCAGATAAAAATATTGGCGTATCTATGAGTACGTGAATGTTAATAAATATTAACAGTCATTACAATAATTATATGTTCATTATTAATTATATGGTTTAAAAAATATTTGAAAATCGCATAATCAATATCAATATTTCAATATGTTATGATAGTTATTATTATGAAACGAAATGTTAAGAAAAAACCAAAATATAAAAACTGATTATAATTTCGAAATGTTTTATAATTTAAAAAAAATTTTTGTTGAGTGAGAATCATCACTTAGATTACAACATGGCAATGTCCCGAATTGTAGTCTTTCTATAATTAAATATAAGCTTATGGGACTTTGGTATTAATCGAATATTCCGAAAAAAGACGGAATGACAAATTTTTCCAAATATCTGGAATCAAAATTAGTGAAATGATGTAATGATATTATGCTTTGTGAATTTAGCATCAAAATACTGAAATATATCAAGTAAATAGGAATTCTAGAGAATTATTACTGCGAAGGACTTAACTTAAATTGTCGGTTACTTTAATACATTACTAAATAACACTGTTCTTATATTTACATACAACACTGTTCATGAAAAATAAAATTGTTAATGCAGGTTTAATTTCCTAATTTTAAATCAAAATGAATGTCAATTTTAAAAATATCTCTTTTAAAATAACTACGAAATTTTTTTGACACACTTGCAAAAATAATTGAAGATTTCGGTTTAATGTTTTCTACTTTCACACCCCTCTATCATCACAAGTGGTGAAAGTGTGTATATTACCTTTATCATTCCGTATGTAACACCAAAACCAAATCATACAAGATCCATAAAGTACATGGTTATGAACTAAATCAATATAATGATCAGGACTAAGTGAATAATCAGGCCAAATATTATTTATAATAATATTTATATAAAATAGTAACGCTATGGACTGACTAATCATAATTCCACAGCCTAAATGTCTGAAATTGGAAACATGAAATTTATGTTGAGGATTCGTTTCCCCCAAATAGATCCACTAAGACTGGATTTACACCACTTATTTTATTTATTTTTAAAAATAGGCTGAATTTTAAAATGAGCTGAGAATAAGATCATTTTTCAAATTCAAGTAATAACATACAACTTTTTTAGAGGAAATATATTTAAGAGTTTGAAAATTTGAATTATCTGAATTACTCAAATCAAAGAGTTATTTTCCAGCACTTAAATAAACATTTTTACTTATTAGGTCATTTTCTAGTTCTTTGTGTAATCCCAATAGTTCTTTGTGTAATCAAAAATCAAATTTAAAGTACTGAAAAATTTTGTTTGAATTCAACTTAAATTTCAGTTTAAATTCAAAGTATTTTTTAAACTGCTTTTGAATTTTTATTTAAATATTTTATTGTTACTTTTTGTCAAACAAATTCATAAAATAAATGGAATAATTAAACGATATTAATCGGGAATGATGTACGACTTGGCGATAAATAATCGTAAACAATTAATTGTAATTGGAGGTTACATGTAACATCCATTTTGTTGTAGAAATTCAAGAATTAATGACGTTTTTTTGATATAAGAAATTTCAGATTTAAGATGAATTTGGAATGAAGTAAAATAAAAAATATTTGATTAAAAATTAGTGGCATAAACAACTTGAATTTTTTTATTTTTAACACATGAATAATACTATAACTGAAGGGTTGTATTCTGCTGTATATTTATGGTTGATTTTAATGTTTTTTTTCGACTTGAATTGTACTTTAATGTAAGGGTTAAAATTAACTTTCCCAAACACTTTTATGTTCGGCTTGAATTCAATTTGCCTTTTCATTGGAGTTTGCTAAAAGTGATTAAAGTGATTAAACACTTGAAATTTGAATTTGAAGCTGGAAACCAAATGTTCTTATACTGAACTTCCAGGAAAATTGCTTATTAAAAATATTTTAGTACATTATATGGTACTTTCTAAATCTTCCATCCTTTTTTGAATTTTCAAACGGCACTTTTTGAAATTTGATATGGTTATATGTAACCATATAGATAAGCAATAATTTGCCTTTTTTTTGATGGTCTTTTGATGGTTTCTATGATGTAAAAACAATTAAGGATATAGGACCCAACTAGGTGAAAATAAGGGATTTTGTTATGCTATGTATTGGTAATAATACATATGGAAATATAAATACATTATTCGAAATAGATATAACGTAATCCAAGAAGACCTATTCATCCAAAATTATGAAATATAATATTTATAAGTTCATTTAAATGAATAAATATGATTTTAGGGTATAAATTTTTGGATAATCTAAAGGTACCATTTGGATTTTTCATAATAATAAACAAAAATGGCATTTCCTTGCACTTAAAAGTTATTAATATATTAATAAATATATTTATTGCATATGTGTGAGTTAATGTGTATGTGGTACTGTTACATAAAGTCTTTAAAATTCCTATGAATATGATGCGACATAATGTTTTCAGAGACAGTAGAAAACTGGTGTAATTCCCACGTCAGTCTATCGCCAGATTCAGATTTTACATAGTCTCCAGCCAAATTATTGGTGACTTCTCTTGCAATGTAATAGCACACACAACACCGAATAAGTACCGTCATATTAGGGCCTTCTGTATTCGATGCTTTCATTCTACCAGACTTAATTCTCTGGTAAAATTTCGAGCGCCGCGGGGGTCCACAAGCAGATTGTACCGATGAAAGACGAACCTAAAACGGAAGTGCGTTTTGTTAATTAATCACCACAAAATCGTGTAGAAGGTACAATGTTAATATAACTAGTTGGAAACATAGTTTTATTTTTCTTTTTTTGATTCGGTCTATACACACACAGAATCCATAAAAAACAGACTTCAAAACTTTTATAGCCCAAAAATCTTAAAAATTTATGTTTAAATTCTAGTTGCTCATTAACTTGCTGTAAAGGTATTATATAGTCACCTTTGACTGAAGATCAGTTCTTTATTTGTTTTTATTATCACACAATTGTTAATTTAAATAATTGTAAAATTTTATACATTAATTGGCGCCCCACACATTTTGTATAATATTTTTATTTACATTAATAGCAACTACAACAATATTACGGTTCACACTTTAGCGTTGTTTTTTAACATTTATATTCTAAACGAGTATTTGCACTTGATATTATTTATTTCAATAAGATTTTAAAATTTAAATCAAATTTTTATGATTTGGCCACAAAATTTCTCTAATTAATGATTAATGATTAACTAAAACATAGTTCAAAACGTCAGACCAAATTCCACATAATGATATAAAACTCTATTAAAAGTAGTTCTATTGTAGTGTATATAATATTCGAATCTTCTTTCTATGATTATTTTATTGATTATTTCTTTTTATTTTTGAAATTTAAAAAAAACAATAACAAATTAAACTGAGATAAAAATGCATAATATCATGTTAATGTTAATGTTTATTGCGAGTATAATTTTATTGCAACGATCTGAAAAAAATAAACAGTCATTATATCTTACATCATCGTTTCTGATTATTTTAGAAAATTTAAATATCGTGTAAATTCAGACTTTATTTAAGAATTATTTATATAAGAACATTTTAAAAGAATTCCAGGGGAAAATTTTTGAAGATCAAAGGATTATATATACTATAAATTATATCTCTAATATAGGATACAAAATCACTGTATTTGCCTTGATTTTTTTTTTACCTTGAAAAAATATATGTCCAATTTTTGATATTACAAAATGAAAATCCCCCCCACAATATACCACAGAGATAGCTTATTGCATTAAAAGGAATGGTTTGAGACTGACTAGAGTACGTGTTTTTATGGCAGTCACACAGAAAATTTATGAACTCAAATTATACCCGGAAAAATATATTGGACATGGTTATAAAGTAGACGTTGACGCTTCAATTAATTCAATGTTAATTTGAAAACAACTAAACGATTCTTTATTATATACTGACTTATCGTGTACTTAACACTATACATGATAAATACCTAAGTTTCCACTGTTTTAATTTCACTTAAAGAATCAATATTTTTTATTAAAATTTTGTTAATCGAAATGTTAAGATTTAGCAATGTCTATCTGTGTTCCTGTTACTATTCTAACGGTTATGATGATAAATGACGGTGCACGTTTTGTTTAAAAAGGAAATTGTACTCCTCCGTGATTTATACAAAGATTTATAGTGTGTAATGTTCATCGCTAAAGGTAATATTTGTGTTTTAAAGTTCATGGATATAAAATAAACCGTTTATTTTACATCCTGCATTAACTTCCATATAAATGTTTCTCCATTTCTTTAAACGTCTATTCCAACATGAATATCTCAGAGACTATGAGAGAACCCGCACATGTAAGCGACTTTAGCAGCGTTTACAAAGAATATCCACACACAAAAATCAATGTAAAATCAATTAAAATATAAATAATCTAATTTTCTTTCAGTTATGATTAAATACGTAGATAAAAATTTGATGTTTACATTGTTTCCCGGTAAATATAGGTTCTTGAGAATATTCTATATATTTTACTACTTGAAATTTAAAATCGAAAGATTTTAATATTTACAATATTATTTCACCATAAACGTAAAAATGTTTTATTTAAACTAAATGAAAAAAAAATATTCAATCTCAAATCAATTATGTTCAACGTTGATTTTGCTTCATATATTTTTCTGTGTGTATATACAAATTTTGCATAAATTATTTTTTTTTCGCGATAATTCATAAACAAAATTTTTGACAAATTTTTGAAAGTCACCGACTACGTCCTTGTCTAGATAGGAGCCTCAAAAACACCTCAGTTCTAACCATGTGTATTTTTATACAATGGTTCAACAATTTTTTTTGTAACGGGTTAAAACGGTTTAACTTTGGTCGATATTTCCCCGGTTTAAAAATTTTCAATTATGATGCATGTAAGAAGAAATCAAATCTCCGAATGCAATTAGGATTTGTCTTTTATTTTATTCTTATAATTCTCATTTAAAGCTCCCCAAAAATTACCAATTCAAAGGTGAGAAAATTTTAAAAATAAGTTTAAATTTTCTTTAAAAAAAAATTAATAAAATTATAAAAAATAATAACAATAAATCAAGTAGAGTATTTACCTTAGTTTTGCATAACTCTTAAATTTGAAACTTATAAAAAATATAATTTTTAATTAAATCTACAAACACACATTGATGTCTACCAATTTACGTACGAATATGTTGAATTTTTATTAAGTATAACTAGTGCAATCGTAATCATCATAATAATAAAGGTAAATGAACTTCAATTAATGGCAAAAAAATAATAATAATAAAAATAAAAACAATCATGGCATATAAATATATAAAGTCGAATTGAGATTTTCTACATAACCATGAGTAAAACAATTATTGCTTGTTTGTCTGTCTAACTGTATGTTGGAATATATTGATCCACATATACATACATATTATATTATGTTTGTCTGATTGTGGAAAGAAAAAAAAACAACTGCTTTTTGGAATTCCAAATTAATGAAAGCTTGATAGTTTTATATGAATGTATGAACGAATCTGTATCTGAAAGTTTGGAAGTTTAAATGAATGGACGAATTAAAGGTATGAAAGACCATATGGATTGAAAGTAAAGCGCATATAGTTGCTGGAATGCGCAAAGTACGAATTGTTGTTGTACGAATACATGATTGTCACACTTTCGTTAAAAATGCGTTTTCAATTAAGAGTGGATTTATAAAATAAACAACGAAAATGTTTGTTAAGCATGATTGAAATATTTATATTAATCGAAATTTCTACATACGTACATACATACATACATACATACATACATACATACATACATACATACAAATAAAAGGAACCAAAACAAATAGAAAACCCGAAATGAAACGTTCATTCAAAAAGAATTTACCATAAAGAATTGTTTAAAAAATTTAAATGAAGAAAAAAATGTTTTAAAAGAATTCTTTAGCCAATAGCAATTTGCATTTTAGAATTAAAATTATTATGAATCCATCCCAAATGATACAAATTGTTAATAATTTATTACATTTTTATGGTTCTTATAGTATTTTATTCGAAAACAAAGAATTATTATTTGTTAAATATTTTAAACTACAAAATCAAAAATTCGATAATGAGAAAAACTTAAAAGTGATATTCAATGTTTCTTTCATTAAAATATCTCCAGTCGGCCCGAACAATTTGTAAATAACACTAACGTATGCAATTACAAATTATTTGATTATTTTATATAAAATAATTATTTAATTATATTTAACTTAATTGTGAAACTGATATTTTTACTTATATTCTTCACCAAGTTATCTTTGTAAAACATATCAGTTATCAGGTTTAATGTAAAACAAAGAAGTACATTCTAAAATTATTAAATATTTTCAACAAAACTCAACTTGTTCCAAAAAATTGTTGGCCGTCAAACTTGTTCCAATGTCATTTAACAGTACCGGGTGAATTTTACCGCTAAAATAAAAGGAAACCTTATTCAAGTAGAAGGAATGGTCTACATGTTGATTTTTAATCCAAAAAAGAAAGCATTTTCTAAAGAGCTCCCAACGCTTTAGATTACAATGCAGACTATGTGGTACCAATAGTTAAAGCTAATAATCTGGCAAGAAATATGCAGTTTCGGCAATAGAAGCCAATAATTTGTCACAAAGGGATCTATGAATACCGAAATTTACATCAAGATATCTTTACAAAAATGCTGCTTCTTTTCACTGACTTTTTTTAGATTTAAATTGTCATCCTGTTACCATAGTAAACAAGCCCTTGAGTGGTACTACAACTATAATGTAGCATTTGTACCAAGAGAGTGGTAAATCTAAACTGCACGTAGCTAAATCCCATAGAGAGTTACCATTCCAAAATGCAAGTTGTTTGAGTTGAAAATGACTTCATGTAAATTGAAAAATGGTATTAATCCACATTTAAAAAAAAAAAAAAAACGTAAAAAAAAACGTAATTCCGGAGTGTTAAAACCGAATATGACCCAAAAATTAAATACATATATTAAAGAATTATACAAAATTTCAATTTATTTTATAATCTTTCAAGCTTAAAACCTTTTCCCACGAAGGAATAATCATCAAAAGATGCATGACTGTAAGAAATTTAATCGTGAGTTTTCAATAAAATTGGTTCATATATAAAAGCTTTATAAGCTAAAATCATTTTCCAAGAAGTTTATGGGAGCTGTATGAAAATATAAACCAATATTGATCCCATTATTAAAACAGATGTGTTTATAGACAGTTAGAGAAATAACTATGCCGAATTTCAATAGAACTGGTCTATATTTAAGAGTTCTATAAACTTAAAACCATATTCCGAGAGGGGACCTTGTATTGAAACTATATGAAAATATCGACCGCTGTTCGTCAAATTAAAGAAGGTAAAAAATAACTGTGACGAATCTCAATAAAATTGGTCCATATACAAGCCTAAAGACTTTTGTAAATTAATAACAATTAAAAAATTTAATTCTGTTGCAAATAATAATATTTTTGTAATTTTTAGAAAATCGACATTCCAGAATTTTTAAACAATAAAAATGGAATTTTGAGCATCAACACCTACGATTTAGATGCAATTCGTTCCTTCTTGATATGACAAAGGATCACCTTTTGTTTAGTGGGTATCATATATTATGACCAAAAATATAAACAATTTTCAGACTCATTATAGTTAGGAAAAAATCTTTATATTTTGTATGAATTTATGTATGTGTAAACGATACACACTGTGCATTTACAAAATTAACACACCACACACACACATACACACTAATTTAAGGTAAAGGATTATGGCACACTTAGGTACACTAATTTATTGTAAAAACTTTTCGAGATTCGACATAGCAGAATATAGCATTTTCACTTGTTTAGTATTTATTTTGTATGCTGCATTTTTAAACTGTTTAGAATAGAAGTATTCAGGGTAAAAAAGTAAAAAAGGGTTCAAATATTTTTAAACTGCTACAAAAAATTGTACATTATAAAAGACAAACTTAGCTTTTATAAAAATAAAGTTGGTGTAATAGTTTCAGAGGTATGCGATATATCAGTTTCATTTGAAGCAGTGACACAACTCCCTCTTGACCTTCTAAATTTCAGGAATTTTGCTATAACAATTTTAAAAATATATTATATTCAAAATGTGTTGTAACTTGTATTTTAATATAACTAACATCAGCACAAAATGTGTTACCTCGAACATGGAATTTATTTAAGCCCTTATTAAGCAAATAGTCCGTATATATATATATATATATATATATATATATATATATATATATATATATATATATATATATATATATATATATATCTTCTTAACTACTGAATATTAAAGGCATATTATGATTTTAGGATCGTATACCTATATATATCGTATATATATACGATATATATATATCGTATATATATATATATATATATATATATATATATATATATATATATATATATATATATATATATATATATATATATATATATATATATACGGACTATTTGCTTAATAAGGGCTTAAATAAATTCCATGTTCGAGGTAACACATTTTGTGCTGATGTTAGTTATATTAAAATACAAGTTACAGTATATATATATATATATATATATATATATATATATATATATATATATATATATATATATATATATATATTACATATATATATATATATATATATATATATATATATATATATATATATATATATATATATATATATATATATATATATATATATATATATATATATATATATATATATATATATATATATATATATATACTTCACTTGGGGTAGTGGAGGGTATAAAAATCAGTAAATAATTTGGTTTAAAGTTTTAACGAGAAACGTGTGTTTTTTATTCTCTCACTCCTTAATAAACGTAAATTGTCAACAATTTATAAACAATAAATACGTCAAAGTTAATTATTCGTATTCGTATTATGCAATTGATCATGAATTAAACGAATAAAAATTATAAAAAGTTTTTAAACATTCAACATTTCTTTATGACGAAAGTGTATGAAATTTTGAAATTTTACACTCCGCGCATGCGTTACAGCTGTAGGGCGTTTTAATTTTATATTCCATTGAACTCGAATGTGTGTTAATGATCTTTTAGCTTTACCGGCTTTTCGCATTTAAGTTCTTTGCCTAAACATTCGTCTATATAAATATGTATATGAAATAATGTATCCATATACACATCTGTTTATGTTCTTGTTTTTATTTGTTTCCATTGCCAGTTGTTGCTTCATTTACACGTATTGCTATTTAGCCAAAAGCGCAGACGTTAGACTGGCTGAAATTTTATTTATCGCTAAATTATAATACAACAAAGATAAGAATGTATGAAGTGTAAAGAAGAATGATGTTAATTGCTTAAATACATTTAGCCTGATGGCTGACACGCCCAATGCACAATTAGTAAAATTAAATTTAGCAATTCCTACTACCAACCGACATTAATGCATTTTATTTACTATATTCTTAAAAAAAGTGTTTAGTTCTAAAGAATCTATATGTTTTTAATTGTATTCTGCTAAAAAGAAAGAAAAGACAAAACCGTTGTGCTTAAAACTGCAGGTGAATAAATTTATCAAAATTTATTGTTTGTTCAACATTTAAATTTATTAAATCAAATAAATCAACGAGTTTTTAAAATCTGTTTCAGCATTTTGGAACATAATTTTTCAGACATCGAAATATGGGTAAATTAACGCAATTTGTTAGAGTGAGGCAGTAAACAATCCCCGTTTACCAGAGTTATTGTTTGGATAAAGTTGGGAAAGCATAGAACCCGTTCCAACTGAACCGATCATCTTATTACTTGTTACATTGTATCAGAATATCATGAGATTTATTTATACCAAATTTCGTTAAAATCACTTCATTTAAAGAACTTTAAAAAATCCAATCCGAGGTATTTGTATTAGGGATAGTTGAAAGCATCGTTCGTAGGCCGAAATAATGACACGTACCAAATTTCATCAAGACATCTTAAATATTGCGACCTGCATTTTGTTTCTTTCATTAACTCAGAAAGTGATTCTAAAACGACCGGTGTACTTAAAAAGGTGGAATCACACCGCTACAACTATCCGCTACAACTTTTGCACAAACGCATCAAAGGGAAGAATAACAGACATTACCCTCCGTCGATTTTGAGAATTGGATAACATTGCGCCGATAGTCAAGCGAGTTTTTGAGTCGCCTTCTAATGTCAGTCGATAAAGCTTTGTACATCACTCCATCCGTCTATCTGTTATTGTAATATTTCCGACCCAACTGAAATTAGGTCTGAATATTTATTATTTTTGGAAATGTATTCTATTTAAAACCAGTTAAATCAGGTCAGGTTGTAAGAGGTTATATAAAAATATCCTAATTAACCTCCATATTGTGGAAAAATATCTTGCAATTTCTTTTTAAGGTATACGATCCTAAAATCATAATATGCCTTTAATATTCAGTAGTTAAGAAGATATAACAAAAAATATGAAAAATTTTTGACTTGATAATATGTTCTTCCGATAATTTCCATATATATACACCATAAAGTATATATAATCTTGCATCAAATCAAAATCTGAGTCGATTGAGCTGTATTCATCTTTCCTTCTGTCTGTAGGAAATATTCGCACGGCTACAATAATTGTCTGATTTCAACGAAATCTCTCCACAGTTTCCTATTTAAAACCGGCTGTATCGACTTACTGTCAAAATATTTATATTTATAGATCCTAAAACAACCTCGAAAAAGATACTTTTTAATTTTGTCAAGAAATGCAGTTATATTTCCAAAAAAAAAATATACACTCCAAAACCTGTACGCTTCACGATTTATAAGACAGTTTTCTGAAATTTGTCATATATATTTATTTTAATACAATAATAAACCCAATAAAACTAGATTATGCTGGTAACATTATTTGACCTAGCTCCCATATAAGGCCTTCTACCATAATATGGTTTATAAAGTTTGGCATAATTTTGTATATAATTTTTTCCCCACTTATCCGATTTCGATGATTTTTAAAGTAGTAGTGTGATGTTTATAGTTGTAGGATCTCAAAGGAGATATGTTGTGAATGCAAATCAGAAGCGGTGACAAGACAAAAGTTTGTGGCTTGTATATATTTTTTTTTAAATTTAAGCGATTGATCTTATCTTATAATTATCTAAAGTATCTTCACTGATAAAATATTAAAACTTTTATTCTAATATCAAGAATTTATATGTTATATGTTAGTGTATGTGTGTATATGCATATCTACGGAATCCAATGTATTAACTTCAAACGAATTTTGAATTTGTGGTGGAGGGTATTGAAGATTCGGCCGAATATATCATTCTTACTTGTTTTGTTATAATACCGCATGAGTTCAGTCTTCGCGAATTCACGTTTTGTTTTTTTGCTTTTTTTTTTTTTTTTTTTTTTTTTTGTAAAAAAAGAAGAAAAAAGTATTCACATGGAATGTAGAGAAAGTAGGCCGCACTTGTAGATTCTCAGACAACTTAAGTAGCATTGAACTATCAAACAGCAACCATTTGCTAAGTAGATGTCTGACTGAGTGACTGGCTAGTTGAGCTGACTTGTAGTGTGATTCTTAAACTGTTATTGTAAATTTCAATATTCGAATATATTTAAAAGATATTTCAAATATGTGACTGCTAAATTAATAACATAATTTTTGTTGATATTCTCTTATATCATAAGTAACGGAGGAAGTAATCGTGTAGGATCTCATGAAGTTCGAGTCGTTGCTGGCACTATTACAATCCAACTAATAGTTAATTCATACAAGGCAGTGGTCGTATATTTTTTAGATATATTTTTTGAGAACTATTATTGCAAATAATTATTTCAATACCAGTTTGATATTTATAGCAAAAAATATGAGAAAAACAAAATAATGTTAATAGATTTCGGTCAAGTATCGAAAAATCTATTTGTGAGCAAAATTTGATAGACTGATTGCAAAAATTTTATTTGAAGATCAATAATATCATACATTTTTGAGAGGTAGACATTATTTAACTCGGTACAAATATTATCTAACAACTTATCTGACGAATACCGGTCTTTGGTTATAGGTCACATCTCGGAATAACCTTTTAAGCGCAACATCACTACCTTTAAAACTTTAATTCTGTACAAGATTTTTTCTGAAAAAATTTCAAAGCCGTTAAAACTCTCGTAAGTTTTTTTAGGACCCAAGTTGTGGAGTGCATTTGGAAAGCGTTTTTAATCACATTTTTTATTAATAATTGTCTCCAGAAATGGTATCTAAACAAAGATTAGGAAACTCTGAACGATGGTAGAAGCTTGATCTGCTATTTGTAGATTTATTTCTTTCTCTTCTTTCTATTGTAGTTTCTAAATTTTTCGTTCTCTATTTTAGCTGCATTCAGGTTTGCTTCTTGGCTGGCTGGTAGACTGACTGGATGACTGGTTGTCAGTCTATATTTCGCGTGTATGCAACATTCCATGCAACATGCATTCATCTGCATTTTGTGCCGTTCTCATATCTAAACATCTACATACAAACATACATACATTTGTATCTATCTTAAGTTTTTTCACCATCATCATCATCTTTACTGCAAAACTATGTATCATTTATAGAACCAAGAAATAGCTTTTTCTCTAATCCCGATTGCTATTTTAAGTTTTTTCTTCTTTCTATATTTGTGTTTGTGCTTGTGCAGTTAGTTCCGTTTGAAATAAACGGATTTTTAACATTTTCTATGGCATTAATTGGTTAAAAAATGCCAGCTGAATTTGGAAACAGCTCATAGCATGTTGCACCAAGTTAGCTAATATACTTTTACGTTTATATATACAAACTTTCAAGCATATATATATTCATTTTTGTTAATGTCTGTATATTTATATAGATTTCATTATGTTTGCTCGTCATTGTTTTAACAGTTTTTCTTATTGTGAGTTTGTGTGTGTGTGTGCATTTGTGTATATGAGTGTTCAAAATGTGGTGTGTGACAAGGTTGCAATAGCTGTTGCATGACAATGCACTTGGCAACAAGATATTATTTTTATTGCTTCATGTTTAACAAGCAGCATTTTACTCATGCAGCATACGAATGCAATTTTATTCGGTTGCTGGCATTGAAATCGGCTTTATTTTTATTTTTTTTTGTTTTTGTTATTCGTTTGTGTTTTATATAAAGTTGTCGTACAAGTTTAATTCCTTCAATGTTGTTTCTTGGTTGGTTGACTGGTATGTGACCGATATAATTTTTTTCTTTCCTTCTCCCTCTTTCTCTTAATCTACTTGCGTGCGTTACGAGTTAATGAAAATATGTGTTTGTATTGTTTTAAACTTGTGACATGTAATTAATAAATAATTGAATAGAGTAGGATTAATGTTGATTTGATACTAAATTTGGACAGTAATAAATCCGAGAAATGTATTAATTATAAAACATTTTTATGCCCTCCAACATCACAAGTGGTGAAGAGGGTATATTTACTTTGTCATTCCGTGTGTAACGCCAAGAAGGAATCATCTCAGACCACATAATGTATATATGTTCTTGCATCAAATAAAAATCTGAGTCGATTTTTCTGTGTCCGTCTCTCTGTCTGTCCCTCGCTCTGTCTGGTGTTAGCACACTCACATCCACAATTTCATTGACAGAGCTCAATGAAATTTGGCCTGAGTATTTCTTATAGTCCTGAGAAGTTTTCTATATAAAAGCAGAAAAATCGGTTCGCTCAGACTGATGTCTGAGTCATCCTCTAAATTCAAGCTAATTTTTTAAGAGATGTTTGTACCAAAGTAAAACTTTAATCACATTTTGAACAATTTTTAAAGTTTTTTTTTTTGAAATTGGTGGAAATAACTATGGAAAATTTTACTAAAATATGTTTAACGATTTTAAAGTTATGAAACAGTATTTAAAGACATGTTTAAATTGCTGTTAGACATATAACTATATAACTAAGGTACTTTTTCGACAATTGTGGCTTTGAAATTTTATTCTCCCTAAAAAACTTGTGAAAGATAATATAAAGTTAACGAAACTTTGAGAGGCTAGTGTAGCCCAGAAGGAAATAGTTGACTTTAAAGTGAAAAAATGTTACCACATTTTTTAATAAAATCCGAAAAGGCCCATTTTCTTCTAAATTTTTATTTCAAAATAATGTAACTTTTTATCTTGCGAAATATTTTTTCTATCAAACCATAAATAAATTATTGGCGATTTTTTCAAAAATCATCACCTTCGAGGAAACTTACTTTCAAGATCAACTTTCCGACCCCAGACCCGACTAGAAACATGTCCTTCTCCAAATCAATTCGTAAACACTTCAAGAAATAAAATATAGTACCAAAGTTATAGAAATATTTCTAAAAAATTGGGACTATTGTGCAACGGCATTTTGTTTGATGGAAAAAAAAGATCCCCTAAAATTGTTCAATTATATAATTGATAAAAAATCATGGTGTTTTTAATTTTTGTCATTATTGTATTAATTATACGGGAGCTTAATTTCCAAAATACATTTTTGATTAAAATTAAAAAAAAAATATTGTTGAATATTTTCAATAAATTAATTAATTTCATTAGATACTTATTTTTCCGCATTTAATTGGAATAATTGAAATTTTAAGAAGAATACGAATTTCTGAAAATTTACGTCTTCGAATTTGAATTAGAATTTTGGAGAAATTAAAAATGTTTGAGTTGAAATAAATATTTATTAACAAAGATATATTTCCGAAAGTATCAGGAAATGCAGTCACCGTGATTTTAAAATTAAAATTTTTTAGCAGAAGGAAAAAAATTATGAACCTTAAACACTCCAAAAAGTTAAAAACTCAGATACAAAAAAACTTACAGATTTATTTAAAGAACCGATCGTGCTCCACTTTGTATTGTAGGGTATAATCAACTATAGTTTTTGCCAGTAGAATAAATGCAATTTACTTTACTGTTGCATACAAATCAAAATTGAATTGATCAAATTGTATGAACTATTTTTAGATGTTTCAAGATGTATTAAATCAACAAATTAAACATATAGATAGATTGTAAAAAACGAATGAAGAACTTTAGATCTACACTGAAGAGGATGTTACAAATTCATCAGCAATAAAATTTCAAATTCAATGAATATTTACACAGAGCAATTTTCAGAAATCGTTTCAGCCTCTTACAGGACACACAGGATACAACAGGCAACATTCACTTGACATAAAATTTGAAAATCAAATTCATTTAGATGGTCAACAGTCATTCACATACACTTACATCTATATGCAGTGTGCTTAGGAAGGTAAGTCGAAGACTAAACTAAGGGGCTGATGACATACGTGTGTCCTTTTTTGTTTCCTTGTAAAATATAAAGCAAAAGTGGAAATTCAACGTATGAAAGCAAAATGTCAATTTAGACACATGTCAATACTTAAGTTACTTGCAAAAGATGAAGAAGATGTTACCAGTATTTTGAAGTCGAAATCCAAAATAAAATTCAACGAGAGAAATAATATAAAAAAGAAAAACTCAAATATTTTGTAATGCAATCATATGGAACGGATATGTAAAGGGGACTTATAAAGTATAAAATACATCAGTAATTCATTGTAGACAGACAAGGACAACTTAAGGGAACCAAAGGCTGTCTCTACCAATTTCAAATGAATTGAACGGAACAAAACTGAGTGGAGCTGAATAAATGCTAAAATAAATGTTTGATTTAGTGTGACAGGTATCTGTATATGTTCCCATACACATATATATTCACATACATGCATGAATATAAAATAATAAAATGAAATATTTAAATTCATTCGATTCATTTGTATGTCGCCTATTTATTTGACTATATTTTTAGTATTTTCTATCGATGGTCAAAATTATATAAAATATAATTTTTTTTCTTTTCCAATTTTATTTAAAAATGACAAGCACTTTTTTCTATTTTGCAACATTTTCAGATTCTCCTTGGTATGGAACATGGAAATTTTGGTTGTATAAATGTTTGTTTGGCAAAAGATTGACACTACAGTTTTTGTGGAAGATAAATATAGGAGGATTTGCATTGAAAAAAATTGCAATTTTTTATTCTCTAATCTTGAGTAATGAAAACATAAATTATTTGTTGGAAACAAAAATATACCATAATTACCACAAAATGTAGACATTGATGCAAAGCAAATAGACACAAAAAAGCACGGGCAACAAAACAAAAAAAAAAAAAACATAAAAAATAAAAGGGATATAAAAACGAAAAAAGGATTTCCTTAGTTTTTTTAATAGTTTAAACAAAAAACAAAATCAAAAAATAGCAATAGTTGCAAAAATAACACTCAGACTACGAGTTGGATTCCATTTACGAATTAAAATGCAAATAATTCATGTTTATGTAAAATTAAAATAAGTATATATATACATAAAAATATAAAAATAATGTAAGAAAATTGAAAAATATAATGTATTAGAGTGAAAAAAACTAAAATAGCTACAAATATTTAAATGCATAATAACAAAAAGTAGATATATTATTTTTGACAAATAGACAGTACAAAATATTAACAGACAGACAGACAGACAGACAGACAGACAGACGTAAAATTATAAAAAAAAGAAAACTTTTTAATTTATTATCCTCTTTTTTCTTCTTCTATATATTTATCATTGTTATTATTGTTGTTATTTTTGCACCAAAATTAAAAAGGATTAAGAATTAAGATTTCTTTGGCAATCTCAATATATTGCTAGACTTATAAAAATGACATATATACTTAATATATAAGTTTTTATCAATTTATTTTTATCATATATAAAAAATAAAATTCCAAAATGACTTTAAATTGATTTTTGCTGAAATTTGAAAATATAATAAAGAATAAAAAATTCATTAAAGTCTAAAACCAGTTAACACATTAGAACTGAAATATTCAACGTACGCAAAAGTTTTCTAGAACCCTAAATTAAATAGAAAATTTCAAGATCCATCTTTGAAATGAAAAGCTTTTGTGACACGCTTTACCTACCATGATGAGCTACATGCCGAATCTATAATGCCCTCCACCGCATGCATTTATGATGCATTTATGATGCATTTATGATGCATTTATGATTATAGGAATTTATAATAAGATAGAGACATATACTTTAGAACACCTTACACATAAATGTATTAATTAGAAGTGAAATCGAGGAATTCTTAACGTACATATGTTAATAAAAACAAAATCACTAAACTTACATTTTTATTTTTTCTTATTTGATTGACATTATTATTACAACTAACAAACAAAATATTTTTACAGTTTTAATCTGTGGTGATAAAATTTTGATTTTTTTCTGAAACCCCTTCATTAACATTTTTTCTGTTACTTCGTTAGGACAGATAGTCTATCTCCATTTAAAATCTACTCATTTTAGACTCATTTTAAATAGAACATTTTTGTCTGTCTTTACAAAAATAATCTGCCAGAAAATGCGTTTCGTAATTTATAATGTAGCAAGAATATTTTCTAAACTTGACTTCAATTTCCGTGCTCTATTGTTGGTCCCCTAATTTTTAGCAGCGTTCCTTCATAGAACTTTCTGAACCTTGTATGTTTCTAGACTTTCATTAGCTTTAACTTTTCGTACCAAATAGTCCGAACACTGAACTAACCGGCCAGCTTTTTTACCAGATGTGTTACGGGCTCATTTGAAAATGCTTTCTATTTTTTGACTTAAGAGACATTATGTGGGCCATTTCATCTATTCAATCGATTTTGTTGGTTTTAAATTACAATTTTGAAAAATTTTATAAAAATTCGTCTTATTGGAGTGCTCGGTTAGATTTTAATATGGGATTCCTTCGTGATGAAAATACTAAGTAAATGTTACCTTTATTACCACCTGTAGTCGTGGAGGGCATACACATTTTAAATCTATTTGTTGCAAAATATTGTTTTTTTGAAATCAAATATGAAACGACCTTCGATTATTGATTTTCATCTAAAAGTTTATACATTTTTATAGTGCTAACATTTATGTGATATTTACGCGTTAAAATTGTTCAATATTTAGGACCCCATTTCGGAATATTTACGAGGGGTCTATATAAAATGCTTATTAAAATAGGTCTTGTCCTTAGTCCAAAATAACACCACGTGCCGAACTGTATCAACATTTCTTCAAATGTATTTTCGTAATAAGCTTTATATGGACAGTCACCCGGTCGGTAGAGGGGTGACTCTTAGTCCAGCGGAATACTTAAAAAATATATAGCTTATGTTTATCGAAAAGAAGATAATTAAGAAATTCAATTGTATTATATTTTGCTGCCAGATAATTTTTAAGCTTGGGTCAAACATCTTTCCAAAAGTTTGAAAAAAAATGTAACTTAATTTTTAAGTTATTTAGATATAAAGATAAAGATATATAAAGATATTTCAATAAAATAAGAACTTTAAGTATTTTTGTATCTTTTCATTAAGCTTACAGGGATTTTCCGCAACTGTAAAACTAATAAATATCTTTTAATAAAAATTCACATTGCAATTTTCCAATTGATTTGAAGAAGAAAATATTCCTTCTGACAGACAACTTACTTTACACGGTCAATTAAGAAGGGAACTAAATATAGATCACCTCCAAAAGAAATGGATAGTTTATCATAAATTTCTCGTAATATCATAATACTGCACTGCACTCTTAAGTATAAATAGTAAAATCTATTCACTCGAAATATATTCATTAAATTTTGGTATCTATCATTTATAATCAACAATATGGTGTAGGGTATTATACAGTCGGACCGTCTACAACTTCTTACTTGATTTATATTTAACTTAAGAATTTAAATTTCCATTCCTTGAGACCATATGTATGATCACTACTTGTAAAAACATCAGCGATTATCACTCAACATACTTCGTACTAATCTAAAATAAGTATACGTACCATGTCCTTAAATTCTCACACAGAAAACATTTTTTCTGTAATTACCAACATCGTTACAAAAGCATTATGCCAATTTCTATCCAAACATTTTCTATACATAATTAACACAACATTTTAAATAATTTATACAGTTTTAAAACAAATTTTAAGATTTAATTTTAACATTTCACCGGTAGGAAAAAGTACCAAAAAGAAAGAAGTCAACATAAAAAAACATAAAAAAGATTTATCTTAGTAAATTGTATAAATAAATTCTTAGAAAATCATTTTGTTAGTTGAGCAAATTTTCATGTTTTCCATTTGAATATTGAAAAAAGTCTTATCATCCCCTTCATTACACACATACTAACTTATTATTGATGTTGTGTTTATCAATAAGGATTTCCTAAGGATTCACACTTTCTTTACAAATATTTTCTATTTTCTTTCATTTTTTTTTTTTTGACTTCACTTTAACCCCAATAAAAACTTAAAAAATATAAAAATAAATAAAGCAAAACGACAGTTTTTCTTCTTCCGTAAAATCTCTTGAGATTAGTAAAGTAAAATAAATATAAATAGATTTTATTGTAATTTTTTATTGTACAATACAAAAGTTGTTTTGTTTTTATAAATCGAACATGAATTTAAATATTTATTTATTGTTTTATTTTGTTGCACTTAAGGCAAACAATTTTGTATAAACAAGATTCACTTATTGGTCAATTGTCTCAATGGAACGTCTGTCACTTTTGACAGTTAATAAATCTATTTTATTTTACGATAAAAAAAATATCGAACTTATTTTAAATCTAAGTTGAAACTTTAATATGTATAACCCTACATCATTATTAGTGAATTCTCTATTATTTATAGTGTTTGTAACATAAAGTAAATCCTTAAATATACCAATTGTCCAAATTCTGAGGCAATTAATTCTTGTGTGGTTGACTATCCTAGTAAACAATAAACACTGAGAAAAATGCAATGTGAAATTAAAATCAAACAATGTTGGTTTTAAATAACTTTGTTTCTTTATATAACACAATATCCAAAAATTCATTTCACAGCCTTTCTTATCCTCTACCTCGATAAGCGATGATAGATTTAAATAAAGTAAACAACTTTATCCCATGAAGTATTAAATTTATTATATGTTCTCTTTTAATTTATTTAATTAAATAATTAATGAATTAATTAATTAATTAATTATTTTTAAACACACCTATTATCCTAAAATGACAATATAAATAAGTTCCTATTTCCTTTAAATTTATAGTACAAACAAAATAATTCGAACTTAAATTAGCTGTTAAAAACTTATGCAACTTTTGACATTTTGTGTGACATTTTCCACTTCTTTTTAATTACCATCGCACTTTTTGGACAAAAATTATAATGAAGTTTAATTAGAATAGATATAGGCATTGTTTTGAAGCTCTGATTTTAGGCAGTTTATCAGTTAAATTTACTTCTAAAACATAATTCTCAATCTGTCTTCAAATACCACAGGGGTCCTTTATGTAATTCTTATCTCGGGATTGTGATGGCAAATTTAAGACATTGATCCTTTTGATAACAAAATGGCATTTTTCACTCAACATATCCTAAGACAGTGGATGCCAAACTGTCTTTAAAAATAAAGCCGTTCACTTTTATTTCGGTTTTTCTCGAAGTGTGAAATTGTTTTTTATTATAGAAATCTAAGAAAATTTAGAAGGTTTTCGAATCCTCAGCATTGCGATGACCTGCATTTGTCAAAGTTGGTTACGGTTTAGTTATCAGCTAATGAAACCCTAAGTCTTGCGTTGTTACCTCATTTTCTTGATTTGAATCTCATAGAACACTCCTATTGTATTTGAAAAGATAAAGATTGAGTAAGACGTTTCAGAAGTTATATGGGGCAGATAAACTGCTTAAAATATCATCAAAATTCAAATTAAAATTAGTTTCGATTTGGCTATGACCGTACGTTTTTGTGTCTGCTAAAAACATTTTCCTGCCTAAAAATAATTTTTCGTATTCAATGAAATTTGGTCAGATAGTCGTCTTATTTCCTAAGCTGTTAGTTTGAATTTTGAAGCAACCTCAAAATTTCCACGAGAAACTATTCTAAATGCCTTTGTTAAAAACTAACTGAAATTAGGAATAAACAA
Source organism: Cochliomyia hominivorax (assembly GCA_004302925.2). Classification (NCBI taxonomy): domain Eukaryota; kingdom Metazoa; phylum Arthropoda; class Insecta; order Diptera; family Calliphoridae; genus Cochliomyia; species Cochliomyia hominivorax. The sequence continues at coordinate 33,522,155 of PYHX02000494.1, forward strand.
ACCAAAACTCTTCGAAAGTAAACCCCAAAAACACAAATAAAACTCGTCCTCACCTTTACAACCACTATTTGAGCAAAAAATAGTGTAGGGTATTACAAGATCGAATTAAATTGATTTTGATGTTTTTGTAAATATGTATAATTTACAATGTTCGTACATAAATAAATAAAAATGAAGTTGCAAGTGTAAATTACATCTGATATTTTTAGATTTATATTTTTACTTGAGTGAATGAAAGAAAATAATTCGTATAAAACTTTTATAAAACATGACTAAAAGATGTAAACAAATTTGTTTAATAAATAGAAAAACTAAATTCAATTAGTCAACTTTTGTTATTTTTATCTGGGGGATTACAGATTTAAATACAAAGTGAATGTAAGTAACGCATATATGTTTATATATACGTATATCTTTATTTTAGTATATAATATATATATATATTTTAAAGTTTAAATAAAAATATATATTTATTAGAAGGAAACAAATAAGTACCAAGTACTGTTATGTTTAATGTTTAATGCGTTTTTAATTAATCTAAAAAATACGAAATCTAATCACTGAAAATAAAAATATTAAAACAGCGATATTTATTTAATGAAAAAAATTGATGAAGAACTTAAATTCCTTATCCGTTTTCGATTCAGAATTAAAAAATCATGCAATGGGAATTTGACCAGATAAGAAGATTTTCGCCGTAACAGTTTTTCAGATATTCGATTACCAATATTTGATTTGCATAGAGGACCTGACATATTCGTTCTAAATTTTTCCATATGAAAGTGAAACAATTTGAAAACTCTAAATATTCTATAAATAATATTTGGTTTAGATGGACCACATTTTGTAAGTTTGATATATTTTTCCTTCTATTTTCTCACAAAACTGTTTTAAAGGATTATTCCTGGGACTAAATTTATAAGATATTCGCCAAACAATTTTAGCAGTGTACGGAGAGTATCTGTCCCATTATTCTAACTGCCCTTTGCTCTTCACTGAAGTAAATCCTAAAGAAAGCGATGGGGACTAAGAACTGTTTTAAAGGATTATTACTGGGACTCAATTTAAAATATTCGCCACACAATATTCGCAGTGTACGGAGAGTATCTGTCCCATTATCCTAACTGTTCTGTGCTCTTCATTAAAGTAAATCCTAAAAAAAGCGATAGGGACTAAATTTCTAACTTTCGTTGTAATAGTTTTACAGATAATCCTATAAAACTGAAAGCATTGAAAAATAAAATTAGTATACTATTAATTCAATAGTTCTTAAGATAATTAACATTTTCTTTGAAAGGTAGTAACAATTCCTCCGATCCTATCCTATCTATATTTTGTCCAGTTAAATTGTTTCTTGAAAAGGGGTTGAGATGAAATCTTAATATATTCACTTAGTGGAATATTTGGTAATTAATATTTGCTTCGTATATGGGCTACCTCTAAGCCTGATCCTATGCTTCCTACATTTTGTCCAATAAAACTGTTACTTGGTAAAGTAATTGGTTAAAATCTTAATACTTCAACAGTTCTTTTTGATATTACATAATTTAAATTCGCTCTTCCATAACACACGAAGAATACTTTACAGAAAAACTGTGCGAAATTTCACAAAAATATGTTTAGCGGTTATAAAGTGTTAATGCTATTTAAAGACATGTTAAAATTGCCATGCATTTATAACAGCAGACAATATGGATCTCCAGACTTGATACCACGGGTATGAGAATTTGTTTTACATACATTTTACATACATATAGTCCTGACTATTGTGTCATATTTCTAAATATGCAAACATATCCCATATATCTTTTATAGCTTAATAGATATTTAAAGCAGTCTGAAATTATACCGGATTTTTGGACAGGACCTGCTAGAAACATGTCCTTCTCTAAATCAGTTGGAAAACACCTCAAGAATGTCCACGTGAATTTCGTAAAAAAATATAATATTTCACTAGTTAGAATCACAAAAAAACTTGTTTCAGAAAAATGTTCACAACTTTCGCTATTTCAATCTGTTATATTATTTCCTCACATTAAAAATTAGTTCCAAATAACTTTCGTTTCCATTTAATATTTTTATTAGTCTTAAACTGTGTTGAAGATGAATGTAACACCTTTTGCCTTTAAATATACAAAATCAGAATTAAAATGATAAACACTGACATCATAAAACTAACTCATGTAAAAATCCTAACCTATATAAATGTTATAATTTAAATTTTATTATTAATATTATTTTTATTTTCTATATTTGTTTCTTCAAATTAAAATTAAAAATGTTTATATTTTTTCTTTATTTATTTTATTTAATAAACACAAGTTAAATAAATTGCTTTTTCCATTAAATTGCACAAAAGTAAAATTTATAAAAATGTTCATCATAACAAAACTAAAATCCAGGAAAATGAAAATAACAACAGACAGCAATTAGAACAATAAAGCAACAAAAATGTTATGGAATAAAAAATATAAAAGATATTTTCTACAAACAAAAACTGTTAAAAAAGCAGCCAAAAATGAAATAAATGTTTCAATGAATGAATCAAATGAGCGAGGAACCATTAACAACCTGCTGTTGCTGTTGCAGCTGCAACTGCTAATGGTTGCTTTGACTAGATATTTCACAGTTATTGTTGGATTGTCTGTTTTCTTTCTTTTTCAATTTTTTATATAGTTCTATTTGTTATACTGTAAGAAGCATTACAGTTTTGGCATTTTTTTAGTAGACCATATTATTATAAATACCCTACAGTTTTAATTTTCACCTATTTTTGAAAAAAAATTCTCCTAAAATTAAGGGAATAAATTTGTAAAAGCTAAATACTCTTCAGCCATCCGAACTTTCTTGTTAAAAAAAGTTTTTTTTCGTTATAAGAACTGATGCCATGCCTTAAGCGATTGAAGAGGAAAGGCAGTCTAGGAACTAATGCTTCAATAATTATATTGGTACCTTATACCTGATATAAATTTCTGATAATTCTATCCATTAGTATCAACAAATATAGGGTGGTTAGTGTATTAAATCATGGTACACCCAATGTTTGGAATACCGAACGACTCAGAATCGCCTTCTGGGTTGATTTTACGATGTCCGTCCGTCTGTCGATTTGACTGACTGTCCATGTAGATATTGGGAACACTCTACAGGAAGCAATTTTAAAGATATCTTTGTGAATGTCAATAATAATAGATCAATATTTCATGTTGCTCTCATAGAAATATTTTTCCAAAATATGAGTTGAATCACACAAAACTCATGGATATGGTGATATTTTATTTTTGTTATATTTTATATAAGTCCAAATCCTCAAATTTCAAAAATCGACCGTAGCTCCTATACAGATTATCCTTTGAAAATTACTTTTTGATACAAGGATAAGTGCACGATTGTTGGTTCGTGCACTTATCCTGAAGTCTATAAAATATACATAATTTCAGATCACTTGAATCCAAAATACTGTTTAACTTAGAATCCCTCCATGGGGTTATTCCTATTACACTCCCACCTGGAAGTTATTAATATTTCAAACATCCTGTTGATGTGTAACATGTTCTGAATTCCGATTTTTATTCCTTAACAACGTATTAAAAATTTGCCGATGTTATGTTGCATATTGACAATTAACTGCTATGGGTCTGAGAGCACCGCTTAAAGTTATGGTCATTATTACATTACATTTCCAATTGAATATTTTTTAAAAAACTATTCAAAAATTGCAAAAAAATTGTTGAATACATAAAATTTAATATTATTTGTTTATGATTGTGAATATATTCTTTGCAATGTATGTTTATCTATATTTAATATTGCAGTTGTTGTTAGTGTTTTGTGGTAGTTGCAGATGATTTTGTTGCTTCCAATGCCACCGCCATCGTCGTTATAGTTATTTTGTTTTGTTTTTAGTTTTTTTTTTTAGTTTTGAAGAGCGGGCGCATATGCGGAAACACTTAATCATCTTAACCCGGTATTTTCACGGTAAACCACATGTCTGCCACATAAATATACAAACATTTATGTTTGAAAGTACCATAGATATGTATGTTACCTTAATGCCACACATACAGATACATAGATACATACACAAATGAACATATTCTCTTTATTGAGATGAATTTAAATTCTAATACAAACGTGTAAAATTATTCACACACTGACACTCATTCAAACATTTAAAATTGTATATGAAAGTGATTTAGTGTAAATGTGTATATGTGTAGGAACATATTATGGTTAGACAGACAAACAAGAGGGCAACCAAACAACGGAAGTTACACCATCTACATTCCATGCCACACGTTTCGGCAAATACCCACACCCATACTTACACAAACACACACACATAGATACATATACCGATTAATATAGAAAAACTCTTTAATAGCAGCATCCGTAAACCGATGTATTCATACTTGACTCATTCTCATTTCCAAATCTTTTAGTGTAAAATGAATTGGGAAAAAGAGGAGTATTAAATTAGTGTTGTTATTGTTATCGTTATATTTTTTTCACGAGATTGTCTAATTGTGTTAAATGGAGATTTTAAATGCAAATAAAGCCAACAATGTGAGAAAATTTGTGCAAGAATGACAGATAGACAAACAAACTGTACTATAGGTTGAAAGAGAATGGGGTTGAATGAATAACTGGTTTAATAATAAACCACATTTAAAGGATCCATTTAATTTAACTTTTATACATAAACTTCTTTAATGAATGAAAAGTGAGTTTATTACATGTTATTATGGTACCATTACGGTGGTCAAAATTAACTTTTAACAAAAAAATTATAATAATAAATAAGTTAATGTAGGTTGCTGTAAAATGTTTTAAATTTGATAATTAAGTTTGTGTGTTAACATTTGGGTTAGTTAAGTTTGTGGACGGAATTAATACCTGAGAATTTTGCTTTTGAAAATATTTTAAGCAGATAATATTATCTAAAGAAAATAAGATAAATTTCATCCATTTATCGAAGTTATTATAAACACAGAAACTTGGAACTAAAAACTATTTTATTGATATTGTCATTTTAGTCACTTAAAAATATAATTTAATTTTTAATTAATTTGCGGAAGAGTGTATAACTTTGTAATATCGTATATTACACCAGATAGTAATCATATAAGACACCATAGAGTATATATATTCTCGCATCAAATGAAAAAATGAGTATATTTAGATATGTCCGTCTATCTAAATGTCAGTTGAAAACATTATCATAATATTTAAAAAAATTATATATTATAACATAATAATAATAAAAAAAATCCAACGAAATTTGGCCCGGATATTTTTTGTAGTCCTCTTCAATTTGTTATTTAAAACCAACAGTAGAAAAAAAATTATAGACAAATGTCTAATGCCACCTCAAAATTCAAAAACTTATCTTTTTTTAAACCTAAAATGAAAAAAAAAATCGATTTAAAGAGAATAAATCTATAAAGTACAGCTATATGTGCTGCATCGTCGTACTAAAAATCATCAAAATCGAATTAATAGTGAAAAAGCGTTATAATAAAATACGTATAATTTTGATAAACCAAACTACCACTGTGTCATACAAGTAGCAATTTTTATGTAATAATAAATCCAAAATAATTAGATTGTGATGGGACATTATTTGATCTAGCTCTCATTTACAGCTCTTCCCGGAAAATGATTTTAAGTTTATATAACTCTTATTCTTATCTTATTTATCTTATTTATCTTATTTAAAGATCAAGGGTTTTGAAATTCTACACAATTATTTTTCTAACCGTTTTAAATTAATGTATTTGTTTTATTTACCTGTATCACTTTTTCCTAGTAAATTGGTGGCCGAATCCGAACAGAATATGTTTCCTTTTCGTCGCATAGGAGGACATTGAAATTATAAAAAAATGGTCCTGTCGTTAAGTTACCATTGAACGCATAAATATTTTTTATTTTATAATAATTTCTTGCAAACGTTTCTGCATAGAATCGCTTGTTAGTTCCGGATCTATTAACTTTTCATTAGTTCCGGATCATTCTTCTTCCACTCCTCCATTAATTTCTACGTTGGGTTGATGTCCGCTTACTGAGGAAGAGTGTTATGTTAGATACATAATATAATAATTTTCGACGTGTGTTTCAATGTCAAATTTTTGAGCACCTTTTTGCAAATTATAGTTCAGAATATTAAAATAAATATTTTTATTTAACACTTCATCAATAAATACTAGTTCCCCAACTACCATCACCAAAATAAAATCCAATACCATGACACAAGCACCATCATATTTAACAGTCGACTGAATGAATTCTTTCCGAATGTGGATGTAATATTTACATGAAAATATTTTCTGGATAAGACTGAACATATATATATATATATATATATATATATATATATATATATATATATATATATATATATATATATATATATATTATATATATATATATATATATATATATATATATATATATATATATATATATATATATATATATATATATATATATATATATATATATATATATATATATATATATATATATATATATATATATATATATATATATATATATATATATATATATAATTGTTGTAAAATTAGGGTACCTAGACTTATGCTTATCGCATATTTTTCCATTGGCTTCAATTCATTGATGTTTCTGTTTACCAATCGAATCGAATAACATAATTAATCCCATAACTTATTCGATCATTAAACGGCTGTGTTTCAATCTCGAATAATTGTTTGTCATATAAATCTAGTAAAATATTAACCAGATACAAATATTTTTTTATAAGAATTAAATTGAAATGGATATTAAAGCAGTTCCATTTATGTTTAAGACTCAACATAACTCTTCTTTTTATTTCAGCGATTTAGAGTAAAAAACAAAAATTATAAATGAAACTTTTTCTTAAACTTAAGGCACTTAACGCTTTCATGTAAATCAAGTGCTTCAACTTTTGTATTGCGTTTCTGCTAACACTATTACTGCCACTGCCACTGTTAAATACAACAACAGAAATATGAGCTACTTAAACATGCATAAGTTTGTTCAGAGATTTGCATCTTCAAGTGCCAAAAGTATAAACAAAACAAACTTTTAATATTCTATACATTTTCAGTGGCTTCTAAAACTTCAGAAAGATCTTGGGAAGTGTTATGATAATGTCTCTGACATTTGTTATTGATAAATGTGAATATTGCTGCATATTAAAGATTTCTGATCAATTTTGAATTTTGATTATTATTTAAAATGAAACTGATATTCCCTTTTGCAACATCCCTGGACTAAGTGCATAAAACATAAACCACCAACAACTACTTGCAACAGCACTTGTTGTTTATAAAAAAACTAAATAAAAAATTACAAAACAGCGACAACAACAAAGTCAACAAAATGTGTATGTGTAAAAAATGTTTGTATGCGTAAGTTTGTTTAAAAAAAAAAAAAAAAAAAAAAAAAAAAAAAACTTTAATATTTTTTACATATGAACAACATTTTCTACCCTCAACTAGTTAAAACATAACTTAATAAAACAACTTAAAATGTTTTGTGCACGGACACCGAATCCTTGATACCTTAAGTCAGTTACTCTTTCGGAACTAAATAATAATTTATATTTTTTCAGTTACAGTATTCTAAGAATTAAAATATTAATCAGCAAAAATTAGGTGAGTGCCGAAAATTGCGTTTTGAAATAAATCGGTTGATTGATTTTGATGCTTCGCAATAATTGGTAAACCGGTTTCCACTTCTATTTTGCCCTAATACAACAGATTTTAAGAAATACACCTTTTTGGATATCGGGCAAACTTCAACACACCGCATTCTCTCTTCCTCATAAAGTATTAGTACATATTTTTAAACCGTATCAAAGTTTGTATTCAGCCTAGACTGATTGTCCGATTTCAATGAAATTTTTTAATTTGTTGCTTTTATCCTCGTCAGTTTCATATTTTAAATCATACATATCAAAAAGTTTTAGACCGATATCTGAGATAACTTCAAAATTCAGAAATTTTTTTTTATTTTTTCAATAAAATTTAAAATTTTATTTTAATATATACTTTAATTATGAAAAAAGTTAGAGCTAAAACAAGCAGAATTTTATTACCACCACAATATAGCCCGCCGGAAAAAACTTTAAGCAATTGTCGCTAGCTTAGAGGATTTTAATGCATTTATCAAACGAGATAATAACGTGAAGAAAATACCTTGGATACGACTTAGTAACGCACACTATGATTAAATTCTTGCCGAATGTGAACGTAATATTTACGTGAAAAAGTGTCCTGTATATGACTTAACAACGCAAACTTTCCTCATATAAAGCAAATAGCTAAGTCACTTTTATATCTGAATTATAAATATTATCGCAGTTCATTAGTTTGGTTTTTATTGAAAACACGTAATTTAGGTGCAAAGATTATAGAATTGTTTTTAAATCAAGGAAGTATTTCGATAAAGAATGACATAAAGAGATAAGAACAATGATTAGGTATCTAAATATTTCTTAAACTATTATAGTTTTCCCACACATGAAAGCATATTTTTCGTAGAGAACTGTAGAACTATATATTGTAAAATACTTTTGAATAAATAAGATTTTGTCGATTTTTCCAAAGTTACAGAATTATTTTCTAAAAAGCGTTATGATACCACTAAGGGATGTCGACGTGCCAACAGCAAACAGATGGACATAGCTAAATAGACCTAGATTTTAATTTGATGAAAGAATATAAATTAATTGTAGGATCTGTGATGGTTCCTTCTTAGCGTTGCACACTAAAAGACAATGTAAGGATATATTAACTTTGCTTTTGCCAACACTTGTGGTGGTGGAGGAAATTGGTAAAAATTTCCTTAGAATTCTAAATAATAAGATTTCATGCAAATTATCTTAAATGTTTTATTTAAAATATTTTATTACTTTGAAGTGAAATCTCGTACATGAAATTTAACATACCAATATATCTACAGATATATGTTTTTTTCTTCTTTCATATAACATATATTTATATGATGGTATATATTAATATATGTATGAGTAGTTAGTCTTACGAGTACATAGTTAAATGTTAATGTTGTTGTGTTTATATTTTGAAGCAAAACATGAAAACTAAAAAGTAAAACTTTAATTTTTTATTGCCGCTACTGGAAAAAAGTTCAAACCGCAGGGCAACACTTTTCTTTTCACACAACCAACAAGTCAAATAAACAATTTTAGAAACAATCATCCGCACATTTTGTCACTGATACCACCGTCACCATATTTAGCTGACGTCGGTGAAGATGGTTCTCCACACACTGTCACCATTAATAATAGAAGACCTTTAGATGAAAATAAAAACAACAAGCGACAACATTCAAATTTATGGCAGACGCTTATTTGTTGAAACCCGAGTTGGGTTGCCAAATACTCAAGTTGGTTAATGTACTAAATTTGTTAGTGATACGTGATGGAACAGCGGGAAAAGATGAATTTTTCATATTTGAGTCATTTGTAATTGAGATAATTATTCATTTATTATAATTAAATTTCTCTACTATTTTCCAATTTTAATATTTTTATGTCCAACTTAATACCCGGCAAGGTTGTTTCTCAAACTGTAATAATATGATAACCAAACTCACCAAACTCAAAAATTTCAATTTAAATATTTAAAACCGAAAATACCAGTTTTGAAATAATCTAAGTGAATTTAGAAACAGATTTACTATTTTTGCAGATACATGTCGATAGGAAATTTTTTTCATAGATCATTTGGATTTATATTATATTTTGGATGTATTTTATGTCAGCATATCTTATCCTCCTCATCCTCTTGACCAAAATGCTTTTTAAAACTTTAACTACATCGACTCATTACTTTCATATAAAATATGTTGCAATAATTTTTTCTATAATCAACATTTACGTTTTGTTTGAAATTGGCGTTAAAAAATAACTCTGAAATTAGGATCCAAATTTATTTCATCCACTTTTTTATATAAAATAAGTAATGCCATAATTGATCCCATTATCTTTTTTAACAAAATAAATTTGCCTTTTCCTTAAAAATTTCCGATGAAATCGGGATATGATTGTTTGTGTGTTGCAAATGCCACATGCAAAACGCTTCTTCAGAACTTTCTGCTTATTTTTAACTTTTATATTTCCTAGAAGAATGTTGAAAATGGTTAAAACATCACCGGGATTTCAAGGAGATGTATTTTTAATAAAAACATTTTTGATTTTATTAAAGAATACATTTTGTGAGGTCTTAGATGAGTCCTTTTTGGTGTTAAACAAGAAATGACGGTATAAAACAAATATTTAAATCCAAAATTAGCATCATATTTTGCAATTATTATTTAAGGTCACGAACGTATCTCTTAAATTTGAGAAGAAAACCTACATACAGTTAAAAGAATTATTCTAGGTTCCTTAATTTGAGTAAATAATGTATGAATTTTTGTGTGAAATATTTATAACAAATAAAATATCTTGTATAAATTTAGATAATTTATTTTGTCTGTACGATCCAGAACTTTATATCATGATTAGAATGCAGAAAAACACCATTCCGGGAAAAACATTTGTATGGGAGGTACCTGTTTTTTCAACAGGCTTCGTCCTTAAGCCAAAATATTAATATGTACCAAATTTCATCGATATATTTAAAAAATTGCGACCTGTAGACTGTTTACAACGTTTACATGGACAGCAAGCCAGAGAGACAGAGAAATAGACATAGATACAGATAAACAGACGAACAAATGGACATCGTTAAATCGATTTATACTTAAAGGTGTGTGTAAAATAATTTTTTCTGCATATTACAAACTCAAACTCATAAAACCCCAACCACCTTCGCTGATGTAGGGTATAAATATTGAGTTACCGAAAAGTTTATATAATTTTACTCTCCACAACAAGTTGTCAAGGGGATATATTAACCTCGTCATTCCATACGTAACGCTAAGAAGTAATCTAAGACCCCATAATGCATATATACTCTTGCATCACATCAAAATCTGAGTTGATTTTTCCCTCGCTCACATTCACAATTATTGGCAAAATCGGTTCAGTTTATCAAATAATATAGTCTCTTCGCTTACAGGCTATCTTTGGTATCGGTCACATATCATAATATTTAGTGACATATATTTCTATTCCGAAAATTATCATAATCGGTTTCGTAGAAAACAAGTTATAGCCAAAAATACATATAATTTTATGAATCATTAAGTGCTCCTGCATTGTATTTAAGAAAAGCGTTTATATATTTTATGGTGTTGTGAGTGTATATGTGTATTTAATTCGCATACATTTGTGTTGGAGGGTATTGAAGATTCGGAATAGTCGAATATAGCATTCTTACTTGTTTTATTATAAATTAGAAATAAATATACAATTTAAACAAAAAGTTTATATTTTTTAAAAATGTTCACTGAATAATTCAAACAATTTGTTAATCAAATTAGCAAAAAATTTTCTTTGGGTAATGGTTTTCAGTCAAATAAAAAAGAGAGACAAAAAAGTGTATTGTAGCCCCCAGATTACCAAAATTTCTGAGACAATCTTTCGAAAAAGAGTAGTGAAAATGTATCGAATCATAAATTGATTGCATACATTTTCACTATTGATTACAGAAATATTTGATTACAGCATATTTATTGCAAATATCCTGAGCAATACCAAACAAAATAACATTATTGTTTGTTAACAACTCAATTATTCCCACAGTGTCATCTCAAGGTCAAAGCTTCACGCAAATTACGGGTTATTATCTGAACAATTTTATAAGTCTTCCTTAATTAGGCAGATGAATAAATAATGTGTTCCAAAAGTACTCTTCAGGGGTTATAAATTTGTTGTAATTTTCAAAATAATGTTAACTTTATGTTTTGTTGCATGTTTATGTTAATAACATAAAATAATCTTTAATCCATAAACATTTTTGAAATTAGTATGAGTAGTTGGACAAGTTACGCACAAAATGAAATATAATACAGATATTGATTGTTTGCAATGACAATGCAACATGTTGCCCTCTTGTGGGGTCATAAGTTGGAGTGCTTTATTCTTCTTAAAGTGTAACCTGATCCTACACAATGTACAAAAGTAGTTTTCTGCTTTCACACTTCTCTATCATTATTATTACAATGAATCTTCTTCACAACTTATTCGTAAACAAATTGTGTGTTCAGTTCAGTTTTAAAAAACGTAAACGTAATGTAATAATAAACTCATAAGCGTCACCACAAGAGATTCATTTCATTTTTTGTTTTCTTTCTTGCTTTTTTTACACTTTTATTTACTTTTTATTTTTTTATTATTTTATCACCTCAAATTTTAAATTTTTGACCAAAAAGTGAGGAATGGTAAAACTTCTCCAAAAATAAGGAACTTTTTTTAAAATTGTTGTACAATTTTACTATTTTGCTTTTTACACCCCAAAACACCATAGGTGGTGGGGATATTTTGCGTTTTTGCAAATGTTTGAAACGAACAGAAGAAATGGTCCTACCAATACTTTTAAGTATAACGTTCAACTCAGAATCACTTAGTCCATTTAAGCGTGTCCGTTCGTCCATCCGCCCTGCTGGCTTTCCATGTAATACTTATTTGCAAAGCACAGGTCGCAGTGTTGAAGATAACTTAATGAAATTTGGCACGTACTATTATTTTGGCCCAGGGATGACGTCCATTATTTCATTTAGGCGCCATACCCCTGGAATAGGTTTTTAGTCCATAAAATTCCTTAATATTAATCGAGTGTATCCAAATTTTGCATTCTCTAAACTATATGAGGATCGGTCCATTATTTATCATAGGTCCCATACAACCACCCTTCCAAATATCATTTTGATGCTCTTAAATCGCATATATTTTGTCAAATAGAGATAAATATAAGTCAAAACCATTATACGAAATTAAATGTAATTATATGGTCGGTCCATATTTTTTTCCAACTCCCATTTAACACTCCAGAAGAAATTCTTGAGAAATTTTTTCATACTCGCTTATAGCCCACCAACAAATTCTTCTAAACCGCATAATCGCTTTTAAAATATAACTTAGATCAATTGTTGAAAATTTTAAGAGACATTCCAATACTGCAAGTTTTTGGTTAAAATGTCACTTCATAAGTCTTGTAGCATAATGTCAAAAGATATCTTGATATGTCCAGTTTATCTTTAGTCAAATGTGGCATCTAAACAATAACATAGCATTCGCAATAAAATTGATTCATATTCCAAATTGTACAGCGCTAATTTGTAAGCACCAGAATAACGTTCTGAACTCTTAAGCTTAAAGCTTATCTTGATTAAATTTGGCACGTGCCATTATTATTGCCCAAGGACAATTGATAATGATAGGTTCATTTTTACACTTAGTCCCCATACAAATGTATCTTCCGAAATTGGGTTTTAAGATCATAAGTGTCCAAAATATAAAGCGATTTTAACGAAATTGATTCCATACAACCACCCTCCAAAAATATCACTTTGAAGAGCTTAAATCTCACATATGCTATGGTGTTATTTAGGAATTAGTCAAATTAAAATGAACATAAGCAACAATCGATGTTCAATATTTTACGAGGGTCGGCACATAACTTCCTCTATACATAATAAATTACTATAGTAATAAGCATAAATTAAAAAACAAATTATACGAGTGTCGTTCATTAAATTTTCGTAGCTACCATTTATAACCAACAATGTGGTGTAGGGTGTAGGTGAAATAGTCGGGATTGACCGATTCTAACATCTGACCAGTTTTTACTTGTTTTTTTTTTTGACTACACTTTGTCTCTTTTTCTGTGTGTGTGTGTGTGTGTGTGTGTGTGTGTGTGTGTGTGTGTGTGTGTGTGTGTGTGTGTATGTGTGTGAAAATTAGTTTAGATATGAGCGTAACCAACAACAAAAACACGGACGTACCGGTACCGCTCTGATTTACAACATTTTTACATTTATGTGGTTGTAAACGTTATCGAGAAAAAATATTTGAAGGTTTTATCATCAAAGTATAGTTGTGACCTAAATATCACTGACTGTAATGCAATATGTAACCATGATAGAAAACTATATCGGTTATTGCAACAATGCTTTTTAATCGTTTAAATTATAACTTCGGTAATTATACTCTGAAATTGTCTAAAATTAATTTTAAGCTAATGAAGACTATGGCATATTTAGTAATTGGCTATATTTCACTTGAAGTTAAAAGCGGCATATTAAGATTAAAAAATAACTAATATCAACTTGTTTTTATTAAATGAATAAAACTTTTATGTCACTAAAAATTCTTAATATCATTTGATGATAATGACTTTATGTACAAATTTAACACAATTATACATAAGAAAGTGATTATTAACATTAATCCTTCTTTAGTATACTTAAGAAATTTGTATTTCTTTGATTTAATTAGTCGCCCCTGGGAAACACTTTTAAACAGTGTAGATCATAAGTATAATAAACATTCATCATCCCCAAAATATTTATATGAAACTTCTTTGTCTACAGCAACAATGTGTGAAATATCCTTCAAGGGATTTAAGCAGAAGTATAGCATAAAAGAATCAGAAGCAACAAAAAAACTGTGAAAATATGAAAATGGTGAAATGGTATAAAAAGAAAAGAAAAAACTTTAAGAGTTGTCACAAGTCACAAAAAACAATTCATAATACTTAGAATTCGAGTATCTTATAAATTTAGAAAATGAATGAGTGTTTCTTTCGTTCATTCGTTAAATTAGAAATCCTTTTATATTTAGTGTTACGTAAGCAAGAAAAAGGATAAGACAACAAAAATGTGAATGAATACAATTAATTAGTTGTTATCCTTTAGCAACTGTCATCACATCATAAACTAATTGAAAATGTATCCTTAACAAGTCTAATGGAATGATAGTAGTACAATGTACTTCACTATATGTCACTGTGTTATGTCCATGTTTTCATTTCATTTTTTTTCTTTGCAAGACACACTCGTAAAAATATGCAAAGTTATATAAGTCCAAAATGATTCAAATACGAGAACATAAAATAAAAAGAAATGTGTATTTGGCCAAAAGGTACATTGAAGCAAATGCAATGAATAAAAAACATAAAAAAGCAAAAAAATTTAATGGCATAAGTATGCCACGCTTCATTTGACGTGACTAATTAACCTTTTATGAACCCAAAATTAGCATGTGATACAATCCTATTATACTAGTTTATTAAAATCCAGTCAGATTAGAATTTTAAAATGGTAACTTTTGAGGAACATACGATACACTTTGTCGCCAAAAGGTGCATAGTTATGATAAAGTGAATATTTTATGTGAGCAAGCTATCGCCTTACCACGAAATAGTTTGTAAAGAGATAAGGTACAATGAGTTTAACCACTTCATCGAAGTGAACATAGTGTAGACTTTAGGTTATCTAGTATTACAAGCCCACTAGATGGTAGCATGAGAAAGTGGTGTCTATTTCGAAACTGTCACCAAAAACAGCTTTTTTGGTCATGTGGTTTATTACATTAAACGCATGTTAGCCAACAATCAAATTACGTTAAATATTTATAAGCGAATACACACATTCACACTGATAAATATACAATTTGAATATAATGATTTATGTTGGGGATCTAAAAATGTGTCACATTGATAATGTTTTGCATGGCAAGAAAGTTGTATTTTATAGAACTCCTCCGAGCTTTAGTATTTTGTTTAAAATTAAGTTAGTCGTTCAGTCATAATTCATGATCCGGTTTTTCAGTTCTTAGAGTTGTCTCAGATATTGGTCTATAGCTATTTTCTACAGCTACCAATTTTAAATAGGACAATAACAAATACTTACAACAAATTTCAATTATTTCTTACTTCTTTCATTATGTGCAATAAGAGAAAAGAATATGTTTGCGGTAACCATAGATGATTGATAACAATAGTTATTGCAGTTAACGCACTCAAGAAATTTTTATTTCAATAAAATGTTTATTTATTCACTATATAATACCAACATTGCTATCGCTACTGATGGTATTGCTATCGCTACTAAAACACTTGAATTTCCTCAAGAAATATTGTTAATCAAATAACAAATTATTAATTCGCATTATTTTGTTAGTATGTAAAAATATACACATATAAATTATTTTTATATAAATAATAACATTTAAATAAAATTTTTGTCAAAGTAAAGTTAATTCCACAATAAACATGGTAGCGATAACAATAAATGTTTGCCGCGAATATATTAGTGTTGCGACTAGGACTGTAGAATATTATATATTCCATAAAATGTTTTTAGAGTTTTCTAATGAAAAATGCTTAAATTATAGTAAAAGCAATAGGGATACCAATATACGGCTAAATATCTGCCAGCCAAATACATTTCGATGTTCTTAATAGTCCGAAATGAAGATATTATTTTCGGATTTTTTTTAAAATACTTTAATTTTAAGTAATATTATGAACATAAAAATTTATTTTAGTAGCAGCCCCAAATCCGGATTCTATTTCGAAATTGGTTTCTCATATGAGAGCTTCAGTAGAATGTGATTAAATGTTTTTAAAATTCTCCACACATACCTGTGCTAAATCCAATGTTATTTTAGTTTTATTGGCTTTAAATAATATCTGGAAAATGGAGAATTATATATGAACTATGGTCTAATCTGAGCCGATATTCACGAAATTATTATATTAAAACAATGAGAAAAACATTTATGTTGAACTTTGCATAAAATTAATTTACACTAAACGGGTTTTTACGCTTAACCCTCTAATATGTGACTGATCTTTGTATAGGACCTATAACCAAATATGAACCGATACTCGTTAAATTAATAACATATGTTGAAAACAGTAAAAAAAATAATTGTGTCGAATTTAAATAGAACTATTCCATATATAAAAGCTTATTCAGAAAAAGGTCCTTGTATTGGAACTTGGTGTATATTTCATACTGATATTTTATTAATACGATTTAGATGTATTTTGGTATGATGAGATGAGATAGTACGTTTGAATTCTGTCACAGGTATCTGTCTATAACTATTTTCATTTTGTGTGGTATAGCAGTTTGTAAAAGGAAACACCTTAGAACAATAAAAAAGCAATCTGGTCAAATTTCATTGAATTCTTACATTATTTCTCCCGGAGTTACCTCCAAAAAATTTCTCATAGAGTATTTATAAAAATATCTATAATACGTTTTATACTTTTGGAAAATATAATAAGGTTCAAACACAAAAAACACATAAAACCTTAAACATCTCTGTGTGAATTTTATTGAAATGGAATCGAATTAGCATTGCCCGATTTATTAGCACTGAACTTATTAAAACTTTATAAGAAATTTAGAATTTTTCAATTTAAATTCAAAAAACTTATTATAAAAATCTTTTCTAGAAAATATGTTGCAATTCTATAACTTATGTAGTGTTAAAAATATAAGGTCTTGATTGTTTTATATTCAATAACAGAGTTTGTTTATATGTGTACATTAGGGGCGTTCAACCCATTGTAAGAAAATAATATATTGTAAAGTGATAATGACAAGTAAAATAATTTACAATATCTTCACCAAGAATATATTTTAAACTCAGATAATATTTTACTACTTTATACAAAAACAACCATTAAGATCATCCAAATCATTCTTGTACCACCTTAATATAAAGTATACACGCAAATATATATATTTAAATGTAATGCACGTAACTGGCGCAGTATGTTTTGTGCATGAATGTGTATTACAAATATTCACGATATTTCCTCTGTTAACTAAGAAGAGATGAGCTAAATGTACATAAAGGATTCATGTCCTTTGAAGACGAATATTTAGTTTAATAAAAATTAATTATTTCCGAGGCAAAATTATTATGGCAGTTTAAAGCGAAAAAAAATATTTATTTAAATGGACGTTTTTTCCTAAATGTAGATTAAATAAAAATAGAAATACAAACTTAAATTTAAAATAAAATTAGTCTATAAGTAAAAGTACGTTCTGCTACCAAATTCCCAAATGGGTACTTTTTGTCACTAGGATTTTCTTCTTTGCCAACTTTTTTGTATATTTTCCTTTGATGATGACTAATGATACTTATTTTTAGTGAAGAAACATGAAGAAAAATGTCATTCATATATGAGAATATTAACACACAGACATATACATTTATATCTATAAATAAAATTTATAAAGTCTTAGGAACACACGGAATAGAGAAACCTTCTTATAAATGCTTGATGTGTAAGTACGTAAATTCTCTAAAGGCTTTTTGCCATCCGTAACAGTTTCATACCTCCTTACCATTTCATTTTCATATGAATTTTATGTTACGCCTTCACTATAAATTTATCTTTTATAAAAAAATACTTCTAAATATTTCAATTGAAATTTATTTACACACACATACTTAAAAATACGTACATAAAGTAAGTACATTGTATATTAATCAAATATTTTTAACACAATTGCAATAAAAAGAAAATTGAAATCTTTTGCATAAATAAATAGATTTAAATCAAAGTGAAGAGCTAATTTGTGAATTAATATTAATTCGTCATCATTTTATGCTGGTCCTTCAATGTGAAAAAGCTAATCGAATGAAAGTGGCGCATTATTTTTAAATTACTTTGTGTGCAATAAATGTGATGACAAGCTCAAGGTTTCATTCGATATAACATGATGGTATAACAATGATAATTATCAAAAAAAACCAATCAAATGCACTTTTTCAAATCAAAATGGCCTCACGAGAAGTTATTGATTCATGTTATATTTGTCAAAATTTAATTTCCATTTAAATCCTTATGAAAATATATTGTCTTGTCCCAAAATTCCAATCCGATAGAAAATAGAATAAATTCCGTATTCTGCTTCTTTAAAAAAGTAAAGCAAAAAAATTTCTGAATTAAATCACTTTTATTTTCATAAGTGAAACTGAGTTTTCAATAAATAAAATTTTTGAAAAATAGAATTAATGGGAAAATAAAAAAACTTTTAATATTTTTCATAAATAACATAAAAATATATTTCGTTTATCGTCCAATGTGGGCAAATTATGGTTTCTATAGTATTAATTACTTTCTACGTCGAGTTTTCATTAAAATTTCTTTAAATGTTATCAAAATTGATTAAAATGTTCAAAAAATTATAATTGAAATACACGTTCTTGTTCTGATTTGTATACACTGTACAGTGTTTAAAATGAAAAACGAAATGGAAGTAAATCTACAACTTCCAAATGGAAAAGCCAATTTTAATGGAATTTACATAGTGATAGCAGAAGTGTTTAAATTTTGAGTTTGGACTTTGTTGATCTAAGGGGGCCTGTGGACCAAGGCTCCAAGGAAAAAATTTATAATCTATAATATGAAAAATTTTGATACACACCAAACTCTGTCTGTCATATGGGCCGCAATTTTTAAAATTATTTACTGAAATTTGTCACATATACTTACTTTGATACAATAATAAATCCAAAGAAGTCATATTGTTCTGTGATCATTAATTGACCCGGCTCCCATATAACGCCACTTCTCGGAATATGACTTATAGCTTATAGAATTCTTAACTTTTAACCAATTCCATTGACATATGGCACAATTAATTTCTTAACTATTCTGAATATATGTTATAAATTTTATTAACATGGGTCCATACTTTGATATAGCTCCCATATAAGGCCCCTTTCCGAAAAAAGGGTTTGAGCTTATAGAACAAATAAATAAAGACCAATGCCATTGGAACTCAGTACAATGAATTTTTTTAACTATTTTTAATGTATATTCTTAATTAGAAAAATATCGGTCCATATTTTGATGTAGCTCCTATATCAGGCCATTCACCGAAAATAGTTTTCAGCTTATAAAACGAGCAGTTCTGAAGATATTAATATTAATCGGACCATATTTTTCTATAGCTCCCTTATAACGGGATTTCCCGGAAAACGGGTTTGAGTTTATAAAACATATAAATAAAGATCAATTCCATTAAAATTTAGTCTGGTCTAATAGAAAAAAAGCCAGTTCAGTAGAAAAAAGTTATAACCAAAATTATAACTAATTTTATGACTCATTAAGTGTTTCTGTGTTATATGCTATATATACATATATATGAGTATATGTATGTTTATGTATATCTACGGAAACTAACGTATTAATTTCACACGAATTTGTGTTGGAGGAATGAAGATTCGGCATAGCCGAATATAGCATTCTTACTTGTTTTAGAAAACTTGACTTCAGTTTCTGTGCTCTGTTTTTGCCTCTTAGTTTTTAGCAGCGTTCCTGTCAAGAACTTTTTGAGCCTGTATATTTTTAAACGTTTAGCTTAATTTTTTCGCACCAAGTAGTCCGAGTACTAAGGTTACCGGGTCGCTTTCCTACCAAATGTGTAGGGAGCTCTTTTAAAAATGCTTTCTATTTTTTGGACTTTAGAAACATCATGTAGACCATTCCTTCTGGCTGAACCAGGTTTTCTAATAACGAACAAGTACTCTCGATACTGTTTAAAAACATTGGAAACAGATTTAATGCAGACCTTTAAAAACTAGCCCAACATTTTGTATATCCAAATTATCTGGTCACTAATTTTAATCATATTAACAATTTATTTATTTGACAATCAACATAATATCTGACAAATATAAGTTGAACAAGAAAAAATTAAATAAAATTTGGATTAAAAGTGAAAATAAAAAACATATGTTAAGAATTTCACAAAAAAATATAAAAATTCTAAAAAAATTAATGCAGCTATCAAAACTGTGAAGGTTGACCAACATATAAACTTCTTACACAATATGTAAAATGTGAAAATGCATCGATTTTGAATAAAACAAATATTTATCTGCCTTCCATCAACTTTGTCATTCCACGTGAAATTCAAGAAGGAATCATCTAAGTCTCCTTAGTGTCTTAGATGATCTAATCAAAAATCGGCCGTCTGTATGTCAATCTGTTCTTGCTACGCTCACATCCATAAATTTAAAACCAAATTCAAACCAAAAATGATTTTATATATTAAATGATAAGAACTGATATCTGAGAAAACCTCCAAATTTAAGCGAAAAACTTTCGAAAAATTTTTAATTATATTTAATTATATAAATTTTTAATTATATGTTATAAAATATTTCTATTTATTATAATTCTTTATATTAATTTTTTCCAGAAGAATTGATAAAACCTGTTTAAAAGAATTAATAGAATTAATAGAAGCACCCGGTTTCAACTACAATAAAAATTCAAAAATAAATAATTGTTTAATTTTTTAATGGGATTTTATGGAATTGAGCTTACTCTTAGGATTCGAAGTATTTCCTTGATTGGTAACAGTCGAAAATCGCCTTCCCATGAATTCCATGCATACTCAATAGTGGTCCAAAGATCAATATTATTGGCGATTAATTAATGCGTATGTTGACAATGTATCGATTGGATTTACATAGGGAGACTGGGGAGACTCATTTCAGTAACTCCATTATTCTGAAATGAAATTTAAAATAACGAATAAAAATGAATATGCGAGGATGATGATTCTTGGAATATTAATGGGAAGTTTTTAGTTATAAATTATAGTTAAGATTTATTTTAATCATGTAACTAGTTTTTGAAAATTATACTTTAATTCGTAGTTAATTATTTAACTCCTTTCATCGTCAAATTAAACTCCTTACTCGAGTAATTATTAATTTGTTTGACACACAAAAATTAATAAAACATTTCTTTTAATAAAAAATTAAAAGAAATTTTCAAAATACTTGAAATTCAAGTTGAATTCAAAACAAAACTTGCATTGCTAATAGGGCTTGTGATGATGATATTTGCCCCAATTTGATCTGGTAATACTTGACATGTATTTCAATTAATGTATCTTTTCAAAAAAAAAAGAACAAAATACAAAGTTCGTACAAAAGGACAATTTTACCAGCGAATAAATATTACGAGTTAAAACAAATAAGAATGATTTAATTCGACTACGTCATATATGGATATTTGAAACTTTTATACCCTCCACCACAAATGCTTCAGAAATAAATACATTATGTTTTATACACGTACAGTAAACGTTCATACACACTCACAAACGCATATAATATATGAAAGCCTTTCTTATATAGATCAAGGAAACCTCAGTGAATCATAAAATTGGTTATATTTTTGGCTAGAAAGTTTTTTTTCCTACTGAACAGATTTTGATCACTTTTGAAATGGAAATGAGGTACATATTTCTTAACACAATGCCAATTTAACAAAAGTTCTTCGCTTGGATTTTGAGGTTGTCTCAGATATAGTTCTATATCTTTTAATATACTGAACCAACACTGGTTTTAAATAGGAAACTTTTCAGGACAATGAGTAATACACAGGCCAAATTTCATTTTTGTCAATTATTGTGAATGTGAGCGTGCCAACAAGAGACAGACGGGCGGACATAGCTGTCTCTTGATGCAACAATATATGTATATATACATTATGGGGTTTGTAGATGATTCCTTCTTAGCGTTACACTCTGAATGATATAGTTAATATACCCTCTTCACTTCACTTGTGGTAGTGAAGTTAATACAACTCTTTAGGTACTTAAAAGCCTCTGAAACTCTATTTTTTATCAGTTTCGAATTTTTCATTGGGATTTTGGAAAAATATTACCGACGGTTCACATAGAACAGACCTATTAAAAACAAAATCGAATTTGATTTATCCGAAATAGAATAAAGACAAATTTTTAAACAAATAATCTTAATTGATTTAAATAAAAATTACTTGCCAAAACTATTGCGAATGTGAAAAAAGTAATATAAATCACAAACTCTTTTATTCGAACACGTAATTATTTTAAAATCAGCCAAAATATTTTAATATTTTTGTTTAGATATTTCCTGATTATTCACTTGATTTATCGACTATAAAATGCAAACGATATCATTTTGTTGCAAATTGATATAATTTTTGGAAACCTCTAGATATTTCGTGAATGAAATTAAATGATTCTGCACTTTAAATAAACACCTAAACCTCACACAAATATACACACATCAGTACATGAATGTAGCTTTCATGTTCATAAAAGTATGTAAATTGCATTGCTGCCACTTACAAAATATTGGTTTGATGCAAACAGCAACATATAGAAACAACAAAGAGATTTTAAAACATGCAATTTACAAGCAAAAGCAATACGTTCAATACTTCTAGCATACATACAGAAACGAGTAATAAAATAGCATCTTCAAATATAGTTGTCTTCAGTTCGCTATCAGTTCATTAAGAAAAAGTCTTAGATTCATATCCAAAATTGAGAAAAAATCCTTTTCATAAATTTATAATGAAAAGTAATTTGATTTATACAGAATTTATATGAAATATCATGTTTGTATTTATATATAATATCATATCGTACCAAAGCTCATCGAAATCGGATAAGTAAAAAAAAGTTATACACAAAGATTTCCAAAAATTTGAATATTCTCACACTTTTTAAGATAATTTTCTGAAATTTAACACATCTTGATATAATAATAAATCCAACAATTTTTTCTTAAGCTAAATTATTTCTTCTATTTTTTTCGCTACAGCAATTTTTTAAGAATTTTTTGGAACTAAATATTACATCACTAACTATAATAATTGTACAGATATTAGATAGATAACAGTTAGTATCTTTGATTTTGTATGTATCCAGTAAAATTGTTATACAATATTTGCTATTTGCTTATTTGTCAAGTAAACAGATCCTTGGTAAAGCAGTAGAGTTGAAATCTTTGCCATATTGCTATGTGAGTGATCTTACGTAGCAATATGGCTATGAGAGATCTGGAGACCTACAAAATTTAATACTTATCAAAATATCCATTACAACGAAATTTTTGTGCAAATATCCTTAATTAATCACACATAATTTTTAGATTTAGATTAAAAATTATAGATTTCGGTTTCTATAGAATTACTGCTTTAACCTGATGCTGTACTATTTACCACGATTGTATATTGAACATACATATGTACATACTCACTCAGATGGTTTTGGAAATCGCTACTTTGGCTAAACAAACAATAATCACTTGGAATGACAGCAAGTGACATCACAGACCAACCAATCAACCCACTAACGGATTGAATAATATTACACACATACACACATTCATATTACCCTCATTCACTTGTTTGTTTATGAACTCATCTCATTATATAAGATCGACACCAATTGGCTTAGTGGGTTAAACAATCATTAGTCTGAGGTGGCATGAGAGTGAAGTATATTTGAATTGAACGAAAATTGTGCACAAAAAGTTAAATTTATAAATCTCAGATATTAGAAATGTCTTAATTTTGCTGATTGAAAAAAAAAAACAATTTCTAATAAACAATTTACAAAATGTTGTATGAATTATAAGGACAATGGTGGTACATTTGCTTGAATGGGAACAATCAAAGAAAAACTAAATTTCTACAGGGGGGGAAAATAATTTTCACGTCCTGCCTTTAGATATCTGACTGTAACAAAGTGTGTCCCCATTTTAGCTAATATGCGTGTAAGATTGTTTACACGCGTAACAAAATGAATGGTTAAATGAATAAAGGGGCAGTGAAATCGTTACAATTACCGATTCTCTATCTGTCTAGATCTGGATGAGTTTTGTGTAATTTTCAAAAAATAGCGAATTTTTTAAAAGGCAATAATTAGGATGTTCACTATGTTTGGCTGTATGGGAGATACTCATGCTGATGATTAGTTGAAATAATGCTGACTAAAATTTATAAATTGGATAATATTCAATGGTGTAATCGAAAATTTACGTAATAATATTTTTCAAAATACTCAAGTGAATTATGTTTAAAACAGTTATACACACACATACAAATATTGGTGCACTTAAAGCTTATTGAGTTGTTAGAAATAGAAAAAAAATCATTTACATTATTTTGTTGTTATGTTGCTAAACTCATTACACACATACGC
The DNA here is from genome assembly GCA_004302925.2 of Cochliomyia hominivorax. Lineage (NCBI taxonomy): Eukaryota > Metazoa > Arthropoda > Insecta > Diptera > Calliphoridae > Cochliomyia > Cochliomyia hominivorax. Next base: position 33,547,097 of record PYHX02000494.1, read on the forward strand.
ACATATGATTATTGAATCCAGGTGAATAGAGTTTACAATATGAAATTAAATTAAATTTAAAATACAGAATCACATTTATATATACAGGATCACATTTAAGCTTCGTAAAAAAATAGTTAAGATTAAAATATTTGACCAAACATAACATATGTCCACATACATTCATACGTTTAGATTAATTTCAAATACGCGCATTGTCACTTATGGTAAACAGGAATAAAAAGAGAATATCGAATGCATAAGCCCTAAATTTGTTTTCAACGGTGCAAATATAAAACAATTTAAGACATAATAATTATGATGATGATTTATTATTACTTTATTTTTAACTTTATAATTAGCTTGGTTAAGTCGACTTAGAAAGTGATTCTGAGTCGAACGGTGTACTTAAACCATTTCTTCATTTTTTCAACGTACGGTGGTGTATTATAAATCTATGGTGGATATTGACCAAGCAACATATAAGCTAATAAAAGTTTAAAATATAGACCCATTCTATTGAAATTCAGCCCAACTACTTTCTTAACTGTATTTAATATACGTTTGATACAAATTATTTATTTAGCACTAACAAGTGTGATGAAAATTTCCTAAAAAGATATTTCTAAGCTCTAAATTTTATTAATTTATTTGTTTGTGAAAATGTTTCTAAAACTTGAGTGAAATAATTTAAATAATTTAGCATTATTATATATTTTGAATGCATCGACTTGTCGTGACAGTAATAAAAAATCGGACCGAATTTTATTTAGCCCTGACATAGAGTTGAAACGTGAGTATTAGAAGGACATTGATATATCTAGACAAATTTTGATTTGATACTAAAATTACACTAAAACACTAAAATTACACTAAAATGCACACTGATGCAAATTCATTGAAAAATCACTTAACTTCTTTCTTAAAGAATTAGAAAAAATAAACAATAAAATTTAAAGCGGCAAAAAATCTTTTTAAGAAAAGCAGTAAAAAATTGCCAAAAGTTTTTGATATGGCAAGAAATAAGCAGTTGTGGCAAAATAAGTCAATTATTTGTTACAACGGGCTCTATAAATACCGAAATTTACATCAAGGAATGTTTACAAAAAAGGGACTTCATAATGTAACCATATTTTTGGCCTGCCTTGGCATCATGTCGCTATGGTAAACAAGAGTGGTGTAAGAATAATAATGTGATATTTTTACCAAGAGTAAATAAAGCCAGTGGGAGATATTGAGTGGTGTAAGAATAATAATGTGATATTTTTACCAAGAGTAAATAAAGCCAGTGGGAGATATTGAGTTCTTGTTAAGAAATAATGGAAGAGCACAAATAAGGTATCCAAGAGTGTGGTAGATTTTAAACAATCTTCGAACTACCTTTTCGAGCAAAGTGATAGAAATCACTATAAAAACTTTAATGGAAAAGGTTCATCACTCGTGATCAAAATTATTAAAATGTCCTTTTTTGTAAACTGTAATAACAATTTTAATCAAATAAATATTTCGATTTTACTCCTTAATATCAAGACGAAACTAGAAATTCAAATCCTAAAAATCATGCGTTGATTTAGGCGCAATTTTATTGTGTACTTGTGTTCCTTCCAACACAAAAGTTATATTAACTTTACACATATAATGCTTACGATGTGTAACAACACTCATCATTTCAAATGTTCTATATATCACAGCAGTATTCAGTGACTGCCCCGAACTAGCTATTCGACAGTTTATAAATAGACTTACGACTTATCGTTGTAATGCGGACATGTCCACAAAAGTAATCTATCGTTAATAAGCTGCGATTAGATGGCTAATAAAAAAGACAGGTGAATAACCTCATAGTCTGACTCACTAATTTCTTGTTGTCCTAAACATATCGTTTTTTAAAGAGAAACATTGAAAAAAGTAAAGACTGATGTCTGCCTTAACCTTAAAATACCACGAAAGAACTTTTATTATGTGGTAATAACAATAAAGACTTCTTATTATTTTTCTTATTATTCCAAAATTTATCATCAGATCAATAGGAAAAAAGTTATAAAATGAAGTAAATCACTTCGTGACTAACAAAACAAATACAATTTTTATTTGCCAGAGTGTTCGTGATGCTTGCATAAATAGTTGTCCCTGCCCCCAACTATACACCTGGTATCGATAAAAAGTTTGGACAAGTGGATCTAAACAATAATTTGAAGGTGTTAGAGATACACTGTGCAATAAAGCCTGAGTTGTCACAGTGGCACTGAAGGTATTAAAATATTGTCCTGTTTTAATATTAAATTTAATGATTACAAAATAATTTGCGTACTTATAACTCTACAAATGTATGTGTGAAAACATATGTTTTATGCTCACTTGTGTTTGGCTTAGTCGGCATTTCATTTAAGCCTATTTAATTATTTTAGCCTTTAGGCTTTGTTTTTATGTGATACAGATTTTGTTGGCCTAAAAGAGTACTTAACCCGTTTTGCAGTATATTTTGTGATCCAAATTAAATCGAAATTAACATAACACTACTACAGCGTAAACAACATTAATTTACATATATCACAGTAATCATAGATGTCGGTGTCGTCGTCTTCATCAACATCATCATCAGGACTCATGTCACACATTTCATCTTAGAAATAATGTTTATTTGAAATCACATCATTCAGCAAAACTTAATGCGTGTATAAAACATTTGTGTGTCTTAAAATGTGGAGAAATACAGAAATGTAAATAAATGTTTTTATTTACGAATAAAATATTTTATGTTAAAGAGCTTTTTTAAATAGGATTTATCAGACAAGTGTAGTGTAGGGGAATTGAGTTAATTATCGTTTTAAAATTGGAAAAACTTAACGAAAATCGAAAAAGATTTTAATGGAATATCTTGTAAACTTCCTCATAAAGATATTTTTGTTCCAAAAACCAAGAAAATGTCACTAAAAATAAAACGTAACAATTTCTTTCGAATGACTTTTGCAAAAGCTACATGAACGAAGAGGAAGAAGGTACCATTCTACATATTGAAAGTGGCTTGTCGAACCCTAGGACGTCTTTGGTGACTGCTGATGTAACGGAAATGCGGTTGGATTGGCGATGTAAGCGCTCACTAGACTTCACTCTTAACTTCTAATCTTATTTCAACATTTTCCTGTTTAGATCTTTAGATTTACATGCAATATCTTCCATATCAGTTTTGGTGGAATATTAAATAGAACCATCAGCCACAGAAAAATATCCAATAGTAATATCCAATAAAACTGGTTATTCGAGGAGAAACACGGTTTCTTCGATATTCGAAATGTGAGCTTCACATACAAACAGAAATCGACTTAACAAAAATAACCGGTTATAAGTAGTTACTAAAAACCGGGCCGATCGACCTACACACAAAAAATTTATATGAGGTTTAATAAATTTTCCTTTCATTTAAATCAAATTAAACGTTTTTACGTTCATTGAAAAAAAAAATATTATACAAATTAGAATTTTTCGACTTGATTTATTAAATTATACAGCGAAAAATTTTTTAAATTACTTTTAAGTACTAAAATTTCAAAACATTCTCAAGAAACTGTATTTACTGTGAAACAGTGTTAAATTAACATTTTTTTATTCATGAAGCAAAATCATAACTGAAAAAAGTTAAATTAATTCTATTATAATTAATTTTACATTGATTTTTTTGTGCATGTATAAAATACAGATTTCCTAACTCTGGAAGTTAGACAAGTTTCTTCTGTCCTCATCAATGTCTTATTAAATTAATATTTTAAAAATTATTTACTATAGAATTCTAGAATATATCGTTTAACATTTTTACGGTTCGCGTCATAGCTAAAGTCGCTTTTTATATACTCAAATGATAAATATTGAAGTTTAGTGTATTACTTCAAAAGTACTGGATGTGGTTATCCCTCAGCCATATTATAATTGTGGAAGTTGGCACAACTACGATGTTGATCATATTAGTGTTGAGCTACAACTAAAATATGGTTGACCCACATGCATGTTATTGTTACGCCACATTGTATTTTTATATTAAATAAGTGGTTTTCTTAAGAAACATCATATTATGGATAATGGAATGTATTTTAACATTTTCCGTTTACATGTCCAAAATAGGCAAACTACCTCCCTGTACCTCATTACGATTTCGTAAATGATAAGAATCGAAATATGAACTTCTTCATCATTTAGGAAATAGTTTGTTTTATTGGAGGGTCTGTATGTAAGCAGTAAATACAGTATGGTTGAATTTGTGTGAAGGCCACGAAAGATTTATAATAGCTAAATATAGCAGTCTAACTCCATTTGTTAACATTCACCCTTTTAAACATCTTACAATAGTTTTAAAGGTTTTGCATAACTGTGACAGTGATAAAAGATAATGATTATATTTATCACACCTTTAAAATATGCCAGAATAAACTTCAAGAATTTGCAGACAAAAGTTTACTAACTTAAAGTCTAACGTTAACGCTAAAAACGTTCGTTAAAAACGAAATTTTTGGCAAAAAAGAATAAATCACCACAAATATATTTAAAGTTATTTATATTGTGTTTTTTAGACATTGATTTAAGAGTATTGTTTTCCAATTGATCCTAAAATATAATTTTATTTAAAGAAAGATCTTGACTTTTCCTGTGTTTTATTTTAAAACACCTCTCAGTTATAATAAGTTTCTGTGCTCAATAAAATATACAGGATATCTCTGTTAGTGAAGCCTTCTTTTTGACTTCCACAGAAAAGTCGAACATTTCTAGGAATACCAATTTACGTAAAAATGGATTTTATTTCATAAAAAAATGAAATGGTGAGTTATTTTGTGAAAAGTCATCTCATGACGAAAAACATTTATTTATTGCACAGAAAAACAGATTTATTTAATTCAAATGAAAAATGGAAATGAATCTCTAATTTCTGATTTCAATGATATTTGTTAGTAAAAGTGTAGGCAAGTTTAAGTTTTGAGTTTTGAGGACCCAAAGTTGGTCAACTTGAGTCATATTTACAACGATCCAGATTTATTATATTTGAACCTATTTTAAAATTTGTGAAAAACCTCGTCGTAGAGATATTTAGTTTCAAAATATAGAAATTTTATATTTTGCTAAAGCGGGTCCAAATTTTATACAAAAGAAAAAAAATTTGAAAATGCTTTCATAGAATTTAAAGTTTTCAGCCTTTTTTGAATTTTCAAAAAATTTCGATTTTTCACCAATTTTTATACCAAACATTTAGTTATATTCTTCTTATGTTATTACAATTTCTTTAAATAACATATTCCGTAATTCTACTTTTTTGAAAGGATACTTTATAGGATTTTGTGTAATTTAAAAAAGTTTATTATTGTCAGTAATGTTACACATTTTAGAAAAGTAGACATAATTTTCGACAAACTGATATACAACATGTCTAACTTCAGGGCGCACGAAACTGAACCGTAATAAATTTATTCACAATTGTAAAATAATTAAATTTATAATTTAATTTATATATTTCAATAGAAATTTGTATGGGGGCTGTGCGAAATGATTGTAAGTTTACAAGAAAAATAAGTCGAATTCGTCTTTTGATTTAGCGAAAAACAGTTTTTTATAATGAAAACCAGGTGTATTGCCAACAACAACGTAAAATTACTACGTGGACTTGGTCAATAGTACTTAATTAATTTTAAATTCAGTTATCAGATTGTTTTGTTTATTTCAATATAGATTCAACTTTTTATATAATTCGAAATTCTCTCTTAATAATAAATCAAATAATAATTATATTTACATAATAAATGAATTTAAATGAAAATTAAACACATCAAATCAACAATAATCTTAAATTTAATAATAGAAGAATAAATAATTGTTTAGTAAAATTATAATTAAAATAGACTTTTATGTCAAGCAATTAATGTCTTTTTTCACTTCTTAGTACAATTCAAGTGTTTTAAGTCGTTATAATTTTAAATTAAGTGATACAATTTAACAATGTCATAAGTTTATATGGCTAAATATCAATATGGAATTACACGCATACATACATATGTTATATAACAATATGTATTAGTATGTGTAGTTAATTAAATTTCACAGAAATGTTTCATTAACTAATTTGTGCACATCAGCATTTAAAATAAACAATAAAACATGAAATGTGTCTTCTTATGTCATCTCTTAAATACACATATACTTGTATCACATTACATGTATACACACTTACAAACTATAATATATTGTATTGTGTGTGTGTGTTCGTATTTGTTATTTTATATTTCATGTATATTCTATTACATTCTAAATATTTTCATTTCGAAATTTTGAAAATTCATGAAATTTATGAATAAAAATTTTAGGCATGTTTGCCAACTAATTGTAGTTGTTAAACCGCCCGCTTGCAAAGTAAATACACTTTTAACTATCAACTATTTTATTATGTTCAAATAACTTGAACAATTTTAACACTAAATTGCTTAAGAGAGTCATTTTATTTTATTTTTTATTTTTATTTTAATTGAAAAACATCGAAATTTTTTAGAATTTGCGGTAACTTCCCTCACCTTCATTTCATGTATATAAAGTTGTTAGTCAAACTACTTTTGTTGCTAAATTGAGTAAATTTTATATGTCACCAGTTCGGACCAGTATTAAAATAACCCCCGATTTCGATCACTCGATAAAAATACATAATTTGTTGATACATGTTATATTAAGAAGATTATCACTGTATCGATAGTTGAATACCCATGTAAATTTTATTCGTATGTACAGGTCGCAATTTTGATGATATTTTAATGAATTTTAGTATATATAATTATTTCGGCTCAAAGACGAATCCCTCTAAAATGTTTGATGGTCGGTATCTCATAGCCCCCACAGAAATTTTTTTACGGCTTTTAATTGATAAAATTTTGGAACAACTTATAAAAATGTTAATACAATTTAGCACGAGTAATCTTTTTATTGACCCAAACATATGTGCAAAATCTTAGAGAGGTGGGTCCAGAAAAGACCACAAGTTCCATACAGAACACTAAATCTCCAAATAATGTATTATTCTAAAAATCGTATAATTAAGTTCTAAATTTTACAAGGATCGTTTTATAATTTCCCAGTGGTTTTATAAAAGACCCCTTGCGAAATATGACTCCACGAATTTAACATTAATTTTGGTATTATGGTGATATCATAATAAGTACAAATCACAGAACCATTTTCATTTATTTATCTGGGGTATCCTACTGTGGCCGAAGACTACCTTTAAAATTCCTTAAACCCATTATTTTACTTGTTTTATAATTAAGTCATTTTGACTGCTTTTGGACAATATAGATATATACAACATTTCAGCCTTTCTAGTGTTAAGCAATAAACGAGAACAATTTGCATTTTTTTAATGTAACTTATATGTATATATGTGCGTGTGTATGCATGTAGCTATATAATAAATTTAGATATATACAATTAATACCTAAGAACAGAGATGTAGTAGATCATAAAAAGACTTTAATTTGTCGTTTAAATAATATATCGCTCAATACTGGAAAGACGCCTTATTCCTTTTATGTATCGGTAGTCTTGTTGTGAATAAAGCAAACAAAGAGTTTCTAAAAATGGACAATTTGATTTTCAGTTTAAAATCTATACAATAATATTTCAACATTTCCTCGATCATCAAAAACATAACATTTTTGACCAGGAAGTTGCGAGGAAAACTTGAAGTTGTCAGAACATGAAAAAGCTTTCTTTTAACTGTACCGGGTTTCCTATCAACGGACAAGTTCTCCTTTCTAGGGATATGTTGAAAATATAAAAAATTTCTTGGGTTAAAAGTCTTAATAAAAAACTTTTTTGATCTCATTCGTGATTTGCAGATAAGATAAAAATCACCTGTATCAGTGAGACAACATCAAATTTCCGAAAAAAACTTTTCTAAATTTTTAACAGAGATATGAGGGAGCTCTAAAAGCACATACATATCAAAAACGAGAACAATAATTAACAACTGCTAATATACTGAATACAGGAATATATAAATATATCTTTTTTAATCTCAATAAAAGTCGGAAATTCCATCGAAAAAATATTCTACGTTTCTAAAGAGTGATTCATGTTTACATGAACCCTTTTATTATGATTGTTATTAATTGTATAAAACTCAATATAATAAAATTTTACAAATTTGAAATGTATAAAAATATATAATCATGAAATATTGATCATAAGAAATCAGATAAGAAATCCCCATCACCCCATCGCAATACTCAAATATGTCTACAACTCTGTATTAGTTTGTGTAAAATGAGTAACTTATGAAGTCGTAATATACGCGTATCTATAATTTACAATAATTGTTTTTGTAATGGTATGTTGCAAGTTAAATAACTAACAAAAATAAAAACAACATCGACAGGACGAGTGTTATTATCAACAACAAGAGTTTAAGTTGCTGATTGTATGTCACATTGTTTATAAATAAAACAAATAACTAAAATATAGAAAAATACAAACAATGTAATGTAACTGCAACTACAAATACAACTACAACTACGGCAACAACAACAATATAAAAGTAATAATATAACAATAGTTAAAACTTCTACATCACTTACATTCATATCTACGTTTGTGTATGATGTACATCCACAAATGTATAGACTTCACACATACACAAGTGTGGGTGTTGCAATAGCGAAGTAGTTGTTGTAGTTATTATTAAATTTTTGTTTGCTTTTGGCAACTTAACATTCAGTCCGAATTACAATTTTATCTAATAATATTTTGTCATTTCAACGGAAATAAGAACAAATAAAATATGCAGGAAATGTTTAAATAACCACAAGGTACACAAAAAATAATTCACTACATAAAATACGTACATACATTTAAACGAAAATGTAATGACACTATGTATGTGTATGTGTATGTGCATGTGTGTGTGAATGGATAAATTTCTTTTGCAATAAAATCAAATGCATTTTTATATTTATATTTGTAAAGAGTGTTCCAATTTTATTTATCTCAATAATTTTGTATAAAATTATAAGTTTTAGTTGGCATCATAATATTAAAATGTTTTCTTCCTTTCAGGATAACGTGTCGATTGTGATTTATAGAGCCCGTTTTAACAAATGACTCATTCACCGTAAATACATATTGTTTTGGTTCCTTTTGGAAAATTTTGACTGTTTATGGGTTAAAAATTTCTTCAATATTCCTTCGAGCAATAGCAGCATAAAATTATTGACCAAAAATTTAAAAAAAATCTGCCGAACATACGTTAAATTAAGCATAATTAAATATTTGGTAGCGATCCTGTCAGGAACTTTTTGAGCCTTTTATGTTTAATATAGTAAAAGCTCTGAGCTAAGCGGGCTGCTTTCCTACCGTATGTGTTGAGAGCTCTTTTGAAAATGCTTTTTTAGCTTTAGAAACAACTGTTTACCTTCCTTCCTACATGGAAACGATTTTCCATTAACGGACAAGTTTTCCCGGTTTGTTGAAAATATTTATAATTTTAGTACGCACTTTTTTCTGGTCACTAGTATTAATCAGATTAACAATATTTACATTAAACATAATAACTAACGTGTTTTACAAAGGTAACTTGATAAAAAGTCAAGTTACACTTCGATTAAAAGTTTTAATGAAAAACGTATGTTAGGAATTTTCGATTTCACTAATTATTACGAAAATAATTTTCGGGCGGTACTAATTTTTATACCCCCAATACCACAAGTGGAGATGAGGGCATATTTAGTTTGTCATTCCGTGTGTGAAGTCAATAATGTATAATGTATATAAATTCTTGTATCATATTAAAATCTTAGTCGATTTAGCCATGTCCGTCCATAATATTTTCATAAACAGATTTTAAATCGAAATGTAATGATGAAATATATACAAGGAATTATCGAACGGTCTTTCGGAAAAAATATTATGGGAACATACGAAAAATTTTGCTTACGTTTTATTAAAGACATTTTCTAAAAATTATCTCATTAAATTATGTTGATAACGACAGAGCTTATAAAACATTTATATATGAAAGTCTTTTAAAATTAGGCACAATCATTTTGCTAATTTTCTTTTATATATGTAAATACTTTGATGGATATCAACCCATATAGCTCCTCAATTTAGTCTGTATTATTTTTTGTTTTACAACTTCCAAAAAATTCGATACTAATAATTTTGTTTGAATGAGAGTGCAACTCTTCCTTACCTAAAATTTTGCAGTTTAAGATATATTCTGAAAATTCGATCATGAATTTTCCCACACGTATGTGATATTAAAACTTTCGTTTGTATAAGGGATACCGGTAGCTGTGGTAGTATCTGCTACCCATACGACTGCAACACCAAATCCGGTCTTAACGTTATTCCATCCTCAACTTCTTCTTTATTATTCTTTAGGAAATATAAAACCCTGTAATTCAGACTACTCTATCTTCGAGAAACGTTTCTTAATTAACGATTTTACTAAAAAATTAAGGGTGCATTGGGCATTGGGAAGAAGAACCATATACAAGGCGAATATAAATTGTCGAATATCTAGAGAGCTTTTGAAGCAAGAATAATAATATTTGGGCAGATATGATTCAATACGGCTTTCAAAACACTGTAGAAATATTGTACTGTAATAATTTGGAATGGATAGATACGGACTATGGTTTCTCTTTTCACGATTTTTTTGTTCTCGCTTTTTTTACGTTTTTTATGAAAAATTCCCTCGTTCCCGGGAATTTTCAGCAATAATTAAGAATATTATATATAATATATTATATATGTTATGTAAAACTAAAAACACTTGACTATAGTAGAATAGCTGAATTCCATTGAAATACTAATCAGCTAAAATTCTTTTCTGAAAAATGAAGAATTATATAAGATTTATATCCTAAGAATTAACTGACACATCTGAAATTAGTGTGCTTTATCTTATTTAAGGATCCTCTTTGTTAATTACTTTTAATTTTTACCCTTAAAATAGGACCCTATATTTTGTTTGATTTCACTTAAATGAAATATAAATATTTCTTTTTCTATTTAAATTCATGAACATTTTTTTAAATGTTTATGTGTGTATGGGATACTTGTGCCTATTAGAAATTTCATAGAATTTTGCAGTTGCAACGATTTAGTTAAATAATAATTTTGACCACAATGACCAAAAGTAAATGCAGATGCAGTACAACACTTTCTACTAGGGTGATAAGAGAATTTAAAGGAAATTAAAGTGGACAATATCCACTTCGAAATTTATTTCATTATTATTTTTATTCTCATCTTAAATATTTTCACTCTCCACCGCCACAAGTGGTAACGCCAAGAAGAAAAAATCAAAAATACTAAACTGTAAATTCTCGCATCAAATCAAAATCTGATTCGGCCTTTTTGTTGGAATCAACTTGTGGCTAGAATAAATATCGGAACCCAATAAAACTTGACAACATTGTTTGTTATTGTCATAAACAGTTTCCTTTTTAAAACCAGATATATTTTTCCAATAACAATTGAGTTATAAAAATTATTTATTATTTTTATTCAACAAAAAAATCTGGATTTAAACAGAATTCCGAGATTATATACATTTAAATGTACTCCATCATTGTACAAAAAAAAATTTTTATATCCATTTTAAAATCTGGAACTACAGTAGAAATCCCATGACTTAAATCACATTAGGTAATAACTAACTTTTGGCCAACTTTGGTGGATTTGGTAGACCTCGGATGTAGTCGCATTTACTCTTTTCTTCATAAATGATACACTTCATCGGAATTGAATTGATTATATTTAGAAACACATATGTATTGATTCATAGCAATATAAAGGAATGTTTTATTTGATGGTAGATCTATGTTTAAACAATTCAAGTCTGATGGAGTATATCAAATAAGAAGAACAATATAACAGCGACCACATCCGAGGGCTACTATGGTCAAGTGGTAAGAGTGTTTTGGTCCTTTAATAGAAATCAATACAATTTTGTGTGAGAAATGCCACTTCCACGTATGATTCATCATGACAATGGCCTGACGCATTCATAAAATTTGGCCAAAGATTAGTTATCGGCTAATGAAATCAATTTCTGGGGTTTGCACCACAGGTCCCGGGTTAAAGTGCCAAATATAACTAGAAAAGCACTTTAAAAGGACAATTTTAGTACGACATTTCAAAAGGTAATCTGGAGTTTTAAAGCCGGAGTCTGAAGAATAGCTACTTCTATTCTAACGAATCTTATGGAATTCATGCCTAAAAAGTATACTGAGAAAAAAAGGAGCAAAATATTAAAAGTTGCTTAAGGTTCGAACAATTAATTTTTACTTCGTATTGTTTTTATTGTATTATAATTTCTATATAACTTGAACTCAATTTCTGTTGTCAGTATTTGGATTATAGACTTTTTCATTAAGTTATTTAAATAAAAGTTAAAGACAATGAATACTTACTGGATAAAGTTGCCGTAATTTCTAACAACTGATATCGTTCACAACCATAGTATTGTTGTAGCCATTATATGGTTCCGCAACCATATAAGAGTAATAAAACGAATATTTCTGTATTCACAAACATTATTTTGTTCTGGCACAACTATAGTTTGTTGTCTCACAATAATTTTTTTGTCATATATATATGGGTGTATCAGCGTTCAGAGTAATAATATGGTCTCTTGTGGTATCACAACATTAATGTGTTGTTTTATTCCAAGATATTATGTTGATGCTTCAATCATAATACTTAACCACAGTATTTGAAATAGCTCATCTTAACAAACTGGGAAAAAACAGTATTTTTCATTATTGTACTTTTGTAACACTCCTCGTATCTAACTAATGCTAGGAAATGCATTTAGGAAAAAATAGTTACCCGCATCCTTTTTACTTTAATTTTGTTTGCATTTGAAAATATCTCAATATTCATTTTATGGTCATCTTCTTTACTTGTTTTATTGTATTTTAACTACTAAAATGGATAAAATGCAATTTTAATTTTTCTGTAATAATTGGTTTATGTGTGAATATTATGAAAATGTGGTTGTATAGTAAATATGGCGTTATTCCATGAAATTGTTTTGCGGGTTTCACAAATTCAATTTATTTTCAAAATATTTAATATTTAGCAACTAAATATATATAAAATGATATATGTATGTGTAGATAGATTATATATCTATAAATGTAATTCATATATTAAATATCTACATTATTCATGCGTTATTTATTTTTATTTTAACTATTTTTTTTTATTTTAACTAAAATTGTAACAAATTAATAAGAAGCTTTAAAACATTTAAGAATATTTAGTATTATACAACTAATGATAAAGAAATGTTTATAATTTATTCATATATATCGACTAATAAACAATTGGCATGTGAATTCTGACTAATACAATTTCTTTCACAAAATTAAGTTTCATGGACAGACAAAAAATGACATGTCAGGCAGAACGAGACTTCTATATACTGAGTTCCTTTAAACGGAGAGTTTCCTCCTTCTATTCATTTCAGCATTTTCTACAGAAGTCGTTAAAATTTTTAATCTCCTACCTTTACACAATGGCCAATGATCATTAAGATTACAATACAAAGGTTCAACCTCGAGAGGCTAGAATAAGGTTAAATCGTTTACATGAGACTATTTGCTGACATAGTAGTGTAGTAGAGGTAAAACATATTTTTATCTATTTGCCAAAGTTATAACCGAACACATGAACGTGTATTGATTTTCAAAAATTATCCCATCGTACTCTATAAACAGATTTAGAGTTTTTTATTTATTTTCATTTTTATTTAAAGTAAGAAGAACATTTAAATTTGTTTACGAAAATTAATTACTAAAATCTTGCTCCAAGTGAATAATATACCGCTCAAAAGTATCACTAATTAAATATTTGCATTAATATCGGATTTTTCAAATTACGAAATAATTGCTTAAGTTCAAGAGCTAATTTAACAAAAATTATTTACGCCAAAATGGTTGTTCAGATAAAAGTTTTTTTCTGTGATTTTAATTGTTCAAATAATATTTAATTTTATTAAAATTTAAATTAAAATTAAAAATTTATTTAAAAAATATTTTCTATTAGATTCATTATAGAAATTCACAATTGTAATTCATAAGTGCTAAAAGCATAATATTGTTATTATTATTATTATTATTATTATTATTATTATTATTATTATTATTATTTTTTGATATTTTAAATATCTTTTTACTGAATACTCTAATAAGCAAATAGAAAAATCATTAGTGGTACTCAATATGAAAGAGTTTAAATACATAATTCGAATCGGAGTCTAAGGTGTAGTAGCTGGCCATCCAGAGTTGCCCACCTTTGTTATGTTGATTTTTTTAAATTCGTAGAAAAAAACGTTTATTAAGTTAGACGAAAGAAATTTTATATATAGATAGTCCTAGCAAATCTCTATAAAATATATGTTAGGTTATATCCTATACAAAAAATATGGTTGTAGTAACCATACTCAAGAGGCATTATATTATGATTATCTATTATGGTTGTCTTTACCACCACAAAATATACTTGTGTCGCACATCCTAATTGTGGTTATGGATGCTGACATACTCATGCCTTATACTATAATATGGTTGAGGGATAATAAAATATGGTTGTGGTACAACAAAATTATTGGCCATTTAACAGTTGTGAACGCTGGCACATCCATATTTTGATTGTGGACGCTAACACACTCGTTTTGTCAACCATAATATGGTTGCGTCACAGCAAAGTTATGGTTGTACATAACATCGTTTACAAGAATAATAGAGATGTATCCTCCATTCAAAGCAATCGATTATCGGAAGAATTATTATGACGAAAATGCTTAAATTTGTCTAAATCTCCATTATTATTATTATTATTATTATTATTATTATTATTATTATTATTATTATTTAATATACGTCGTGATTTTTGAACTTTCCGAACCAAGGATCAAGAAAAATTTTTGTGCGGCAAAGCGCAAACTACTAAAAATATTAAAATATTTTAAAAATTTTCACTTAAAATTCATAAAATTATTTACTCACATTAGAGTACCAGATACCAAGACTTTTCACAAAATGTATTCAATGGACTCATTAAAAGTAAAATGAGTAAAAATAATACTAAAATACACAAAACCCCATATAATAGTTGGTCTTGAGCAAATAAAACTTTATTGAATGTTTCATTTCAATTTAATTTTTCATAAAATTATGAACCACCTTATTATATTTGACAAATGCAACATACAGTTTACAATGTTTAAAATAAAGACAAAATGCAGAAGAAAATTTATGTACAAAAGAACAACAAATACTTTTGTAACATTATAAAAAGATCCTATTTCAAGTGCTTCTACCAGAGTACACTTTTCATTTCCTTGAATCCAAAAAGGATAAGTAACGATAACTAAGCAATGCCATTTACAATTGTTAAATAATGAACCAAAACCGTGGATGATGGTTAAATTGGTAGAATAAAATCTACTTAAAGCTAAATAAAGCAAATAAGCTCATCCTTTTATTCTTTCCAAGCAAAATAAGCTTAAGATCTAAGAGAAAAGGAAAATGGAATAAACAGAATAAATGGATTTTCAAGATAATTGGGACAAATATTTTCTATAGACATGAAAAAATTATTTTGAAACTTTTTAGGAATATTGTTATCTTTTATAATTTCAATTTCAATATAAAAATTTATCAAGATTAATTGCAAGTGGGACAGAATCGTTTTTTTATTTTACAAAATCACTAACTTTTAATCGAAAAATTCTTTTCAAAAAGGCCCATTAACAAGAGCAAAATATCTGTAACAAGTGATTAACTTTTTGCCGTTACTGCATATATATATATATATATATATATATATATATATATATATATATATATATATATATATATATATATATATATATATATATATATATATATAAATATATATATATATATATATATATATATATATATATATATATATATATATATATATATATATATATATATATATATATACAAAAACGATTAATCTTGATTTATATATATATATTAATACTAAAAGATCAAAAACAAAGCACGAAAATTAAAGTAAAGTTTCTTAAAAAAATATTCTTACTACTGAATGCAGGTTCTGCAGATTTTTTACAACTTAAAAAATATGCTTGATATGATAACCAATATGCAAATATGCTGCCAAGAAAGCAAATCATTTGTCACAACGGGTTCTATAAATACCGAAATTTGGATCAACGAATGTTTACAAAAAAAGCTGTTTCCATTCCTGACGTATGTGTTATTTGTACCAAAAGAGACAAATCATCCAAACTACCCGAAGTTAACACCATTGGAAAGATATTATGCTCTTGTTGAAAGAGATGGTCTACCATTCGAGTTAAGTGCTAGAAAGTACTATAATAACGTTAATGAAAGGGTTTCCGAAAAAGGTTCAAAATTTTATCACTAATAATTAAAGCTATTTTTTGTAAATTGTTATAAAAATTTCAATAAAATAAAAAGTGAAAACTTGAAGTTTAGTTTCTTTTTTTTTTAACATATATTTTTGTTAATAATAATTTTATCTTACGCCTTAAATATTTCCATATATAAAGAATACTATACATACAAATATCCTTAAATAGGTGCCTTAATTTAGGACATTATTAGGTCAAAACTTATTTGCATTAATTTCTCTCCGACGCATGGGCAAGGTTACCTTGACATAAAAATATTTTTTGGAATATAATTTTAATCTCTTAAAAATTTAAATATTGACAACAATAAATTTTGAATCAACTGAAATACCCCAAATGTACGAATAAATTGTTTACTATTTACATATCTCTATTGGGTTTTGTGGTCGGGAATTGCATTTCGAAAGTTGATCAGTTAATGTATGATGACTTTTAAAAAAATCTTCGAAATTTTCTTCATGATTCGGTTCATAAAATAGTTAACATACATATGATCTTTATAATTACAAAAAAAAATAAGCTACCATGTGAGATATCCCTTATAGTTTAAGTTTCTTTGAACTGGGAGGGATCTATTGAGGTTCAAAAAGTTTCTCAAATATTATTTGCATTCTGTTCAAAATTCCTTCTAATTTTTGTTCAAGAATTACATACTTCTGTGGATTAAATAAAAAGTTATATTATTTGAAGATAGAAATTTAGAGAAAATGTGTTTTTAAGGTTAAAACCTCAACGGAATCATAAGTGGTTATTGTGACCACTTAATTTTAATTAAGTGCTTCATTATCCATGTTGTATTTAGCGGAATTCAATTGTTATTGTACATCAAAAATTTATTTTTCTACATTTAGAAGTGACTTTAAGGAAACACTTAGTTTTGAAATTCCTTTCATCCATTCAAGATTTTATATTTATCAAAATTTGAAAATTCTTCTTCGTTTTTACTAAACTGTAATATAAAAGGTTGGTTTTTCCTAATTTTGGTTAATTTTGTAACACATTAATACAAAACCATTCAGTAAGCTTTTATTAAATTATCATGTGGGGCTGTTTGACTGACCTACCTCAATCGTATTCTTCTAAATTTGATTAAATAAAGAGTAAAACTTTTAAAAGTTTACATCTTTATCAAAGAGAGAAAATGTTGCTAAAGAGAAATAAATATTTCTCTTTAACAATTATATGTTATATTCTATTTTCGATGTAATATTACTCTTAATCACAGTAACTTTTATTACTGGAGTATGTTTTCTTAATAATATAATTTTATTGCGGGATAAGCAAATGCTTTTTTTCTTCTGCAAAATGCCGGTTGATTTAAAACTTGAGGTCGATTTTCGCCTAAATTCATTTGTTATTTTTCCCTTTCATCTATTTTTCCCAATTTCTCTTTCTCTCTTATCTTGTTGATTTCTATTTGTTTCCCTTCCATTAAATAATAACGTTTATCCTAAGCAGACAATGTGTGTAAAAGAAAAAAATGTGTTCATCGTATCCTTAACCGCTGCTTCCTTGTACGAGAACATTGTATTGTTTCTTTAGATTGTGTTTGAGTGTATGTTGGAATGTGTTTTTCGATAATATAAATGTGTATATGTATACGTCCCATGAGGCCTTTCCTTGTTCAGTGGGCGACATAAACGTGTTTTTTTATTTTTTATTTCAGCCTTTGGCAAACTGCACTTGAATCGTTGTTGTTGTTTTTGCCTTCTTGGTTCTTCTGAGGGACTTATTCGTGTTTTACAATTGTATTTCATTTTTACAAGAGTAAGATATTTATATGTATGTGTGTGTGTGTATAAGTTTGTAATGTCTCTCGATGATATCGTCGACGACATTATTGTTTAAGAAAGCTTTCTTTTCCATCATATACAATATATGTTTGTATATACTTTTTCCATTTTCTTTTTCTTCTCCTCTTTCGTTTTTTCGTTATTGCAAGCAAGTGTTGCAAGTACTCAACATTGCTTCAAGTACCCCTTTTTTGTATACTTATATATATTATATTTCTTCTGTTCTTCTTTTCCCAGTCAAGTGCATATTGTAATGCGTTCGTTGAGATATTTTTATTTCTTTCCATTTTCTATTCTTTTTATTTTTTATACCCTACAGCACCACTATTCAGAAGTACTTCGCATCTGATATTTGTAACACTTCTATATAATATTATATTGTTTAAATATTTATAGAAAAGTGAAACATACATTTTAATGTTTAAATAAAAACAATTAAAAATATTCCATTTGGATCGTTTTTAAAGCTTGAAATGATGAACTTTTATGCTGTTTTTTTTTTTTTTTTTTTTAAACTATATTTTTGTTAATTCGTTTAAAACATCAAGAAGGAATCACCCAAGACCTCATAAGGTATTAATGTATATTCATGCATCAAATCAAAATCTGAGTCGTTTAAGCTACGCCCATCAGACGATTTTTTTATTATATACAAAATTAGGGATCATTATGGAAGGACTTAGCTGCCATAAAAAAGGAGGTGGAGGGTATATAAATCGTGATCTTCCATATTTATTAAAATTTCCATTTTTTTACTCGCTTATTGCCTTTAAATCCGACGGAAAGATTTATATTCCCTTGGAAATATAAATTAATTTTTGTTGTTATTTTTTGATAATAAATTAAACAACATATTCAAAATGAGTGTCCAGAAAGAAGTGTGTAATCAAATTATTACATATTTTCAACAAAACCCAACTTGGTTATTCAAAAAGTTGGTCAAATATTCAATGTTTCCAATATTATTAAACAGTATCGGGAGAACTTGTCCATTGATAGAAAAATTGGTTCAGATGAACAGAATGGTTCAATGTAGTTTCTAAAGCCAAAAAGTAAAAAACATTTTTAAAAGAACTCCCAACGGAAGGAAAGCTTCTTCTTGCTGAATAATGGATAAAAAAACGTATATTCTGAAAGAATTTTTGCCATTTTTCTGGTCAAACTTAACATGTTGATGCTCGAAGAAATGTTGAAAACCCAAAAGCAGTCAAAATATCTCAAAAAGTTTGAAGTGGCGTATTTCGGAAATTAACCCACTAACAACCAGTGGTTCTGGGAAATATAAGTCACTGATCATGTATATAAATACAGTTAATATTGGATAAGAAGTGTAGGCGTATCAAACCCATTTCTAGAAAACTTCTATTAGCAAAATTGTTATTACAATAATAATAAAATAAATCATATATATAAGTCGACCTAGACCTACAGCTAAATCTGTATTATATAGTTCAGTTTTTAGATACCCCAAGATACACTTATTCAATTTTTACTCTTTCGTTTAGATACTTTTGTATTTGGTGCTTCGTGCAGCGAATATCCATCCATCCTTTTTATTTGGGGTTTTGTTTGGTGGACTAGTTACATGTTATAGTTAGTTGTGTGGAATATATTTTTATACTATTGAATATCATTTCTTTTGATACATCTACAAGCACACAAATATTTCATACAGTTTTTATTCTAGTGTGTATGTGTGTGAAAGTGCTATTTCTAGTAGAGGTTTTAATATGATTAATAGCATAGTTAAAAGTCAATTTTGTTAAATAATATCTATGGCAAAGGAAAACATAAAAGGAAGAATAAAACAAACACATAAACAATTTATAAATCTCACATAAAATACATTAATGCTTTAAATAAAATAAGAAAAATCACAAGATATATAAACTGTATTTAAAAAATAAATCAAGAAACATTTTTCTTTTTACCACCAAACTACCATAGACTAATGATCTCATCGGGAACACTCTTCACAATAAAAAAAATAGTTTTTGAACAAATTTAATCGGATACATCACCTATTTTGTGACCTGACACGATTAAGGAAGTCTATTTTCCTCACATAACACCACGCGAAATAATTTAATATCGGCATAAATCTCTCATTTATGCCAATATTATGAAAATAAAAATTTATTATACAAACACATCTCATAAAATATAAATTCTTCGAGAATCTGACTATAATTCTTCATATCAGTATCATGGCAATAGTCATTAGGAAAGAATGTAAATAGGATTTGCTATCGCATATATAATTCTTTTTGTATTTAATCAAACAACCTACGTGTATCTTAATGGAAACAGATGAGAACACTATATACCAATGTGTTGGATTTTTAAGTAAAAATAGCTATCGTTCATGGTAATGGTAAGAAATGGTACATTAAATAGCAGACATCTGTCGCTATAGCTAAGTTTGAACACGCCAGATTTTTTGGAGGGAAATCTGATAATCTCGTTCATTTGCTTACAGTAAATTTCCAATCCTTTAGCTGGGTATTTTTGGAGTTCGGATAGAAGTTTGTAATATTTCAGAAAGAATGACAGAGACAAATATAAAACTCTTGAAAGTTGACATGATTACTTTCATACTCTTCACAACTAAGATTTAATATCACATAATGAATTTTGGCCTGAATATTTGTTTTTGCCTTGAGAAGTTTCCTAATAAAAGCAGCAAAATTCGTTTGGTATATTAAAATATATAGACCGATATCTTAAGCATTTTAAATCAACAAATTAGAATAAAATTTTGATTAATATCAAGAAATATGTATCTCATGATGAAAAATAAAAAATCGGTTCAGTAGAAAAAAAGTTATAGCCAAAAATAAAATAACTGTCTTTATCTTGATTTAGTTATCGCTTCACTAGAACCTGCTTCCCGGAAAAGAGTATAAGCTTATAAAACTTTTAAATGTAAATTAGGTTTATTATGTAGAAGAGATAAGATTTAGGTTGTGGAGTCTTTATGGCGAAAAATTATTTAAGGCCTCTAAATCTCTGAAATATGGATAAATGATACAATGATGACATTTTGTAAAATTGTCGTGCTCCATTTGGATGGGAAGCAGTTCCAGTTTTCTTTTTTTCAACATTAAAGTTATTTAGTGGAACCAATTGCCTGTTTCTATTGGTCAGTATCAGAATATGTAGGGAATTTCAAGAATATGAGATTGTATTTCACTGTAATTTGCAATAACGATATTTTCGAATCGGGGATTATGCAAATGTTTCCATAAGTATTTAAGATTCGGCACAGCATTTTTACTTGATATACTTTCTATAAACAGTAGTAAAAATATTGCGTTAAATTATTACGTTAAATTATAACGTTAAATTAGAAATTTTGATCGCAAATTGAATTGATAAAAAATTATACTCTTGAGGTGTTTATTCTAAATATAATTCATATCGCCTTCCCATTTTTTAAATGGACTACAAATTTTCTGATGTAAAGAATTGTGATAGATACTAATTGATATCGTAATCCTATAGAAATTTTGTTTTAAATTTTTTAAAGCCCTATTTCTTCCTCAATGGCACATTAGTTCCTTTAATTGTATTGTTTTTGCTTTTTTGCGATTGATTATAACAAAAAAAAATAAAATGAAATTTCTAAATTCTAAAAAAATATATTGATATAATGCAACCAATATGTAAATTCATATTCAAGACATAACGTAAACATACATCATACACACATACCATATATATAGATATATATGCATGTATGTGTGTAACATAACATAGTAGTAAATCAAGGCCTAACCTATCCTAACTCAAAAATTGTCACAACCAACAACAACCGAAAAAAATAACAAACACAAAAAAAAAAACAATCCAATTGCCTTCTAACATGACTCAAAAGCACACAAAGAGTTTAAATAATGGAACAACAACAACAAAGCAGCTGCAGCAACAACAACACAAAATATATGAAAACAGAATTAAAAAAAATTATATAGAAAAATTTAAACGTTCACAAAAAACACATATAAGCATACACACATACTCACGCTCTTGTTGGCAAAAGCTCACACTTACACATGGATACTCGCAAATACATACTAACAGTACATGAACATTTGTAAAATAACAGTTACCCGTAATCACAAATTGAGTAAGGACCACAGGGCGTCAGTTGAATGCCAATATAACAAAGAAGAACTCGTAACGAACTGCAAACGAATACTTATACGAAGGAGAAACTAGCACGATTAATGCAACAACAACTAAAATGCAAAATATTAAAGAAAAACAACAACAAAAATAAAAACAGCAAAAAATTAAGAGTATATACAACGACGACTGTGTTAAATAAATCGGTTGCAGTACAACAATGGCAACAACAATAAATTGCAATAATAAAAATAACAACAATAACAACAGAAATTCCGTTGCTGCGTAATAAAATACTTCCAGCAATTATATGGGGTCCAAAGTCTAACAAACGGCGCTTGCTGGTTTCGGGGAATTCCTTTGCAATCGTATGCATGGTGCGGTGCTGCTGCCTCTAGTAGTCGTCTACTTATTTTGCATTTTCATTTCAACACTCATCGTTTTGTCCAGCAGCGTGAGGTGCAACGGAGCGCCACACATTCAAGGGGGCAAGGGAAGGGAGAACAACAATTCACATACGAATTCCTAGAGCCGATAATACTTCGTATTTTTCAGTTTGACACTAAACCAGATTGTAGACAACACGAGACGAAGAGACTCTATACACAATTTTATATGACTATAACGGGACGTAAAAAGGTTGAGGGCTTTTTGATTAAGACCACACACATATATTCATATTTATTTATTCATATTTACAGTTTGTTTATGAGTAAAACGCATGACATTTAAAAATTGAAAGGAGAGAGAGAGACTACAAACGAACGAGAGATAAAATGCATACGAATTTGTTAAAAGAGTTTCACTAACCACAAAAAGAGAATAATGCTGAACGCACACACACACATGGTTTTGAAGAGATGTTTTACATTTGCTAAAATGAGTACGAAATGAGAATAAAGTGAATATTTTTGTTAATTAGTACGCGCGCGTGTAACAGAAATATTTTATTTGCAGCTCCACCGCATTTTTTTTTTTCATTTGGTTTTGTTGTTTTGCATGTCTGCATATTTGTTTGTAATTGCATGTATGAAGTGTATCAGTGTGAGTGTATGAGTTTGTTTGTAAGTTTGTAGACGGAAAAAAATAAATATAAAAAACATATTTGCTTGCTAGGGAATGAGGTTGTCTGCTGCATGGTCTCAGTCTGAAGGCAGTAGCGGATGCTAGTGAATGCAAGTGAGTGAGTGTATGGCTCACGAGCACAACTCATGGTTTTGCTTTTTTGTGTTTTTTTGTTTTTCTTTTTTGTAATATTTATACGGTAGTTTTTGTTTTGCTGTTGTTGTTTGGTGTGACTGACAAGAGTTTATTGTTCCAGTGACTGTAACGAGTATTGTTGATACTGAACAATTCAAACGGTATTCGTGCTGATTTTAGCAATTTTTTTTATTGCATTTGTTGTTGTTGTTGGCTCGTCTTCTTTTTTTTAAGGTCTGTAAGTTTTGCTAAGGCGCCGACGCATATTATGCTTCATTATTCTGTATGACTCTGTATTTTGTTGTTGTTGCTTTTTTATCTCGTTTTTAGTTTTGCACTATTTTCCTTCGAAACATGCCAGACTGTGTACGCTAATGGGCCTTTTTTAAATATCTTAATATTTTTAGCCTTATTCTTCTATGAGTCTAGATTTCATTTAACTTTTTAAATGTACTGAAATACCAAGGAGGTTATCTCGGCCCCACTCTGATTCTATGTCGTACCAAATAACCAACGTTCTATTATTTCACCCATATGGCTGCGTTTGGTGTATTCTGCAGAAGCTAAGAACAGCATAAATTTTTTTCATTGACTTTGAGCTCAATATCTGCTGGAGAAACTTTGAAAAGGTTGCCAGGTGATTTTTTGATAAATCTGCAAGTATCCATTCGATGAATATCAAGTTTTTTGTGAATCCGGTTTTATAAGTGAATCCAAAAATTTATTTTCTCAAAACTAAATTTTCCACTTATTAAAAGATCAACAAATGCTCCCATTATTTTATTATTTAACAATTATGAGTGTATTTGTTGTGGAATTCGAATCTTGTTGTACTCGTATAAAACATATTTAAAATATTTTCAGGTAGTCACTCTTATTGACGATTTCTAACGTTTTAGATGATTTACGAAAAAAGGGTTTGTACAAATTAATAAAAAATCTGTAACATTTCGTTTGTAAAAATCATATACAGTACTAACATTCTTTCTGGAATATATGCACTTTAAAGTGATTTACAGAAGTAGGTAGAAACGATCAATTTACAAACGGTGCTTTCACAACAATTACATAAACAATCATTCTGACATAGAGGACGGTCGATGGAAAGAGGAGCAGACATCGTTAAATCGATTTTGATGATTATGATTCCAACGGTATCCCAACCCATATCGTTTACAGTTTACATTACCTTAATATCTCTCAGGATTCGTACTTAGAATTTTGTTGCATTCTAACAGCAAAAGCTCCTTCCCACGATTAAATCGCAATCAATAGGTTACAAATAGGTTACGATCACATAGACTGTTATATTGCGTGATATTAGACTTTTGCATCTGGTTAAACTTCGATACGTTCTTCAAAATGTCCCTACTTTCCTAACAAGTAGACCTTAACAAATATCGAATTCCACTATAGGATTAACTTTTTACTCTTCCAAAATTATCTAATAAGGAACTAGCATCTTGGGAGGTTTCAAGATATTGGCAACTTGCTCACAGTTTAGTATGGATACGAAATGGATGTATTTGAAATACTCAAACACGATGAAGGGTTCAAAATGGATAAACCGGATATGCCAAAGAAAATAGGTTCTTCAACACTAAAAGAGCGTAGATATGGTCGGAAAAATATACAACTAAGATCTTATCCTTCTGACGTTCAAAAATATCCATTCACTAGAATGATCCCTTAAAGTTCCAAGAAAAATCTCTACAAAGTTAAATCGTAAATTGAGAAAACATTTTTTAATTATATAACGTTATAGTCCCTCCAGCTTCATTTACAAATCATCGAAAGGCATCCGCTCGAATATCTTTTTGTGTAGCCTGGTCATCTTATCCGGCTGCATAAAAAACACTCATTCTCTTTAAAGACCTTTTTCATAATGAATGTAAATGCAACGATTTGTTTGTAAGTGTTTGTTAGGGTATGATGATTTTGTTGTTTTTTTTTTCTGTTTAGCAAACATGAAAAGAAAAAGACCTGAGAGTAAAAACAGAGCTGCAGCTGCAATAATTCAGTTTTACAACGTTAATGTCGGCGACTACTATTTCGAACACGACATCGACTGACTACGATAAACTGAGCTGATAATGGTAAAAGCAAAAATAATACGATGGAAAAATCGTACGAAAAAAATGCATGAATATAAATATATATACATACAGATATACAAATATATATAAAATAAATAAATTTTAAAATACAACAAACAAACTGAAAACAGAAATTTGCAATACACACATTTCTCGTTGAGTAAGTTCAAGTTGTAGTTTGGCATGCAAGCGTTTCAGTTAAAACGGAACTTTCACAAGGAACGGTTCAAATAACTCGTCTGGCTGGCTGAAATGGCTTTCTGACTGACTAGCAAATAATATACATTAAGAGCCAAATAAAATCAAAGCAAAATCATAATAATATAAACTTAATTCAAATAATATATGTATTTGCAACATTACAATACGAGACTTGCAATAAATAAAATTGCATCTCAAAAACAAATACAACAACAAAACACAACAAATGCATTGAAATTAATACAATACTAAATAGAATAAAAATCAAATCAAAGAAGAAGAAGAAGTAGAAGTAGAAGAAAAATCAAAAACAAATAAGAAAGATGAAAATGTTTTAATTAAAAAATAAAAATAATAAAAATCAGATTCTTGGTTGTTGATGATTTTGTTGTTGTTGGCGAAGAAAACAATGACAACAACAGCAGCAGTAATAACAATAAAACAAAAAATAGTTAAAAGTGGCTATAAAGACTAGTGTTACCGTTCTCTAATAAATTAAATTTACAATAGCAACAACAAATTAAAAAAAAAAAAAAAACGAACTGGAAATAAAAAGATACAAAAGTATCTGAAAAAATAATATAAAGACTTTTAGATGAAAAAATAATGAAAAAATATAGTTAAAAGAAAAGATACAAAGTGCAGTGTGTGAGTGTATGAATGAAAGAGCAGACAAAATTAATGAAACACGAGGAACAAAACAACTACAACATTTAACATAAAATATTAGTGCAACAATAATAATAACAATTGCATATAAAATAATTATGATTAATATAATTATGACCAAATATTGTGATTAATTCCTTAATGTGACAAATGAAAAAAATCGAAGATGATAAAGAAGAAAGAAATATAGAAAGAGAGAGAGATGATAACAGACAAAATAAAAATATTTAAAAGACAAATAAATAAATAAATAAATAAATAAATAAATCAGCATTTGCCAAAAAGACAAATATTTCCGTTTATTAGTAAGTAATACTAATTATTAATCGAATAACAAAAACAATCGACTGAATACCACTACATAGACAGATTGTTATAATGATCATGGAGATAATTTAAACAAGTTTTATGACTCAAATTGGAATGAAAAACTATCTTTTTTCTTCAAATATTTCGAAAAAGTTCATATTTAAAAAAGGGACAAAATGCAGTTTAAACAAATACATATTAACTAGTGATAGGATGTTCTAAAACTAAGATTTCAATCACTATTTTGTTCATAAATGGAAGGCATAAGTGTTTTCCTTTTAATTTTTATAATTCCACTCTTTTTTACCTTCAGTAATCACTGAAAAAGGAGTTTATCATATCATATCTAATACCATAAAGAAAACATCTAAGGCCCCATAGTATATATGTATTCTTACATCAAATCCAAGTCGATTTAACTACCACCATATTTTTGTATTTGGCATTCTAACATCTCAAAATGATCCAATTATTATTTAATGTCCTGAAAAAATTTCTAATTTTCTATCTCGATTTAGATAGACCATTTCTTGAGATCATCAAAATCGGTTAGGTATATTAAAAGATTTAGATCGATGCCTATATAATGTGCTGAGAAGTTTTCCATTTTAAACTAGGAAAGCAAATTCAGTATAACCTCTACATTTTCCAATTACAAATCGACAGATTAAAATAACACTTAGCTAAATATCTTTCTAAAAATTAACAAAATCGGTTTAGAAGAAAAAACTTGTAGTCGAAAATTTTGCCAAAATTGTGGCTAATTATGTTTTATACCGTTATATTAAAGAAATAAACCTTTTAATTGTGTATTTGAGTCTGAAAAAGGGACGTGTTTGTATGAATAGCAATGTCGTTACATCTTGACTCAGTAGAATATTATTTATGTCTGTAAGTTTTTTGCAATAATTTTGGAATTAGTATTTCCTCAAATGATCTTAAATTGTTGCAATAACACTTTTGAGCATAGCTGCTCTAAAATTTAAAAATTTGATCTAATTGAACGATATTTAAAATTCTTATAAAATCTTCAAATTATTGAAATGTATAATTCAGAATATTTATTTCTTATACAATATGAAATACAATATAGTGAAATATTATAACATTATTGTCATAATATGTTGTAATAGTCTAGAAAAAATTTCTAGAATTTTTTAAGATACAAAGAAATCATAACAGAAAATAATTGATTTTAGGCAATGTTGATTTGTTTCTATCAATTTATCAATTCAATAGTAAAAAAATCTCTAGAAAGTAAATTCTAAAGAACATGCATTTTTGGGTTAACAATGTTAATTTAACAAGATTTGTTAATGAAGAGAAATCATACCTAAAAATTGTTTGTTTTTATTGATTTTACATTAATTTTCGTCTGAGTATAATATTTGTAAAATTGAAAAAAGCTGATATCTGGTTATTTTTGTTACATTTTACTGTCCACTAAGTGAATGTGGTCCATATCAAATTCTTCTTTCTGTCCATCTCTTGGAAACATGCCATTTTGTTATTTAGATTCTATAAAAATTCGGTTAGAGTTGTCGGAAATATCAAATTGCAAAAAAACTGCAAAAATTCCTTTGAAAATTTGTGTTTTATATTCTGCTCTAATTTAAATATGAGAAAAAATAACCCCTTTTCGATAGATAATTTTTTTTAACGAAATTTATATGAACCAGTTCAATTCGTTATTCGGTTGTTAATTCGTATAACCAAAAAGTAAAATGTATGTATTACATTTTATTCAAATGAGATTATAAAGAGTTGTTTAAGAGTTACTAGTTAGAGCTGCTATAGCAGTTGTCGATAATAGAGCAGCTAGTGGTGATAGTATGATTTTAGTTAGAAGTTATACTTAGTATGATGGAAATGTTGTTGCTGTTGATTTCGTGCAGTTCTCTATAATGGTTGCACTAAAAATCATTTCATATATTTTTTATGGCTTTATCGCATGACGTTCGCCGTAACAATATTCATTCGTCCAACGGTCGTTGAACGTCTCGGTTTATTATTGTTATTAATATTATTTACCCTACATACCTACTAGACAATTACACGTTGGTGCCTGTCTATACGGACTCACTCACTCGCTCACTTACTGAGTGATTAAGTGGTTACCGCTGTAGTTTCTGTTACCGTTGCTCTACAACTTTTATCCAACCAGTCATTCATCCAACCATTGACGACTTACTAATATTTCAACACCCGCTAATGCCACCACCTCTTTACCAATATTTAGTGTTGGCCTTTTTCTTTTATTATTGCTTCCACTTTTTCTTTAGTGTTTGAGAATGTATATATGTGTGTGTTAATGTGTTGGTGTTCCAATGAGTATTTGTTTTATTGGTTCATTCAACCATTGAATACCATTTAGTCTACAAACTATTTGCTGCAACTGCTTCAGTGTTGCTGTTATTCATTTCATTCAAGTCATTCACAAATACACATTTGCACACACATGTGTCGTCGTCGTAGACCAAACGACCCAATGAACACACATATAAAGAAATTTTAAAGTGCTCATAACTATTGACATTGCAACTCGTTCGTACTAGACAGACGATGTTTTGTTTTTGTTTTTCTTTTTATTTTATTTTTTATGTCTTTAGTTGCCACTACATTGGTTAGATGTTGCTACTAGTGTTACCAAAACGTCATTCAAACTATAAAGAAAACGAATGTGTCAAATTTCATATGTTCAAAAAGGAAACAAAAAAAAAAAAACACAAGAAAAGAAAATAAAAATAAAATGAATTAAGAAAATAAAAGATTTAATTAGAAAAAAATTAACAAGCGGTGTCAGTGTCTCACATTAATGCTTGTACTCAATCGTCTTATCTCCAGTAACTGTCATCTAATGTTTGAAATGGTTTGCATTCAAGTATGATATGGGCTAAACAATTTTAAAAAAATGTATGAAAATGATCTCAGTTATATAAATTATAATGACATTATAATGATGAACGAATTATATAAATTAGTTTGTCGTTAGTTCTTCTTTTTTTATTCCCAAATTAATCTGTTAGAGTTTCTAATTTACCTTATTTTGGGATAAGAAATAGTGGACAATTAATAACATATTAGTCTAATTAAAGGACAGTATTCCAAGATACGCAAAAAAATTATAACAATTAAAAAAAATTTGACTATGAATTTGCTTTATAGATATAGTTAATTCCACATTTTTTGACAATAAAAAATATTGAATTTTTTTTGTCTAAAATATGACCTTTTTTTAATAACATTGGAAATTTCAAAAAAAAATCTTAGGAATTTTTAATAAAATATATTGATATTTTGTAGAGCTATAATTTATTAAAAAAATTAAAATTGTTAAATATTATTCAACGAAAGTTGGTTAAATTATAAATTATTTGGATTTTTATTGCTCAAAATTTTTATATTTTCAAACATTTCCATATATATAATTTTTTGCCCATACATCACATAGACTTTATTAACATTTAGTTTCAAAATAAAATAATTGCGTTTATAAAAAAAATAAGTGTTTAAATTTAATTCTTAATTGTGTGTTAAATAGTTGTCTTGTAACATTTCAACTAAAAGTCTGTCGTTCATCAGAAGTGTCAAGAAATTACAAAAAAAAGTACTATCCTAAAGTGCTAAAAGTTTTACGAGTCACATTTTAACTTAAAACTGAAAAATATAATAAACTGAATAAAGCAAATTTAAAATAAAAATATAAAAATAACGGCCAAAAACTTGTTTAACTGTTTTTTCCATTTATTAAAAAAACACTGAAATAAAAACAACTACAGAAAAAGTGGAATAAAGCGAAGTGTGTAAAGAAATCTCCATTACGCAAATTACAGCTAATTAGTGTTTTTAACCAGAATTATCAACAAAAAAAAACTATAGAATAATCCAGAGAACAGTCTAACGCCCATATTTACTTTTAAATTCCAACTAATAGAATTATATTCTCTTTCTAAAATAAAGAGGAATTTTATAATTGGAGCAACATCATGACCGTCGAAAAAAAGCAATTTGAAAGTTTATCCTTAAATGGTAAGTAGAATTTATTATACTTGTTGTTTTTGTTTGTTTGCTATTTTTTTATTTTATTTTATTGTGTAGATAAAATATTTTTAAGAATGCAATTATTCGTAATTTTACTAGAGATATTAAATTTAAGATTATAAAAATATTTCAAAATAAAAAAATAAAAAAAAATAGATTATCCAAAAAATTAAACTAATTTCATAGATAAACAACTTATAGGTATGATTTATGTATTTGATTAAAGCCTTATACAACCAGTTTGGGTATATGTTTTTTTAGTTTGGTGTATACTTCAGCAACACAAATGATTGGGGGGTTATGCTCACTTCCAGAGGTAATTTAACAATTTCCGATCTTTCTTTTATATGCATGTCCAACAGACAGTCCATGTAATCATTATTAATAAACTACAGGTCGCATTTTATGAATTAAGCCTACTGAATGTAGTAAAATATAGATGTCCTCCTGATTTTGAGCACATTTCTAAGGAAGTATTGTAAAGTAAATAAATTATGGATCGAATTTTCAAATTCTACATAAACAGTTCATTTAGTATTATTCCTTCCATACCATTCTTTTTTACAAATAAGTATTATGCAAGCATGGATTATAGAAGCTTATTATATGAGGTTCGGATCATTATTATTATTATTATTATTATTATTATTATTATTATTATTATTATTATTCTTGTCTCATCGGACTAGCCATATTAAACCAAATATTAAACAAGTAAGAATGACAAATCTATTATGACTTTTGTTGTAATTTGTGATAATTTAAATAAAACTTTTTTCTAATAATCCGATTTTAAAGATTTTTTAATTACACATTTTATTACTGTGCCGTTTTTGCTGGTTTTTAACAGCAAACTGAATAGGACAATAACAAATAATCTGGCCAAATTTTAAATTCGGATTATTTTTGGATAAATCGGTAGATATTAGTAAATCGACTGAGATTTTGATCTGGTATATACTTTATGGGGTCTTAAATACCTAATACAAAACCGTAGCAAACACTTTTTCGAAGAGAAAAACAGACATTTTTTTTAAACTTTTATAGTTTTGGACTAGACGAATCTTTTTATTTAATTAAATGTTGTGTTTTAACTATGTAAGGAAACCTGAACAAGATCGAATATTAATTTAAAATTTTTCATGCAAATATCTCGTACACTGTAAGAGATAAGTAGTTAAGAAATCATATATTTCAACGGCCTCATTCATTCTGATAAAAATGTATATGATTATAATAAACATTTGGAGGTAAAAAATTTAGTATGCGAAATACCCAACTTTGAGAATATACATAAAGCCATCGCTAAGTCAAATTTCATGCAAATCTAGGCAGTCGATAAAAAGTTTTTAAAATTTCAATCTGCTTCAATATGCTTTATAAAATTTCAGTATTTATTGGATTGAAAATTGGAAAATATATATCCTCTCATGAACTCTTGAAAATTTTAATTTATAAAAATTAGTGCTCTTAAAGAGTTAAGACTTGGTTTAAGTTATGTATAAGAGCGCAAGATATTCTCTACTAAACTTTACACCGTAAAGTTTATATGAGATTGTACTTAACCAAAATTGTTATTGACATTTTGACTTTGGACTAAAATTTAAAAAAAAATGTCAACGCATTCCTTTAAAATTTCTTAAATCCTTTAAATCTCTCAACAATATTTTTGCTATTTAAGAAAAGTAAACAATTAAGTAAAATTAATGAAAAAAAACACATATGAAAATAAACTTAAAATGAATATTAAAATTTTTCTAGAAATTTTGTAACTCGTTTATCAGTAAAATTAAGACAAGTAAAAAAATACTATAAATAATACTGATAACAATTGACTATAATAATTTTCCTATAAAACGTCTGTAACACAACAGCTAGAAAGAATTGATAAAGAAAATTCCCATTGGAATGCACTTCAAATTGCATAAAATCAACAAATACAAAAAAAAAAAAAAAACAGCAAAATCATTATTCAAGACCCCCTGCCATCCCGCGTAAGCATAGTGCTCATATTAACATAAGGGAGAGAGGAGAGTTCACTTTAAGTTCACAACAATTGTTACTTATTGCAATTTATTTAATTGCAAAAAAGCTAAATTGGAGAGTAAATGACGATTCTATAGAACTATGAAAGTGATACTACTGTGCTTATCGACTGTATATTCTACTATATAGAATCTTAAATAACTTTCCCTAACAAATTTTATTAAAAATTTTGTAAAAAGTTTATTACATGTTTAAATTGTTTGTAAGGGACTCAAATATCTAGTAATTCAGCAATATCGAAACTCAAAACGGAACATAAATTTTTTTCAGATGAATTATTTTCATAAATAAACATAAAATGTAAATCGGACCGATTTTAATTTTCACACTGTGATAGTACAGATCTAGTCGGGTTTGAGTTTTGAGTTTGAGTTTACAAACCTAACAGGGTTCGATAAACCGACCTGTACAGAATTTGATATTAATTTTGTAGCAGATATTGTTTGTTATTCATGGGTTTTAAGACAAATCTTCACAGTGCGCACTGAGAACTATGGGAAATTATAGACTGATGCTTATAATCTTACCATTATTAATAACTGTAATTGAAGCGTAATGCATGTATATACGCTTCAAATATTTAATGAATAGTTTTGTCTTTGTGTCCAAATTTAGAGCAAGCCCATCCATTTAAAGGGAGGAATATTATAGGTCAAGTATTTTTCAATTGTTTTCAAATTTATAAAATAAACGTAGCGGAAAATTAAAAGTTTAAACTGTTTTTTTTTTTGTCCCAAAGACTTTCCAATGCTCATTCCTTTAAATATCTGTTGTATAAATCACATTTTCCAACAAATCGATATTGACGTTATAATATCACATTTTTTTACATTGTTATTGATAAAATATTTGCGTTGTCACGTCAGGGCAGTTTGATTAAAACTACGTTGGTGCAAATAATAATTATGATGTAAATTGTAATAATGACGTTTAATTAAATATAAAAATATTAGTCAGTTTTTAACTTAAGAAATCTTTATTATTCAGTTGAAGACATTTATAGATGAAATATCATTATTACAGATAATTATTTTAGTAAAATATTAAAAAATTTTAAATAATAAAATAATAAATAAGAATCGTCTGAATCGTGTATATTGAAAATGAGACAAAATGTTATTGACCGTATGACGTGCTGGAATGTTTGACGAAAAGTATATTTAAATATAAAAATGTTTTACAAGTGGAACTCACAAAAAATATATTGTAAAAATTATTCTTTTTTTATTTGTATATTTTTTAAGAGGTTCTGTATGAAGGCTTATATTGGGTTTTTGCAGGTATACTTTTCAAAACATAAATATTTCTCATGAAAGGACCGTGAGATATGTATAAATTTATTTACATTTTCTACTTCAATCCAAATGAAATTTGACAAATTTTCTTATTTATTCAAAATCTTTAAATTAATTACTTATCACTGCGAAACAATTTTTTTCTGTTAACGTTTTGGATATACCATTCGTTTTGAGAGAATTTTTTAAACATTATGAAATGGAACATCTATACGGTAAAGTACGGGACTTTATTATATATTAATTTTTGTGTGCAATTGAATGTCGCGACATCGGCATGTCGATAAGTGACAAATTAATGTATTTAATTTATTAGTTTACAAATATTTTAGTTTAAATTAGAGGTTTTATGGAACCCTTCTGTCTTTTGGAAACACTTCCTAGAATAATTGCTTGAATTCAATGACAACTGTGCGGAATATATGCTATTAATTTGACCAATATCAGTCCACGTTTGGCTCAAATGTTTTTCCAATAATTCCCTCTTATTTTTATAACATTTTTACAGAAACAATACGTATATGATACTTTTATATTATTCATTGTTAAAAGTGCCTTCAGAATGAATTTATAATGCACTACATTATTATAAAAGGGAGCAATAGCGCCTTTGTAGATGTTTATAGATTTGGAATCGTAGCGATCTTAATCCAATTGTGAAATAATTTAATAAAAATCATATCATAGATTTTAACACCACGATCTCTAAAATATTAAAAAATAAGGATAATCAATTAGGACCTGACTTTGATTTGTATCAGTGTTGCCAATTTAGCCATTTAGTAACTAAATTTAGGCATTTACAGTTCTGTTTACACACCAACAATTTAATTTGGACATTAAAAATTGTTTAGCCATTTTCATTTACATATATCTTATCATTATATATTGAATTATTGGCTGCTGTATTCTCTGACAGCATTTCCTTTAAATAAATATACTTTTCATTAAAAATCCTACTGAATTCTTTATCGGTCTTAAACTTGTTTTGCTGTTTTATTTTCGAAAATTGATTGGGTAAAACATAAAATCCGACCAACCTAAAATGGATGCAACCAATTAAACCACCTGAAATTAAATTCAAATTAAGTTAAATTAGCTATAAATTAATTATATAAACTTCAGTTACTACTGTACAAAAAGTTTTAGGAAAACTTATTTTTTTAAATCGTAAGACAGAATCAAGGAATTTCTTTCAGAATATAAACAAATTTAAAAAAATGTGGGCATGATCATGACCATTGCTGAAATCATCTGAGGATAATCAGTTGTTCCGTTTGTGTTGATTAAATGATCAAACAGAATTGTTTATTTCGCAAAACTATTTCAGAAAAAGTTTAAAAAAGAGAACATTGTAGTTTATGTGATAGAAATTTAAGGAATTTATACTAAAATATTAACGTTATTCTCATTTTGACAGCTGACATAATTTCGTGATCATTAAAATACTTCTACAATCCAGTTCTAATTTTGTCTCTCTTTTCAATGTATTTCTCTATTTTTTTATTCGTATCGATAACCCATTTCAATTTGTATCTATATCACACATCATTGCCAATACAGCATACAGTACCGTTAAGTATTTGTTAGATTTTTTTTTATTATTTGAAAATATATAAGTGCACATACACATGTTCATATTGATGTATGTGTGAGTTGTAAGCCAAGACAAGATTTACGGTTTTTCTAACGACAACATTCCTTCGACAACTTCATGTCGGAATAGTTGAGAAATGTGAAGAAAACAAGTCTTGACTGAATACCAAAACGCAAAAAAAACTAGAATCAAACTAGAGAAACAACAGTAACAAAAGCAGCAACAGAAAAAATAATAAAAAAAAATCAGCATATAAAGTTAGAAGCAAATACAAACTCTATTTATCTATGATGATGATGGCTATAACAAAACTGGGAAAAGCAATCTTAAATAACCCAGCAAACAAACTTAAAATATACGTAGATACAAACAAATATTGAAAGGAAACACAAACTCATCGACCAAGTCAAAACAGTCTCTTATTTTTATCTAATTAATCTAGAAAAAAATTAATAGTGAAAAAAACAGTTAAATATTTCATTTAGTGTTAAAGCCAAGTTTATAAACAGTGATCACATTGCATATTTATACATTTTTATTGTTTTATTTTTTTGTTTTATTTACCCAAAATAAATTTAAAATAAATTTTATATGTATTTGTATCTGAAGAGAATAGGAAGGAATGAGATACGAAATTCTAATTAGAAATTTATTATTTAATGTTTCGCTCTACTTGAGAAAATATTAAAAATATATTTTAAGATTTTATTTATTGCACAAGTTTTAATAGAATGATTTATATACTTCTAGACAGATCGGTAAAAATAACATTTATTAAAACCATCATTTAAGAAATACTACAAAAAATTTTGATCAATTAATTATTTTTTTTATAATTAGCACAATTCTAAACTGTAAATTACTTAAAAATTATTTATTGATTTTGAGATAAAGAAAAAATATTCAAACATTTCATTCGAATATTTCAAATCTGTAAAAATAAATTTTATTTAAAATCATAAATCAAGTTTCTCTGTTCATATAATATCCGGCTTCGGATGTGTAAATAAAACTCATGTCATGGAACGGTTAAAAGTTCTCTTTACATCATTAGAAATAGATCAGAATATTTTTATAGCATCCACCACCACAAGTGTAACACCAAGATGGAATCATCCAAGACCTCATAAAGTATACATATTTATGCATCATATCATTATTATTATTGCCTTGTGCTATTTAAAACCAACGAAATCATTTCATCACAAAAAAAACGTATAGACCGATATCTGTGACAACCTCAAAATTGCAAATATATAATTTATTATTTATATCAAATTTATAACAATAAAAAAATGATCAAAATCGGTTCACTAAAAAAGTAACATATTTTATGACCCCTGACAAAGTAATGTTCGCCATAAGAAAAAATTTTGTATTTGTGTGTGTTAGTTTGCTTATGGATGAATTATACTATAAATGTGTGACGTACTGTGTTCGATACCACGCAAATTAGTGGAGGATACTATATATTTGACATTCTTACCAACATTGTTGTAAAATGTACGAAGGTGATAAACGGAATTAGGACTTGTATGAAAGTTGTGCGTAATTATGTAATGATCCTCGTAGAATATGCATGTAGCAGATTTCGCAAAAAAATCTATTCTTGTATTTAAAATTTTTATGAGATTGTATAAGAGCGTTTGAAAAGACTGGGTGGTACTAATTCCAACGCCTCAAATATTTGGCAAAAACAAATTTTAAATTTCATTAAATATAAAAAAAATATCATTAATATATATTAAAGTGTAGACTCAGGGAGTGATTATTTATCTTACGACATGTGTATTTAAATTTAGAGTACATTGTGTTTTTGATAAATCTACTACTGAATTCTAAGGAGATCTCTTAACAAAATATCCATGCCAATGCTATATCCGACAATCAGTTTTTTATTCTATAAATCTGCCTTTTAACTAAGTTTTAATACATATTTGTTCCAATTTTTACCATATAAATTCAAAAAAAACTAAATTGTATAAGAACAACAATTTTCAATGTAAAATTTTAAATTTAAATTTAACTATTTGTTTTTAGCTTAATTAGCTGCCACAATTATATTCCAAATGAATAAATTTTATTAAGTATTTCATTAATTTTTCATTAGGTTTTCAATATTTTGTTGTATGAATTTTTTCAACATAATTGAAATGATAACTCTGGATGCAATCAATTATTTCTCGCCTTTTTATAAAATACTGTTAAAGCCAACTAACCGTTTAGAGTTATCATGACTGGCATACAAAAATAAAAACAATATGAGAACTATATATGGCTTTTAGTAGTCGAACATTAGACTCTAATGATTAGAGTACATTTAGATTCCATTCACTTACAAGAAAAAGCAAATACTGTTTTTCCAGCAGACAAACGGACGGACATAATAAAAATGTTTTTACTAAAACAGAGAGACAAATGGACGGACGGTTAGACGGACAAACAAAACGGTAACGCAACTATAACAAAGAAAATAATTTAACATCATCAGCACCATTCCAACATTCTTTCGGTCGTACAACGACCTCGACTTTGATTTGCTGTTAAATAAAGAAAAACACATGATTTCCTCTGTGTAAGAGAAATATATATAATATATCTTTTTGTTACGTTTAAAGAGAGAACAGAAGAGAGACAGAGAGAGTTTAAAATTGGTTAAAGAGTTTACACAAAATTATTACAAGGTTTTGTTAAGGCTAAAAAGAGATTTTTGAGCTTTAATATGAATATAAAAGCAATTTCTTTTGAGGTTAAATGAGAGCTGAATTACGTCAGTTTGTTTAATTCTACTTGTAAGTGTTGCCACATATCTAGTTAAGTTGAATTAAATATTTTAATTCAACTTATATTTTCTTTAGCACGTCTCTTAGGAATTTGAGATTATTTTCTATTGATAAGATTTTCAGATTTAATAATAATGATAATATTTATATCAGATAACAAATCAAATCCAGACATAAAAATTCAGTGGTTATAAATGCAAACATGATATCAAAGGCAATACATAATAATAAATTAGATATTGGAAAAAGTTCTCAAGTTTAACCGATATCGTTCAATAATATGTATAAAAATTTAATATCTAGAAATATTGTCTGAGGGTATTATATTGAAATAAAATCGAAACATGGAAATCTGTATTATAAGTCCTTAGGTAGATAGGTAGGTAGGTAGGTAGGTAGGTAGGTAGAAGAATTAGCGTTCATTATAGCTTGGAACCGATTATTCATAGGTTTTCCGTTCTTTACTTCTTATCTATATCTTTAAATAACTAATAACGAAATACAAGCATAAACACTTTATAATGGGATTATATTAGTTAAATTTGTTTGGGCCAAGTCTGACAACGATTTAATAAATTCATTCCACAACAACAACGATATGTTTATTAAGCTGCTATACATAATATTTATCAAACGGCCTCTAGACGACCTACGCTCTCATTCGACCAACACTCATACATTTAAAATTAAAAGAGAATTCAATATAGAGAATTTAGGTTTTAAAAGAGTCAATACCAAATTATAAAATACAGCCAGAGAATGAGAGAGATAGATAATCACTGAGTAAATTATGAAGAGTACAAGAAATAATGTTGTTGTTATATGAAAGTGGAGCATGAGGAGCAAGCCGGTTTTGGTAATTTGTGTACATGTTGTTTTTGTTGTTGTGGTAGCTTTTCTTTTTGTTTAATTATTTTGCAAGCTTTTACAAAGTCTCTGAGGTTGATTATTTGTAGTCGTTGTTCTTGTATATTAAGCATCTCGCTTTTAATTTTAGCTAACGCTGGCGCTCTGACTTCCCCCCTTAAATGTAGTCACACGCTGACAGTAGAAGAAACTTCGTGTTTGTGTGATTTATTTCTCAAATTGTTGTACTTTTTTGGTTTTTAGTTGTGTGTGGACTTCGTCTATGAACTCATCATTTCTTTTCATTCATTCGTTTGTTGGCTGTCTGATACGGCGGTTCTTTTGGAGCAAAATTTTTTCATTACAGTTTAAAGTTATTTAGTACAATAGTTTGAGTCTAGAGTATTAAAGTGGAGTGAATATTTGCTAATAATTAAAACATACTTACATATTTGCGAACATTATATATACAATTATATGTATATATATGTAAGTGTATTTGAATGTTCATAGAGTTAAAAAGACTTCGTTTTTTTGTGTTCATTTGTTTTTAATGTAGATTTGTTGGTGTTTTTGTTATTGTTGTTCTAGTTTACGGTATCGGTTCGTGTAGTCATTCGTCTTTTATTCGGCAATATTTGTGAACGGTTTAATAGTCATTCGAATTCCGTTGGTTCAATGGCGCAGTACAAAATAACGGTACATTTTTGCGTTCTTTTGTGGCTCAAATTCCGTACCAAATAAATTAAAAGAAAATCAAAAATATTTAAGAAAAGAAAAAATTAATTAAATTCATAAAAATACAACAAGAAAATTAAACGAAAAAAATAAATAAAAAAAGAATAATTTAAATAAAGTGAACTTAACCCCATACAAATAAACAAATGTTTGTGTATAAATAAATAATTAAAAAAAAAACAAAGAAATTTAAAATAAAATGCAAAACGTGTTACCTGACAAGATATTTTATATTGTATATAATAAAATTATTGAATCTCATCAAAATCTTCCAACACATCACTTCTAGTAAAATCCAAATTTCAAAGAATTTCATCCAAATGGATTTATCACAAAAATTGCTGAAATGAAGCCGCCCCAGAAATGTAATGGAAAAATCTAGTGTTTATAATTATAATCTTAAGGTATTACAAAAAGTTAAATGGACTTTAAATGGAACAATAAACAAATTATTTCACTTTAATGGTAATTCATATACATACACGTATACATATGTATGTATGTATGTATGTATGTATGTATGTATGTATGTATGTATGTATGTATGTATGTATGTATGTATATATGTATGTATTAATGTATGTATGTATGTATGTATGTATGTATGTATGTATTAATGTATATATGTATGTATTAATGTATGTATGGATGTATGTATGTATGTATGTATGTATGTATGTATGTATGTATGTATGTATGTATATTTACAGTATGATGATATCTATTTATACGTAAATAGGTTGTCGCATATTAATTATTGATTTTAAAGAAAGTAAAGAAAAAATTGAATAAAAATATTTAAGGTGAAACTTTTATAGTGAAATAGAAACTTTTATCTCTTACTGCTTAAAGTAAGGAGAATGCGATGAAACGTGGCATAGTTTTAGGAAACACTTAAAGATATTTTAAAACACAAGTGGAAATCAAATCGAAGTCAAGGAATTTCCTTTTAAACTGTATCACAAACAATATGGGAATGAAATACTTATAAATTTAGTTGTTTTATTTGCTTTTTACTTTTATTACATAAAATAAATCTTTAAAATATTTTAATTTTGTTCAAAGTTGTTATTATCTATTTTAAATTTACAAATCTAAATCGATTTTAAAATTGTATATAATTTTGAATTTTCTGGGAAGGGTACTTTCATCGGAGCTATATCAAAATATAGACTGATATTAGTCAAATTAATATTATATATTTAAGACAACTAGAAAAATTATCATAACGATTTATCATACAATTTTTCATAAATAAGAATTTTTAAAGCTTAAAACCATTTTCCGGGAATTGTTCTTGTATGGGAGCTATGACATAATATGGACCGGTATTGACTGAATTAATAATATACGTTAGACACTAAATGGACATGCTTAGAAGTATATGGTATAGTTAAAAGTGGTTTTGTTAGAGTTACGAATACAATCTACAGAAGTGCAAAAGGCACTAACTGACAATCTCGGTAATATCATCAAATTTGGTTTGAATTAGTATAGTATTGAAGATAGAATGATAGATAAATTACAATGTTTATGTGTGAAAAATGTGAATTATTCAAATGTATAAAATATTCATATTTTTAACGAATTGTTTGTCGTTGTGTTTAGGACTTATCGATAGTTTAACCACTGTACCGATTTTCTTTAAATTTTTAAAGAGTGATACAAAAATCTCCAGATGAATTTTTACGAATATAAAATGCTGAATATATTTAAACTATTGCACCTGGATTTTAAAATTTAGTCCATTAATATTCTCAATGAATTTCATAATTGAAAAAATAAAGTTGGATATGGATTGGAAGTGCAAACATCAAACGTGCAGAAATATTATTATGAGCGATTAATAATTCAAATACAATTATTTCGTTATAGAAATATTTTACTGGAATGATGTAGAACAAAAAAGTCATGGAAAAGTGCTGGAAATTTGCAAGTCTTAAAAATGTATTCATTAATTTTTGTTTTCACAAAGAATTTCTTGTTTTGATTCCTAAAATGTATAATTTAAAAATATTTTTAATTAATATAAATTCTGCTGCTTCCAATCCAGATGTTGACTAACATATAGGTAATTTTTGAGAAAATAATATTTATTCGTTCCTTATCTTCTATCTCCAAAATATAAATGAAAAATATCCGGTATTACAAAGCGTTTTTCCCACAATTGAAACTTCTTCTCAATGAACAATTTCACTTGCAAATCTTTCAAAACGATGTCTGAAAAAAACTATAAAAATATTTTCGATCATTATTTATATTATTAACTTCTAGATATTTAAATTTTGAAAAGGCTTTTTAATTATTAATATGTACATTTACTTAGCTCCAAAGGACTTTAATTACTTGTTTTCTTTCGATAATTAGAACTGATAGTAGTTTGATAGTAGAACAACTTTGAAAAAAGTTATCGTGCCAAAAATTTCATACAAATCATGTGAAAGTCATGTTACCATATTTTTACATTTAATTATTTTTAACTAAAACATATAGCATCAAATTCCAATCATCGAAGAAAGCTAAAATTTGATGAATGAATTGCTAATAATTTCCCTTTTCATGATTTTAGATACAAATTCAAGGAACTTTATAATTTCCAACTAAATAAGTATAAATTGTGTATATATTTTTTTAAATAAAGACATTCCATTATTAATATACTTTAATGTGTAAATCCATGATAATTGCATGGCAATTGAATAATCCCCACACACATTAAGTATTTCAATGAAAACTTTTAATTATTTTCCTTAATGCACCTTCTTAACACCTGATCTTAAGATGAGGAATTTCATTAAGCCGTAGCAAACTCTTGATATCAGTAAAGCAATCAAATATTTCCATACGTTTTTAATATTGTTTAATACATAAGAAAGCATTACGAATTAATTACGTAAGATGTTGTAATAGATTTTTATAAAAAAAGAACTTTATTAATGTTTAAAAATGTAAAACTTAAATAATTTACAATAATATTGAATTCTATGGTGATTTTTATACCAACTTTTTTTAATGGCTGCTTTATCAGATTAATAGAATTAATAACAGATCTTATATTGATCTATAACTGTTTATATATGACATTCCCACTTCCGAAACGGTTAATAGAAAACATTTCTAGACCAGAATCTTCTAAATTGATTTAATAAAAAAGGTGTAATTTATTTTATGGGGCTCTTAAAAGCACAGTCTTTGTGAACATGAGTAATTACTTATAATAGAGCTCAGTTTATATATGTTTAATAAAGTTGTTTTTAAATGAAGTATAAATGTTATTTCGTCAAATACAAAAACTTAGTCGATGTAGTTTAGTTAGTGATGTCCATTCTGTCCGTCTGTTGGAAACATTCTCACGTCT
Organism: Cochliomyia hominivorax; assembly: GCA_004302925.2. Taxonomy (NCBI): domain Eukaryota; kingdom Metazoa; phylum Arthropoda; class Insecta; order Diptera; family Calliphoridae; genus Cochliomyia; species Cochliomyia hominivorax. Next base: position 33,590,638 of record PYHX02000494.1, read on the forward strand.
AACGATTTGACCTGGATTTTTGCTGCAGTTATCTTTAGTTTGCTATTTAAAATCGGTAATAAAGCTGAGTAGGAGAAAGTTATTTTTCTATAACCTGAACAGCAAAAAAAAAAAACTATAAGAAAAACGTTTCTAAATCTTTATTATTGTACCAAAAGTCATCGAAGTGGGAATAGTAACAAAATGCTTATAGGGTAATTATGTAAAATTTTGATACACCCTACAATCATCGTTTCATATAGGTTAAAATTTATACATAAATTTTCTGCAATTTAGCTGGGTCTAGTATAGGGAAACTTTCCGGAATACTTGTTTTAATATTGCATTTCGTCTCAATTTTTTATTCTGATTTAAAAATATGTTACTAATCTTTCTATAGTCGGTTCATATTTAGTTATACCTTTAAAAATTTACAATTATTTTTCTTATATGCGTAATTTGCAAATACCGACACATATTGGGTTATAGCTCTCATATAAGTCTTCTTTTCGGGAGAGGGTGTTAAGCCGATAACAATTTTTAATATAGGTAACTTGTTTAATGATTAGCGGTCTATATTTAGTTCTAGTTCTAATATAAGGACCATATATTGTTTTAAACATGTAAAACTCTTATATATTTAAACAAGCATTTTTATTTCTCATATGTTATCAATTTGGCAAATATCACTCCATATTTTTCTTCCATTTAAATCCCTACCCGTAAAAGATTTTTAAGTTTATAAAATACTTAAATATTTATCATATCTAATTTGAAGATTATTGTATTCAGGCCTCCCGGTATACCTCAATTCACGGTTTTTTAAGTGGCATCTCAAGATGTATAAATATTTATATATTTTACTGTAATCTTCATATGGGTTTCAAAATTTTAAAGAAAATAATTTTAAAAAAATATAGAAACTGTTCAAAATTAGTAGCAAAAGTGCAAAGCTACAAATAAAATCCGTCCAACTGAAATTTTAATCTAAAGTATGGCTTAATTTAAAGTCCGCACATCAAATATTTAATTTCACATTTCACTATCTGATTAATAATAAAAACAAGCATTGACACTAAGACCGAATATAATAAAATGAAATGATTTAATGACTTTAACGGCAATTTAATTATCATGATCTTTAAAAAATCACTTATTTTTTTTTATTAAAAATATATTTCTTTTATAAAATCATGACTTTTGTTAAAAATAATCGATTTATTTTGCATGTACATATGTATATATATTTGAATTGATAATATGGATTCTGTTTCATTTAAAAATATCTTATTGAAAATACAAACGATGATCATCAACCGGATGTCTAGTCTGGTCCAGTGTACGAATAGTGCAACATCAACCGCATTCACTATAAAATATTTAAATAGAAAATAAAATTGCGAGAAAATTATATGAATATATTTAAAGTTAAAACGTAATGTTTACGTTAGTAAGTCAGTCAGTCTGTCTGTCTGACAGTCACTTAGTGAGCTAGACAGTTTCGCCAGTGAGTCTATTATACAACATAGTATGTATTTATATGCATATAACAGTTTGTATGAGAATTTTATGTTGATTCGTTTACACTTGTCTACATTTACTTAGAACAAATTTCATTCATAAAAATCACGGCGCCTACACATACAATCGCAGATATACTCTTATGCACAAACGGTTGCACTCAACGACCTTAAAAAATTTAACAAAATCATTTGTTTACTTACACTTACACTTACACTCCCACACACGTACGTGTATACATATCTGCATGTGTATTCTACATTTTGTCAAATGTGGGAAATTTAATATTTGTTACTACATATTATACATATACAAACATATATATTGTACGTGTGTATATATAAGATTATCTGAGAGTGCTTTTATGAGTTGTAGTAGTAGTTGTAATAATAGTAGGGAGAGTAAGATGGGTGGTGGTAATGAATTGAATATAACTAGATTAATGTTGAGGTAGAACGTTGATATTTGATAATATGATCTGTGTTTGTTTTCTTAATTAAATTGCAATAAATTCTACCGTTGACAAGGGCATCATATGGGTTTAAAAAAAACAACAACTAAAAAATCTTATTTCAAAGAAGAAAGTATAGAATTAGAAGATTAAAATTATTGACAATAATATATTTAGTTATAGAAAATATATATATTTTATATTATATATGTTATTTTTAGAAGGTTTTCGTCATAGCGGCTTAAAGTTGATTACTTAGAGAAAAAAGTTAGAAATCCTTCTTAGTATCTCCGACAACATAATTAATTCGAAAACTATAATAAATAATTATTAAAATGTCGCATTTTTTCATAATTTTTATTGATATGCCGTTCAACTCAGGATCACATCCAGAGTCTTTTCAATGTTCTCCGTGTGGCTCTCCCTGTTAAGCTTTTGACAAAGTACAGGTTGTAATTTTGAAGATGAATGACACACTAGATGATATTTGGTTTAGATTGGATTTTAATGAACTTTTAGACAAGATAGAAACTTCTCACACACGTAATTACAAAATTTTTAAGAAAAATATAAGCGGAACTTCTTTTGACGTTAGAAATTTATGATCAAAAATGTAAAAAATGGTTCAAAGAATTAAAAACATCCCACTGATCTGTGTAAATATTTAAAAATTTTAGGTTTTTCATGCAACCACTAAAATTACAGTTTTAATTAGTCTTTATTTGATTAAAATTATTATTACAATTTACAAAAAAATAGTTTTAATCACTAGTGATGAAATGTTGTTTCTTTTATCCGAAACACTTTCATTAACATTTATGTAGTGCGTTCTGTCATATATTGTAGTTCATTTGACCGATGTTTACTTTTAAACATGCACTGGCTTCAAATTGTTGTACCAAATAGTTCGAGGACTGTGCTATTCCGGCTGCTTTCTTACCGGATCTGTTGAGAGTTCTTTTGAAAATGCTTTTTTTATGACTTCACAAACATTATGTGGACTATTCCTTTGTCATTACCATCATGACCAACTATAAATTTCTATTTTTTTATATACTTCAAATATATTAAAATTAATCGAGTAAATCTGTTTCACATCTTATTTTCATATTCTATGTGTGAACCAAAGTCTTTTATAAGTACATGTCTTTTATAAGTACATGTTTAAATTTAGAGAATGTATTTATATGGAGGGATATATGAAATATGGATCAAAACAATGTATGTTTTGTATTACTGTGTAAAAATAACCATATCTGCAATCCGACCTTCATTCAAAAAGTTTACGCGTTGACATTGCTAAATCGATTCAGTAATCGAACACGATCGGTATAAGGATTGAGTCCAAACACTTACAAAAGTATATGTATATTTATGTTAGCATTTTTTCACCAATATTTGTTAGTTCTTATAGTTTTTACAATTTACGTTTCACTTGACTTTTTACTAAATTATTTCATAAATTTTAATTACCATTTTACCCATCCGTCCTACTTTCGTTGTTGCACCTTAATATGTTACTTTTCTTGGGGATCAATTTTGGTTGACATCTGACCATTAACTGCTAAAGGTAAAGAATTATATTTTTTGTTTAATTTTCTTTTCCAGTCAGGGCCGTCCAACTACATTTGCTCTATTTTGTGTGATGTCTATTATTTTGCTGCTTTTTTCGTTTTAGCTTTAATTAATACTTGTTTCTATTAAAACGACATAAAAAAGAGAACAATTTATATAATTTCCCATATTCCTGCTTTGCAGTTGTTAGATTCTTAATTATATATTCTTTAGAATTTTTTTTTTTAACGTAAAAAGACCGTTAGATAAATAGACAGAGAGTCGGACAAACATGTAACGTTTTTTTCACAATTAAATTTATATTTTGTTTGCAGTTCCACTTTTAATTTATGTATTCATTCATTCATTCATTCATTCACTCATTAAGTTCGCTTTTCTCTTCCTTTTTTAGTTATTGTTGTTTTTATTTTTAATGTTTTGTAGCCCTGCAACTAATGTATCCATCCATCCATTCGTTGGCTCCTTTCTAAATGAGAATTTTTAATGTTCATATAATTATCTCGGCGGATTTGCAAATGTAATAACATTTGACTTAGTTCTTTGTTAAATGTTTCTTTTTCTTCTTCTTCTCCTCCTCCTTTTTTCTTGCATTAAGTTGCATTTTTTCTCATTCAATGCAGGTATTTTAATATCATTTTCACTTTTCTGCATTTTATATGATTCAACAAAAATCAATTAATTTACCATATTTTAACCTGAGTTCAGTTGCCATTTAATGTTGAATTTATTTAATATGCCCTCGTACTAAAACCATCTCTTACACTTGTAATTTATAAATCTCTTGAATTTTCATTTTTTGCTTTCGCATTTTATTTTGCTCATTTTATTATTAATTTTAATAAAGAGGTCATCAGAATCAATAAATTTGCCTTTTGATGAAAAAAATTCTTTCATTAGATACCTCTTAAGAATATTAATTTAAATTTATGGCAAAATAAAAATAAAAATGTAATAAATTACATTAAGTTAAAGTGAAAATGCACTTGAAATATATATTTTGATACGATATCAATAAATATGCATTTCATATATTTCGTATATATTTTCTAAACATGGACATATTACTATAAACACAGATGAGATTTTTAAACGAAACCCAAAGTCGACTCGGAAGATAATTCTAAGTCGATCCGTATACTTTAAATTTACCTATTTCTCAATCTAGGATTCTGATTACCTTTCATTTTGTGTCACACACTTAGTTTAAAAAATGGAAATTCACAATTGATATAGAAGATCACAAGTTTCTAGTAGAGACGGACCGTAGAGTCCCCAGGTTCTGAATTTTAAGTCAATTAAAAAAATCCAAAAACTTCTTGTAGAACAATTTTGAAATATTTGCCGTTTCACATGGATTGACAAAGTAAATACATCCTAATCACCACTTGTGGTGGTGGAGGGTATAATTAAGGAAGGGATGCCTTGATTATACGTTGATAAATGTTTGCTTTTTGATATAAAATTCCTTTTACAAATGACTGAATTACAGCGAATACTACTTTTCTTTACCGAATTTTCTCCGAATTTAATTTTTTGGATATTTCGAAATCAAAAATGGAGAGTTAATTTATAGTTAATTTATAGAACAATTTGGCATTGAGAATAACTAAAAAGAAATTAAAATGTTATGCCTTTGAAGTAGGGCTATAAACTAGTGGGCGCATCCATACTTTGTGAGGGAGCCCCAACAAATTACATTGAATGAATATCTGCCTTACTTGAGAAAGAACATGTTGTCGTCTGTCAGGAACTCTGTAAATTATTACATTATTCCAAATTTTTAGCAAAACATTTCAAAATACAAATATTCAAGTAAATAATACAAAAATACAAATAAGTTCAATTTAAGGAACGAATCTCAGGATCAAGTTCTACCAAAGTTAGTTCATAACTTCTTATAGTGCCCATATTAAATAAAATACATTTAACGATGCACTACTCTTTACAGTCGAGTTTGACCAACGCTATTTTATAAAATTGTACAATATCGAGTTGTCTATAACTTGTTATTCACTTTTATATTTTGTTGAAGGTTTAATTTTATTTCTCTTAATTTTGTTTTAATTTTATTTCAACGTATTTTCACTTTATTTATTTGTTTTATTTTACATTTCGTCTCAAATATTTGTATCTCACAATCAGCATAAGCAAATGAGTTAAATATGTGTGTGTATCATATCGCACATATACGAAAATATCCATGTAAAGAATTGTGTAGAATTGGTGGCGCTTGTCGAATTAAACAAAAAAAAATGTTCATACAATTTCCATTTAGTTCAGTGCTCCATAACGTCAGGCATATTTGTGTGGAGCCACACAAGGCCCCTCCTTAGTAAATGAATAAAAAATTAAAAATAAAATGAAATAAAATTAAGTTGAAAAGAATTATAAGAAAAAATTTAAAGAAACATTTAAACCAATATGACAACTCAGTATTTAAATTGCTTAATTTTATTATTATATTTGTTTCTTTTTTCTTTTCCTTTTTTTGTTTTGTTATTCCTTTTTCATTTTATATTTCGTTGAATGGTAAACCGATTTCGTTTATTTTCATGTACTTCTTTCTTGTATTTGCATTTGGTGCCATTGCCACCATAAATATGTAAAATATAAACTTTTTGGAGTTGTCCCTTTTCGAATGTATATAAGTGTGTATGTTTATAATGTAAAGGTATGTGTATATCTTATTGTATTTGTAAGTATGCATATGTGTTCTATAATTTCTTACTTCCCTTAACTATTTAACATTGGGTACGAGAAAAAATTTCATTATAGAACCTTTAGAATTGATTTTTTTTTTGAATTAGAATTATTTAAGTGCAACAATATTGATATATTGATATATATCGAGAACTAAAAAGTTATGCACACATAAGTATAAATGATAATTTTGCCTTCACTGTCTGTACGAAAAATAACAGATTTGCTTAGTCCATTTCGATTACCTGATGTTTTTAAATTTGTCTTTCAAACTTGTCCTACAAAAAATTAAATTTATTTGATATTTTATTTTAATAATATTTCTTTCGCTATAATTGTAGAGTAAGTTATCTGGTATAGACGATTATCTCGGAAAGTTTAGTCCGTATAATTATTCGGAGATAAACAAAATCTCGATTTTCAACCTCCCTTCCATTTCCGTTTTTAAAAATAGAAGTTTATATTTTCAAGCATATAATATACACGTGTAATTCGATACATTTTAAAAGTGTAAAAGTTCATATAATTTTAAATGTTCTTTTATAAAATTCAAAAATGTTTCGATTTTATTACTTCCGTCTGTTGAAAACATTCTCACGTCCACAATAATGAACTTATTCTAATTGGATGTTTGTAATAATTCTCTTCAATTTGTTATTGAAAACCGGCAATATTGGTTCAGGAGGAACAAAATAATAAACCGATATCTGATTTTCTGGATTTTAACAGAATTTATCAATTAAATACAACAACACGTTTTTCATTATCGTACCAAAAATCAGCAAAATCGTATCAGCAAAATAGACGATTATAGGGAAAAATGTGTAAAATTTTTATACGGCCTAAAATCGGTATTCCATAAAACTCGAAATTTTTTACACAATTTTTTAAAATTTGCTATTGAAATGAGGAATATTTAATTTAATTACTGACATAAATTTCTAATTTAACAAATATCTGTCCATAACTTTCTGAAGCTCTCATGTACTAATTTTATTCAAATTCGTTACAATTATTTTTCCATCTTTTTATATGGATCCCATATAAGATATATTTCTGGAAAACGGGTTAGAGTTATGTTAAACTCTTGAAAACCAACCCATGTTATTGAAATTCGGCACAATTATTTTTCTAATGTAATTGTTTTATTGGAATTGGGAACAATTTTTAAACTGTCTATTATACAAGTATCTAACATAACAATTTTAGTACCATATTCGGTTATAACTCTTATTTTATGACCTTTCCAGTAATAAGCTTAAAAGGTGCTTAAATACAAACCGATTTTAGTTATCTAACTATTTTTATTACCTGTAACTAATTTCATGAATATTACACTTTTATAGCATTTAACATTATTTTTTTCAACATGATATGAACAATTAAAAGAAATTGACGTAGTTAAATATTATATAATACACCAGATTTACTTCTATTATATGCTTTTGTATCCTTCTCTTATATACTCTTATATCCTTATAACCTAAAAATTTTAAAATTTCTAATATTAACATTTTGAATGATCTAAATATGCATTGAACCAAACAAGGTAGTAAACACAATGAAAGAGAGTGTGGAATTGAAGTAAAGTAGGTGATATATCAAGGAAACCTTTTTCATCATAACAAAAAAATTTCGTTAATTCTTCGTAAATTCTTTAAATTGACGAAAAATTGTCAACATGATTATTTAAATTCGTTAAAAAATGCAATTATTTTTAATAATTATTATTCAAATTGAATAATACAATACAATTGACAAAACTTTATTTAAATTTAGAAGAAAATTACGTTAAATTGTTGTAATTAATTAATACATAAAATATTTTATGAAAAATTGCGATAGGACTAGGGATAGGTGTACTTCCCATACAAAGCAAATGCTGATTATAAAATATATTTTCAAATTTGGTCCCAATGAAATTCTCAAGGAAGTGTTTTACTGGGTAAAATGTAAAAGGGATAGGATCAGGGGAAGAAGTAGCCACCATATAAAGCAAAAATTGATTATCGAATATCTTAAGATCTACTACAGCGATAATTTAGTCCTAATTACTTTCTTTAATACACGTCGTGATTTCTGAAATTTCTTTCGGGATCTAGGAATGAGTTAGTTTTAGATAATTGATAAAAATCGTGCATTATCAGTAGGATGGTGGTGAGCCGATCGGCTTGTATTTCTGATGAAAAGTTACTTGTTGTTACTTTTTGTTTGTTGATCAGCTGATCATCTATTTGCATTTTTATGAATTTTTGCAACACATTTCTTTAATTTCAATCATATTAATTAGAATGTTCTATAAAATAGTTTCCTCCTGTGTGTATAGATAAATTCAGATTTAATATGACTTCAATTTGGTACGTGGAATTGAATAAATTTGTGTGTTATTTTTCTTACGATGCGTTACTGCCATTTTTACTATATTTCTGTTGATATAATATATTTTTCGTTAATTTGTAAACGAAATTTTATTAAATTTAATATCTTTTACTAAAATTTTTTTTATTAAATTTTTTAGTAAATTTGAAGAAATTTTTTCAATTCGAAGAAAAATTCTGTTAATTAGAACAGAAATCTGTTTATTTAACACCTTTTTTCGTTAATATTACCCAAGATATTTGGTTTAGTGTAATAACTTGTTGTAGAACTTTACTGTATAAGTAGCTTTAAAGTTCAGTCAAAAAAAATTATTGGTTCTGTATACAATTTGTGCTATTCATGATCTCTAAATTCCCGATACGATATAGCTTTTTTGATTTAATTAAATTTAAATCTTTTGAAAAGTTGAAAATTTTTAAGATTTCAAAAGTTGACAATTTTAAATTTTACGAAATCGTTTTAATTCCAAATCCAATATTATTTCTAATCTACAAAAAGGTTTTTAACTACATATACATTTCTTCTATATACATTTGGTCGTTTGAATTGTAGTCATACGATTGTGGCATTAACACATACTGAAACCTCCCAGGTCTCTTGCCACAGCTGTAAATATAGATAGATGTATAAAGGTTTAGCCAGATATAAGTTCATTTATAAAATTTCTATATATGGAGTATTTTATGTTTTTTTTTTTTGATATTTTTTTGTAAAAACCGTTTGAACCATTTAAACTAGTTTCCAAATACATTCATATCCCAAAATTTTTGCCACCAGCATTTTAAATACATATTTTTATGTTCTTTATTGCTACGAAACGTAAGCGATAAAGTAATAAAATGGTTTTGCTAACTTTTCTGTCTCTACGAGTGTAAATAAAACTATTTCCCGTATATTTTGCTTTTATTGTGAAAAATGTTTTAATTTATCGTAAAAGGGAAACCTGGATATAAAATTTATACAGATCGTTCGTTTACTATGAGTTGAAGTTGCTAATGTAAATTTTGTAAATTTGCTGGAAACGTGTTAATAGTTAAACTTAATAGTTTTTATGTTAAATTATTCTTAGGATTTTTGGAAAATCTAGTTAGGATTCTTTATACGAATAAGCAGAGTCTAAAGTAACCTCCGCCAAATCCTTATGAGAAAATACAATAAGTCTTTTACTTTTAATAAAAAAAACTGGAATGTTTGACTTGACTCAGTTATCAGTCTTTACAATCTATTGAGATCTGATAATTAGTTTGATTTTGAGTATGTTAACACAAAGTAGGCGGATATTACCTTCTTGTGATATTGGTAGCTATAATAACAAGGATGCACAATAAATATTCTTCTAATTTTTGATCAACATTATCCCGCGGTATAATGTTTGACAGAATAAAACTTAATATGGACAAATGTGACTGTTGCTTTTATTTAATTTCAGTGATTAATAATATAAATATACTCAGAATATTTTTCCGACTCGATTTACCATAAACCTTGTAAACAAAATGCAGGTCACAGTATTGGCCCAAGGAAGATGGCTATTGAAAGTTATAATAATTGGTCTCATAGACCCCATGCAACTCTTTTCAAACGTCACATGGAAGGGAAAAAATTTCACATATATATATTAGTATAAAAATCTATGTCTAAAATTATACAAGGGCTGGTCCATAATTTCTTCTACCGTCAATATAACATCCCAGAAAAAAATCATAATAATAAAACTATTAACAACAGCATAAAGCAGAAAATGAAATTATATGAAGGTCGTTCATTCATCATTCGTAGTTGTCTTTCACAACCAACTATGTGGTGTAAGATAGTAAATAGTCGAGTTTTACCGACTATTGCATTTTTACTTGTTTTTTTAACAGTCAGTTTTTCAGGCATTGAAGAGGCTTGGCTGGATACTTTAGGCCTTAGGATTAAAATTATAATAAGCTAATCGCATTATTTCATAAATTATATTCGACTTAATCTGCCTACTATTAGCCTAAAGTCGACGTAAATGCTAAAATGTTAATATTCTTCTATGAAGATCAATAGTAATCGCAAAAATGGCTTACCTCCCAATAAATGGTTTAACTGTCAATAACTGGATTACTTGATTTGGAGATTATTACAAAAAAAAAAAAAAACAAAATTATACAAATTCTCCAAGAAAACCCTATTTATTAATGAAGGATTAATGAATAAATTGATAACAATTATTATCGAGATCTCAATTTCTTTTTTACTCCAACTTCACCATTATTAAAGGTCAGATCTCAAATTTTTCATAGCTTACACTTAGTGCCCAATTTTTTAATCATTGAGAGAAATGTAGTTTGTATGTGCAAATGAGATTATGATAATCGTTTTAAACTTAGGAGTAATTCTGGCAAAATTTTATTAAATTCAGATTAAATAAGTCTAAAATAAATGTATTATAATCACAACAATAAAATTTAAAGATGTACAATTATTTTCAATATTTTAAATTGATAAAGTAAAATAATAATTCAAAACTATTTTGTTATGTCAGTTAAACTTTAGACATATCTAAATTTGAACAAATTTGCTATACATAATTTTGTTTCCACCCCCACTTCTATATTTACTTCAATTATCATACATAATTTGGTTCTCTATCTATATATACAGGTATATGAGAGAGTACTTGATATCATTTGTCATTCGATATAAAAGTAAATTTTTGTTTCTAAAATATAATATTTATGCAAACTATTTGTTGTTGTAGCAAACCAACAAACATACAGTTCCAAAATGTGGGTTGTTCTTCAAAAAGAAAAAAAATAAGTCAATATTTTGTTGAAACTTCTATTCAGCGAAAATTTTCTATTTTATTTTCGTTTGATATTTTTGTTTGTTTTGTAGCTGCTGAATGTTCGAATTGAGATACTTCAATATGTAGATGAGTTAGTTTTTTTTTAATTTGAACATCTTCTTTATATGTGTCTATAAATATTAGTAACACATTTAAATATACTTTTTATATATAATTTTTATTACACTCTGGAGATAAGAATTAAATAATGTCATTTTTATATTTGTATTTATTTTATATTTTAGATTAAAAACAAAAACAAAACGAAATCTAAAAGATTTAAATGCTTAATAATACATATTTTGCATAGAAATTTTGATATCAAACAATAGAAACATCTGTTTAATGAATTTTTTATGAAAAGTAATTAGAAAAAAATATTTAAAAAAAAAAAACTTAGACAAATAGAAGTAATAACATATGGTATTTAAATTGGACCCAATATTTGTAAATTGAAAAAACACTTTGTCTCTATATTGTTATAATAAAAACTTTATTTAGAATACTGTAACAATTCCATAACTTAATCACCTAATCTAATTATGGAATCACGAAATATTGTTTATTACTTAAAATGCAAATCACCAAGAAAATTAACTAAGACTTGTTTATGACTTAACAGCAAAAAGCAGATGTTTTACAGCTAAAGGAGAATTCCTAATCAAGCGCTTAATAACATAAAGTGTGTCCAAAGTTGTAAAAAAGTTCGTAATGAATAAAAAAAAACTTTTAATTGATGTGTCAATGGAACCAACAGTTATCTCGAACCGAAATAAGAATATCTGTAACCAAAAAATATGTTTGATTTCTTGAGAATTATGATTTACTAATACTTTTGTCTTCTGCACATTATATTTTAAAGAAATCTGCATTTTTGGCGCATTCGCAGTCATGCGACACAATTATTATTATTGTACAATATAAACAATTTAAAAATATTACGTTCTAATTCACCATTTTTTTAATAAAAAATATATTAATAAATGTAAAATTCCTCTTCGAAGCAAATGTATTTTATAACCCAAACAAAATACATTTGTTTATCACACTCTGTAGTTATTTTAGATTCTTGCGAAATTTGTTAACGTAATTTGTCTTGCTCTATTACCGTAAGTGATTTGAAAGTGATTTGCAGAAATATTTTTGCCGATTTCAATCAAAATATCTTCATATCTGTAAGTTTTATCAACTTAAACCCCATTCTGGGAGCTACCTGCAATATTGGACCGAACATAGGCCTTGTCCGAAATAATAACAAGTTACAAATCTGATCAAGATATCTCTAAAATTCCAATCTGTTCAGTGTTCACAACGTTTTTATGGGCAACAAACCAAACGAACGGACATCGTTAAATCGTGTTTCTGAGTCGATCGATGTACATATATAAAATTGGAATTTTACAAACATTAGCACAAAGGCATCATATTCCAATAATCTATTGTGGTATAGGGAGCTAAGTAAAGTGAATAGTGGTGCCCTTTATTAGACTGTCGGATGATTGTTGTAGACAGCCATCAAAAACTGTTGAGTACTAATCTGAATAATAATAATCCTTATTTTTGTAATGTTAGTTATGATCATGAGGAGTATATGAGTTTAAAATCTTTTTAATTGAAAACTTAAAAAGTTAATAAAAGTAATTTTAAATAAATAAAATTTCCTTATTAAACCGATTTTGGCGTTTTAAACAATCTGGACAAATTTTATTAAACAGATAAAATGTGTTTGGAAAAGAGCTTGTCAAAAACAAACAGACAGATGGACATAGCTAAATCGAAGCATATTTTGTTTTAGTTCAAGAATATCCAGAATTTTAAAAATTTAAATGATGGAAAATTAAACAATTGTAAAAAAGTATAATTTATGTTTTCCAAGGAATGTGTTCCTGTCAAAATAATAATAATAATAATAATAATAATAATAATAATAATAATAATAATAATAAATCTCCTAAAAAGATAAAATTGCTATTTTGAGTTGTGACCATCTTGCCGCAAATGAGCGATTTCTGGATGTTGCTATTAAATAAAAGTATAATGCAAGTTTCTTTCCAGCAAAAGTCTTTTTTGTTTTTTTTTTTTTTTTTTTTTTTTGATACAAAAGATTAAATATCTCAGAAAATTTACACATTATAACAGGGTTGGCCATGATTTTATGAAGCTAAAAATAAACTTAAATTTATACGTACTTCAGAATTTGATAAAACACGGTCCATTTAAATACATTTGAAAACAAAAATCATTTGAAAGAAAATTATAAGAACACAGAACATATTATATAAAGAAGTACACTATTTTTTGCATTTTTGCTTTAAAAAATAATGATTAATTTTTATGAAGTTTTGCTCATGACCAACTTTATTATTTAAATTTCAAGGTAAATTTCGTGAAAAACCATGATTTTTTCTTTAACTTTTTGTTGTTTTAATTCATGTATTTTAGTATACTAATTTCATTTGAAAGGCTCTGTTTTCCAAATATTTGTTCATAATTTTCAAAAACATATTTGAAAAGGAAAAACAAACAATAAAAATACTTTATAAAATTATATGAGTGTGTTGGTGAAAATGGAAAATAAAAAAAACAAAACAAACATAAAAATACCAACCATGAACTAAAAAGAAATGTCAAGAAGGCTCCAAAAGTACAAATAAAAATGCACCAAAAAATAAAATCAAATAAAACAAGAATTGAAGAAAATGAATGAAGAAAAATAACATTATCGGTGCATTGACGTTAGTTTTGGCAACATTTGGTTTTTTATTTAATTTTTTTCTCACTTTGTTTCATTTGAAAATACGTGCGAATGTATTGTGTGCCACGCCTACTTCCGCTTTATAGGCTCATAAAATTTTAAAATGATGTTGACATTCGTTACACATTGATGATGCAATATGATTTTATTTCTCTCACTCCCCCATTGTCACTCTTTATCTGAAGTTTACATAAAAAACTGTATGTTTTCCGAAGATTTTTTTCTTTTTCATGTTTCTTTTAACATGAAAAGTTGTAAAAAAGTTTGAAATGTCAATATCTCAATAATGAATGGAGGATGTAACCATAATATTGATTGTATAGATTTGTATGCATATGTGGAGACTGTTTTTTAATACAACCTTTTTTTCTAAGTTAAAAAGGCGCCTTTCGGGGAAACTTTGGTTTGACAAATATTATGTTCAGTTCAGTTTTTATTTCATGTTAAATTAAATGCAAATTTTGGCACTAAGACAGATTCCCTTTGAAATATAGAAGTTTCTTTTATTAAATTTAGTAAAACATATTGAGCGTCATTGGCTTGTCATGATAGTCATGCAGTGGCACAGTAACACATGAGGGCATTCTTGTAACTCTTATTTTTCCGCTTGATCATAGACCTTAACGTTAAATAGAACTTGAGTGAAAAAGTGGGTATAGAGATTTATAGAGAATTTCATATAAATAGATCGTATTAAAATTTCGAATAAAGTGATTTATATTTTTAATATTATTGAGGTCTAAAAGTAAATTCATTTTTCAAAAAGCTAAAATTCGAAAATTTCAGTTCTACATAAAATTTTCTTACACTTATTTTTCCTTAAAAACTGTGAATCTTCAAGTTTAAAGGTTTTTTTTTGTTTTTTTTTTTGTTTGTACTTTGGAAGAAAATCTAATCTTAAATGGTCTTAGCTATTTTCCATACGTTACGATATTAACTCAGTTCTTACCGCGTGAAATTTTATTAAGATATTTCTAACAGTTCAAAAATTTTCAAACAAAACATCTTGAGTGTTCTGACTTTGTCACTTCGCGTGCAGCACTGTATTGATTTCCAAACCAAATTTGCTGTGTCGGTCTGTCTTCAGCTATTTAACGTTTATATGAATTATCCGAATCAATCAAATTGTCTTTTTACACCCTAAACCACCATAAGTGATTTGGGGTATTATGTGTTTGTGCAAAAATTTTAACGGGTAGAAAAAATTGTGCTACCACCACATTTAAGTATACCGTTCTACTCAGGATCGCTTTCTGAGCCGACTTAACAATGTCTGTCTGAATAAAATTCAGGCCGCAGTTTTAAAGGTATTTTAATAAAATTTGCAATATCTATTGAAATTCGTGATTATTGGTATATTCAAATGTTCCTCTCGGAATGGGGATTTAAGGTCATAAAAGTCCTAGATATATCATTTCGAAGGACCTTAATCTCATATATACTTTGGTATTCTATAAGAATTGGTCAAATTCGATGTGCGAAATTTGACGAGCGCCTGTCCATAAAATCTTCTAGCTCCCATATAACCCCACGTGTATGTTAAAACCATTATATTATACTACATTTTTAAGAATAAATTAATAAACTACCTTTATGCGAGAGTAGTTCATTAATTTTGGTAGGCAACAATCATAACCAACAATATGGTGTAGGGTATTAAATAGTTGGGCTTGACCAAATATAACTTCTTACTGTTTAATGTTGGAAAAAAACCATTCAAAACGGGTCTATAAAGGGTGAAAAATTCCCCTAAATTATGCATTTTCGATAAAAGCTTAAAGTTAACAGATCAAGCTAAATGTAAGTGTATAATGATTCGACTTATATGTTAATCGGAGCACGAATAACATCAATTAAATCTTAGCCTCCATGTGTTTCTCAAAAGTCTTCAGACTTTAAAATACTGTAATTTACGTAATGAACTTCTATTTTATTTAATTTTCCTTTTGTTTTTGCACTCATCATTCAAAAATAAGTTCCAATAACAAATTGTCAAGGATTTTAATAGCTTTTGTTGTATTTCGTTTCTCTTCTTCTTCATTTCGATTGTCCTTCCCAATTCATTTGTAAGTATTTAATAGATGATAGCTAGAATGAAACATACAACCGATTTGTATGATTAAAAATTATCTAAAATGAAATTCAGGAAATTTTTGGCGCAATAATATCACAACAATGACCCCATTTCTAATGTTTTTTCCTTGCTTACACTTGGCACATTGTTTTTGTAACCAAAGTCTTTTTGTCAGCTAAAGTAGGAAATGGGACAATGCTATAAATCAAGGTAGATTTTTGATTATGTCCTTCTTAAATTCGTAGTAGTCTGGATGATGGCATAAGTGATAAAGTATTAAAACAGAAGTAAAAAAATGAGGACTATTTTTTGGCAAAAACTGTCAGTGTGACAGCTTGATTCTTGAAATAGTGGTTTTTGTTTAAATTTTATTTTTGTTCTTGGTTTTGTTATTGTGCTTTTGTAGTTTATGCCAAAGTAATTTGTTAAAGGTTAAAAGGGAAATTATACACACACATACTATGAAATATTAAATTTATACTCACACATATGTTTATGAATAAACCACACATTCTCACATATTTGCACTCGTTTCGAAAATAAAAATTAAAATAAAACAATATAATGACAGTTGCCAATGTTTTGGATCTTCAAAAAATAAAAAATTTCGGATAGAATAATATGTTGGAATAAATATTAAATTTGTAAGTAACTCCAGATCTCTATTATCCGCAGAACCTATTTTTTTAAAGATTTTTGAACATTTAAAAATCAAATTTTACATTATTAGTTGTAGATTAATAATTTGGACGTTACAGTGCAATATTAAAGTGACGTAAATATGATGAGATCTTAAATTATTTTCTGATATTACAGTTGACAAATTCATTACATTCTTGTCCAACACTTTTAGTTGAATTGATTACAAAACTATCTATTTATTTCAAAAACGCCAAATATCCCTCAGCCTGGCAACTTCTTTTTGGAATTATAACAACAGTAATTTGTTAAGTTGGTTAGTGGTCTGTTTACATAACTTTACTTATTTTGTTGTCTGTTTTAATAACAATAATTTTGTTGCAAACAAGGACACAATTTTTTTAATTACTTTTCCAAAGCCAACAAAAAATATCATAACTTTTACTAAAGATGCCAAGAAAATTTGTTTAACCAAAATATCAAATATCCAGTCGAGGATCCCGAATGAGGAAATGAAAATAAATATGATAATAATGATTAAACAGCATTTTTGAAATGTTCAACATAAATAGAAATGGGTTAATGAGTTCCAATCCAATGCCATTGAAATGTGGGTTACTCTAAAATTTGAAAAAAAATGTAGAAACATCATTGCATAATTGCAGAATGTAAATTATATATGTTGATGATTGTTAAAAAATTCCCGATCACATTTCGGGATTGCTTATCTTGTAAGTTCCATTAATTAATCAGACAAGAACAATTTTTATAAGCTACGTAGCTCTTTACGTTTACATGGAATTGTCGTAAGAAATAACCTATTGCCGCAAAGAGATCAGGTGAACGGTAGCTTTATTCATTTCTTTAAATATGAGATACTTTGCAGTGCTTCGATGCAGTGATAAGTGAAAGAGATAAAGAGTACATAAGAAGCAACGTATAATTGTTCAGAATTAAAATTATGTTACCAAATTCCTCAAAAATGTTTTCTACAAGACACCAACTCCTTTGTTTACGTTTATAAATGCTATATTTGGTGGACGGTAGCTCTAGGAAGCTACAGAAAAATGTGGAACAAAATTCGCCAAAGAAGTTACATAGATTTATATCAGAATGGGCCTTATAAGGATGCTATTCTATTCGGCTTATTATATAAAACTAAATGTTTGTGGCAAATTTTAGAAAATTATCTCTAAAATTACACGCTGATTTTGAGGTGTAGCAAAAATTTTATCTATCTCATACTAACGTGATTATATCACATTGTAAGTATACAGCTGATTAACTTATTAGAGTCTTATAAAATGATCGATTTGAAGAATTTATATATTTTTATTTAAAATTT
Source organism: Cochliomyia hominivorax (assembly GCA_004302925.2). Classification (NCBI taxonomy): domain Eukaryota; kingdom Metazoa; phylum Arthropoda; class Insecta; order Diptera; family Calliphoridae; genus Cochliomyia; species Cochliomyia hominivorax. The sequence goes on from PYHX02000494.1 coordinate 33,608,874, forward strand.
AATAAATTCCACAAAAACAAATTCATATAAATATGATTGACTTAATACATTCACTTATCACACAACCCACGAATTTAGTGACACAACACAAATGTACAAATATGGTATAAACAAATGAATATAAAAGAATTTATTTTTCTTTAGCAAAATGAAATGAAATTTTTTCTCATTTAGAAAATTTGTTATTTTTGGCATAATTACGTCAACGAAAAGCAAAAATACAGCCAGTTTTTTAAGGTTCTTTTTTGTGTTTTTTCGCTTCTAAAGAAATAAAAATTATATTCACACAGCAAAATATCTAAGTGAACTTGTGTAAAGATACAAAATACGTTTTGCTACTTAAGCGTTTCGACGAAATAAAAATAAACGTAATAAACTTGTGTGTAAATGTGCCCACTTCACAGTGGTTCTAAAACGATTTCAATGTGACTGTGAATTTTGTATTTCAATTTTGAAGTTTTTTCAAATTTTGGTGTTTAACATTTTAAACTATATAAACTCAGGTTTCTCTGATTCAATAATTTCTTTTTCTCGCAACATTCGAAAAGTCAAACTCATATTTGCGTCTTACACCACTTGTGGCATTTGTTTTCTTTTCCATGCTCACCCTGGTGTTACTAAAATATTATTTAAGACATTTTTTTATTTAAAATGTTTATGCGGGTTTACTTTACATGTGTCACACTTTTTATTTAAAAAGCCAAATTCGGGTTAATAAAAAATTTTAACGGTTTCACGTATTTTTTGATTTTTGCAGCATAATATGTTCCATAAATTTTTAAACGGCCCTAGTATATTTTGGGTTTCTTATTTATTTGTGAATTTAAAAGTTGTTTATATGATACAAACATTAATGTTTCCTAGGAAGCTATAAAAAATTATCAATCTTCGCAAAATTTGGAGCATATTTTTCTTTATTTCAAAGATCGTAAAAAGGCCATTATAGCTACGAAATAATATATCGATCATCACCAACTTCATTAGGTTTCATAATTGGACAAAACTAAAAACAGATGACAAATTTAATAAAAATATCTTAGACACTGCAACCAGTGTTTTCATGTCTCACATGTTCTGTCAGATTCTTAGTCCAACGGTATGAATAAAAGTGCTGGAAACAAATTTTTCTGTGCGTTACAAACATCCGGATGAACGCATTATGAACCAACCACCAATGGTGGGGTATTTTAAACTTTAGTTTACATTATATTTCGTAATGAATAAATCTAAAACTAAAAGACATACCCTACACATGTAAGTGAATTTTCATAGATATTTTTCTATACGTTACTTTTCCGTCTTATAACTAGATGTACAATTTGGAACCTGACTGACGAAAACATCTTAACTCGAACCTTGTAAAATGTATTGTTAAGATGTCTACAACGATACGTAAGATATGGATTTTTTCCCAAAGAATAAATTGTTTTGGAACCACTGTGCACTGATTTTAAGCTTTAAGTGGAAGAAGTAGAAAAAAAAGAAGCAACAAATAAAATACAGACGTTTGGGAATATAATAATATAATAGCTTATAACGAATTTTAAATACCCTTCAACTAAAATTAAATGACATAAAGCATTACGTAGTATTAATTCACATACACTGTCTCATACACAACAATTATAACGACAAAATATGAATTTGTAGTTTTTAATTTGATTTATTTGTTGGGTTTCAAAAATTTCAAAACACTTGAAACAAGATCAAGCAATCTGATTTTCTAGCGAATGAGATTTTATAGCGAATTAATATTTGATATATAAAATATGTTTCAGTTTCTTTATGCTACGTGTAGAATAATAGACTTAATATACCCTCGTTCACCACTTGTGGTGGTATAGGGTATAAAAATAATTGTACACAAAAATTGAAGTACGCAATTTAAAACAAAAAAAAAAAAAAACTCAATAATAAAACAAAAACGCAAAAAAGATTCCAAAAGATACACCCCCTTTTTGTTTAGTTTAGTTTTTAGTTTCATGGTGTGTTAATTAACTTAAATCGAACAACTTGTTGAATATTTTTATTTCTTTTTATAAGAATGAAATACAAAAAAATCAAATACACGAAACAAATCGCAAATATTTGTTTGAATGTTTGTGTGAGTATTTGAGTAATTGAAAGCAAAATAAAAAGTTTTGAATAAATAAAAGTGATTGAGTTTTTGTTTTGTATTTTTGTTGGTATTTACAATTTGTTGTTGCCACATTTTGAGTGACAAATAGTGTGATGTGCATAAAAGTTTATTGCTTGCTCACCTGGTGCATTTTTCCGTGTTCGTATGTGTGAGTGTGTGACCTGCATCTTGTCAATTTTGACATCTTCAGTAACTGTGTATTCTTTAGGTTTAACTGTCACCTTTGTCTTTCCAATTGTTTGTACCTTTATTTATGAGAGTCATAAATTTATTTATACATTTTGACATAAAATACGCATATTGATGATTTCACGACTCTAACAAAAGAAAGACATGAAATTGATACTGATACAAGAAATAAAGTTAAAATTGAAATTTATTCGAATCAAAGTAAAATTGTAACATCTGTTAAAATTATGATTCATAAATAAATCTTATTTCAATTCAGTTTGTGTTTTCTTTTGGCGTTTGTTTCCCTCTTAGACGATATAAAACTAAGATATTTTATAAGAGTGTTGCAATTTTATTTGATTAAACGAAGACACTATACACTTACTTATAAATATAAGGTTAATTTCTTTCGATCTCCAAGTGAGCATCGGTAAGGAGTGATTATCTAAGAGATACTTAAAAAATTGTATCTTATATCCGTCAAACGACTTTAGACCCGCTGAGATATAGAAAAGTTCACCAAATAATTTAAAGTTTGAGAATCAGAAAGAGTAAAACAAATATAACTGCTAAAAGAAAACTAAAATAAATGGTGTTAAAGAGAGCTACTTTATCATCAATATATACTTTTAGATTTGCCTGAAACCGTTTGATGATCTCGTATTCCATTTGAATGAAAATATTTTGTTGTGGCGGCACTAAGTGCCACCACACTCTCCGTATTCATCTAATATTCCGACTGATTCGGATTCGAATCAAGGATGCTTAAACTATTGTTTTATAAGTTTAATTTTCAAAACAGTTATAAAATGTTAATAAGGTATTTATTCTTAGAAAATAATGTATTTTAAAATTTTACAAATTTAAAAACATTACTAATCCATTGCATGTATTTCATATTTTCGAATATGATCGCAGTTTCGAAAAAAAAACTGTTTCGAATAATTTGGGGATTCTTCTTAATTTCGGTAACCAATCTTAATCGTTTTTAAAATTCAATATTCAATAATTCTTATTTTTGGAGGAAAACTGCTGTAACCATTACAATTCCATATATAATAAATCACTATAGTTTTCGGCATTTTTTCCTAAAAACATACCTACAATTATTTTATGCGGTCTACGTGAGCAAAAACTTTCACATTTTTAATGTTTCTCACGTTTCGCGGTTTGTACGAACAAAATACGAACAAATATTAAGCGTCAAAGTTATGCACAAAATTCCCAAAAGCCACTTATAATCATTATTAAACCTTCTTCTTTAGCTGGCTTTATTTCCTTTTCTCTATATCTTAATACCGCAAAGGTTACAGTTACACCATACTGACACCTTATTGACCAACCCGAGAAGAAAATCGAACACAGAAAAATGAAAATAAAAGATAAATTGACAAATATCTTTAGCTACTTATGGATACATTTCAAACAGTATGTGAGACACGAATCAAGCCATAAACTCGAATGCACTAAAAATTCTTTTTCTTAAGTGGCTCCACAGATAAGTTATTCATAGTATGTGTGTTTATTCCTTGTTATAATCTCTCTTTCTCTCTCTCATTATTTCTATTTTTACATTGTGAACATGCTTTTGGTTTTCTGCTAAAAGAATGTACGACTCTTCCTCTTGTGGCATTTACGCAGACTTTGTGGCGCCACCATGATTATGTTAACAAGATTGATTGTTTTTGAAATTGTTCAGAGAATTAAAGTATCTTAAAAAGAAGAAGAAAAAGGCGAACGAAAAACTGTGAATAATACAATAAATGATTTTTCTACAAACAACTTTAGAACATCCTCAAATAGCGTATGGACAAAAAAATTAATTCTGAAAACGTTTAAAATGAAAGACAAACACGAAATTATATTTTTATATTATATTTTTATTATGAACATAATCTGAGCAGGGGCGAGTTATAAAACATAATTTTTGTAAGAGACACATTTGTTCTCTTATATTGAGAGGCTACAAACAAATGAAATTTCATTTTTCAAGAGATTCAGAATAATAGATCAAACTTTTGAAAAAACAATTTTCAGAAATTTAATATTATTCACTATTTAATATTTTAAAGATATTGAAGTTTTTACTTAAGGATTGAGATCGATAAATTCGTAACATACATATATGTTAATAAAAACAAAATCACTAAGATAAGAGTTTTAGTTTTATATATATATATTTTAATGTATTCTTATCTCATGGCAGCATGTCTTTAAGACTTTCACTGTAATAATTAATAAGTCAATCAATAATAAAGAATTAAGCCATTCGATATCCAATAACTAATACCAAGGAGGTACCTTCCCCTCTTGTTCTACTAAAAAATACTTACAAGAAAATACTGCAACAAGTAAATCAATTAAACTGCTGTCTAATGACAAAAACACGCATCCACTTTTAAATGTAGATTTTTCCTTTTATTAATTATTTGTTATATAATGTCAACATATTTGAGAAAAACGATGTAAACAAACTTCGTATAATTTTTAACAATCAGACAAATTTTCAGCCATTTACACCCTGAAGGGTTATATAAATATTACAACACTAATCAAATGAAGTTATTTAAATAACTTTTACCATTCAAAAGATACTGAATTATTTCCAAAAGTTCTTTTTGAAAGGAATATGCTGCATAAAACTTTTTACCATTCTTTGTTTTGTCCATATACTTCTTTAACTAAACTAAATCTTTCAATATTGTTCCCATAATTTTGTATGTTTTCTGGGATTTCACTTTCTTTCTTTCTTTCTTTCTTTCTTTCTTTCAAATTCTTAACTAAAAATCCTTCAGACCATTGTCATTTAATATCGCAATTTATTCATTTTCACTGAGAATGTATTTTTATACCCTCCACCATCACAAGTAGTGAGGGTATATTAAGTTTGTCATTCCGCGTGTAACGCCAAAAAGTAATCATCTCAGACCCTTCAATCTATATATATTATTGCATCAAATCAAAAACTGAATTCAGCTACATCGGTTTGTAAGTAAGGAAGTTATAGATCGATACCTGAAACAACCTCAAAATTTCGAAAATGAACTCTTATAATTTCTTCTACAAATGTAATTGGACTTAAACAAAAAATTAATTTAAGCATACAATTTTATGTGCTCCATCATCGTGCAAAAGATCATCAAAATCTGATTAACAGGAAAAAAGTTATAGGCTATAATATGCAAATTTTTTATAAACTCCAAACTCTGTTATCATATGGGCTACAATTATTAAGATAATTTACTGAAATTTTCACATATATCCAGGTCCCTTATAAGGCCATTTTCCGGAATATGAATTATAGATTATAAATCTCTTAAATTTGAACCAATTCTATTAAAATTTTACACAAATAATTTTTTAACTATTTTTTAAATATGTTACAAATTTTAATAACATAGGTCCATATTTTGATATAGCTCTCATATAACGCTCCTTCCCGGAAAACGGGTTTGAGCTTATAAAACAATTAAATAAAGACTAATTCCACTAAAACTCGGTACAATGATCTCTTTTAATAAGAACAATCTCGGTGCATATCAGGCCCCTCACCGAAAACAGTATTCAGCTTATAAAACTAATAAATAAAGACCAATTATATTGAAATTCGACACAATTATTTTGCTAACTGTTCTGAAGAAATTATTTTAATTTGTCCCATATCGGTCCATATTTTCCTATAGCTCTCTTATTACGGGCTTTTCCGGAAAACAGGTTTGAATTTATAAAACATTTAAACAAAGATCAATTCCATTAAAATTTAGCACAACGATTTTTCTATAACTATAATCAAAGTATATTAAAAATATGAACAATCTTGGTCCATATTTTGCTGTAGCTCCCATATAAGACCCCTTCCCGGATAACAGTTTTGATCTTATAACAAACATATTTTTTGTTTTTATACCTTCCACTCTACAAGTGATGAAGAGAGTATATTAACTTTGTTATTCTGTGTGTAACTCTAAAAATTTTGGAAAAAAAGTTATAACCAAAATTATAACCAATTTTATGACACATTAAATATTTCTGCGTTATATACTATATATATTTGTGAACCTAACGTATTAACTTTACACGAATTTTTTGGTGGAGGGTATTGAAGGTTCGGCATAGCCGAATATAGCATTCTTACTTGTTTTCATTTTTTTCTTTCTTGTAAAGTGAATTAAATATTTAATACAAAAATAAAATTTATTGTTTTATAAAACATTTTATGTTCTTTTGTCGAAATCACTTTAAGTAGAATAAACTTATTTTTATTTTTTTATTTTATAATTCTTAATGTTGTTGTTGTTGTTTTTGCTGTTGTTTTAATAAAAGTTATTTATTTGTTTTTAACTTGTTTTAAATTGTTGTTTCTTTCTTATTCTTCCACTTCATCTGTTGTCCCCAAAGCTAAATTTTTACGTAATTTTGTTGTTGTTCTTGTTGTTACTTTTATTTTTCTCAAGAATGAAATAAAAGTTTTAACTTGAGCATGAATGAACAAGTGAATGAAATTTACCCTGAGTCTATTTTTAATAAATTTTGTAGAAAAGTTTATTTGCTCTTAACCGGAAATTATATAAAATTATTAAGGTTTTTATTATTTTTTAATTTTAGCAATTAAAGTTGTTTTAAAATAGTGATTAAAAAATATATATTTTTTTAAATAAATTGAGTTTTTATAAGATTTCCCTTAATACCCTTTTAACAAGAGCCTTTTAAATTTCCCACTTGTTTGGAGTTCTATACACCTTGTTTTTGGTATTATTTTGTTTGATATCTAAGATACCCTTTTTTAGCTCATTTTACTTCGTCTGCTCTCCTCGGCTATCGTTATGTCAAATTTATTTAATTAAAACCTACAGATTTATTCGTTCTTTCCCACTGTTTTTCAATATAACATTTTAATCTAAAAAAAACTACGGCCAAATTGTGTTTTGCAAGTTCCAATAATGAAAAGATGAATGCAGAAAAGGAGAGAAGAATTGGTGTACAATGACAGAGTACGGGAATTCAATAGATGAATAGATCAGAGAAAAAAACAAGTATTTGCGAAATATGGCTAGAGAAAAGTAGGAATGGTGTAAGTTAGATAAGGGAATTGTCGATACAGTAGTGAAACTCATAATAAGGTGTCAGTGAGTAAGCCCCTTTCCTGGAACCATTTGGAAATCTTAATTTCCATAAACCCTAGTCAGTTAAGACAGTCTATATATCACATTACAGCACAATGGGCCGACCTGCATACAATGTGATTTCATAGCTTATGCTTTCTTAAAGAAACTTGTTGAAATTTTCATGATACTTATATAATTTAATAATCATAATATAATAATCAGAGATTTATGTCTTTTGAAATAGCACCCACACAAACCCAAATACACAGATACGAATACATTTAATTAAACACATGCAACTTCAAGTAGGTTGGTGCATAAATGATAAAAGCTAGAGAAAATTATGATCAGATTCTCGAAAAATTTGGTACGTTGTTCTTCTTAAATACTCAAAATATAAGCCCAATGCTATCATTTTTTAGATTTATGTAATTTAAGGCGATTTACGGAATTGAGTTTGAATGGGAGCTTTAGTCATTTGTGCACCGATCTACTTGATGTTGCAAGTTCTCGGAATTTTTATTGTTTAGTTAAAATTCATATCTGTGTGTTTGGGTTTTTAAAGGTGCTACCTGAAATATTTGACCAATCATTCAGTTTCAAAAGGCTTTGTTATTACTACAAATAAGTCATTTCATCAAAATATACCATGAATTGTGATCTGTGAACAGCTAAAGTCGATCAGATGAATGGATGAAGTATAAACACTTATCAGACAACAGGTATATTAAAACTCAAAAAGTTATGACTGAAGTAGTTACATTAAAATTTTGAAGTTATGGTTTTCTATATATTTCTAACCAAGATGTTAATGTTTATGTACATCCTTAAATTTAATTGGAAAACATCAGATGCTGCACATTAATCCTTTGGGGATAAGGGCTCATGTTATTAATTTTATCTCAACTTTTAATTTTTTAAAATTTGCTCATATACAGATTGAAAAACATTTTCTATTAACGAGTCTTTATTTTAAGTTTTAATTTCCTTTTCCTTTATTTGCAGATAAAGATATGGCAGACAAAAGAAGAAGATCAAAGAAGGTATGTGTATTTAAGTATTGAATACAGCTTAGATTTACAAAAAATAAAAACAAATATTTTAACCCAGAATGCATAACGATGTTCAAAGGACTTCTGAACGTAATTATAAAACCTTTAATGAAACTGTATGAAAAATTATAATTCGTCGTTTGTTGGGCTAAAATATATATTTGTGTATGTGTGTGTGTGGATATTAATATTATAGAATGAAAGAAGATGCTAAAATTGCATTCAACAAATAAACTAAATTTTCTCTTTGTTTTTAAGATACAAAACAAAATTTACACTTGCATTTAAAGGGGCAAAATGTAAGGACTATAACTTTCTACCAATCCTGTTTGTATATGTGTGTGTATTTCTTCTTTAACAAAAAAAAATAAATAAATAAATACCGAGCACCATGTTTGGCAAAGAAGTGTTTGGCTCATTAAACTCATAAAGGTTTTTTTTACAAAAATTAAACATAAAAATAAATTGTTGAGAACATAAAAGAATGTAATATAGAAATTTCCAATAGAAATTTGTCTTGTATTGTCACATAAATTACATTAAATAGAAATATACAGCACATAGAAATGCAATAAAATGTCATTTAGTTCACAAAAAATAAAATGCAGACTGAAACGGCAAAATAATATTTTGCAAAAAAATCCCGACTTACTGAGTTAAAGAGACACATTTTTATATAAATAAATATTAAAAATGTATGAGCAAAACAAAAAACAAAAAAAATATATATTCCAAATAAGATACTCCTGCCTTACAATATCAGGTAGATTATATATCTTTTTCATAATATTGGCATTTGATTAGTCGAAAATCCGAAACAGTCTTAAAATTTAAAAGAATTGATTAAAAACTTAAGCATAATTTAACAAAACTTGGTAATCTGGTATCTGTATTTGTTAAAAACAGTTAAATTTTGGATTACACAGACCATACAAAATTTCGACAGGGACAGCGAGAAATGTGTCGCCCCTTACAAAGCAAATATAAATGTCGAAGGGACGAAAGGGAACATGGACAAAGATAACCACAACAATATTAATTTTAATATTAATTTTCGAATATAAATAGAACTACTTCCCTGAAGTTTAGTGAAATAATGTTTCCATTAAATTACTAAATTGGATAAAACATAGGAAAACATGTAAAATTATTAATTTTCGAATAAAGTGAGAGATAGTATAAGCATAACACACGTATTTCATTAAAATGTTTAACAAAATATTTTCTTTTATCAAGTTACTTATGTCAGTTCTTTTCTGATTCAAATGAGTGACCGAAAACCAGGACTAGGTAGAAGGAAGTTCCATATGATGTTTTTCAAGTCAAAGAATAAAAAGTATTTTCAAAAAAGCTCGGTGTTTATACTATTTGGTACGAAAAGTTAAAGCTAATGCAGGTTAAAAATATAAAGGCCAAAAAATTCCCGATAGGAACGCTGCTAAAATTATAGAGGAAAATAGAGAATGAAAATTGGAGTCGAGTTATCTTAAACATGTGTGTTAAGAATTTATTTATCCAATTCTTATGTATAGACTGTAGAAGCATTTATTGCAGAATGTCTAAAAACCTACACATGTGTAATATTCCTTATATTAATATTTTGCTAATAGACTCAGTAAAAAATGAGCTATAGATTGATGTCTGAGAAATCCTCAAAGAATACAGGGAATTTTGAATATGGATTATAAATGCGCGGCTTTTGAAATTTCAATGAAATTAACAGACTTTAAGCGTTATATAATGTAGAATTTTTGGATAGGTCTGGAGTGATTGTCCCTTTATGTCATACGTATCCTAAACTGTTAAAGCCAATCTCCATCTCATATTGGGAAATATTATTGATTGAAAAATTTTAAAAACGGGAAAAAACAAAAATTTTAATATCGCTCATTTTAGAAAATTCAAATGAAATTCGAAACATGTATTAAGCTTTTATCATAAAATATTACAGGCTTAAATGCTTTTAAATAGGATACAGGATAGTGAAATTCCCTCTTCAAACGAAACAAAAAATCTTGAACTGCTTTGCTGGAAAAGATTTGAGACAAATATCCTTATCATACAAAGTAAATGACGTGTACGCTCTTAAAAATTAAAATTAATGATGTTGGACTATACTTTAATATTTGGTAAAATCGAATATTGCATTCTTATTTGCTTAAACCGTATCAAATTTCGTCTAAATAGAATTAAGTTTTTTAAAAAATAAACTTTTTTAAACATTGTTTTTACCCATACGTTTGTTACAAAAGCTTAAATAAATAAAAACCTTAAAAAAGAAATGGGTAAATAAAATTAGGGTAAAATAGAATAGCATGCAATAAAAGGAAAAATAAAAAAATTATAAACCAAAAGCGAAATTATGGAGAAACAAAGAAACAGAAAATAAAAAAGCAAACATACCAAATAATGTTAAAATAAAATGAGAAGAATGAATTTCCCAAAAGACAAAACATCTAATGACTTTGTTGACTGGCATTGTGTGCATGTTCATTTAAAATGAACATTGCATACTTAAAGGCTGACGTACTCCCTGCCTGCCTGCTATCTACGGTAATAGTATGCGTTTTTTGCTATTATAACCGTTAAATAAATATACGAATACGAGTAAGCAAATGCATGTGCTGCAGTATTTTTTTCCTTTTTTTTGTATTTAAGTTTTTATTATTGTCTGTTGTGTTACGATGAAGAAACACGGAAACGGAAATAAAACCATAAACCAAATGCGACATACTATAAAATGTACTATTACAAACAACTGCATATTCCTTCACACATATATTTCAAATATATGTATACAAACATAAATGTTACTACTGCTGCCAGCAGTAGTACTTTTTAATTTTACATTTTTATGCTAAAATATATGACAGTCTATCCATTTCGTTGTTTTTGTATAGTAAATAGTATAGTTTTAGTAATTTTAACTGTAACGTACTCATATTGGAGCTATTTGTGGCCCAAATGCAATTGTAAAGCAATGACCTCCTTTGTAACACAAATACACACACACTTGGTGAAATTCTGCAAAATCTTCTAATTTATCATATATGTATGTTTGAATGTATATATGTATGAATGTATGTATGTATGTATGTATGTATGTATGTATGTATGTATGTATGTATGTATGTATGTATGTATGTATGTATGTATACATTTATCCCACTCAACTGCATTTGTATTGAGTTTAATAAAATCCCCTGCAATTAAATGTGTAAGTGTAAGCGTGGGGAAAGTCAAATTTGTAATTAAAATATACTTTTTTGTTTATGTTTAACCGAAATCTGACACTTAACTTTTGAATTTGTAATTTAACTTTGAATTTTTTAAAAGTTTTGTAATCTATATAAAATTCAAAAGTGTTCGAGTTTTAAATTTCAATTCGAGAAAAGAATTGTCAGAAAAGATTATTGATTGAGATTATTGTGCGGACTTAGCCAAGCTTTAGCTTACCGTGAATACCACCCTCCCCCGTATGAAGTTGTGGTATTATAGTTTTTTTGCAATCCAAGATTGTTCTTGATTCTAATTAAAGACCTTTCTATTCGCAGATACATCAGCTTCCAGAACTGTATCGCGGTCTGAAAGAAGGAGACATCTTCTGTTTTCTGGATTTGTGTAACAACCAGTCCTCACATTTGTAGCAACCATTTGTTTAGCCCTTATTGACTATCTTGTATCTAAAAGTTGCAATAAGTTCTAATCTGGTTGTTAAATATCCAGTCAAATGTTTCAGTTTCATGCTTATAACCATACAGGGCATCTGTTATTTGTTTTTAAGATGACTTGTGTTCTCGGTTAGTCCATTCTTCATAGTTTGAATTCGATATCGTACATGTGTACGATAAAGGGTATTGTGTCCTTAACAGCACATTTAAAATTTGCTAAATTATAGTGTTGTATTTTACCTACATCGATACCAATCATACTACTGAAGCGTAAATAAATAAGTAAGTAATAATTGTGATTCCTTAAAGCCAGAATGCGATTTCTGGATTGAGACCCCACTTAAATCCGTTAGTACTTCTACATATTGGCCAATGTACCTTAATTACTCTTTTATCAAGATGTTTAATCCATCTGACAATAATTAATATGCATTATGGAACGTTTCTCGTATACTTTGTGTTTCTGATTTATACATCTGAAAGTGATTTTCCAAGGGACTTTTTATAATTGCAGTAAAGAAATATGGAACGGCCTACGTAAAAAAAAACTAATTGAATCAATTTTTTAATTTTTTTAAGTTCGTGTCAGTAAGTATCGATATAAGATATTTTTTGTAGATCTGGGCGGATTTTTTACGATTAATTTGCAAAATTGAATTGATATTTGGAAATTTTAAGCCTGGAGGAAAGTGTCATGTCCAATAATGATGCACTTCTGCAGTCGTTAAGCATTACATACCAGATCCTAATATCACCGTCATAAAATAAATTAAAAATTGTAAAATTTATTCTTGGAAATTCACAAAAATACACAAAATTTCCAACATTAAAGGATATTTTTGCATTTAGTTTCTTACATCTGTTAAAGATAATGATCATTTGGTTTGAACACTTCATAGATTGTAGTGGCACTAGCTTATCCCCATTCTTTTTATTTGAGCGGTCAATTATCTGTTATGAAACCCTTAAACAAGTTTCATAAACACTTAGATGCAGATCTGTGAATAATTTGTTTAAGGTTTTAAAAAAGAACGAAAACGCAGGTTGAAATTAAGAATTTGTTTTTGGGTTTTATGTTATGACTAAATTTTTATCACGATTTAACAATATTTTCCTTTAACATGGTCCAATGGCAATTTACGGTGTTTATTTCTATTAAATTTTAAGATCTAAAACTGCGTAACTAGTGTTGAGGCTTTTTAGAGGTTTTAAAAAAACCCTATAATGATGCACTAATAAAGTGATATTAAATCTATTAAAGACGTGATCAATAATATATTTAATTAAATGCTATAAATTAAAAGCCGAAACTGAGACACTCTCTTTTTTTTGTTTTAAGTATTTAAAAAAATTTTAAAAAATAATTGTTACAAAATTGCTTACTTTAAAAAATGTTCATCTTTGTCTAATTTGTGTACATAAAAAATATTAAAAAAAGAAAACTGCACAAACATTCATACATATGTATTATGCACCTATGTGAAATGTATATTAGAAATTGTATTGTTTCTCGATTGTCACTATGGTTTTAGTTAAAATAAAAATTTCATGAAGAAAATTGTTGTTGTTATTATTTTCATATAGAATAGAATTATTCTAACTTACATACATTCCTATATATGCATACAAATGTAAGTATGTGAGTGTAGTTGAATATTTTGAATTGCATTGTAAGACCAAATGATGATTATGATGACGATGACAATGACGATGAAATTCACATACTGATAAAGCGCCTGATAGGCACGTTTCTGACAATTTGAATAGGTTTGTCTACATCCATCCAACATATGAATTTTGAATTGTGCTGAGGTAGACGACATCTATTTATCTAAAAGAATAAAACCAAAGCAACCAGCATTAGAATAGATCTAAACATTAACAATCAAACAAACTAATACTAAACATTTATTTGTATGTAGTAAGCAGTAGTTGCAGTGGTAATAATAACCATAATGATGATGATCATGATCATAACGATGATATGACTATAATGATGGCGATGATGTTTTTGTATTACTGCAGTTACTGCAACTAATGATTCTACTGCTGCTGCCACTGATGATGATGATTATGATGATGACGAGCACCGACTGTCACTTGAAATTACACTTCATATTTGTTACTATTGTAGACAAATACAACCGTATACACATTAAAAAAAAAAAGAATACAATTAAGAATATACATACGTATATGTGTATCCATATGTACCTACTGACATTTTATTATCATGTTGGAAATATAATTCCACATTCATATGTGTACATTGGTTATTTGGTAGTATGAGTACGAGCATGAATGAATGACTGAATGAATGAATGAATATAAGTGTACAAGTGTAAGTTTGTGGTGTAGAACAACAACAACATATTGTTTACCACCGACGAGTGTCACTGTCAACACTTTAATTCGATTGCAAAAGACAAAAAAAAACTGTAGAAAGCACAAAGAAGGAAAGAAATCACAGGAAAACAATAAGAATCTGGTATAAATTTTTATATCTAAAACAAAAACAATCAACTTTTCAATTCTTGAAATAGGAAATGCAGCAAAATTATTTCTAATACTTTTATGACTGACTACAAACATTATTTCCGTCTGTCTGCATGTCTGACAAACAATGCAGATAAAATGCCAGAATAAATGTCATAATCAATTGCAATATTTATTATACTGACGATATATTAAAAATCAAATGAGCAAGAAAAGGAAATGCTTTTAAGATGAAAAGAAATTCAGAAATGTTATTCAACGAATTTTTGTGCATTCTACACTTTAAAAACTACACTACGTTAATCATTTAATGTGTAGCAGTATGAATATATAACATATATTTAATTGAAGTTACTATTACAATTTACAAAAAAAATGAATCCATAGTGATGAAATGTTGAACCTTGTTCGTAAACCGTTATGAAGTCTTTCAAATTTTGGCTGCAGTTTTCGTGCTCTGTTTTTAGCCTATAAATTTTGAGCAGCGTTCAGGAATTTCTTTTTAACTTTTCATACAAAATAGTCCGAGCACAAGCTTACTTTCCTACCGAATGTGTTGGGAGCTATTTTTTAAAAGCTTTCTATTTTTTGGCTTTCGAAATACCATCATTCCATATACTTGCTTGACAAACTTATTGTAATTCCAAATAGTTTTTATAAAAAATGTGTGTTTAAAATTTGTCGATCTCAATTCTTTCAAGGCTCTTTAGATATTTCAGAGGGATTGTTCACATTGTACCAAAGTAAACTTCTTTGGAATCAAAAGTATTCATGACTTATGTTTGACGAATTTTTGAGGTGTCAACTTCGTAGTCCAAGGTATTGCGGGTAAAAAATAAAATAAACTAAGTGGGAATTATAAGATTTATTTGTCATAAAAAACAAAAAGAGTAATAAGCACAAAGCGGAATGAAATAAGTAATTTTATACATTAAAAGGGTAAGAACCTTTGAAATTTGGATGAAATTTTTTAAGGAACATTTTTTATATAATTTTTATTTAATAATTTTAATATATTACAGTGTCTTTTCTATTTACTAAGATACTACCCGATATGGGCAACCATATCTGTTATTTCAATTCGCTGAAATAAACTTAAATATATTTTTAATTTTTTCAAAAAAATATTATTTTAAAATCAAAACTTATTAAAAACAATTAATGGTTTTGCTGATTATTTATAAAATCTATTGGAATATTTTCTCACAAACAATTGCGGAATATAATAAAATTAACATTTAAAGTAATTAAAATCAACCATTTATAAATTAAAAATAAATTAAACTCATTAAAATAAATAAAGGTTTTGAAATAATCGGAATAAACTTATGGAATTTATATTTAAAATTAAATAAAATGCAGATAATAATAAAATGCATGATTTAATAAAGATTAAATAAATTAATTAATTCATACCACCATTTAATTATTCACTTTAATTATACTAACACACGGATAACATTTAAGCACACAGAAACAAAAAAAAAAAGATTCTATTTTTTAGTCTAATTAAAATCTATATGTATGAACAAAAAAAAAAAAAGATCAGGAAAAATAAGGCTAAATGCTTCCTTTTTATATAATAAATAAATTTTATTTTATTTGCCACAGAAAAAAATAAAAAATGCAATAAAAAATATTTTAATATAAATTTAAATATACATAAAACAATTAACTTTATGACCATAAAGTCACAGCTGTTGGTAGTAAATTTTTTCTGTTTTAAATAACCTGACAAAAAATGGGGGGAAAATAATTTTCTCTTGACAAACCAAAACCAACAACAACATTTCTATGACATTTATTTCTTTCGCATTTTATTTCCCATTTGTTGTTAAATTACTGCAGAATATAATAAAATAATGTTGAATGAAAATATGTAAAGTCCTTTTTATCAGAATCGTAAAGGAATTTATTCTTTTGCAAGCAAATTAATTGAAAAGTTTGTTTTTAATAGAGTCAGGAACTAATATAATTTACATTCGTCTTAATCGTAAATATAATAAAACTTCACCATTTATAAACTTCATAAATAAAATCCTTTTCAAGTCGAGTAGAACAGATGCTAAAGTGTATGCCAATAGTGTGGTTCTATTTGCCAATGTCATTTCCTTATAAGAGAACTCATTTCCTATCAAAATTTCCGAAATTAGATCAAGTGAACTGTATTCAAGTATCTATGAATCATGACAATATTATAAATAACCAAAATTTATACGAGCTGAAATTATGATTAACGAATATTAACTTATGGTTTCCAGAATAGTTTGTTGTGATTAACGCATTGATTTAGAATATAAAAACTGCACGTGTTTACTGATTCGGATAAAAATCAGTTGCTATGCGCTTTGGGTGTAATGGAATTGTGGATATCGTAAGGACAGATGAAGAAATCGTATATGCCAAGAAATATTTTGGGTTCTTTTTTACCTTAAAATACAATATTGTATTACACACTTTGACAAAAATCACCGTCATTTGGCTTCTATAAGGTTTTAAGAGACATCATACACCTAAAAAATTTTATAATCAAGTACCTAATGCGATTAAATAAAATCGAACATAGACACTCAGCAATCGTCCTTCGTAGAATATTTTATTTAACTATCACTTACTTTGATTTCTAGTAACGCAGTATAGACTTTGTGCGAATGATAAACTTAAAAAACTGTTTTGATTGACGATTCGAACATTTAGTGCCTAGATTTTGATCTCTGCGATCAGGAGAGTGTTGCTGGTATGTTAGAATATAATACAAATCGTGTGCACATTGCTATAATGTAAAGCGGCTATTGTCACCTTTTATATTGAATATTTCAATATGTTCAAGGAAAATGTATGTTCAAAAAAAAAGGATAAAGAATTGTACAGATTTTTATAATTATTCTTTTTTGTCCACATATACTCGTGTCAGGAATACCAGTTTAATCTAAAAATATTTTTTTTTTTTAATTTCTTTCATACAAACTGTGTGCATAATAATCATTCCGGTAGGTGTGTGTGTATGTTTACCAAAGTGTAACAAATTTTTTTGTTTGTTTTTTCCATTCAAGATGTCAAAAGTTTTCTACACATTTAATTAGCATACACACACAAATATAATAATAACATGTATGCATATGTATGTGAAAACAAAAATTACAAAAACGAAAAAACTAAAATAGTTTTCAAGAATGAATGGATAAAAATAAGAACAATATGCATATGTATGCATGTATTTTAGTGTAAGTATGTTTGTATTTTAAGTTTATGCATATTCATGATACAACAAATTATACTTTTAACTACATATGTATTTTGTATATTTTTGTTGTTTTTTTTTTTATTTTTATACAAAAAAAAGAAATTTTGAAACTGGATAAAAAAGAGTAACCAAAGGTTTTTGGCGCCAGTTTTTAACAACTACTTTAAAATGTTGTTTGTTTGCTTTATTTCAATGTACTTACTTTGTTATATGAATAACAAATATAAATGACATTACAATACATATAAACATTTACATAAATATATATATATACATATGAATATTGCAGCATATTTACACTTACAAATACATACATAGATTATTGTAATAGAAAAAAAGAACACAAATTTTTACTAACATTTGGCACGCAACAAAACCATCATATATTTCAGGAAAAACAAGTGAAAAAAGGAACAAAAATGGAAAACTGACAAAAAAAGAAACTAAAGAACAACACAAAAGTTAAAAGTAAAATATAAAACAGAAAAAATATAACATAAACAGGAAAATTGCATTTAAGCAAAAAAGCAACTAAAAATATATAAGAGAAATTAAACTGTTTACACTTAAAAAATAATACTATATTCAGCTAAGACGAATCTTAAATACCCTCCATTTCAAATTTAAAATATTTGACATATGTAGAGTAAGTAAAATGTAATGAGTTATATTTAGCTGTTATTTTAAACTTTTGAGTTTAATGATTAAATTCTATAAATGAAACAATAATTTAAAACATCAAATTAAAATATACCAAATTCAACTTATTCCACTGACCGTTAATTCATTTTCAATAGATTTCAGGAAGTTGACTTTAAAATAACCCTGGTACATATTTTTCATTGAAACACACACGGAATGATAGATTTAATATAATTTCATTATTCTCTTTGTGATTGAGAACAAAATAAAACAAAAATATACTTTTTAGTTTATATTTTATTTCCTTTCCGTTCTTTGTATGTGATTTCAATATTTTATTTGTTTGTATTTGATTTTTTAATAATTTTTATACGTTTTTTTAAGACATTTTGGCGACTTTTTTATTTTTGTAACTTTTGAATCAGAATTTGTATTTTTGCATTGGATTTACTTAAATAAACTTTTATGCACATACAGATGTCGATATAAACGCGAAACCGGAGACTAACTAAAACACAATGTAAAACTCCTCAATTTTTCTTACCTAAATTATAAATATTTGATAAAGATCGGGGCAATATGTATGGACATATATTATAAAACTGACTCTCATTAAATTTTTTATAATTGAGTGAGAAGAAAAATTTGGCAGTTGGTTAAAAAAGCAATGCCCGGTTTGCGTGGAGTCTCCATGGCACACACTAATATAAATAATATGTTCAATATTCATATTGTTGTGTTTAGACTCCCACAAATTAGAACTTTCACCATTTCAAATTGTTAGAACCTTTAATTTTCACACATTGATATTGTAACCCATTACAGAACCGTGGTTTAAACATTTTATTTGTGGATATTAAATCCGACACGCCTCGTAAAATATCAAAGTGACTTAATAAAGGCGTACATGGAAATAAATGTAGCCAAAGTCTGTTATTGGCGAAATAAACAATAAAATTGAATTTAACGTACGAAAATAAGTTTCTGAGTAAATAAGTTTTTGAAAAAGTCATTAAATCAAAAAGCATTTTGAATCCATTTGACTAAATTAAGTTTAAAATGATTTCGATCTGCCACAAGCCGAATTAATTAAAAAAAAACTTTTAATAGATTAAATCAATTTCATAATTAGTATAAATAAAATTTAAAATTGAAATCCGAAGCAAATCAGGGTTATGATGTATTTTTTTCAACCTGATTCAATTACCACCTTTTAAGTTTTGTGGTGAAAAAAAGCAGAAAAGTTCAGAAATAAGAACCACCTGTGAATAGGTTTACTATCATTATTTTTTACAATACATTTGTTGGAAATAAATTGTATTGTAGGACTGTCTGTTTCATCGTTTGTCTACAGTATGATAAAGTGATTGAACGCGTTAGGGATTGTTATTTGACTGTATCAGAATTTTACTGGAATCTATTTAAACCAAAACAAATGTTATAGTGTTGTTAATTTTTATTAAGTTCATATTACAGGTGCATACTTAATATAATCGTTTGAAATAACCCATACGCCTCTGTGTACTGGAATCAAACCATAATATACCAAAGATTTCTTAAATGTAATAGAGAAAATCTAAGGAGCCATAAAATTGGTAATATTTTTGGCTATAGCTTTTGCTGTATATAGTAGAAACTGAACCTATTTTGTCCATTTTTCTATAGTAATGAAGTTAATCTTACGCAATATTTAATTCTAATTCGTCAATTTATTATTGAAAATTGTGATGAGAGGTAATTTTGTCTTAAATTTGTAGGGTGCCTCAGATATCGATCTATATCTTTTAATATGCTAAACCCATTTTAGTGGTTTTAAAAAGGAAACTTCTAAGGATTATAACAAATACTCAGGCCAAGTTTGATTGAGCTCTGTCAGTTATTGTCGATTTGAGTGAGATTGTGACTTGTTTCAGGAATATATATACATTATGAATTTTAAAATTATTCCTTCTTAGCGTTACACATGAAATACCCCATTAAATACTTGTGATGGTGGAGGATTTAAAAATGTAAAATGTGTCCTAAAATTTTAAAATACATCAGGATTTTTTTTGCAAAGATAAAACATTCTATAGTTAGTTTATGAAATTTTATTGGAAATATTATTATTTTAAAAAATATAAATTAATTTAAAATAACATCAAATCTAATTTTATTTTTGTACTTTTCATATTTATTTTGGCACAATTTTCTTTGATGTCAATTGCGGATGAACAAAAATATTTTTATTTTTATTTTTTTTTTTGATACAAAAAAGGAAATTTATTTATGCTTATTTTAATTTTTGTTATATATGTGTATATGTATACATGTGTAATATATAAAAAGAAAACATGTCAAAGAAAATACAATGAAATTAAGGTTTAAAAGAAAATTTCATTCTATAATTTCTAAAACATTCAAATATTCCACGAATTAAAATAATGTCTAAACGCATATTTTTATTACAAAAATAGAAATTTATATTTTCGCACTTTAAATTAAAAAAAAATGGCGAAAAAGTTGTAGAAGGACATTTTTCCTTTTGATCCATTATGTCGGTTTATTCTTTGAGGAAGATTAAAACATCAAAGTTTTGTATAAATTTATGTTTTTGTGTTGAATACATTTAGATCATACATTTTGAACATAAAAATATTTTTACTTACAACAATACTAATTATGACAGCTTTTTTTAAATCCTTTTTCTTTTGTCCACATGACGACATAAAGGAAAATCATTCTTTTTATCTTTGGTAGAGTAAATGGCCAACACAAAGAAATTTCATAAATTCATATTTTATATAAAATACTATCCAATACTCAGTAAACTTTGTTATACGCTACATTTTGTCAATAAAATATATCTATAGGCAATTTAGTGCGATTTGGTTTTAATTGTGAATATTCGATAGTTAATGTGTGCTTTATATGGGAATCTGCTGTATCTTTTCCTTAATATTTTTACCGCTCAGTAGTTTAATAGAAAATTAATTTTGTCTGGATTTCAAAACGCTTGCGGCAATAAAGTATCGCTCATTTGCTGCAAAACCGTCATAACCCAAAATTCGCAAGTTTCGACTTAACGTCAGATTTGTATTTTTTTATCTTGCATATTTCTGTGAATGAACCATTCATATATCAGAAAGGATTTGAACTAAAATATGTTATGCCAATTATGTGTATAATTTATTGATTATTTAAGAATTGTATCACTTTTCGGGTTATCGATACACAAAAAAATAAAAATCATTGAAAAATTAATTAAAATAGAAATAATTAACTTTTTTCAGTAATGATGCTGAATGCTTCATAGATAAGAAATGTTAATTTAACATTGTTACACAGTAATTACAGTTTCTTGGGAATATTTATTTTTATTTATTTAATTATTCTTGTATAATTTCATATATTTATATCGAAAGATTCTAATATGTACAATATTATTTCACACAAACGTAAAACGTTTATTTTAAACTAAATGAAAAAAATGAATTCTCTATTAAATCTTAAATCATCCGAATTTAACGTTGTTTTTGCTTTATGTTTTGTCTCTGTGTGCAGTTGCTTTGTATACATC
Source organism: Cochliomyia hominivorax (assembly GCA_004302925.2). Lineage (NCBI taxonomy): Eukaryota > Metazoa > Arthropoda > Insecta > Diptera > Calliphoridae > Cochliomyia > Cochliomyia hominivorax. The sequence goes on from PYHX02000494.1 coordinate 33,630,954, forward strand.
GCTAATTTTTTGTATGCGTTTGAAAAATTAACAAATTATTAAGTTAAAAAATAATTATAAATAAATAAATAAATAAATAAATAAATAAATAAATAAATAAGTAAACAATAAAACTAAGTCTACTGAAAATACTGATTTTTTGAGTTATGACCAATTCACATCAAATGAGAGATATGTAAATAACACTTCAGTATAGCCGTTGTTTATGAAAGTAATTGGGACTTATTCTTTCATTTATTGCGGTTTATTCTGCAGATAATCGAAAATTAATTTATAAGGTGTTAGCTCTTCCTAATTCCCTATCAACCTACATTATTTCCATGTATCTAAAGGAACGTTTTAATTAGAAGATTTATTATAATTGAAGAAAGAGACATTTATATCAAACAACTTATGAAAAACTTTAATGAAATTAAAGTTTTAATGAAATTTAAATGAATAATTATATTTATTAGACATTTCTATATGACATATACGAAATTATCCATGAATCTGGGAATAAAAACGCTTTTTCATACAGGAAAAAAACCCAATCTAAATAAACGTGTTTAAAAATCTACTTTTTTCACTTAAGTGAACCAGCAGAAGAAAATACTTTTTGGTTGTTTATCTAGGATAATTTAAAATTGACATTTCGTTTAAATTAATTTTACTTATATATGTTTCTTTATAAAAACATCTAAAATTAAAAAGTTCCGAATGTAAAATAGTCTTATTAGTGAATAAATATTGCCACCTTTTTTAAAAAAACACTTCACAAAAAATTGAATTAATTTTCAAAGTTCCAGTTTTTGATTCACATATTCATACTGGATTCATATACTTATAAGGTTATCTTTTTGAAATTTATACAAAAATGAGGTCAGATTCTATTTCTATTTAAACAAAGGATATTTAAATTAAGGATATTTCTATTTAAACAATTATATCGATATATAATTTTAAAATTTAATATCTGAAGTTTTTAATATGTAAAATTATATATCACTAGAAACTTAAAAGCGCTTAATTAAAACTGAATTGAATCTGAAAAAGGTTTTTTTTTAATCTTCTGAAACCATAGAGAATAATCTCCAAGATTTACAAGAACACAAAATTTCCTTTATCGCAATTTTTAAATGTTTTGTCCTTTTTATTTTTAAATTTTAAAAAAATCAGCACAGACAATTTCGCTTCAACGATATGAGGTTTCATTTAGATTTTTCTAATGCTTCATAATTTTCAGAACTATTTAAAAAAATTGATTTGGAAACACTTTGAGAAATTGGTCTATCAAAATACTTATATCCGCATCATTATTCTATGAAACTGTTCACTAGAAAATGCTGTTGGTTGCGTAGAATCTGTGGAAGTGTTACATAAATATATATTAATGTTTGAATTTACAGATTTCAGAGGGATAAAAATTTATGTCCCACTACGACGTGTACACTATTTCTGAATTAAAAACTGGTGCCATGAGCATCATACAGTTCACACGAGTTTATAATTCGAGATAAAATATTTTTAAAATATTTATTTTATTTCATAAAAATATATTTTAAAAATTTTTATGTAAATTTAGTAGTTTTTATTAAAAACCTATTTATAGTTGAAGTAGCAATTTTATTTATGACTATAATTTTATTTATTTATATTATATATAATTATTTATAGTTTTTTATACTTCTTCTTCCTCTTTTTGTGTAAGCGTGTTGTTTTTTTATAATTTCCTTTTAATGATTTCAAAAAATAATATTTGTGTATGTGTGTGTGTTTTATTTTTGTATGAAAACATTTGAAATGGTAATTGTAGCAGTGGAAATTGCCGCACTTGCGGTAAAAAGTCAAAAGTTTCATGTTGTTGTTTTAAAAATATCAAAATATCCAATTCTTTTTTAAAACCCCGTACAACCGCAAGTAAATAAAACATAGATTCCATATATATATATATATATATATATATATATATATATATATATATATATATATATATATATATATATATATATATATATATATATATATATATATATATATATATATATTATTCTAGCATCAGGGCGCTTTCCAAAATTGGCCGCCTCGTTTATATGTATAGGAAATTTCTTAACGTTTCGGAAATTTTCAAAGCGATAAAAATGTTTAACACAATTTAGCCTTGTTTTTTAAGTCAGTGAACTTTACATAGGTACGAAATTTCTTTGAATATGTCCAGTTTTCCTGTAAATTTCTAAAACATACTGATATTATAGCCATATAAAAATAAGAAACATTTAAAAAGTTATAAACATTTTAAGTTGGAACTTTTATATAAAGATGTGTTTTGGATTCTTTTCGTAAAGGTGGCAAAATTTATCCACTGAAAAAACATTTTTTGTTTTAATCTTTATAATTTGTTCCTTGTTCTATAAAGAAATCTTTTCTTAGAAATCTTGTGAATTTAATTCGTATGAAATCTAGGGCAAAGATCTGTCCACAAGTTCTAAAATCTTATCATATATAAAGCAATCTCCGAAAAAAGTATTTTCGGCCGGACGGCCCTTATAATGATCGTGGTGATCATTTTGGTGAAAAACACAAGGGTAACAAAGGATTCAAAATTTATTTTTAATGATTCAAAACTTACAGCATTATTTAGAAAAAACACTCTGTATTATCCCTAAAATGAATCAGAAAAGAAGTAAATATGTTACAGTAGGACAAACCCGACTACGTAATAGCCTACATCACAGTGTTGGTTGTAAATGACAGCTATAAAATATTTATAAACGACCTACGCTTAAATGTGAAGAACATTTTTATGATACTAATATTTTTGTGAAATTTATGCGAGTGAAATGATTTTTTTCTGGGCGTAATACGAAAGCTAGAAGAAATCATTTTCGTATAATTTCTAACATCGATTCTAGATTGTACTGATCTTCATTTCACCCGTTGTTATTAAATGGTAAATTTGAGATTCATGCCTTCAAAGTGATATTTGGAAAATAACTTGTATGGAACCTGTAAGAAGTAATGGACTGACCTTCACATAACTTGGCACATCTAATTAGAATACTATAAGACTTGATTTCGTTGAATTTTGTTGAAATCGCTTTATATCTAAATCCGAAATACCATTCAGGATAAGTATGGGACTTACCTGTTGAGTCTTTAGCAGGAATGATAGTCAGCCAGACGGACTTCGTTAAATCGACTCTGAAAGTGATTCTTAGTCGAATGGTGGTGTAAGATATAAATAGTCAAAGGTATATGGACAACTTAAAATTTTGAACTATTGTTTTTTTTATCGAAAAATATATGAATCTATCATATTTAAATTAAAAAATTAAACAAATGACGATATTGATGTACATGAATTTGTACTTGAATGGGAACATTAAAAAATTCCACTTTTTTTGTGGAAGTACCCAATATAATTCTTAATAAATATAAATATAAATTTCATTATATGCACACAGTGTGCATAAGAAGTTTGTAAAGCCAAAAATTGCACGAGGCTACGAAAATCCCCACTTTTGAAGAAAAGCCACCAATTCTGACATCCCTGCCATTACATAAATGCGATGAAGGATGTTAAAAATTTTTGTAGTAATTTTATTTATTTTAAATAAAAATTCTCAAACTTACAACAATTCAAAATATTTTTGAAATTTTCAGGGACCTGAATTGTAATTGAACTTTTATTTTCTTTTTCTTGACTAAATTTAAAGAAATATTTGCCAGCGTTTTTATATTTTATTTAAGTCCTGTATTTAAACATAAATAATATCAAATGAGGTATTTTTAAGAGTCATTTATTAGCAAACAAAAAATATTATTAATTTAACACTCCAACTAAAATAAATCAAAATTTCCAACCAAATTATGATTTATTTCAGTATAAAGAAAATAAAACAAACTAAAGACAAAGTTCAGGAAAATGCTATAAATTTTATATTTAAGTTGGTTGTCATGAATTCTCATTTACACAAGTATACATGCACACATATACATTTCCATTTACTTACTCAAACACACATTCTTACAAAATGATGTATATACAATATCAAAATATTCTGTAGAGAATTTTTAATAATTTTACAAAAGAAAAGAAATTAAATATGATAATTTTTAAGTTTAAGTTGAATTAATATGAAAACAGCAACAGCAGCAGCAGCACCAGCAGCGAATTGTACATAGTTTTTGAAGACAGCGTGAGAAAAGATAAATAATTGCGTTGTTCGTTCGACTGTAAGACATTGTGGTGCCACAAACAGACAAAAAACGGAAATATATACATATATACACACACACTCATACACATAAATATACATTTACAACTTGTATAGATAAAATTAAACTCCTGCTTACTCATGCTAATAATACTATAGAAAATCTTATAATGAAGAACAATATGAAAAAAAGGATAATAAATACTCTTGGGTGTAACCCAAAATACAATTGAAGATAATGTTCAAAAAATATCTTATAGAACAATTAACAATGAAATTAGTTCTTAAGAAAAAATTCTTATTGGGTTAGAAACTTCAATTACAATCTTATTTGTATTTAGTTTAGTAACACAGAAACCAAATGATAAAAGGAGATATTCATATATTGAGAAACTTACAAATTTAGTTTATTTACATTCTTGACTTAGTTGATGCATAATTTCAAATTTTATATTATAGTAGTGAACAATGGGGCAAACAAGATATTTTATGTAAAAAAACTCTAAAATATCTCAGATAAAAAAACTTATTTTGAAAAACTTTTGTGAAATTAGTTAACTTTTAACGGTCGGCTTCAAAAAACTTTAAAAGAACCTTCTAAAACAAAATTTTCTTGAATCCCTTAAATTTATATTCTGAATATCATTTTATAATCAAATTTATAAACCAATTGCTAAATATTTATAGTAGTTATGAAACTTTGATAAACCTACATTTACGGAAATGTAGAATAATTTTGTCTATTCAAATAATTTTCCAATTTATGTTTGATTCTCTGTACCTTTTGAATTCCATCTAAATAAAATTAAGTTTATTCGACAATTAAAAACATCTTTTAAAGTTTTACTACTCGATTAAACTCGTATTTGGTAATTTTAAGCTCTAATTCCAAAGAGTGGAAAAAATAAGGTAATTTTGCCAGCATAAACTCAAAATTAACACAAATTTTTTTTTTTATTTTGAGTTTTTGAATATGAGATTTCTTAATTTTTAAATTTCTTTTCTGAATACGGCCGTAAATTCTTACATGAATTTACAAAACATGAAATTCTGCCTCATAATACAAAGCAAATTTTAATATAATGTATTTCTGTGTTTACATGTGTGTGTGTAGATTATAACAAATTATTATATGTCTTTTTTGTAATTTTAAACTATACATTTTGTTAATTTTTCATTGACATATTAATAATGCCTTAATATGTCAGACACAAGTACCCTAAAGGAATATGTTTTATAGATGATTTTTTTAAATATCGTGATATGTAATAAGAAGTTCCATATGTTTAAATAAGGGAAAATTCCAACGAAAATTACATTTCGCAATTTTCAGTTCTTATCGAATATTTCTTGTATGGGAGAATCGGTATTAAATATATGAGATTTATAATAGAATTTCGCATTAAAGATAATTTTTGTTTATGCTCTTGCATCATGTCAAACATTCAATCGCTATTTAAAAACGGTAACAATATGTTCAATAAAAAAATGCTTGACTCAAAATTTAGAAGAAAAATTACAATGAAAGATTTATTCATAAAATACAGGTTAATGCAGTTCATTCAAAATCGGATCAGTAGTAAAATGCTTTAATATACATAATTTTGATAGACACCAAAATCAGTTTGACATAAAGATCGCAATTTATAATATAGTTTTCTGAAATTTTTCATATATATTTATTTTGGTCTATTTAAATAAGCTCCATATAGTTTTAAGCTTATAAAATTTTTACTGGAAGGTTTATTTTTTTATCCATCTTTAATATATGTATTCAATCATATGCCAAAAAAGCTCTTAAAACCAAGAAAATTAATTTTGGACAAATTTTTTTATTTTTATTTGAAGATTATGAGGTCATATTCGGACTATAGTTCCCATTATTGAGTTTTAGGCTTAGAGTTAGAAATTCTATTTAACAATTCTTACAAAATTAAGAATGATTTCGATGTTATTCGACGATACTAATAATGTCATAAATTTAAATGACAAATTTTAAGAACATCAGTGGATATTTTTACTAGTCTTATAGAGATCCATATCCACATATTTCCATAATGTAAGTGGTGAATAGTCTTTAAGACCCGCACTGTCGAATATTGTATTTTCACTTGTATATTTCTAAATTAAACGCTTTTATTAATTTCGAGAGGACATGTGGGAAATTTGTTATTCAAAAGAAAAAGGTTTACTAAACATAAAGTTATTGTCTAATATGTGCATCCTTATATATACACAAATGTGTAAGAATATGAGCTTCAATAAAGCGAGCAATTCGTAGTGTATATAGTAATAGTGTAGTTGTTGTCCCTATCTCGTAATACACGAGTGTGTATTACTTACGTAAATTGGTTGTGGGCCAAACATGTTTTATTGTGAGACAACTATATTTTGTTGTATCACTGTTATATATTGTCGTCTCCCACTGTATTATGATCAACAAAATGCATATTTCGGCGTTCACAATCATAATTTGATTATTTGACAAACATATTATGTTATAAAATGTTCAATAGTGTGTCTTCCATCGCAACCATAATATGATGTTTGGACAACCATATTTTGTGGTAGTATATGCATTTTGTGTTGTTTTATTTTAAAATATTATGGTGGAATGACAACAAAACTGTAATATCTTGACTAGTTACCACAACCATTTTTTCTTCGCGTATTGTTATTCAACAAATTTAGTAGTATTATCACAGAATATGATTGTCTTATCATGGTCTATGACCATCTTAAAAGTATATAAGGTTTGGCAATCTAGGAATTTCAGGAATTTTGTTCAGTTCTCACTAATACCTATATAAAGTAACACAAAGAAAATTCTTAATGGAAATTTCAACATAGTTTTTATTTTCCAATGTAATCAAAAAATGGTCAAAATGATATAATATTTTACTTATAATATTTGTTTTCTGTATAACCTCATTATCCTAGAAAAATTCCTTAAAATAAATTTTGGCGCAAAAACAACTTTGTCATGGAAAAAATATTTATCAAAATGCAGGTCATGTGAAATTCTTTATTAAAAATAATTTTAATATTTAAAATTGTTTAATTTTAATTAATTTGCGAGTGTTTGTATGTAAGTAATTTTTTTATGGAATAAAGTAAAATATAGTTTAATGCCACACCCTTAAGGCAAAACTGACAAAAAATTAAGAAATATAATGACAATAATAACAAAAGCAACAAAATACTATAGTTATTTATAGTAAAACTCATTTACACATTGACACACATATATACATGCATACATACATACTTACATATAAATATATTTCAAAAGTAAACAGGCGTGTAGGTATGTATATATCTGTATGTAAATGTGTAATATGTATGTATTTTTTGCAAATGTAATGATGTTCAGGCAAGTGTATGTAACTTGAGTTACAAAACGACATACTTTACAAATCAGAATCTCTAGAGAAAATTGTATATTGTATTTTTTTCGTCTTCAATTTTTGTTCTTTTTTGTATTTTTTGTTTTTGTATTTTTTTTCTACACAAAATTCGTTTAAAATTAAAATGCAGATAAGCAGCTGGCAAAGTAAAATAAAGTCATAATGTATAACAACACTTTGGATTGAAAATACCAAAGTTACCACAACTACAATTGCATGCGAGAACACATGAACACTCACACACATACACAAATACATATACACATACATGCATTCATATAAATAAATTGAAAGTATTTAAAAAAGTAAGGGTACTTGTATTATCTACTATTACTACCACAACAACAAAAATGAATGAATCACATAGAAAAGGAATACTCTGCAAATAACCCAACAAACATTATTTTAATAAATTTTTGAATACCGAACTTCTTAAATAGATTAATTATTTAAATTTATGTATTAAAAATTGTTTGCTGGGTTCTATAGTTTAATCCTACAAGGAGGGCACTTCAGAGAATAGAAAGTGACGGAAATGAAAGAAATTGAGGGGAATTTATTCATATATTATAATAATTTTTACATTACATTTTACTCACAAAACCACTTTAGTTTATTTTACTTGTAACTCAAGCTGTTATGCGGGTGTTTATATGGTTAAAAGCCTTTTCTTCCATATGTGTTAGTGTGTAAGTGCGATTGTATGTAGTTAGTGGTAATAATAATGAAGTCAAGTGTAATAGTATATTTTTAAGAAAAATAATTTATTATTCTTCTAATTTTTTATTTTTCATTATAAGACCTAAATTAAAAATTGCTAACAAATACTTATATTTGTACTCTTTTGTTTGTGTGTGTTAATAAAACAAGTAAAAGTTTTAGATGAGTTTGTTAGCCAAATAAACCCAACAAAAAACCCACAAAAAATGAACAAATTGACTGACTGATTTATCAAAAGGGTTACAAAAAAATCGCAGGGAACGAATTTCGGCTTTTAATTTAAATAATTTTTAGCAATTTAGAAATTGTGTATATTTGAATTTTTTACTCTTCTTTAATTTAACAAATCACTTCATAAATAAATAAACTATTTCCTACACATCCGGTAGGAAATCAGCCAGGTAGAGTTAATGCTCGGACTATTTGGTACGAAAAGTTAAATCTAATACAATTTAAAACCACAGAAGGTTCAGAAAGTTCTTGAAAAGAACGCCCCTAAAAAAATAGTTTTCAAACTAAAGTACGGAAATTAAAGTTAAGTTTTCTAATAAATTATATTTTTGTTGTATAATAGTTAACCAAACATATGTTCTGGCAGATTTCTCGCAGCTTCTTGCTTAAAAATGTAATGTTAGTGATGCTCACCGAAATGTTGAAGATAAGTTTAGGACCCAAAAGTTCTCGAAATATTCCAAACTGATCTTGCTATAACAAGCAATATGTAGTTGCGAAAAAAGCCAATCATTTTAATTACAACGGGATCTAAAATTTAAATCAAGGAATGTTTACAAAAAAGGTTAACTTCATAATGTGTCAACGTATTTATGGTCTGACTTTGTATTTCTTCGCTGTATGCAAAGTGACAGGAAACGGTATGAAAGGGTTTTTGAAATATTTCATCAGTTGTGATTAAAACCATAATAAAAAAATATATTTCTTAAATTGTAATAATAATTTTAATCAAATACAAAATTAAAACTCTAAGTTTTGTGGTTTCATTTTTATTAACATAAATGTATGTTAAGAGTTTTTCTATCTCACTCCTTAAATTAAACGTTTTTTATAATAATTCAAGATAATGCTGATTCCAGAAAAACTAGAAAAAAATAAATTTTACCCCTAATTATCTCGAAAACTATATACAAAAAATTCAAATCATTCAGCTTTGTAATCAGGATTACTTAAATATGAATCAAACTAAAGTAAGTCGAAACTATGTCTTCAGTGTGTCTTCATTACCAACAAAGTAACTTTATTATGAAACGACTGAAAGAAAACAAATACATCTGACAAACTATGGTTATGAAATTTTACCTGATCATTTTTGAAACCAGCACAATCGGTGCAGTTGATAAAAAATTATAGACCATTATTTGGTCTAATCTCAAAATTGCGGAAGATTTTTTAATGTAATATGTAAAAAGATTAGAGTTTCAGAGAAATGCTGCGCTTTCAATAACAATTAAAATATAAGTGTTAACAATTTTAGCTAATTTTATGTGTATTTTAAAAAACTTTTTATTACAAAATTATATTTTCTATTTCCAATCACTGTTAATTCATTTTTGATTCCCTTTAAATGTGAAAATATCAGTATTATATGACACAAGTATTGTGTAAATAATGAAAAAGGAAACAGTTATAATATATCAGTTTATATTTAAAATTACGTCTTTAGATAATTCAAATTAATCTTTTGTTCATTGAATTTTAATTTTATTAAAAAAAATAATTTTATCAATATAATATAATAAAATTACTTATATTTGTATTTTTTTAATAAAAAATGTTTTTAGTTAATATTTTAAACTAATTTATTAATTCTTAATTATATTTTTTTATTATGGATATTCATATCATGGTCGTACATTTCTATGAAAAGGAGACAAAATTTAAGGTAATCAAAATCATTTAATTTTAGGAAAAGGTGATAGCATTATTTTAATGATCGGCCATTGTCTGAAATCATATTTTACTTGTTGAAAAATTTTAATTTAAGTTAAAGTGAAAACAAAAAAGTTTTTATCAAGAGTAAAATCTAAAATATATAAACTTTGTCTAATTTTATAATAAATTTGAATATTAATTTAAAATTATTTTCAAGCTGAAGGTCGAAAGTTCTTGCAATAAAATAGTAATAAAATTTATACCACTAAAATACTGCTAAAATAAATTTTTAAAACTTACAAAATTTTACTAATTTAACGGTTTATTACAAAAAATATATTAAAGGAGGAAACTTGATAAAGACATTCAAATAATATTTGGGTTAAATTAAAGGATTTAATGAAAAAAGTGTGTTTGAAATCAATAAATAAATAAATATTTTTTTCTAGTTTCATTAGATAACTAATGCTGTTAAAAGCATTATTAATCTCTATTATCAGGTCATTTAAGACCAAAGCACAGTGGTCCCAACATGAATCTCTTTTTATATATAAATCAGTAACTACGCGACCAATGAATAAATTTGAATAAAATTTCATATGGGAAAGCCTAAGATGAATTCCTATTTAGGGAAGATTTCTTTTTTGATTTGATTTGGGAAAATATTTTATTATAAATTAATTTTCTAAAATATTGTTTGGTTTTAATAAAAAATGTGCAAAAAATGAAAAGTGTTTACCTTTAAAAAATCCGATGTGCTTTACTATCGTCAGCTTAATGAACAATTTTTATATCCAAATTTTAACTCAAACATTTAAATCTATTATTTATCTTATTCATAATATTTTTCAGTGAATATTTCACACGGTGACATAATTAAACAGCTTTGTTCACAAAGTTTTCATGGGCATTCAGATGAACGGACATCGTTAAATCGAATAAAAAAGTGATTCTGTGTCAAACGGCATTCTATATCCTATGACTAATATTTACATCTTCAAGTTTCGAAAAATTTAGTTTAGGTTTCTCCAAATATAGAAGATCGGCCGAGATATTGAACCGAAATAAGCAAACAGACATTAAGTTACTTCTTAATGAAATTTTAAATACAATAAACCGCCTTTATGTTAAATAAATAATGTAAATTGAACACTATTATTGAGTATTATTATAGTCTAAGTTGGTACCATCTTATAGTCTTAAAAATATTAATTTCAATGACCGTAAATTAAATTATTAAGGTGACAGTGTGTTTAAAATATTTCAAACAATTTAATCCTTAATTAACTCATCTAATCGTAATTCGTCGTGTATTTATTAAATCATTTACTTCATTAAAATAATATAAAATACGATTGTTAAAATATTCCAATGGAATACAATCTATTCTTCTAACTTTAATGTTACATAAGACTACTAGACACGCAGATGCCACCGAATTATATTTAACAAATAAACTTGCAAAAAGCACAAGACAGAGAAAATATTTAACGAAAATTAATGAAAAAAAAGGAAATCAAATTTCAATTTTCTACTAAAATCCTGCAAACAAAACAAAACAGAACAAAACATGTTGAAATCCTGTTGTTAAACTTTAGCAAATAACTGGCTAAACAAACGCGTGCAATTAATTAAAAACAAACAAAAACTGTTTGTCAGGGTGGCGGAAAAATACAACTAAAGTAAAACAAAAATCAACAACCAAAAAAAAGGAAAGAATTAAAGGAACGTTGAAAATGGCCATCATGGCCGCTCCTTTTTCAGTTTACTTTGCAGATGTGACAATGAATCAAAAGTTTTGACTTTTGCAAACTTAAAGAAGAGTCCTTTTAATGAGAAATTTGAGTAAATTAATTCTTTTTAGGCTCTGACTAACGGTTATAACGAGTAAAATTTAATAAAAATTTGTGATGAAACATTAAAGATAAAAGACAATATGAAATGAAATTAGAACAATAAATAAAAACTGTCGATTTTCGTATTGTTGTTATTGTTTTCAACAAAAACTACTTGAAAATAAAATGTTTCTTAAACGTTTCAGTTTCTTCTTAACTCTTTTTTTTCTTTGATTTTTCATATTTTTTGTTGCTGTTTTCTGGGAGATTTTGACAACTGCAATTTTACCTTTAAATGCTGTTAAAAGAATTTGTGACACCCAACACGGATAAGGCTGATAGAAAAAAGCACAGGGTTCCTTAAAACTCTGTCATCTAGGACGTTATCAGTGTTGGTATTCTGTTTTCGGTTGCATGTTTGTTTCCACCATTTTCATGCTCCTTTTTCTATTCAAAATTAAAATAATATACAGATGAGTGTGCATCTCTTTCTTTGAGTTAGGTTATATGTTATTTCCATTTCCCTACATTTTTTTCTTCTTCCATTTCGTTTTATTTATAGAAGAAATGTATGTATGTGTTTGTGTGTATTGTGTGTTTGTAGTTGTATAGAGTATTAAATGCTTAGTGAATGACACTTTGTAAATATAAAATTAAAAGAAATCTTTTTCTATTTCTTTCCTTCTTTTTTATTATTTTACGTGCTTGTAAAAGCAAACAGTAGTTAAAGATGGAAATGGAAGAACATTAATGAAAAGTTATAAAAACCAACGATTGCAACAAAACGTTGGTCATTGAAGTGTTTAAGCCAAAGGATTTCAAAATGTTTGCAAAAGAGAAAATGAAATTGTTGCAAGAAGAAAGAATGGAGAATGTAAAATCAGTTTTAGCCCAGAATAAAGTTAAAGTGAAATGAAATTAATATAGAGAAAAAAATAATCCTGAAAATCAAAGGATCTCATGCAAAGCACGAATATATAAATCAAAAATAAAACTTTTTTGTCATTTTACAAAATTTTACCTTAAATTAAAAGCAGAAAAGTGTAAAAATTATAAGTTTTTTCCCTTGATTTCCACTTTGTTCAGTGAATTCAATATTCGTCAAGTTTTATTACATTTTCTATTCAATTTCTTTATTATTTTTATCTCTGGTAGAATTTATTCCTGTCAAAAAAAAAATATGTTTGAGTTTCTATTTGTGAAGGTTTTAAGATTCACAAATAAAAAGTATTTTTATATTTTAATAAATTGTATTATATTTAAATGTATAAATTAGTAAAAAAATTCATTAAGACTAATAATCAAAAATTGAAATCTCGTATTAAAAATCACGAAATAAATAAATTTGTAAGTTCTAATTTCATACTGGCAATACTTGCACATTCATCTCCTCTTTTGAATTAGAACTTCAAACTACCGAATGAAATTTCATCCGAATATCAAAATTATTTTCGAAATTTTATATTCATTGAAAAATAAAAATACAAAAAAAGATGGAAGCCAAAAAGTACAAAGAAACAAATATATTAAATTAATTCGAATAACAAACTTTATTTTATTTGTTTTGATCATACTAAAATATTATGTCATATTTTTAATTTATTTTTATATTTTTATGAAATTTTTCAATTTTTGCTATAATTTATTGCTGAGCGTAATAAATACGAATACATAATAATTGAAAATGATGACCAAAATATTAATACAATAACATACAAAAAGTAAGAAAAAATCATGAATTTCCCTTAATGTAGGTTCATCAAAGTTTCATACCCATTTTAAATATTTAACAATAGGAAAATAATTTTGACAAAAATGAAATATATGGATGACATGATCTGTAACTTTTTTATTCAGATTAAGATAAGGTTAAGATAAGTTTTCAATATACTGTTGCAAAGTTAAACTTGAAAATAAAGTTATGATAAATAAGGTTTTATTACATCTTGTATATCCGGTGTAAACCAAGGAGAAGCGACTACATCCAAGATGTACTAAAACAAGACATTGGAAGTGCTTTGCCTTAAATCTGTTTTTCGGACAGTATCTTAGTCTCTTGACAGAAATTAAAACAAAGAATGAGTGTATTATTGTAGTGTTTTTTGTTGGTAGAAAATTGATATATACTTTACTATAATTATACGCTTCAGAGCTACAAGTGGTGAAAAGGTTTATGTTAAGTTCGTCATTTCGTGCATATTGCCAAAAGGAAACTATCTTAGACTCCAAGAAATATTTGCATATATTCTGTCAATTGCTCGAAATTGTTCAATTTTCTAATTTTCCAAGATTGGTCCACCTTAGACTATAGTGGATACAAAATCAAAAGAATTCGGAACTTCATATTGCATTAACTTCATAGGTGTAATGAAACATGCCTTGATAAACTAAACCCTCGGATCCATTCTACAAGTTCAGCTATATTTATTTTAATTATATACTGGTGCGTATTAGTAATTGAATAATTTATATTACGCATAAAGTCATATGTACACAGGTAACTTAGCATAAAATGTATTCAAAAATTAAATTATGTTTATCAAATTCAGATAAAATCTAAAACAAAATTTTAACCTTTACAAAATCAACATTCTGTTAATATTCAATGGTCATCTCCTTTAAAATAATCGTTCTTTGTATATTTGTTTTTTTATTACGGAAAGTGTCCTGAAATCCTTTAAGTACTTTTAAAAGTTTTTTTAACACTGTCTATATCCAGAAAATTTTACTTACTTAGAAATATTTTTAACATTTCATATCATTGAGATATATGAAGGTTGGCTATAAATGTTGATATATGTCCTTGTGTATGCCTTAAACTCGTTCTTGATATATTTCCGTGTTAACATTTTTAGAATTTTATACATCATTTTTTGATGGTAACAATTTTAGAAATTTAAAGTAGAAAAAACTTAACATATTTTTTATTTCATTTCTTTTTCAAACCAATTTTTCTGTAGCATTTCTTTTTACACCACATTTTTTAGTCAAGGCAATTCGTTAGACTTTAAACTAAACTATACTAACACACATACTTATATAGATGTATATATGTAGGTATACCGACATTTTCATATATCTTAGTGGTGTTGGTTGTCATTGCCGTCGTTCTTCTTTGCCGTAGTTACCTCTAGCACTGACACAATTCTTTTTTTCTATTTCTGTATTTTATATTTATAACTTTTTATTTTTTGCACCTCTACTACTACAACTATATCTACAACGGTACTCTTACCTTTAATGTTTGTATATGTTTCTATTATGTTCTGCTGTTTTTACTTCTTTTATGAAGGACATTGAACATATTCTTTCCACGTCATGAAATACCGTTAAAATATATAAAGCTCTATGATTACTAAGTAGTAGTCGTAGTCATAGTCGTAGTTGTATGAGTTTGTATTTAAGTGTATATCTAGGTGGTTGTCCTTATTTCATATTATACTTATATTACACCACGTAAATATGTTTGCATTATTCTTTTTATATGTATTTAAGTTTTTCTTTTATAATGTTGTCTGGGTAAAAGTATTTCTTTATTTTTGTCATTTTCCTTATTTACCGTTGAAAATCTTTAAAGAAACAAGAAATCTGCACTATTGAGATGAGCTTAACATTTTCAGGTTTATGCTCATCTTATAACAATATTCTATATGAAATACGTATAGTAGAATTATATTTCTATTCAAACGTTAATAATAAAAGTCTGTACATCCCCAGAATCTCTTTAGTGTTTTTCCTTACATTTCATTTTCTTTTAGACTTATTCTGACTTTGAATTAGATATAATTTGGCAAAAAAGATATTATGATTATTTTTATTTTCTAATATGAAGAGAATTTAAAATTTAAATGAAAAAATTTTTAAAATAGTTTAAATAATATTAAAAGTAGTTACTTTATTTTAGATATATGTTCAATCAGAAATCTATACACAGAAAAAAAAATACAAGTGAAATCAGCACAGAAATTATACAACCATCCGCTATACTATACTCCATCTTGCCTATAGCACTCGAACTTAGACTTCAATGTTGGGTATTTCCAATAGTCACTATCACATGAGCTAAGAATGAACCATCATGTAAAGGAGATTATATCTCCCACAATCGTTACGCTGTCGCTATTTTGTTCAAGAAATTATATAAAACGTGTTTTTATAACGTTATGAGAAAAGTGTGTTTTATTCAAAATTAAACGAATCCTGGGCTCCGCTGAACCTACTCCAACAACCACCGGAAATCCGTATTGTTACAAAAAGATATTAATATGAACACCTTTAACTTATATCGTTTAATTTTACCTAAGTTTTTAACGATAATTATTTCGATGAAGATATCTTATTTGTGATCCAGATTATTCGATTTTAAATTATTTTCTTAATGAAGTCCGTTGTGTAAAATTTTAATTAATTATTTTTTTAAAGTGTATTTGAAATCTATCGGAAAAACATAAGCAATTTAATTGCCAAGTAATTAGTTTAGTATTTATTGATCACGTGTAGGGAATATCATTTATAGATTAAGATTTTTTTTAATATTTAGGCATGAATCTTGAGATTGTTGAACTTGAAGGTTTCAATTTGGTTCCAAACCCAAAATTTGGATTTTGTAGAAATTTTAAATAGATCCATTCGCATACTGATGATGAGGGTTATAAATTTCTTTCTTCTGATCCGATTCATAACTCGTATTTTGTTCAAATCGATTTACTCAGGCTTAATTAAAATAAAAAATAAACAAGTTTTCTTTTAGAATTTAGAGGTGGTTTAAGATATCGGTTTGTAACTATTTTTGGTATGGAACCGATTTCTGATGATTATAATTATTTATAGCAAATTTCATAGAGTTTATACCTTGTTTTCTACTCAACCGATTTCAATAATTTTTTTATGATATGAAGTTCAAATTAGGAAGCTCTATATGCATTCAGATGACTACTATAGTGTGAGAATGTTTCCTACAGACTGATGGGCATAGCTAAATTTGATTAAATTTTGGTACGATGCAGAATGGTAATCAATCCATATCTTTTGTTCGGCTGGATATATTTGCGTGAAATTTAATATAATGAAAGCAGGATTATTGAAGTACCTTGTATTTTAAACGCGTGACAAATTTTTGTTTCTCATAAAATTTTGTCATTTTTAGTGCTCATAGCCTTTTAGAAAATATATTTACGTGTGATATTTATCTTATTTGCATTTGAATTTTCGGCTTTCAAAATTTTGCAAGTTCTTGAGTCAATTTTTTAATACATATCTAAAATTATTGCCTCGATCTTATTAACATTTTTTAACTAGTTTTAAAACTAAATTGTTTATATAATAAAAAATGAGGGTTAATTCGAGAACCTCTCCAATTCGAATTCCAAATTTTTAATTTAAGTCCTATGGTCTGCATATTAAATATTATCAACAAAACCCAATTTAGTCCTTCAAAAAGTTGACCTAGCATTCGAAGGTCTGTTGTCAAACTGTTTCCAATCTTATTAAACAGTACCGGGATAACTTGTCCGTTGATAGAATGGTTGGTATCAAGAGTTAAAAAAAAAACAGGAACGCTGCTAAAAATTTAGAGGCCAACAGTAGAGTATAATGCTGCATAATGGATTACGAAAAGTATGAACAGGCAGATTTTTCACAACTTCCTGGTCAAAACTTTTATGTTCCTGATACTCGAGGGAATGTTGATAAAATTTTGGAACCCAGAAGCAGACGAAATTTCCCAAAAAATTATTTGGTATGACAAGCAATATACAGTTGCGACCAAAGAAGCCAATCATTTGTTACAACGAGCTCAATAAATGCCGAAATTTATATTAAGGAATGTCTAACAAAATGCTTCTTCCATTCACAAGACTTTATAATATGTCCACATATTTTTGGGCTGATTTGGAATCTTGTTACCAGCTTAATCAGCCCTCAAGTGGTAAAATAACAATAGAGTTGAAGAGCAAAAAAAATGCCACCAAATCAATTCTCAAGGGACTTCACTAATTAGAAACATATAGATCGGTTTTTTAAGTAACAGAATTATATCTTTGTGTTTGAACGAATTATCTTTACTAAAAAATGTAGTATTCAACTGTTCGAAATACTGCCCTATTTAGGGCAGTATTTTTGTAGTAAAAAGCTTCATAGGAATAAATATTTTGAGCATGAAAATGTTTTCATTGAAAAATAAATTATTGAAAAAATGTATTCCTTCACAGTTAAATGAGCCATATGATGTACTTTATATATGAATATGAAATAAAAATGTATATATGAAATTAAATTTACATAAATTTAAATTGTTCAAAATAATTCCCTTCCAATATTCTATATTTGCCAAAATGATAATTATTTACAAATCAATATTTTATTTCTTCAAACTTCTTTCAAAAAGTTGTAAAAACATTTAATGTTAATTAGTTTATTTATTTATTCATTAATTATTATTTTTGTGGTAGCAAAAACTGTATCCTTCTAGCAATCTTCAAACATGCGATTTATTCATTCGTTTAACGTTTCCTTCTAATATAAACAATTATAACCGTAATTATATGTTTTTCACATACGAATACAAAATCGTAAATTTATGTGTCATTTGACTGCAATTTAAATGTTTAATTTTTTAAAACTGCTGATTAAATAATTTACGGAGTGAAATAAGAAATTCGCTATACGAAATTTACGGAAACTATAAATGGATATTTGTATATCATATTTTAGTTCTACTGTTATTATGAATTTAAAATACATTTATCTCTTTTTGTACTATTATATCAAGTGGGAAATTTTATTTTTATTTTAAACTTTGAGGTTAACAAAAAAATTATCATTTTATTTACGACACTCTTTGTAACAATATAAACTGTACCAATTCAAACGCAAAGGTCAAGAAACTTCGTTTCAAATCATACTTAAAAAATTACGAAATTTAGGAATGTTTTATTGTGACGTAGGATTTTTATTTTCAAGCCGATTTTTTTGTATTAACTTATTTGGAAGGATTTTCCATTTAATTTCTTCCTGAATAAGGTTTTTAAACAATCAAATTTTAAACTCATACGTCAATTTAGCTCGATTTCTTAAAATCTTAAAATAAAGGGAAATGCCCATATTATAACATTATATACACACATAAAAAGTGGTTTTCACTGTACATGACAAGCTTTTTGGCAATTTTTAATGTATTGAATTATCCATTTTTATTTTTATTTTCCTATTCTTTTCACGTTTCCCTTTTTTACCTTTTACATTTTCTCCATTTTTATTTTATTTTATTTTATTTTATTTTATTTTATTTTATTTTATTTTTTTGTGGTTTTTATATTTTATGTTGTGGCCACAAAAACACAGTCTTCTAATTAGCACACTGTCATGACGTTTGTCCCAAAGAAAGGGACAAAGTGGAGAAAGACTGATATGGCTATAAATAGGTGTGATAAAGGGTGTGTAAGAAAAGAAAAAAACAACATAAAATAAAGTGAGGAAGATCAGACAAGCATTACAAGACCAGTATATGGAGACAATTTTTATAGCATTTTTACGTTTAACAATGACAGTTAAAAACTAAATATACATTTGATAGTATAGTAGCCAACAGCAATAACAGTGTTACTGTATATATTTTTCCTGATAGGAAGAGTAAAAATTCTAACGAAAACAACGAGAACAATTGACAACAATCATTGAAGACGACAACACTAATGCAAATACAAACAAGAATAAAAACACCACAAAAACAATGACGACAACAGAAACAATTTAGCAACAACTGCTGCTATTTCTGCCACTACTGCTGTTGCTAACTATTGCCACTTACAAAAAGGCTAAAGTAAAGTGGAGTGATTTTGAAAGAGCTTAGTAGGCATAAAACTTGATCCATAAAACGACTAATACTAAGACAATCCATCCTATAATGGTGTGTTATTTTTTCATGTCTTATATTCCGTTTCCTTTAAAACTCACACACACGTTATATGTAACCATTTATGTATATGATATACACATACAGTAAATAAAAGAAAAAATGAACAGATTCTATTTTACCTTCCCACTAACCTTCAGACTGTTAAATATGTATTTTTTTGTCAAAACTTTTCTGGTTAAGTTAAGTTTTATTCTCAATTTTATTGCCTGCTCTAGCATGTGTAAGCGTGTGTAAAAATTTCAACATGTATGTGTTTGAAAACAATACATTTACAACATGTTGTTTTCGTTGATTGTAACTAACTTGTATACACAACTCTGTTAGGACCTCATTCACATAATGCTAAACGTGCCTCTTGACAAACAAATATTTTCATTATTTTTACACTCTGTCACTTCTTGTGCACGATTTTTTAATGTCTGCAAAAATGATTATGATGATTTTAATCAAAAATTTGTATTAAATATTTTTCTAGTTAACTTTTGGTGATTGCAATGAAAATATTTTTATATAAAAAATTTCCGATTTTTAAGGATTTCATTAATTATTTATTATTAAATTAATATAAGAAATGAATAAGTCGATCATATATGCGAAAATTTAGATTAAATGGAGTTAAACTATCGCACTATTTGTATTATGCCTTTCAACTGTCAAATTTAAGTATACTGATCGATACAGGAGCAAATTTGAACCTATCAGTCTGTCTTTCTTTCCTGTCTATGTAAACTCTTCAGGTAACAATTATTTGCTATGAACGAAATCAATTCAATTTACAGGTAGTTCTCATACAAATGTCCTTCCAGAACGTATTTTAAATTCATTAAACTTATATATATTAAAATAGTTTAATTAATATTTCTACTTATAAATTCTGTATTAGTCGGAATGACAATTTTCAAAAGGATTCAACTTGCTGATAAATGTGCTAAAATATGTAATTTTTAACATCGATCCGACTTTAATATTTCTATTTATTGGTTATTAATATGGGTTTTAATAACTATACAAAAGCTTTCTTTTAAATTTTGATGTCGAAATCAAATGTTTTGCTATATACAGCTGAAAGTAGATAAGTCGAGTCCAATTTTGAGTTTGTAAAGAATTAGATAATTCCTTTTTCTCACCCAATAGCATTTCCCAAAATCAGTGAATCATATAAATCGTAATCTGAAATTTGTCACATAAATTTAATTAATAAAGGAATCATTTAATCTAGCTCCCATGTGAGACCCCTTCCAGGAATATCGATTATCTATTTAATATGAATCAATTATATTTAAATTTTATACATTTATTTTGATGATTGCATTTATATCATATTTGCTTTTAGCCCTAATATAAGGCCTCTTGCCGGAATAGGGTCTTAATCTTATGATATTCTTTAATATCATAATAAATATTAAGTCTGATTCTATTGAATCTATATGTCTTAAATATGTACATATAGTAAATATGACATTTGCATTAAAATTGCTTAATTCACAGTCCTGAACAAAAATATTTATCATAATTTTTAAATCGAATAATTTGTTGAAGAAGTCATCCATTGAATATAATCATTATATTTTTTCATCCACTAAATCATTATATGTCGTATCTAATCGGTAAAAGTGACAATTTGTTGACATAAATTGAAAAGAAACTCTGTGAGACCAATAAGGAATCCCAAAAAAACTAACGAAACTTATCGAAAAATAATACTTTTACATTTGTAAAGATAAGTCGAAAAATGGAATGGAAAGTCATTGCGTAGTGAATAGTTTTAAAGGACAGTCAGTTTCCAAAGTTCGAATAGAACCGGACGATCCGCAGTGTCCGAAAAATTAAACACAATTCTAAAAATCGACCATAATTGCTGCAGAAGTACAAGACATTATGGATATAACAGTTTTTTTAAGGGTTTTCAAAGAAACTGTGCGGAAAAGTTAAATATATGAACAAGTTTCACATTCCAACTTAAAACGATCCAAAACATTCAGCTCATGATGACCTCTTGCACCCACCACCGTCTCCAAACCACAATTCAATTGAGCATTTGTGGAAAGAACTGGTTAGGCGGGTCAACATGCGACCTATTTGAAATAAATCTTATTTTCAAAAGACGTTTAAGGAAGAATGGAAAAATCGGAATAAATTTACAAGCAATTTGGTCCATGAATTTATAAAGCAAAAAGCTAAATTTAGTATAAAATAGTTAGAATGATTTTGAATGCATTGTAATTGATAAGCAAATTGTTATTGAAAAAAACGACTTGCGTTATTTACTAAATGGATAAAGATAATTTCAAACACATTTTTTTATTCGGGTGTAAAGTTTTTAAACGCCTTAATATTTTGAATATAGAAAAATGCACTTGATGTGCCAATAGTTTTGTTCGGGACTGTATGCTTAGCATATATATATATATATATATATATATATATATATATATATATATATATATATATATATATATATATATATATATATATATATATATATATATATATATATATATATATATAGATATATATATATATATATATATATATATATATATATATATATATATATATATATATATATATATATATATATATATATATATATCTATATATATATATGCTACAGGAATCTGGATACTTTAACTGTTTCTGAGGCTTTTCGGAAAATTCAGACCGATATATACCTTAAGAAATGCTACGAAATCAATTTTATTATTATTTTATGCATTTTCGTGAACAATTTCTCTGGACTGATGCTTTTAAATTAATTTCACTAAGGATATTCGCATTAAATTTACAATTAACCAAATAAAATTTTACTTTATTTTAATATTATATATTTTATTAACCACGAAATTCTTGTTTTTGTGTTTATAAACATTATTTTACTTCAAATTCTGTAATATTAAACAAATTTTCAGTTTAAGGTTAACAAAGTTTTCAAATGCCAGTGTCCTAAATTTTCATATAAAATTGGTAATAAAAACAATTTTTATACTCGTTAGAGTATAACAAACAAACATTTATACAAACATATACAACCACTTCCTTACGGATGCGGAAACTTAAGCGTCATGTTAGGTCAGCTTAAAGGAAGTGCATGTAAATACATGCAAACACACAATCACATGAAAAACATATGAAGACATGAAAATAAATTCCTAACCTCAACTGTGGTTTGATGTTATACTGAACACCAGTATTCCATATACTAAGCAGTTTCTGTTTGTGTTTGTGTTTATTTATTATTTTTTTAAATGACCATATTAACTAGAACACTAGTACGACGATTCTATGCAAAAAATATTTAACTAAATAACCAAATGCGTTGTCAATTGTATTTATGTCATCAGATCGTGACCGGTTATACTTCACCTTAATTTTTGGTTTCTTTATGTTTAGCATCTTATTTTTCACTTTAAATATATTTTTAGTATTTATTACTTTTAATTATTAACCAAAAATTCTGAGATTGGAAATAAAAACTTATTATAAACTTTATTTATTCAAAAGTTATATTTAAATAATTTTTGGATGAAAATTTTTGGTACAATTTAATGGATTTTTGATCAGCATAATAAAATTTTCGATGTGAAAATTTTAATTTCAAATAATTCAAAAACTAAAGAAGAGCTATGAAAACAAAATTTGAAGGGCTCACAAAGAGCTGTACGGAAATAAAGAAGTTTCTGAAATTTGAATGAGAAGCTGCTAAAAAATTCGACATTAGACTAAGCAATTTTTAGTGTCCACGGACCCATTAAGCGGTTAAAGTTTTAAAATTATAATGTCACATTCTCCCACTTTCGTTATATTTAATTACCCAAAAAATATTCCCATTGTGAATTAAGAGAAAATGTTTCATATTACTTTTTTTTTAAATTAAAAATCCACAAATTTTTCTTTGACCTAAGTAAAAGAAAGGAGTCCTAAGAATTGTAGAACGGACAAAATTTCAAACAAAAAATATTTTAATCATTTTAGTTGTTTTTCTGAAAATATTTATTCAATATAGGATTGACGTTTTACGTTACGTTTTATATACAATAATTCGTAATTGTTAAGTACCATTACCAAAACCTGACCTATGGTTATGATACCGATGAATTTGAAGCTTCATAACATCAGAACATGTGGTTCGATATATCTTATGCCTCCAGTTCATAAATCCGTTGGGATATCTAGAATTTAACTCTCACAGATCCTTAAAAAATGTTATATTCGGCTATGCCCTCTATATATGTTTATACCTACACCACATGTATTTTCCAACAACATTTACATACAACTTATACACACAAATAACTGAAATATTTTAATATGTATATGAGGAATTTTATATGTGCAAACATTGGGAGTCATATAATTTTACATATTTTTGACTAATACTCTAAATTATATTTAAACTTTGGGCCGATTTTGCTATTCTTAAATAGAAAACTGAAAAGGATAATAATAAACTATCTCGCGAAATTATATTGAATTCGATTAAACAATATGTCCGTCAGAGTTTTCCAAACACTGTAGACGGATGTAGTTATACCTACTAATATATTCTCAGATATTGATTAATATAAGAATATATACCTTATGGGGTCTTAAATGATTCCTTTTTGACGTTATATACTGAATGACAAACTTAATACACCATTTATCACCACTTGTGGTATTGGAGGGCATAAAAAGTGCTTTTAGTTTTTCACTAATATCTCCGCAATTTATGTACCAATTTTCGTGTAACCTCGTAATAAATGTAAATAAATATTTTGTTCCC
This sequence comes from Cochliomyia hominivorax, assembly GCA_004302925.2. Classification (NCBI taxonomy): domain Eukaryota; kingdom Metazoa; phylum Arthropoda; class Insecta; order Diptera; family Calliphoridae; genus Cochliomyia; species Cochliomyia hominivorax. The sequence continues at coordinate 33,655,676 of PYHX02000494.1, forward strand.
TGCTGTAAATATATGTGTTTTTCGAGCTCTTATTCAAATATTATAGTAGATAATAATTTAGTGGATATTTTATTTACACTGTAAATTATCTCCTACGAATTAAAAATTATCTAACGAAAAATCGCAGTAGGAAAAATTTTGTACGATTAAAGTTGGAAAAGTAACATATAAAACAAAAGAGCAAAAGGAAATAATCAAAGACTATAAAAAAATATTTGTCAAACGTTTTTCACATTATTTACTATAAATATTAAATCTTAATAATCCGTAGAGGAAAATCGATAACAAAAAATTGCTAAACAAGTCACACGTTTGTTAAAAAGAAAAACCATAACAAGACATAAAACTATAACCGGAACTGAAAAGGAATTAAAATAAATATAAAGTAAAAGATTATTAGAAATATTTAAGAGTAAAAGAGTAAATATTTATTTTACACACATACAACAAACTTGTATCCGTCTGGAGCTGATTTATACTTTTTCAATTTTTTTTATTTCAGCTTATTATCTTTGTTCTTTGCTTTTATATCCTTTTTAAGAAAAGTTTTACTTTTTATAAAAAAAAAAAAAATTCACATGTCTGCAAGTGTAAGAAATATAAATTCGAAATGTAACATAAGGGTCCTAAAAACAAAAGTTTGTTTCAATTTTATAAATATGTGTGAGTAACTTTGTGATTTCCTTGAATTTATTTCTTGATGATCTTAAATTATGGTCACTTTTATAACACTTCTAAGAACCTTAATATTTGTCTAAGACTGAGGAAACAAAAACCAAATAAAAATTATTATTTTCAATGAATGTGAACTCTGTTGGTTGCAAGGATTTATCATATTTTTATGATAAAAAGTACACTTCAAATAAATAAAGGCTGTCAGCAATATTATCCTTTGTCAACTTAAGTCTGTTTAGATGGAACAGAATAATGCTACAATTGAGTGTTATCTTGATATACTTATTCTATGAAATATTTATTTTTTTTCTTCAAAGTGGTTGCTAAGAGTTTTTAATTTTATACTGAAAGTTAAACACAATTTTTTCTGTTTTAAATAAAAGTTTTTAGTTTATTAAATTTATAATATAAATAGAAATAACTTTAGTTCATTAATATTGAATTATAAAGTTTTTTCTTTACATTTTCAGATATATAAAAATTTTAAGGAGATCATAATATTTTTTAAGAGGTATGTATAATTCGTATCAACATAATATTTCAGGAAATTTGTTATGGAAAAGCTTCTTATTATTAAAGGTATAAATTCCGCGACTAAGAATATAACACTTAATAAAAATCTTAATTATATACAAAAACATGTTTGTATATATGGGAAACTAAAATATTAATAACCCACACGCAGAGAAAAAAATATGTTTGCGGTAACGATAAACAAAAAGTATCATACTTTTGTATTCGTACCGAAGCTTAAATATTTGTTTATTCGCTTTAACGTAGGTATTGTTATCACCACAAAAAATATTGTTATTTCAATAAAAAAATATTGTTATTGTAATAAAAGATTGTTTATTCGCATTGTTATTTTGTGTTGATAACAATAGTTATTGTTATGGCCACTAGAAATAATGTTCTAATTAAAAAATACTATTAACTCAATGAAAAATTTGTTTATTTACATTATTTTGTAATTTTGTAAATAATGGGAATAATGAGAATTCAAATAGTTATTATTTTCCATGTTTATATAAATTGTAAAAAATATATTTGTTCATATTCAGTTTTCAGTAAACTGAAAATAATGTTTTGTTCTAATAACAATAGTTTTTTTATAACGAGCTGTTTAATAACAATAAAATTGTGATCAGTCCAATATATTTCTGAACATATTGCGACCACAATATTGTTTTTCTTAAATAAAAATAATTTTTTACAGCAACGAAATTGTTATCAAAATAAAATAATTTCAACAATTAACATGTTGGTGATAACAATAAATGTTTGCAGTGAATATATAAATGCATTTTTTTCTACGTAAATAGAGAGTTAGATTTCCCTTTATAAGTACCTTAGAAATTTGAAAGTATATGAAAATAATTATAATTGCACCATAATTTCACCATTATTACGTATATCACATAATGTTAAAAAAGAAATAAAAACCTCTTGAAAAATGTAAAAAGTAACGCTGAAAACTTAAAAAATACCAATAATAAAGTCAGCAACTACCATAAACTACTCTCCCATAGATTTTATCCAGTTGGTAACGGCCTTTCCACCCATAAAATCATTTAAGACAAAATCCTACAAATTAAAAAATTAATTTGATTGAAATTTTTGATTGAGATTTTTTTGAAACTCTTCCATTAACGTTTTTATAGTGATTTGCGGTGGTCACTTCACTTGAACAGGTAGTTCATCTCCATTTAAAATCTACCGCAATATTGGACACCCTTTTTGTGCTATTCAATTGTCTTTAAATAAGAGCCCAATATATGTCCGCTGGGCTTAGCTCCGGGTAGTTTGGAGGATTTACCACACTTGGTACAATTGTTCATGTTCCACTATAGGGTTTGTTTACTATAATGTCAGAATGACATGACATGACATGACAAAAAAAGGTGGACACATTGTGAAGTCTTATGAATGTTAGCAGAATTAAACGTTCCTTGATCTATATTTCGGTATTTTTTGTTGCAACTAAATATGGCTTTCCATACCAAGAACTTTTTGTGAAATTTTCATACGAAATAGACCGAGAACTTTTGAAGATGCTTTCTTATTTTTTAAATTTAAAAATCATGTTGGCCATTTCCCGTCTTTATCTTTTTAAAAAACGTTTAACATTTCGATTTTTGAATTTTTGAACGATTGGTTCCAACTTAAAAATTTTAATACCCTACACCACCGTAGGTGTAGCAATGGCATTGCAACCACGTTGCAAACAATCTACAGGTCACAACTGTTAAGATATGTTGATAAAATTTGGTACATTTTATTTTGGCCCAAGGACGAAGCCTTTATATGAATGACTTGTTCGACATAGTATTTCAGGTATAATCCATACATATGTCCACGCGGAAAGAGGTTTTAAGCTCATAAAAGTCTAATGAAATTTGACAGAAATAAGTTCTATGATATTTTAAGCCAAATATCACATATAATTAATGACAATAATTGGTCAAATTAAGATGAATATAAGCAAAAATCGATATGCAAAATTATATTAGCTTCGGTCCATAATTTCATATAGCTCTATTCGTTTTAAAATGTATAAACTTCATAGGAGGGTCGTTCATTACTTTTTCATAACTACCATTTAACCATATTGTGATATAGAATATTACATACCCTACATATTGATCTTGTCATTGAAATAAAAATATTATAAATTTACATTTAACTAATGAAAAACGAAATTTATACCGGGAAATAATCTTTAATTTTCCATTAAACATCTGCTTTGAAATATGAATTTACTTCAGTTGATTCTATACTTTTTTTCCTAAAAAATGCATATTGCATACAGTATTATATTGCATAAAGTGTTATTTATTAATAAACATTTTAATAATCAAATTCAATACTTTTCCCATTATTTTTAAAAAATTTTTAGAATTTCATAAAGTTATTGAATCTTAGAGTTTAGATGCTCGATTGTACGGTGGAATAACAAATTCCGACAGGACCCACCATGTAGATATCGAATGAAATATTTATATAATTAATTTTAAAGTTATTTCTACAAAATATTTAAAAAACCTAAAAACAAAAAATATTTCATACATTTCGAAATCCAAGAAAGAGTCAATCTGTCAAACCCACGATTATGAACAAACACTTGATTATATAATTTTTTCTTATCAAAAACGAAACATGTCCACCTACTCAAGCTTACTAACACTTTTAAGTAAACACCCCAACACATATTCTTTGAATGCATAAATTTATATAAACCAAAAATATTTTGTTGTTTTTTTTCTATCCCATTCTGTCTGTACTTATCTGAGCTTTTGTAGTTTATTTTTTAATAATATTTATCTACCTTATGGCTACTTTGTTCATTTGTGGACATTTGCCATTCTGGTAAATGGAAAGGAACAAAATATATAAAATAATATCAACAAAAAAGGGACAATTATGAGCATAACAAAACTTCATCTTTTCAACCAAAAGCAAAACTTCAACATACCGTAAAGATAGAATCAACATACTTACCAATACATACACGTGGATAGACAGATGGAAACACACACCCCCATCAATTTTCCTTACATGACATACTCATAAATTATCTTGTGGTTTGTTATAACTAACAAGAACAACAGAGAAAAAAATTGCAAAAAAAAAAAGAAAAAAAGAAAAATGAAATGAAAACAGGACTTTTCTATTGTTGAGAAAATTGAAATTTAAAATTTCATTCTATTATGCAAATGACATATTGTTTTATACATAAAAATACATACAACACTTACATATATACACATACATACTCATATGAAATTAAAGTTTTTATAATAAAGACAAATTTATTATTTTTATTCTAATAATTTAAAGTTTCTATCAAACATTTAAGGATATACTCAAGATATATATATGAATCAGTGTATTACCACCTCCCATTATTTACCTCAAGTATACAAAACCTGCAGCAATCATCTGAAAATAATCTTTTGGTTATAATATATAGGAAATAATATCCTGTTAAAACTAGCTGATATCTGAATATTGAAACTTATTTTGAAAACTAATGACATTTTTAATGAGCATATAATACGTCTGATTAAAATTCAATCAAAAGTTTATACTTGTTTCAAATATTTTCTTTTTTATCTTGTTTGTATTGCAACTCATATACATTCACACATACATACATACATACATACATACATACATACATACATACATACATACATACATACATACTTAGATGACTATCAAACTTTGTTTTATTATATTTTAAGATATTTTCTCATTTTATTCTGTTTTAAAGTCACTTCATTAGATGCTGATTTATAAGTAAAGTACAAAAATACACACACAAACATAGAAACATAAAGTAGACAAAAGAGGAAATGAATACAAATAAAGTTTAAATTATGGAAAAATATCATTGATAAAACACATTTTAATATATTGTTAACTTTAAAAGACAAATTGTTTGTTAAGAAAGTAATTATGTATGAAAATTTAAAGTTGTATAACTAATTTTAAGCTTTAATCAAGTTTAAGACGTCTCATTATTAATTGCTCATGCTAAAACATAATACTGCAGCATAATTTAAAGCATTTTTCTTATATTTTTCAAGAAGCAAAGTTATGTAAAATTAGTGTAATGGGTTAAAATTATTGATTATTGATTATAAATTTAAAACAAAATTAAAAAAATGTATTACAAAATTAAAAATATATATTTTTTAATTATTTCCTTTTGCCATAAGTATGCAATATTTGTGAAAATTATGTTTGTTGCATACTATTTACAAAAATTATAGGAAGAAATGGATAATTTACGTGTTTCCGTTTATGCTTTTTGTTTTTAATTTTACATAAAATTTAGTCTATATGGTTTATATGATAAATTAAAAACGGTTTTGTATTCATTTTATAGTAAATCCTGTTGAGCGGTTTGATAGACTTTTCAAATCTATCAACTATTTGTCCAATATTGTGGTATTTTTTTAATATAAAATGTCTATCAAGAGAAATTAAAGAAGCTAAATTTATATTTCTTTCAGCCACCAAATGTATCTTTTTAACTTAAACAAATAATTAGGCAGATTTGCAATACTTTTTGTGGTACTCAATTAACTGGATACATTCTTAAAAAAATAGAATAATTTTAAATGAATGCGTCAGTATCTGTGTTCTCAATTTTTAACAATATGTAGGTATTCGCTTGTATAAAAGAATCACTCCAAAATGATCTAATAAAAGATCCTAAAAGTTTTAAGTCAATATCATAAAAAGTGTCAAACATCGCTGAACAGAATAAGAGAAATATACCCTCTGAAGCCATATTCCATATAGGTTGAAGAAATCGAAGTGAACGTAAAACTTGAAATACTTTTTTCGAAACACTGTCATCCTAGATGTCATTAAGTTCTGTTCGCTCAGAAGCATAATTTGACAAAGCTAATAAAGCTGATTGGGAAAATGAAGTGTATTTATTTTTGAATACTTCAAGTAAACATGAAAACTTCTTTACACAAATAATATTACAGTACGGTCTCAAATTGCGCATCTGCCTTGTTTTTGAACTGGTTCCTTCTACACTTTATTCCTTACAAGTACAGCTTTATTTAAATAAGTGTCGATAAAAGCAGCTATTTACCTTCATCATAACATTTCATAAATATTTTTTTTATATTTCTGTTCAGATATTTATCACCATTTCTTTTTCTTATTTTCTTCTAACTATTAAAAAATTCTAAATATGAATTTTTATTTAAAAATTATTGAACAATAATTTATTATTAAATGATTAAACATTGCAACTTTTTTGGTAATTGCAACTACCCTGTTTTGATATCTGATATAGAAATTTTGATATAGAAAATTTAGATTGTATAATTACAATTTGGATTCTAAGGTAAAAGAAAAAAAATTTTCTAAATCACTTTTCGAGTGAAATTTTATTTTATTCCTAACGACATATGTAGTGCAAAAAATATTTAACTACGATTTACATTTTTAAATTTTAAAATTAAATCATTATTGCAAACCCAGTGAAATAAGCACATAATTAGTAGGAATTCTACAACTTTATCGAATTATAAATTTAGAATAATTAATCACAAATTTAAAGCAATTTTTCATTTTCATTGCCCAAAAAGCTTTTTGAAGTTTTTTTTTTCGATCGTCTTTACAAAATATAAAAAAATTAAAAGAAATTCCTAAAAACAGAATTATACTCTGAAATCATTAAAGACCAGGCTTTAAGGAGTTATAAAAAATATTTTATTTTGTTAACTTTAATATATCAACTGTTTTAAATACTTCTTATGTCAACATTATTATGGGACAAAAAATCCAACTGCATGTTTAAATCGTGATTAATTGAAATCAATCATGAACATATCAATTCATCAATGGAGCACGTGGATGCATATAATTATATTTAAATCTGTTGATTATAATTTCATCAAAAAATAATATCAGATATAAACACAAACCTATTAATTACTTAACTTCTTAATTCTTGTTTTTAAGATTTCATGACTGACTAAACACATACGCATACATAGACTTACACAAGCATATAATTACAAAAACTTATTGCAAACTTATTTTGCTACATGTGTTCATGTGTACGTATATGATAACATTAGTTAGACTATTGTAAAAGAATTAAAAGAGAAAAAAATAAAAAAGAAAATAATTAGCAAATAATGTGAAATAAAAGCCATAATAGTAAATTGTTCATGACGCCTAGGGTGTGTTAAAATATTATTACCAAGAAATAACATAACTACACTCATACAGATTCATATATTTTGCTTCGTTCTTTATTGCAAAAATTCATCGTATATTAAATTTATTCATTTGCTTTTCTTTCATTCTTCTCCAATACACAGGGTAAATATAAATGCGTTTCTTGACCATTTCAACATTTCTGCCTGAACTTAATGACTACAACAATAACGCAGTAAATCAAAGAGTTTAAACAATTGGAACGCAAGAAAAGCCCATGTTGTAAAATAAGGAACTTAAATAGGAAAAGTAAAAGAAGAAAACAATAAAAAGAATTTTAAATTACTTGTTCGAAATGGTGAAAGAAATAAAATTAAATTAAAGTCTTTACTAATGACTCAGTGTGAGAGTGTAGTTTTTTAAATGCAAATTGCATTATCATTTATTTATTTATCATACGCCTCCTATAATTCCTTGCAAAGAACTTTTTCTGAACATTATCTTTTTTATAGTACAACTATTTATAAAAAAAATAAATGTTTATACTTGCATATATTCCCAAACGATATAATTTTATGCAATAAACGATTTTTGTTAGATACAAAAACAATTTATTGCTAAAATGCTTCCTTATTTTAAAATATGGTATAATTGTTATGTAACGCATGTTTAACATTAATCTTGAGTTTAGATTTGGAAATTTAATTTATGCTATTATTACAGATAAAAGAAAATGTATACGTTTTCAGTTTAAACGTACTCGTACCTATTTTGGTATTTTGTCAGCTGACTGCAATATATTCACAAGGTTCTGCTTTATAAAGTGTGGTCCAGCCATATTTCAACCAGTGTAAGAAAACTACAAACGAGCAAATCACCATTATAGTCGAGGCATATCGCAATTATTACAATATATGAAACATAGCCCAATTTGATTAGAAGAAGTCTATTTTAGGTTTGATTTTCAGCCAAGGTATAAACTCCTTACACAAGAAATCGGTACATATAAAAGTGTTGGAACTTGAAGATTCAAAATTGTTAAAGAAAAAGTAAACGGAATAAAGACAAAAAACATGTATGTATTCAAACTGACCATTTTCATTGAGTTGATCACCCTGTCATTATAAGGTCTGACAGGAAAAATTGAATTTTTTGTTGTTTGTCCCAAACTCATCTGGATTTAGTTTATATACATTTCCGTTAAGATTAACAATGCAATAAATATTGGAAAAGTTCTTTTTTGAAAATACTCCCAAAAATTTAATACTTTTAAAGTTCCACCTTCCTTTTGAACAAATTTTTATATCTATAACAGTAATGGCAAATTTCGAATTACGTATAAGCATACAATTGATCAACGGAAATATATATAAATATCATTAAGATATCTTCAAAATTGTTGCCTAAATTTTGCTTACAATGGAGAGCCAGTCCGAATGAAAATTTATATTTTCTGCATGTTACAAACATATGCAAAACCGTATAATACCCCAACCATCCTACACCATGGAAGGATATACATATCCCCAAACTGCAATCTCGTACAAATATGAGCAAAAATCCTATTTTTTATAATTCCAAAATATATTCCTAAATAAGTAAATATTGCTGTAAACATTATAACTCTGATTCAGAATTTCTTTTAACTTTTTGGAGCATAAGTATTTATTTAATTTGTACATTAGCTGTAATAAATAATTTATTTGTTGACACAAATAAACCCCACCAAAATAAAAGTGTTTTAATTTATGTGACCATTTGTGTGCCCGAACATTTAAACAGCATGTAAGTAGTTTTGTTTCGATGCAATTTTTCGCAGGATCTCAATCCTTTGATTGTAATTTTTTACTATAAATTAAGTAGAGTGTAAATACCTTGTGTACACACATACATTTACACATGCAGAATAGTGATGGTTGTAATTTCAATTCAATTTAAATTGATAATCAATTATTAAAAAGTTTGTACTTTTTTTCCTTCTGTAATGTAAATTGTTATAGTAAAATTGGAAATACGAGTTACGTTGTAAATTATAAAAAAACACTTGTATGTACAAACATATTTATATTTATAGAAAATTGTAAAAGAATGTTATATATACATTTACAATATACATATTTGTGTGTGTATGCGAAACATTTGCCATGAATTTAAAGGAAAAAAGGAAAACAAATTTAAAAACACCCACACAATTATTTTGCCAAAACATACAAATATTAAATATGTATGAAATGTATTCATTCCGACTTTCATATATATATATATATATATATATATATATATATATATATATATATATATATATATATATATATATATATATATATATATATATATATATATATATATATATATATATATATATATATATATATATATATATATATATATATATATATATATTAGTAAATGTATTTGTATGAATTTATATGAGTTTTTTTAATATGTGTTCAAGTAATATATGTGTATGTAAGTTATTCATTCATTCATTGTATTGTTAAGCTGTCGGACACATTTAAATGCAATTTAATGCAATTTATTACATGCCAAGTAAAACATATATTTATTTCTTTTTTTTTTTCATTTTTATTCACACACACACTCATAAACTTTTAAATATATACATACTTCCATTACATTCTTAATAGGGTCTAAAAGAGAACAAATGTGGGACTTAATTGTAAAAGACGATCAATATTCTACTAATACCGATTAAGTTTTATGAGTTTATGTATAATTTTTTGATAATGAAATATTATTTTAATTTCACTACCCCGTTTTTTACTGATTTTGATCATTGATTTTATTGATTTCATAACATAGAGGTTTAAATCAGGATATTAATTAAAAATATGTCAAATTTGAAATAATCTTGTATTCGCCCTACAGGGTCTTTCGATACAAGTTTAAACTGAAACATTTTGTGTAATGTGGACTTTCAGAAGACTATAAATTTTAAATATGTTTTGAAGAAAGATTTTATTTTAGATGAAAATAAGTCAACGCAAATTTTCCACCCAATTATTAATTATTATTAATTAATATCATACCCCAGGTAAAAAAAATTAATCAAATTGAAAATTGATTATTTTTTAACAGGAGTATGATATTGACTTAAGTCTTGTTTAGATCGATAAATTATTTAAATTCAATGTATTAGAAAACTGTTAGAGACAAATAATTTAGTTAAGTATATATGTTAAGGGATATAATACAGAAAACCAGTTTAAAAATTGAATGATAAACAAAAAATTTGCACTCGTTTAAAAAAATGAATAACCGAGGTACGGCAGTTTGCGAAGTACCCACTTCGTATATTGAGCACCAAACTATTGATGTCACACTCCTCTGATATCATTGTGTCGAATTTCATATAAATCCAGCGTCGATCAGAACTTAAATTCTATTAACAAGAATAAATTCATTCTGTCTATTTTCCATTTAAAAATGTATTTTTCCATTATTAAAAATGTATTTCTACAAATTCAAATTTCGCAATATTTATGATTTAATACATATTAAAACTTTATATCCATAAACCATAGTTTAATAGGTATAATAAACGGAAATTCAATTTACTTCCGCTTTGTTGCTTATTGACATTTTTAAACTTTTTTATTTTATTGCATTTTTATTTCTCATTTAAATTATTTTGCAAATTATTATTGATGTAAATTTTAAATCTTATTACTAAAATGTTATTTGTTTGCAGAAATTTTTAGAGGACTTTTTTACACTTTTACTGTCTTTTCATCAAATTAAGTTATGGTTTAAACTTTTATAAAATTCAAAGGAATAAATCAGCTCAGATTCACATTCGAAGTCGATCTGTTTGTCTGTCTGACTGTACACGTAAATATTATGAACGCTTAACAATTATTATTATTTAGAGCCTAGGAAGAAGCATGACCATGTTCGGTAAAATATTTGTGATTTACCAGAAAACACCCTACCAAAGTTTGCGAGAATCCATCCTATTCTATGGGCATCAATAATCCCCACTTCCAAAAGATGTAATTGCAAATCATATCATAATCCCATACACATACTCATATAAGGAATGAGATCGAAGAATTTTTAACATTCATTTATATCAATATAAAGGAAACCACTAAAGTTACAATATTAATTTTTTAATTTGATTGAAATTATTTTTACAATTTACAAAAAAACATTTTTATAGTTTAAATCACTGGAGATGAAACTTTGGACATTTTCGGTAACCCATTCCATTTTATTTTATAGTACCGTAATTTTGGACATATTGTTTTGCTCTTTAACATTTTTTACGAGCCCAACATCTCTCCAATGACTTTAGCTAAGGCCAGTTGGAAGATTTGCCTCTCTTGGTACACAATCACATTATTATTTTTTCTACCACTGCTTCTTCGTCATAGTAACAAGTCAGGCTACAAATAAATGGTCACATTATGAAGCCTTTTTTCAACATTCCTTGATGGAAATATCGGAATTTATAGAGACCGTTATATCAAGTTATTGATTCCTTTTCGCAATGCGTAAATGCGTATTGCTTGCCATACCAAGAACTATTGGGAAAATTTTACTGCTTTTGGGTCCTAAACTTTCCTTCGATCATCAGCAACATACAATTATTGACTCCTAATTTTTCCCCTAATTTTGTAGCAGCGTTCCTGTCAGGAACTTTTTGGGCTTGGTATATTAGATAGCTGACCTTTCAGTGATCGCCAACCTTTTTTAAGACCAAGTTGTTTTTTTTAATATTTAATAATTTAATTTAATAATGAATATATTATTAATTTGATTAAAATGAGAGAGTAAGTGACATGTTTTTCTTAATCAAAAAAGGGAAAAACCTCTTTCATTCTAAATCAACAACAAAGTATATTTGCCCCAATCATGTGAATTTTTATTAGGATATCTCCAACTATTCAATAGCTATAGAATTATTAAAAAAATCGTTTTGAAACCACTGTGTGTTAGCAGAAAAGTTGTGTATGAAAGTGTATATATGTATGCATATACATTTTCAAACACATTCAAAGTTAGAGCGATTATGTTTTTTATTATTATTTTAAATATAATTAATATATTTGTGTGGCTTTAATAACAATAATTATTTTTCTATAATTGTATTATATACTGGAAACAAAAAAACGGATAATATTAACTTTATGGTTGAAATCCACGATCATATTTAAATACATTGAATGGTTTCTGGTTAAATGAATTGTAATCATTTTTTAAGTTTTTATATAAAAAATATATAAAATTAAATGAGGTATAATTTAGTTATGTTTAATTGTTTCTTTTTTCTGCTTATTTCACACTTTGTTATCATTAAAAGAGAAAAATATATTCTTTTTTATATACTTTTTTTGCATTAAACTTATAACAATTTTATTTAAAAAATTCTCTGATACGATGCTGAATATGTTTCAATAAAAATATGTATTAAATACATTTAAGTAGTTAACACAGATTACACATTTGACATCTGAGTGAACAAAAAATGCAAATATTTATTAAAATAAATAAATTCATAAAATGTTTAATAAATTGAATTTTTTTTAAGAATTTAAATTTGAACTAAAAAATTTTAGAGATTTCTAAAATTAAAGGAAAGTTCTCACACTTGATAAATTAAATACATAAAACAATATATATTTTCGTTTTTAATATTAATAAAAAAATGTGATAACAATTAATTTTTTATTTTTATTTACAGATCCTTAAAGTGCTCCACATTAATATGTAAGTAAAATTATGTTGTTACTACTTGTTTTTAATAAATAATAAAAATAGAAGAAAATTATTTTTATTTAATGAATTCCTAAAAGTTTTTTTGTTAGTTAATATAAAGTGCAGTTTTCAATTGATGATTGATATCTAAAAATATTAACGATGTAGTGAATCGTACTTTATAAAGTACGATTCACTTCCTCATCAGAGCAAAACATCATTGAAAATAGATTAAACCACAGAGGGTCTCCAGGGGCAGGGTTTTATGAATACAAAAAAGGAAATTAATTTTTTAATTAATAGTGATGAAATTTTGAAACATTTCGCAAATCCGCCCATATCCGATTTAATAGTGCATAGTGACAGTACTTTGCTTGAACAGGTAGTCCATCACAATTTGAAATCTGCCTAACTGTAGGAAACCTATTTGTGTTCTTGAATGCTCTATTAACGAGGGCATAGTATCAATCAACTAGCTTCGGGCAGTTTAGTGCATTTGCCTCTATTTTAATGGGTAAATAAATGGACATATTATGAAGTCTTATGACTGGATGCACCTTTTTTGTAAACGTTCCTTAATGCAAAATTTCGTTATTTATAAAGCCAGTTGAAATAAGCGGTTGCTTTTATTTGCAGCAACTGCATATTGCTTTCTATACCAAGAACTCTTTGGGATATTCTGATGACTTTTGGATTCTTAACTTTTCTTTAACATTCCCCGAGCATAGGCAATATAAAATATTTGACCAGGAATTTGCGAAAAATCTGCCAGAACATACGTTTCGTCATCCATTATGTAGCAAGAATATATTTTTTTTAAGAAAACTTGACTTCAATTTTTATGCTCTGTTTTTGGTCTCCAATTTTTTTTAGCAACGATCCCGTTAGAAATTTCTTGAATCTTGTATACTTTTAAACCTGAATTAGCTTTAACTTTCCAATTTTTTCTGTTTTTAAGGATTTTTGATCTCATTTATAAACGTTAACAATTTTTCAAGAGCCTGATCTTCTTAATATATATCCAAAACTACTGCCCCGATCTTGCTTAAAACAAAATTGTTTATCAATGTAGGACTTTAACATCTATTAAATCTTACTTCTTTTTTATAAATAATTTTGAAAGTGGCATATTTTGGTAGGCTAAATTCAACGTAAAAGAAAATCTGACTCGATATAAAAATTTATAACAGTTTCTGCACGAAGTTATATCATTTTTCTTATTGAAACAAATTAGCGATTCACCACATGGCGTAAACATGCTATCGAATCTAAATGGTATCAATATCTACACGTTTAACATCAACATTTCTTTGATAATTTATTTTTATACAAATGATTTCTTTTCGCCAATTTTCACAATAAATTCATTTTTACAACTGAATCAATTTCTGTGATAATATTTTCTTTCGAAGCAAATAAATTTTTTTCTCTTTATTTTCAACAGCAAATATTTCATGTGTAAATATCTTCATTTTTTCTTTTAATTTTGATAAAATCTAAATGCAAATAAGATGTTATATTTTTCATGTTTCAACTGTTGTTGCTACAGTTGCAACATTATGCCAGGATACATATCATGCATGAACGAATATCTGAAATTCCTGTAAATAACAAAAATGAAAGAAGCAAACTCAAGAAAAAACTACAAAATTTCATACAAGTTCTTATAAAATGTTAAAGAAATTATATGCAAATATTATTCTTGGAATTCGGTTCAAGGAGAAATTGAATTTTGAAATACTTCACTCATATTTTAATACCTACAAAAACAAAAAAACAGTAAGAAATTTCGTGTCTTCATTTGAATTAATGTGCTGCAATAGTGCAATAGTAGTTAAAAATATCCTTGTATGTGAGAGTATAAATAAGAATGAATGAAGACTTTAATGTATCAAACGTAGATTGATGTGTTGCATATTTTTAAACACACAACACACAGACTCACACACAAACAGACAAATACTTGTCACTTAACTGACAATATTGATGATATTTCATTATCATTGACTTTTCAGGAATTGTTATGTCTATTTGACTTTTATTTTTGTGCTTCTTCTTTTTTAATACTAAAAATGTAAATATGCGTACTTTTTTCTTACATTCATGTTTTACTCTCTGTCAATATGTTTATTTTGTGTCTTCATTTATTTTATTTTATACAAGTGTTGAAGTTTTTATTTACATATACAAATACAAATTTCTATGTGTATTTTTTGTTACATACGTATATATATG
Organism: Cochliomyia hominivorax; assembly: GCA_004302925.2. Lineage (NCBI taxonomy): Eukaryota > Metazoa > Arthropoda > Insecta > Diptera > Calliphoridae > Cochliomyia > Cochliomyia hominivorax. The sequence continues at coordinate 33,671,000 of PYHX02000494.1, forward strand.
TATGAAGTTGTATTATTGTATTATAATAATTTTAAATATATTCTTTAGAACTCATGATATAACAACTCCGTAGTTTTGTCATTCAATCCATTTCATATTGATAAATGTTTGTGTGCCACAGAATTTCTCACTTTACTTATTTCATTTCATACTAAGTAGATTTTCATACAAATCCTTGGATTTATTTATGCTAATTTTAAGAGTCAATATTATTGAGATGACTATAAACTGGAGCTACATTTATACCTGTATAAAAAATACGATTTAGCTATGTCCGCCTGTCTGTTAAAAATGGTTCAATCAAATTTGGACTTAGTATTCGTTATAGCCCTGTTCTTACTTAAAATCAGAAAAATCGGTTCAGTTCAGTAAAAGATGAGGTAAATATAAGGCATCCTCTTTGTTAAAAAACACTACTTTCGGTTCAGAAGAGAGGTGATATTATATATAAATGACACAAGATCCAAAATCAAACCATGTTTTCTTTAAAGCTAACAGACTACTTTTCAGTTCAAACTTACTGCCTCTCGGTTCACATTAGACTACTGATAGTTTACAATTGTTCACAGTGGAACAGAATTTGAAAGTTAATCAGAAACTTTTGATTGCATGAAATTCAATATAGCGAGGAGTGTAGTATTAAAAAGTTGGCAGTTTGAACTAGAGTTGTTCTCCATGAGCGATTTTATAAGGGCAAATTGAGGTATCACGGATATTTCAAAAAATTTTTGCTACTTTATAGCCCTTGATGAGACCACTAAAAACATTCTATTTATCTTTATAAGTTTTAGATTTAATTACGTTAGAATTTTCAACTTTTAACTTTTTATTATCAGTTCTTTAGTTCTTTAATGTACATAAGTTTATACAAATAAGTTGCTTGATCCTTTTTAAAAATTAAAAAATTTTAATGGAATTTATCATTGATTTTACTATCGATTTTAAAATGAAAATTAAAAAAAAATAGAATTTTCATGTTGCTATAAAAGTATATAAAAGAGAATGTTTTTCCTAAATCAATCTTCATTAAAATGTTGACCTCAATGAAATAATTTAGCCCTTGAGGTTTCACAAAATTAAAATTCTCTTCCGATAAGGCACCATACATAAACTTACAATTACACAATTAGTTACATTTATAAATTACAATCATGATTTTACTAAATTTCAATGTATTTCTTATGAGATTTTTAAGATTCTTGCCGATAAAGTTTTTTATGTTAAGGTTTTATGTGATCCAGGTCAATTATAGCTCCCAGCTAAGTGGATAGATTTTGATTTCATGCGGTCTTTAGTGATTCCTTCCTGGCATTACACAAGAATGTCCATGTGTGAATTCAGGATTCAAACAACATTTGTGAGTCATTTTCTAATTAATTTCAGCAATTAATTTAATGTATTGAATAAAATGTATTATTAAATTAAATGTGTGTATACTATTTGAAACCTCTTTTATAATTATTAATTTTTGTTTTTTAAAGTTATATGTCCAATTACATTTTAAAATAAATTTTATTTTTATCCCATATAAATCGACCTATTTATGTGATTGTATATGATTAAGTGATGTATATGAGTTTTATCTTTTCGAATATACATAGATATTTGTTGTAAATATTAGAAAAACAGATTCAGAAATAATTTACTGTATTTCTATATTTCATTCAAAATATTTGTTATTATTTTGTAGTCATAACTGATTTAATTATTCAAACTTTTCATTACATTACTAAATGTCCGTTTTGTTTCTTTATCTCTTTTGTAAATCCAATCCAAAATATTGTATTTTTGTAACAGATATTTTCTATAACCTTAATTTGTGTTGACTCTTTGATGATTTCTCTGTGATTTATCTTTTAACTTCATTGCTTGGCAGTTAGTTTGTCAGTCCGTCCATTTATTCGTTTATTCTTCAGTTGGTGTTTTGTAACACTTTGTGGATTTGTTGTTTGTATTGCCAACGCTAAAGTGTTTCTAAATGACACATCAAATAAATCCCTAAAATACAATCTTTTTCTATTTCAAATTCCCCTAACAAATGTGACTGGAAAAATATTTACCTTTTTATCTTCCAACAAAGCCCTCCCCACCAGGTATTACCAACCATATCTTACTAACTTGTTTGTAAAATTTTTATGTCAAAGTTTTTTGTTATTGTTTATGAGTATTTGTGATTTGTGATATTTGTTTGGTACCTTTTTGCTTCACTTTTTCCTTTTGTCAACGTTTGGAGTCATCAGATATCAGATATATATATATATATATATATATATATATATATATATATATATATATATATATATATATATATATATATATATATATATATATATATATATATATATATATATATATATATATATATATATATATATATATATATATATATATATATATATATATATATATATATATATATATATACATTATAGTGAGAATATAAATTTTTTTGCTATAAAAAGGACTCTATAAATGTTTATATGATTACAAACATATATATCATGTCAGATTTTTTTTTAATAGTTGTCTTCATTCGTTGTTTTTTTTTTTAATTGTTTGCTTTGTATTATAAATTGTTTAAATATATTCTTTGTATTTCATTTCTTTTAACATAATGACTTGTGACACAAAAATTTTATTATATTTTTATTAACATTATGTTTGGTGGTAATAGACAAAATACCAAAAATATTCAAAAAGAAATATTTGGACCTCAACATATGTACATACAAAAAAATTAAAACGTTGAATATGGTCGACTTAAGATTAAAATGGTGCATACACAGGAAAAATGCAAAATCATCTTTGAATATAGTTAATTTAATATTAATTAACAATTTTTAAAATTAAGTTTAAATTAAACATTTATAAGTTTATGGTTTTGTAATATTGTACATATAACATTTTTTGATATTAATTTATGAAATAAGACATCGATAATTTTTTTATAATTACTTATTAGTAGTAAAATTTCTAAGAAAATTCTTAAAAAATCTCATATTTGTGAAGCAATAATAAATTAACATTAAAAAGAAAAACAAAATATAAAAAAGCAAATAAAAAATTTTAATAGGTACAAATTATTGTCAATCTCAAACCAATAATGCTTAACAATGATTTTGCTCTGCAAATGTACCTTTTTAAATGAAACCTATATCTTTCTTAAAACACGGTTTAAAATTTTGTTGTTGCTTTTTTAGTTGCTCCTTCATAAAAACAAACACACGTTATCTATATATGTTGAAATAAATTTAAATGTAAATCTATTTACTTCATATTTTTTAATATTGAATTATTTCTTTAAAATTTAGCATGTTTTCTAAATTATGCCACAATTGACTGCAAGTGTTCGAAATCGGAATTTCATAATTTTCCGATTTCGAACTCCTTAGAAATAGTTTCATTTCAATGGAACATAAAATTACTTCCAATAAAAACAAACTACAGGAAAACAAAGTCTTAAGTACTTGTCCATTTGTGATAATAAGCTTGAAAAAAGTCTTAAACATGCAATCTACTCATGAAGTTAAACAAAATTATCCTGAAAATATGCTACAGATTTATAAACCCACAAAAAAACACGCAAATCAAAACAGCAAAAAAATTAGTCAATAATAACATTGACTATATTTTTTTAATAGACTAAAAATCGTTATTAAATATTAACATGAATTTCAAGTAAAACACAATGAAAGAAAAAACAAAAAAAACTTAAAACAAAACAAAAATAAACAATACATTAATAATCTCACTTACACACACAAATATAACTTTTTTGTAGCCGTTAAATGTAAATAAAACACGCATTAGCTAAATTAATAATTGCTTTTTTATTTAACCCCAAATTTAAATTATTAACAAACACACAGACCTACTTATATATAATATGTAAATAAAAAAATTAAATAAATAATACACGTATATGTTCACATATACATCCAAACAATGTGGGTGCTACTGTTGCTATAAAACTGGCATACAACAATAACTTTATATTTTTTTAAGTAACTTCTGGTATTACTACTATCACCACTACCATCAAACAACTACACTTATAAATATCTAAATACTCCTACAAACAGAAAAAAGAACTTAAACACAGTCACAATCATAGTTACAAACACCAATATAAATAATAACTAAATGTAAAAGGCGTAACAAAATGAATACAAAAAAAATGAAATAAAGAAAGAAACGAATGACATTAACAACTGTCAAATTATTTTAACACGCCATAACGACATCATAAATGTTTAAAACAATGAATAAAAAAAGAACAAAATACAATATAATAATAACAAAATTATTTGTCAAAGGAAAAATTTTCTTAAATAAATTAAATTTTGTTAAAATACGTGGATGTATGTGTAAAATTATGCAAATCAACAATCATGTATATTTTTATTTCGTCATCAATGTTTTGCTGAAAATTCTCAAAACTCTTATTTAATTTAATCTTTCAAAAAAGAGAAAACAACCATCCATAAGTAATTTGTTAAAATAGGGAAGAGATCCTTTCCTACAATTATATATATGAGTTTAGTGCGTTGGAATAAAAAGTAAACAAATTTATAATTTGCATACTTTTAGGGTTTCTGAAGTAAAGGACAGAATAAAAAGAATAGTGACTGTTTTTTGTTTTTAATTATTAATTATTATTTTTTAATTATCTCAATGTTGTATTTTAAAAAGTTATCCTTGTATGTGAACTATTATCATGAAAAGGAAGCTTGTTTCTAGAAATGTAAAATATATTATTTGTTCTATATTTTATGTTATATAATACCATGAAACAATATACAATATAAGTGGGTTTTTAGTATTTTTCACATTGCGTCTGATTCGATGTGGAATGGACTTTTGAAGAACATGGGTATCAAATGATATATTTAATTCTTTGTTTTATATTAGTTTTTATCGAATCATTCAAGAAAAAAAGGAAAAAAAATATTCATTATTAGTTTAAATTTATATTGAAAATTAAAAAAGTAAATAAAAAATAATTTATAGCAGCCTTACAAATATCAATAATTTCGCCACATTTATCATGTAGTATTTAATCGTGTATCGTACGAAGAATTAAAATTATGAAATCTCTAGTATTTTTATAATAATTTTTTTTCGTGTAACAGTGTCAGTTTCTCCGATTTTTCATTTTTGTTTTAGAATTCAGTTATTATTTTTATCATATCTTTGAAATTTATGTTTCCAAAGGCTTTTTGTCGAAAAAAATTTTTAAGACTTTACACTGACAGGAAGCTAGCAGATCGGGCATCGTTAATCGACTCTTCACGTGATTCAAAATTTTCACAAATAAATGGTAACATCTTATTCATCTATATATTCATTATTATAAGTTTATATATTTTTTTATACCCTTCACCTGACTAGGTAACAAATGTATATGTAAATTTGTCATTCCGTTTGTAATTTCAACAATTTTCGACAAAGACAATCGACAAAGACTGGAAGATAATCTGGATCGGTAAGAAAAAAGAAATTGGATGAGCTATGTCCGTCTGTACGTCAGTGTGTGGGTTGACATCAGGTTTTTGATATCAAAAGATTGGAAATGCTTTAGAGAATTTTGTTATTGAAATCCAAGGAAGTTTGATCATAAATGGCGCAGTTATTAGTAAAAAACTGAAGGTACCTCAAATTTTTTCGTGGTTTTTCTCTTTTTTTGAAGAATCTAAAAGATTTGGAGACATAATTTTTTCACAGTTAGATTTATACGCTGAAGACATGAAATGAATCGGATCATTAGTTCCGGAGTTATAGGCAAAAACACATTATCCGATATTTAAACCCATATAATATACCCAAAAAAATACATAATTTTTAAATAATTGGGAGAAATTTTGAGTTGAAAACATCACAATAATTGGTCCATTAGCTTTCGAGTTAAAGGCATATTTTGAACCTCCTATGGGATATATACAAGTGATGATGTTATGAAAGCCTATTTATAACTGGGATTTTACATTAAATGTAAAGTCCGTTACCTAAAAAAAAAAACAAAAAAGTTCCATGTAAGCAAAAGTGAAGAAAATATAAATTTTTTATGTTTAATTTATTTTAATAAAGCTAAAAAGACTTATGGGATTTAGAACGCGAAATTTCTGCAATGTTGGCGAAAATATTTTTCGAAAATTCCCTCAAAAAAGTTATTTTTTTAATGAAAAAGGTTACTTCTGGTTTAATTTACAAAAATTATCACTTTTCGATTAGTTGTTTTTTACGTTTCCCTTTTAAATTAGAAATATTTTATAAAGTGACTAACATATATATATTTTTAATTTAACACTTTTTCGATTTCCATTATAGATTTCGCCTCAATCGCTCTTAATTTTTCTTCTCATAAATGTTACAACAAATTTGTGAGCTTTAAATAATTTGACTGAAAAAAGAAGTAGCTTCGAATTAGCAAAACTACAAATCAAATACTTGGACCCACAGAACACAAACAAAATAAATAATTTTACCCAAAAAAATGTGGGGGTTTTAAATTTTGCAAAACTTCGAATAAAATACTTCGGACCTAAAGACTTCGGTTGCTTAGAGTTCAGAGAAATTTCGAAATAATTATTTTAGAGCCAAAGTATAAAAATAAATATTTTCTAAATTTAAAATAAGAAAGAACTACATTAACTATGAAACGATGTTGAGATAAAATTGTTTTGTTTATGAAGCAAAATTACAACTGCATGAATGTTAAATGAACCTTCATACATAAAAAAACATTAATTCGAAATTGTTGCGCCATAAATCCAGTTTTTGTTCATTGAAATTTAACTACTATAAAGTAATGTAAAAATATTATTGTTGTATAATTTTAAGATTCTAATACGTAAAATGGAATTTCAGACCCAAACTTAAAAACGTTTTAAAATGGTTTAATTTTAATTGAAGAAAACAAATTAACATTGTCTAAAATTAACTACGTTTAACGTTGATTTTACTTTTTCTGTGTGCAGAAATATAAGTAAATCCTTTAAGCCAACTAATTAACCACTTTAATTTAACATAATGATATTTCAAGTATGTAAAATTTCCAAAATCTTTTTAATCGACGGCCAAAATCGATTCAAATGCTATTTAACTTCTCTATATATCTCATATAAGAGAAATGGTTTTAAAACATATATAAAGTAGTCATTACGGCGATGTTTTTTTTTGTTACCATCTCTTAGCGTTATTCCTTAATTTGACTTATCTACTTAACGGTTTTAATTACATTCACTACATAAAGCAGAGAGTAGTATAATTAGTGAAAAAAATTTTATTATATATCCAAAAAATTTATATGTAAATTGAATTAATAGTATTTTGTATTTTCCTTCGTTTAATCTAATTCTATTAAGTGCTTAAAGCATTTGCACATATTTAAAATGCATAAATTATAATTAGAGCTTTAGTATTAGCACAATTATGTCTACATAATTTAATTGTATGACAACAATATTTTAAATATTTCAACTAAATAAAGCAAATACTTACAAACATATACATTATGTATGTATGTTAATATATTTTATATATACATTTTTTGTTGTTGTTGTTGTACAAAATACAAACATGCCAATTATCTGGGGGATTTTAACTTTAACTTTTTAACTGAAATTTGTAGGAAAAAATGTATAATCACAAAGTTGATGCGGTTGGTTTAAAGCGTAAAATATAAAATACTTCTCATACTACAGCAAATATTAAAATAACTGTAAGTACGGGAACAAAAATTTTAAAGACACACACACACAGACTATCATATATACAGAGATATAAAATGAAATACAACTATATACAATTTATACAGATACACACAGAAATAGAGAATTCACGCACTCATGCTTTTGAAAACACCAAATATAAGGGTGTCCGGTAATTTAATAAATATTTAATATCCTTAGTGGTTTGTTGGATGGAAAAGCAAAAAAATTATTTAAATTTAAATGTTCATAAAAGAAATTATAAGAATACACAAATATATATTTTTAATAGTATTTAAAATTTAATTTGAGATTTCATTTTATATTTTGAATGCCCTGATATCTAAAACATGCAAAAATAATAAATAACTATAATGCTAGAGACCAACTTAAATCTGGAGATAATTGTTAAAGCAAAATGAAAAGGATGAGTGAGTGTAGAAGGAACAACAGCAACGGTTGAAGTTTAAACAAACAACAATTTGTATTTTTTAGAATTTAACATTTTTCCCACTGCTGTCACCACGGAATTACAAGATTAACTGCAGTGAAAATAGATTTTTATGTGTTTTCAGTGTAAAAACTGTGACAAATATTAAATTTGAGAAAAATGTATAAGAAAGCGACGGGGAAAAACATTATAGTAGAACAACAGAAAATAAGTTCTCTTTTACATTCATTTATTAAACAAATTACTTTTTTCCACAAAACAAATTTAAAACATTTAAAATCTCAAAAATTTTTATGTTGAAAAATTTGTCAATTAGTGATAAAAAAATATGCTGATTATCCGTTTGCAATGATGTATAAAGTCTATTTTCATTGAAAATTTCTGTGAAATCTTTCCTTTCACTATGTTGACTAAGAGACAAATCTTGGCGAAAAACTTATCAAAAAAGATTCCATACAAAAGTCCATCCGAAATGATGTTTAAATATATAACAATTTTAATGAAATTTAGTACGACCAAATCTAGTATAAATTAAATTCTTATTGCACCACTCTTATCTGTTAGGAAACAACTTTGCAGTTTTTTACGGCAATAGATCCTGAAAACACGATCAAATTTATTTTTGATGCTACAGGTGCTACACCATACTGCTTTCAACAATTTCACAAACATCATCGCTTCCCAACGCAGAGTGACAATATATATGCACAAGTGTCCCTATTGTGTATCGTGAAGAGACAATATGTAATCTCCTAGCATAAGCCCATGATAAAATAACTATTAGGGTTTTTAGTAAATTAATATTTTGGTAGCATTTTAGACTAATTCGAGGTAATCACCAAAAACTGTACACAGAATAAAAATTCCTAAAAAACTTTTTTTATTTTTTATCTATAAAGAATAATTTAACATTTATGTAGTTATGGACAGTGTTATCGTTGGTGTGACTTTAGTCGCAAATTGCGACTTTTCAACCGCTTGTGATTTTTTGTGTACTTTTTCAAATGTCCCCTTTTTATCCCCTTTCTTATAATTTGGATTTTCGGCATTAAACTTCACGGAATTTCATTAATTTAGCTTAAAAAGGCCATATCCATAAATTTTATATAAATTACGGATGAAGAAAGTCATATTAAGAACAATAGAATCATAAAAATTAATAAACGATAATTCTGCGAAATCATAATGGACATCGAAATAGTGATAAATTTAAGAAAAACCTAATTGTTGGTAAATATTCACCATTTAGATGGGACTTTATTTTCCAAAATCACCTCAACGTTAATGCTGGTTCTGCCTTTGCTTCATCGATAAAACTATATAAAATCAACATTGTTTCACTATAAATCCAGCTTTTCTTTCAGAATTTTCTTCCTTGAAACGTTACTAATAAAAAGTAATTTAAAAAATTATTGTATAATTTTATAAATTAATATCGAAAGTCTCTAATATGAAAAAAATATTATTTTACCACAAACTTCAAAACATTTAATTTTAATTGATTGATAATATTTTTGTCAATTTCAAATCAACTATGTTTTCAACGATGATTTTGCTAAAAGGTTCTTCCGCGTGTGTTGGAATTTCATTGAATTAATGATATGATCTCAATTGAATTAAATTAAAATTAAAATGCTTTTAAATACTTAATGATCTAAAATGAAGGAAAAACAGATTCGTTCAGAACAAAAGAAAAACTGAAAGAAGGAAAGTTTTGTATCTCTCATCGCATTTACATTAACATTTTATGTTTCATTATTCTTTCTTATTCACTGTAGTATTATTTCTGTCAAATTTTGTAATATAAAGGGAAACAAATTATCATGTATTTTTAGTGAATGAATCAATAAGCGAAAAATGAAAAAGAGATTGTTATCTGACCTACAACGAACGATTAACTAAAAAAAAAGATTATTCCTATCTCAAAATGTTAGATATTACCATTAAGCACAAGTCCACAAATTATAACCTCATTTAAAAATGCTGTTGTTGAAAAATCTAGAAGTGATTGAAATGCATAAAAGAAAAATAAAACTTCTATGAAATAATAATGATTTAAAATATTAAAATTAAATTTGCTTCATTAGTTTTATAAAAAAATAATTTTAATAAAAAAATTACTCCTAAATTAATTCCCCCAGTGTCATTTCATACATCTGTCCACAAAAAAATTACGAAACGAAGAAGACCATAGAAAAGTTGAAAGCACAATTGTGTTAATCTGCTTTTTGTTGATAAAAACCACTAAAATATTAATATTTAAAAAAGTACGTGAGGATTTCCTTTAGTAGCAAAAAAAGGAGAGAAATCAAAATACACAAAAGAACAAAGGGAGAAAAAACGGTAAAATAAACGAAAGATCCGCATTTCATAATAATAGAATTAACAATAAAACTTCAAGTATTTAACCTCTACCACTAAAAATATCCGCATTGTAAAGTAGTCTAAAGTCTATAGTGGCCTTAAGCTTAAAACACGCTACTTCAACACAAGTAAATCTGTTATACTTACTGTGGCTTAAAGCACTCGCTAAATTATAATTTACCACTCACTACATTGAAAGGAAACGGAAATAACAGAATAAAAAATAATAACGAAAACCAAAAACAACACACAAAAAAATGTTAAGTGAAAAAAAGTGCAGTAGACCCTTTATTCTTTACGTCTGCATACTAGAGAAATCCTTTAAAATTATACACACACACACACACTCTTTTACATAATAGTACTTATAGAAAAACACATTTTAAATAATTTAACAAATCTAAGTGCGCTTATTTTCCCCCCACTTCACTTGGTTCTCAGTTACGGACCCATTTACTTTACATAAATTTAATACTTTCTGACTCGTTGAGTATTTTTTTATTTTTCTAACTATTTCTCTTTCCAACGCTCTCTCTTTCTGTCACGATGGGTGTGATGCTGCTGCTGTTGTTGCTGTTACTGCTGCTTATTATTTGATGATAAAAATAAATGCCAAAAAAGCAATTAATCTAGTATAAAAACTGGCGACAGCCTATCACCAGTAGTTAAAGTCCACAGAGAGTTCATGTTCATTCATACATTTATATTTTAGTACATTTATCCGTTTATACTTCATCCATTCATTCATTCGGTGTCATGTAGACGCACATTAATACATACCAATACATACATACATACAAACACATATTAGCCCTGCAGGGTTTCCGGTTTACAAAGGCTACAAATCCAATAACTTATCTTGATTTTTATGGTTACGTTTTTTATATAGTTTCAACAAATACAAATATACAATTTTATAACACACATACATGTATACACATACAAACATATATAAATCATTTTATAATTTTATAACTAACTTACTACACTTAGCAATTGATTTTTGTGGAAATTCGAAGAAAATTATGGCAACAAATTGTAATTTAAATTAATTTAAAAAGCAGAACTCTAACATTTTCGATTTCGTAGATTTTGAGAAATAACATGGTTATGTTAAATAACATCGATAATTGGCCCAGAAATATGTCTGCTATAAATATGATCTGAATAAAATTATATAAAATTGTTTCCGCGAAAATTTGGCTTTTATAAACTTTGGAGAAATGCTTCAGCTGATCATTCTAAGTGAATTCTAATAATTTCGTATTATACATTATACATTATATATATACATTATATTTAAGATTTTCTTAAATATAACACAGGAACACTTAAGGAGTCATGAAATTGGTTATATTTTTGGTTATGACTTTTCTTCTGCTGAACCGATTTTGATAATTTTTGGAATGGTAATGAAGCATATATAACTTATGGCATTTGTGAATTCATTATAATTTGTTGATTTGATGTAAGCCAATTCTATTGAAATTTGACATAATTATTTTTCTGACGAGTAAAGATCCATATAAAATTCAGCATAACTAACTGCCTCAAATATATATAACTTATTTCTTTGATATGTTTTCATTCAATTCAATTCAATACATCGATTTATGCTTATAATATTCCAAAATATGGCCACTTCTGTTAAAATGTAAGTCCATACTTGATAACGTCCTTTTCGGGGATGGACTTTTAATTATTTATGGATCAATTCTATTCTTTATTCTCTTACTCACTACCTTAACTATATACGACGAATTTCAGTAATATTCGTATACATTTTGTATTTTATGAAGCCTAAGTAATTTTGCGTCTGCAAGTATGTATTGTAAAAAAAGAATTGAAGAGCATCAAAAGGTATCACGAAATAAGCTCCAAATGTCCTAATGCATAAATATGTAATGAAGTATTACCCGTTTTGAATGGAACAAACTTGGGACTATTTAACATTGGTTATTGGGACGTTTGTCATTTCGTTCTCACTTTGTAGGTAGAAGCAAATTCTTAAAAAATATATAAAAATCTGTAAGTACATCATATGATTTCAAGAACCATTCGTGACTTAAATATTCCAAACATTTTATAAATTTTATATACATAATTCCTAACTAATGTTTTTTAAGTGTACAACATGCATAAACATTTACATACATACATACATACATACATACATACATACATGCATGCATACAAGTGTAAGTATATAATACTTAGAATATCAACGGTGTTAAATGTGTCCACTAGACCGTTATAGTTTTACCTACAAATAAAACAATTTTTTTTTACAATTTATACCGGTGAAACCAGTTGGAAACTTGTACTTGACATGGCCACCACACAATAGTTTATATTTCTACATATGTATATAAATATATAAGAGTATGTATTGAAATATTTTCACTTTAATATAAAATTGTAGGTGACATTGTATTTGTGTATATTTCTTGTTAAATATGTATATGATTTTATATGTATGTTACCATTGTATTGGTTTTCGGACAAAATTGGTTATTTTTACTTTTGTTGTTGTTTCTACAGCTGATGGTAGTTGTCGTGTTTAAAGTGCTTTAATGTTGGTGATGGTTTCAAGAGCTTTTCTTTTACTCTTCCATCTAGAACAGATCATATATCAACTTAAATATTTTATAATACTAAACTTTACCTTAAATACATTTACATACAAATATATACAAAATACATACATATATAATTTTTTTTACTTATTTTCTAAGTTTACATTATAGAGTTAATATTTTTTGTTGCTGTTGTAAATTTTGTTAAAAGATACAATTTGTTGTATCGTATTAAATTTGACAATATCAATTGATATTTGGTTTATTTATTTATTTTAGAAATTGATTTTAGATGATGATAATGATGATGATGAAAATGTCCTTTAAAATATCTTAAAAATAAAGTTAAAAATATCTTAAAAATAAAGTTAAAAGACCTGTTGTTTTTTCTCTTTATTTTATTATTTTTTTTCATAAATTTATTGTTTCATCAAATGTCAAATGTTTGCATTTAAATTGTCAAATTCTTAACGATTTAAATGTTGATTGTATTATTTACATTGATTTTGTTTATTGTTTTTTTTATGATTAAATTGGACATTTTGGATTTCATGCTTTTATGTACTTGTATGTATGTTTGTGTGTGTAATAACAGTCAAAACATAATATAGTATTTTGATTTGAATATATTTAAATGATAATGGAATTTGTTCAATTTTGGAAAAAATTTATGTAAAAAAACAGAAGGAAATAATAAATTCAAAACAAAATGCTCACGGAAAATATTTGGAATGAAGATTAAGTAATTTAATCGAAAATAATATAGTATGACTTTTCGATTTGTAACCTAATAATATTAATACAGAGGAACAAATTTGATGAAAAAGAAACATAAAATCACTAGAGATTTGATTTATAGTAACATCATTATATTATAATTGTTTTTGGAACGAATAAAATATTTTCCTTTGCTAAAGGATTTATATGAATACAAATTATACATTACAGACCCCTTTATTCTTTGCATAATTTCGAATATATTTGGATCCGTCTGTTAAATATTTTTTTGCTTAAAGATTTTCATTTTTAATTACATTTTCAAAAGAAAGAACAATGTGTGACCTTTAAGCATTTTTAAAGATATTGTTATAAAATATACATCTTATATAATGCATGGATGAAGGCTATTCAAATATGATCAATATGATCATAATTTTTATATCAAATATCTTCCCATTATAGATTTGAAGTACACAGAATTTCTAAATATATGAATAAAATGCTTGAAAATATATTTGACGAAATATATTTCAAGTTGGTTGGTCCTTAATTAAACATAACACGTACACAACTTCCAGCTCAAAATTCTAAATTTTTGCTGTGTCCACAAAGTAACATGAAAAGAACTGTAACCAGAAGGATATAATTAATTCAACTCAGGAAGTTATGCTGATTCAATAAGAATACATAAAGGGTGCGGTAAAATATATATTTAAAACGTCTTCACAAACGCATAATATCCACACCACCTATGGCAATTTAAGATTAAGGACATTAAAACTTAGAGGAAATAAACCGATCCACCCAAATCGAATCAAATTTAAAGAACTAATGTGAAAAGAATACAAGGTGAGGGTGATTGTATTGCCAAACAAAGTTCAAGGAATATCCGGAGTAGATAAAGCTTTCTTCACAAATGCGGAAATAGGAGATTCTATTGGTGTTTATATTATTTGCCTACTAAATGCTTCGCTTGGAGTATCTTTTCGGTACAATAAATAAAAAGCAATAAAATTCAGAAGACTTTATGTGCATGGTCAAGTGAATGGTGAGTTAAACTTCTGTAGAGCACACGAACAAAAATTATTTCACCAGGCTAAACAATTAAAATTTGCAATCATTTTGCTTCAAGACTTTTGCTATAGTTTACTTGATATGAATATTGTCATTTAAATTATATAAACCTTTTCAGATTAATGCTCACAATACGACTGCCATTCACCGATTTGCGAAAAAAATACTATCCTCTGCTTCGTTATTAAATTTTTCTTAATCAGTAAAATCATTTTTTGGTCTTGGAAACAAGTAGTTTTCCGTAAATTTCCCTTACTGGATTGTTTTCCATCCTGATTTTAACTAAATGTATGATTTTATGCGACTTGCGTAAGACAATATAAAGCTGTACTCATTATTTAATAATAGATGTAATTTATCCCTGCGTTGTATCTTTTGTGACCAGTACTGTTACTTTAGTAACTACTACAATTTAAAAGAAACACTCATATATATATATATATATATATATATATATATATATATATATATATATATATATATATATATATATATATATATATATATATATATATATATATATATATATATATATATATATATATATATATATATATATATATATATATATATATATATATATATATATATATATATTAAGTATTAAAATACATATCACTAATACATATTTAAATTAATATGATTTTTATTAACACAATACATGTTTACATATATATTGACTTAAGTTGCATATAAAATACAATAAAATATGTATAATAATGTATTAATTTATTTAAATTTCATGTTTATATATAAAATGTATTAAAAAATTAACAATATAAATCCGATCAAATCTATTATATTTATTGTATTGTATGTGTTCATACATGTTAGCATTTTAACTATTTATGCATTTGTTATACATACATGTGTATGAATACATAAATGCATATTTCCTACCAATTTGTCATACATGACGTATGATTTATATTAAAATACAAATATTTATTATATTACGTATATGTTTTGTATGTTTGTGTGTAAGGGTACATTTTAAATACAAATAAATCTATGTACTTATATGTTCACATCATAAACATATATCCTAATAATAAAAATAAAATCCGTACAAACAAATACACATATACATTGTATTACAAATATTATACAAAAAAAAAAAAAACAAGAACAAGAAAAGAAAAAATTACAAACATTTAAATATTTTATAACTTTATAAAAATATATTTATTTGAAAGCCTTAACAATACTCATACAAACACATATTTAAATCTAAAAAATATATAAATACATTTACGTTCACTCATACATAAACAAATAAAACTTCCACCAAACAAAAACACTATTATTTGTTATAAAAATAAAAACAAAACAAATTGAAAACACACACTCATCCATACACATCAATGTAAAAAATATTTAAATTGAAAACTTAAAAAATAAATGTTGAGGACCATTGATTTTCCAGCTCCCATTTGAATATTAAATGCAAGAAAATCGTGCAATTTAAAATTGAATATTTGAACTCTCATGTATGAAAGTTAAACCTTAAAAAAGCTAATAAATGAAATACCTTTTTGCTGAATGAAAATATAACAAATTTATTTGCTAACAGTTTTTTGTAGGAAAAACATACAAGCAAAACAATTATAAATGATTATATCCGGTCTCTGATACCCTACGGATAAACTTATTATATTAAATAATTACGGGTATTTTATATTAAAAATAACCAAATTGTAATATAACTGGAAACTTTTTTAAGATTTTAATTGCAAAATACTAATTTAATTTTGCCCACAAAAAAACTTATCAAAGATAAAAAACTATATTTTATTAAAAAGATTTATAATCATTAATTTTAGTATCATTTAATATATGTGAATTAGTAAATGTTTATGGAATACTTTTTATTGCCTTTCTATTCCTTGAATATACCACATATCACATGAAAAAAACAATGAGGCCTGGAGCAGAAGTACTTTACTTCTTTGTTGTACATATTGCACAGTGTGTCACCGCTATATCTCCGCTCACTGTAAACCCAATAGGGTTCCAACTCCCAGAGATAAATAGTTAAAGAAATAGTTTTCTAATATCCAATTGAAATTTTGAGTTCTCAACAAATTACAAGTAACAATGTCAACAACATTACTTTTAGAATACAGGTAACTCAACCTAATCTTTCCAAGTATTTTATTATAACTAGGTGCAGGAAGGCAGAACGATACACTTATCGCCAACAAGTGCATCAAAAGACACAGTAGACATGGCCACAAAATATATAGTAAACTCAAACAATATAATGAGTTCAACCACTTCATTGCCGCAAGGTATATCGTATGCACAAATGTTTCCATGGTATATCGTGGTGGAACTATAGAAGAGACAATAGGTTATCATCTAGTACAAGTTCATACTGAAATTACTATTCATAAAATAACTATTCAGAAGCTTAGTGAAATTTTTTCTTTAATAAATCAGTAGAACATATCATGAGACTATTAAAATTAAAAAAATCTACAAACTTTATAAATTTTAAATAATTATAACATTAAAAATTATGTAACGACAAAATATTTTGTTATAAAATTTTGCCAACCATACCAATTTTGATGGTTTTACACTTCTTACAATAATATCAAATAATCAGGGCAAATTTCATTGAAATTAATCAATTCGCTTCAAAAAAATATTTGTCTTAATTCTTCTAAGGTAACGTCTCATCCTTACTTTTTTTAAAACGTTGAGTAAAGTTGGGATGAATACAATTAAATTTTCATTTTACGATATTTTGTGTTTCTATCTAATTATATGAAAATCTGTTTTATTATATACAAGAAAATAACCTAAAAATAAATAGTTTTAAAACAAAAAATTCATTTGATTGCAATAAACAAATCAAACAATTATTTTGTTATAAATTAAAGTTATTTGTGATAAAAAAATCATAAATTCTTTTAATTTAATAAATTTTAATCAGATATTATTTTGTAATAAAAATAATTAAGTTTAATACTTGTTTGCTGATAACGGAAAGTTCTTTCTCACACATGCAAAAAAAAACACATATTCAGAACTTAAGCCCACTAAACCATGCTTATTTACTAACTCACACATGAAAGCAAATAACAACCCTACAGTTTTTTCGGTGACAAAAGAGCCTGAAAATAACATTAAGACGTTGAAATACTTTATTATTTATTTATTATTCAGGTGACTGACACTTTCTAATGACTTTTCCATCTGCCACCTGGTGGCATCTTGATGACTATAGGTTACCACCTAATATGAAATAATGTTGAAATAAGTGGTTAAGAAACTAGTGAAGGGAATTAACACTTGCTAAAAACTGCTGGGAACCTTTTCATATACACGTCATAAATATAAAACTAAGTTCACATACTGATGACATCATCGTGATAAACTTATAGATTTATGTTTTATACATATAATTTTATTATAGTTTTATTTAATACATATGTATATAATTATGTATATTATATAATGTACATATAAAAACATAGATATTTATTTAATATTAATTGGGCTATGAGAAAAGTAGAATACTTACCCTAGTGAAAAAAGTGCCCTTTAATTTTTCAATGGATCAGAATGAAAACTATTATTCGATCAATAATTTTAAAAAAAATATATATTAAGAACAGAATTATTTTTTTTAATAATAATGAAACGAAAGTTCCTTAAGATAGAGCAGACAATGGCTAACCCAAGTGTCTCCTCTTTCTCTAACTACCGAACAGCTACAAAAATTCATCCTCGAGCGACCTAGATCGTATACAGTTGTAGAATACAGGCAGTAAGGTTAGTAGATTTTCCGTAATATGACATTATTCCTTCTTTAAAATTCTAAAAAGCTCATTCAGAAAGTCAGAAACTGTTAAGCTTAACGACCAGGCCAGCTGTGTTCAGCTGGTTACCAAAACAATCTTACATTAGTGTTTTGGTAAACAATACAAATGACACCTTACATAAGTGATGGACATAACAATCATATCGATTAGCCATTTTGTGTTCCTAGATTTGAGTCACCAGTGACTCACCCGTATAGATATAAGTACATAGTTAGAGAATACATGTTCGAAGAAGAGTTTATATACTTTTTATACGTCCCAATATTATTATTGTTGTAATTTTTTATTGCCTTGTAATAACACATGATAAATCTTTGATTATATTATTGCTGTTGTTGTTTATGTAACCATACTCCAATTACAATAAATAAAAAATAATAAAAAAGCAAAACAGCAGTCTTATCTAAGAGATAAAAATCCACAAATGTTTGTTTAATTGTTTCAATATTCATCTCAATCTCCAACTCTTCATGCCATAACTATTTCATTGTTAATAAATAAATTATGTTTATGTTTAATTAAATGTTTAATTCATTGTAGAATTATTATTTTTATTGTTATTTAAAGAACTGATTTAAAAAACAACACAAACAACAATAACATACAACTAAATATAATATTAATATTAAAATATAATTTATTTATGATTTGTTGTTATTGTAATTGTTGCTATTATTATTAATATAATTAACATTGTAAATTGCTAAATGTCACAAATAAAAAACAAACAGAAATCATTTAAATGAAATCAAATAAAATTTATTAAATTCAAAAATTGAACACATAATTTATGCAATTGGTAAATATACAAACACACATACATATTTACGTACATATTAATGTCTGAATTCAAAACAAATACAAACTGTTTATGATAAATTAAATAAATTTCAAATGATTTATGAATTATAAATTTTAATTTTATATAAAATAATATTTAAAAAACGCGATCAAAAGTAAAATTTAATAAATTTAATTATTCCAATAAAAATTTTGCATCAAATATTTTATTTTAATTTTCCTAAAACATAAAAGCTTTTAAATTGTATTTTAAGCTTTTATTTACTTAAAAAATATATTTTATTGAAAATTGTTTTTTTTTTATATTAAAATTAGCTTTTTTATTTATTTACACAAACGACTCCTTCTCCTTCTTCAAATTTCGAAATAGAATATATTAAATGTAAATAAAACTAAAGGAAACGCAATTTTGTTATTTGAAAATTATCAATTCAAAATGAATTCCAATACTTTTATTCAATAGAAAATAAGTGAAATCAAGAAAGAGAGAGAAAGAGCAAAAGAAAGAAAAAACGTGTAACAACTTTTTATTTTAGAAAACGAACGAAACGAAAAACTTTTTTAATCTACTTTAAAAAGTGCTTTAAACTTTTCACTTAAATGGCCGGAAAATTAAAAGACTATAACAAGTTTTTGTGTCCTGGTAAAATTGCAATGACATTTTTCTATCACTATAAATTCGAATCATTCAAGAGGACAAAAAATAAACAAAATACAAGAATTTAATAACGACATTTAAGATGACGTGAATTTACAGTAAAAGAAAAAATGTTAACAATGAAATTAGTTATAAACTTGTTTTACGGTGAACTATAAACAAACAGGTATGGAAATGTATTATTTATATTCAATAATATTAATTTTATTATACTTAATTTTAGGTATTATAACATTATTGTCATTCAGTGTGAAACACTAAGAAGGAATCATATATATTGTATACGTTTGTGAGGGTATGAGTGAGTATATATTTACTTCCCACGTATTTGTGGTGAAAGGTATTAAAAATAAGGCATAACCGAAAATAGCATTTTACTTGTTTAATAATAATATTTAATTTTGATGATTTTGTTAAATATTTTCTGTATAAAAAAGATTCATTGTCGTACAAAAAATCATTAAGAACGAGTAATTAAAAATATGTATATAAGACAAAGAACATAACATTTAGTGGATGTTGAATAAGAAGGCAATAAGGGAAACACCACAACATACTCCTCTAATTCTAAAATTTTTCTGATTCGAGATATATATTATTTCGTCTCAAAAAGTATATACTTGATAAAAGCCATTTAATATATTTATTTCATAATTCAAAATATTACTAATTTTAATTATTTTCTTTCACAATTTTTACTAGTGTATATTTTAATATTTTCAGGAGGACATAGAAGAGTACACAATAAAGACAATTACAACTATTGAAATATAAAACTTAAAGTTTAAGAACAACCAACAAACAAACCGATAATAAAACTATAGTTTTTACTACTTCTTGTTTGTAAAATAAATAAAAACAAAAGAAAAACAAACACATACATTTACAACTCAAGAAAACTAAACTAAAATTTAATATTCCTTTTTTATTTTTCATTGTTTTCGTTTTAGTTGCACAACTAATTTACAACAATGTTGCAAATGGATAAAAATCTTAACATCATCATATCTGACATCATCATCACACAATACATGCATACATACTTATTTGAAATGCATCTAAACATGCAAAGATACATAAGTATGAATGTATGTTTTGTAAGTATGTATATTTGTGTAAAGTTAAGTATTTGCGAACAAACTGAAAGTGCACTTATTGCGTGTATAATGGAAAGAGGACATTCTTATGGATTTTGCCATCAAGTTGACAAAGGAAAACCTCTTTCAGTTTCTTAAACGACACCAGGTAATTATGCATATTTAATCAAAACTTTCTACAAAAAAAAAAAAAATACACAAAAACTGAAATCTACACTAAATACTTATATAATATAATATACAAGTACGTGTGTTTATGTTTTTGTATATGTATGTATTACATAATGCTACTTATGCTAAAGTTAAAACAATTCAGCAAAATTCTTAGAATTAGAGTAAAGACTACTTAACAGCATTTTTCCATTTTTCATATTTTAACATCTTTTTCCTTTTCTTCTTGTTTTAAGAAATAAAGGAGTGTAATAGAAATAAATTGTTAAAACACACAATTACCCCAAGAAATATTGTTGTGAAGAATTGTAAAAGAACTCTGAAAGAGTTAAATATTTAATTTCATTTAAATGTTTTAGATGAAAAATATTTATAAACAGTTTAAATAAAAATGTATGCGCTTATACAACGTATGGGCAATAAAATGTGGGAAAAGTTTTGAAAAATTGCTTGAGTATTTAATTGGGTATTATAAACCTGTAACATCTGCCTGGAGAGGAAAATTTTGAATTTGATTTTTACAACAGCTAAAGGACTACTGTTAATGATCATTAAAATTAAAGATTTTATGTAAATGCAACAACCGGTTAAGAAATTGTATCAAACTATTATAAGGGTTATTTTTGTTTTGATACTGCGAAAGCTTGTACCAAATTTCAGTTTTCATAACAGCTTTCAAGATTTAATATATACTAAAAATTCTCTACCCTTTTAGAGCCTAGGAAATAATAATACATTTGGCTTGAGGGCCGATATTCATCTAGTTACTATGTTTAAGAAAATTAGCAAAAAAATTGTAGAGAAGTGGAATAGTTAATATATCCACTACAACACTTGTGATAAGGGTATAAAAATCAAATGACTTTATACCGAAAGGCACAAATTTAAGTCAATAAAATATTAATCTAAACATTATTATTTATTATCTTATTTTGTGAAAATTTTTACCGAAAGATTCTTTAGATTCTTACGAATTTTTTCTATTTTTGAGAGTGATGTAGTACTTGATAACTGTATTCCATAATATCATATAATCAGGATCCATGTAAATCTAGATTTACAGAGGTCTACAGATAAATTTACTAAAATTTTTTGGATTTCCATTTATACATTATATCCTTTTAAATATTTTCCCCATAAATATAAATTGATGCATAAATACATACAACCATTCAACCTTTCGAAGTCTGTCTATGAAATGATAAGAACGAATAGGTTTAAAAGCACATGTACACACACACAAATGCAAATAAACTAACATATATACATACATTTAGATATGCTACATAAATTAATAATTTATGCATGAAATTAAAGGTAAAACATCTTTATCGTTTAGTACTTTTTAGTATAAAATCAAAAGTAGAATAAAAATGTTTATGTATGATTGTGTATGGATATGTATGAGAAGTAGTTTCACGTCAATAAAAGAAGAAACCGGAAAAAAATAAAATAAAATGAAACACTAAAAGTACCTACTTTACATATAATTATATAAAATATGTACATAGGAACAGGATACATGTTTACATACTAAATCGTATATGTGTGTTTATATATATGTAATATATTCGTTTATAAATAAACTCATATGTATGTATCTTCGTAGTTACAGGTAAAATATTTATATACACATTTAAAGTATGTAAATCATTTTACTTAAGCAAAATTATAAACATAAATAGTCCTTTTGCATGCACTTGTACATTAGAAATTCTTTAGCTTTCTATAATGAATTTATGTATAAATATGTACATTAATTCATAAGTGTATGAAGAAAATAACTACTCTAATGCAGTATTTGCAAAGCTCAAGATAAGTTTATTCAAAAATATATACATTTTATTTTAGGCAGTAAATACTTCAAAATTTTAAAACTTATAATCTCTGTAATTAATTGAGTTATTTTGTGAATCCGAAAAAAGGCAACAAAATTGAAGAAACCTATTTTTATGGAAGATTATTTTAATTAAGTTTAAGTTAAGAGAAATTAAAATGAGCCACAGTGTTTTCAAAATTATCTTTTTTTATTAATTCTATATCATTTGTATAAACGGAAATATCCTTATAGAATTTAAAATAATCAGAGATGTTTTTCGGCAGCATTAGTGGAATATTGATTATCCTTTGAAATATTTGTAGCTCGGTTATGTTGATTTTTGAAAATACGAACAACTTAATTTCTGATACGTCGATGGTCGGAAGACAAAGTTTAAAATCCAAGAAATATTTTATCAGTTAACAAATATTATCATTTATGTTAAAAAATCCGAAAATCTCATTTGTTGAAATGGGCTATAGAGTGATTTTGCAAGGATACGGGTACTAAAGCACAATTTAGTAAAATAATTTTAAATTTGTTTTCATAAACGTTATAATAAATTAATTTATGATTTAACTGATCTATTTTCTTATCATTAAAATTCCTTTTCGCATTTTATCATTTTTGCGAATGTATCTATAAATAAATATATAAAAATTAATTTGTATTTAATGGGTCTTATAGACAGCTAAACTACTGGATCAATTCTGCTGAAATTTTCACACAATTATCCCAATATACCGAAAGTAGCATAGAATTTAAAAAATCCGATAAAATCAGGAGGAGGGGTACCACCATATAAAGTTAATATTGATTATCGTGTATCTAAAAAACTAAAACAGTGATAGTTCTCAAATTTAGTCCCTATCAGATCCTTCACGATCTGTTTTACTTAACCAAATATAAGACGCAGAGGACCACGGGAAAGGTTTCCCTCCATTCAAAGCAAATATTGATTATCGAATAGTTAAAAAAAAATTCGAAACTCTAGGTGAAATAAAGTTTCGAAATTCCACATTCACTGGGAAACTAATTATGACATTAAAATATTTTCATCATTATAAAAAAGGAACAAATTTTTTTGTAATTTAATAATTTCCTTAATAATTTAATATCTTTATTATCTACGACATAATTATTCATACATGTGTATGAAATGTTAAATATAAAACACACACACTGTTAAACATATGTTCGTATACATACAAATTCATATGCAATGAAGGGAAACATGTTAATGTATTTTAATGAATTTAATTTAACAAAAAAATGACTGAAGCAGAGAAAACTTTATTAATGCTGATCTTTCATGTTTTTATTGCGACTTTTGTATTAAATTTGATCATATAATAAGAATAATAAACATTTTTATGATTATTCTTGTTGTTGCATATACATATCGTCCCTGTTATGGCTGGAGTTCCTATGTAAAGATTTTCCAAAAAAATGTTTGTAGTTGCATTCAAGAACACTACTGGTAACACATACTCCCACAAAATTTTTTGTCAAAATCTTAAAAATGTTCCAACAAAATTTCCAATGTATACAATTCTTCATATATAGTATTTGTAATTATTTCAAAAACGTATAAATTTACATGTAATAATGCAAAAATATTGAGGTAAAACTTTTCCCTGCAAAGTTTTCTTCATTTCTTCCAAAACACCTTGGGAATTTTTGTTTATTTTCAGAACACATATAGAAACTTTAGCAAACCTATGCATAATCGAAAGAATTATTTAAAAATATTTTCTTATCGTCTCTTCTGAAAAATTGCAAAAATTTACATAGGAACTTTTGCCGGATCAATGACGATATGGAATTTGTATTAAAATAAAAATTTTGTATTTAATATTTGAAATTAAATTATTATTAATTGCAAAATAATTAGATGAAATGAAACAACTGGAATCTAGTATAGATCAGTCAATATACCCCCTATTTAAGGTTCTTAAGTAGACGGTTATTCAAAATTTGTTATTTTAAATAAAAAATGAATCTACAAGACTTTTTAAAGTACACAAACATATACTCTTTTGATAAATAAAGGTAAAATATTGAGACACTGAGAGCACTGGCTATATTATTTTTAAATTATTAAAAATTTGCAAATAAACTATCGATTTGGTCTTCTTTCTCTGCCCGGTAAGTGAATGTAAAGTAAGATTAGTGGATCATAATATTTTATTTAAAACAGATCCTTAAGTGGAGTCCAATTGCACAGTGAGGAAATATCGATTTATTTGGAAATAAAACTGATGAATGCAGTGATAGCAGAAGTATAAAGCAAAATTTTTGTTTCTTACTTAAATTTCAAATTTTTATGTAAAATTTTATCTTTTATCGAGAAGATTAAGAAAAAATTATTTATTAATTTTATAAATTTATTTATTTCAAACTAAATTATTTATCAAAAAAAATATTGATGTCAATATATTTACGCAGTTCAAAAATAAAGAATTTTAGATTTAAAAATTAAGATTTTTGACGAAAAAGGATCAATATATACAAATTTTTTATTTTTCGAGAAACGCTTTTTTATATAGAAAGTGCTTATTTAAATTTCGCAACAAATGGAATTTTGAAACCCCTAATATGTTTTTATAAAATAGTAATGGCGTCTTCAGATCTCTAATGAATGTGGACTTTATATACCAAAAAACACAATTTCCTATTTTTGATAATGTAAGAAAGTTGTTATTTCAAATCAATAATTCTTTTAAACATTTTAATATAAAATCACAAGATCCACATTTACTGAACATTTCAAAAGATATATAGACATTTAGTACTTATAAAGAATAATTTAAACTAATTTCCGGAATAAATATATTTCATATATACCACATATCGCACATTTTGGTATAGAGTTTTAAGCTTAAAGAACAATTAAATATGAACCAGTTTTGATGAAACAATCCACAATTTTGTTTCTAACTGATTTTAAAACTTGAAGCTAATTTCGTGATTATCCAAATACATTGTCCATATTAAACAATAATTCGTATAAAATCTATCTTTACCGAAATATAACATTAAACTAATAAGTCTCTTAAATTTTAAATTATTTTAATAAAGTTGTGGACTTGGCATGACTTTATATCCACATTTTATTATAGATCAATATTGCTTTTAATTTCGGGAAAATGTAAAAATGTAATAACTCAGAACATAATACATATGAAAAAGTTAATTGTAAATTTCGTTCTTCATAATAATTATTATATTAATTAAAAATAATTTGATTGCATAGAAATATCTCACGCATTCTAATTTCTTAAATTTGTAAGTTTACAATTGACATTAAAGGACACTAAATAATGCTAATGACGGATGTAGCGGCTGGAAAATTATCTAGTGGCATAAATAACTTTTTCAGTATCCTTTATTCAACACTACATTATCAATGGACTTAAGGCTGCAAATAAATTTTCTTTCTTAATGAAAGAAAAACTGTTCAGTGATAATTTTGCTTCATTTTTTAATTTCTCTGTGTGTAGTAAGTAATATTTATAAAATCTATTTTATTTACTTTACTCCCAAATTCTATATTTCCACTAACATTACACGTTTCAATGCAGACATGAAAAGGATTATTATATCCTCTCAATTTTGTTAATAATGAGCACTCAAATATTTTATTACATTTTTATGATGACGAAATTATTTCCTATTACCCACCACAATCTACATTATTCTAATACAACGAAAAAAAGCGAAACAAATATAAAGAAAAACAATTTTATTAACTTAAACACAGTACATATTCCATTACTATTTGGTGGGGATCAGAGGTGAAAAGATTTCAATTTCCCTCAATAAAAAAGGAAATAAACTGTAATTAAAATCACCAGAAACCAAAGGAAAAGAGGAGAAAAACGTTCACACGAACATTTTTAAGAGTCAAGCCTTGGAAAATGCATCATATATTTTTTAATTTTAATCAGTTTTGCAAAAATATTCGGCTTTTTCTTTTAGTTCCTATGGCCACCCCAGTTTTTGTTTATGGAATGAAACTTAAACACACAAATACAAAGGCTTTTTGTAATTAATACTTTTTTTCTCAGTTGCTGTTGGTTTTAGTTGAAAAACTGATTTGTTGGTATTGCCACACTAAATAGATGCTGATGAAAAAGAGTAAAAAGAAAACAAGAAAAAAATTTAACAACAAAAACATAAAACTCAATTAAATAATGGCAAAGTGTTAAGCTCATTTTAAGTGGAAAGTAGATTTTGAAAATGTTTTTTTTAATGACTTTATTATTTGCTTTTAGTTTTATTTACCCACACACACACAAACACTAATATAACAAAATAGTAGCAGAAAGTACAATACATTATATAACACAAAAAAAAGAATCCTTTTGATTGCAAAAGAAATTTCATTTTATAAAAAGGAAATTACAAAATTTGAAACTAGAAAAATAAAGGGCTAAAGCTGGAAAGTATAACGGGGGGAAGGAGAAGGGAAAAAGAAAACATCATTACAAAATAAAACTCAACAACAGGAACATAAAGTTTAAAATTAAATTAAACTTTTCGATTTCCTATTGAATTGAACTTTACAACAAATTTATTTGAGTTTTTTTAACAGATTTTTTTGGGTTTCTATTGTTTAGAATGAAAATTATTTACATTTATTTTACTGGATTTTTTGTTATCACTCAGTGATTCTTAATTTGTATATAGTTCGAGATTAAAAAGTAAAAGTATTTTTAATATACGTAAAATAAATTGTGTATATATTCCAATATCGCAAACATTTCAGAAACTCTGATTCGATAAATTTCATTTGAATACATTTAACCTTAAACAGTTTAGTTTATTTGTTGACCAATAACCTTTAAATATAATTTAACTATCACATTCATATGAATTTTTAGTTAAGAATTCGATAGTTAAGAAAAAAAAAAATACCTGAAAATTATATTTATTAAAGTAGACTAAACAGTTTTAGTATTCTTAGTTTATATCAAATCGGAACAAATAAATTCTCTTAAAGAAATTTAATGTTTTTCTGTATATCATCTGTGTTTTTTTTAAATTGTCCTCTGACCGATAGATTTAAGACTTCTTCAAATAGTTAATTAATCAAATCATAAATCATCATTAATTAGTAGAAAAAATATATTAAATGTATCATTAGCAAAAATTGGTTGATAGAAACAATTTCAATAAGTCAAATAAATGTATTTACACAATTTTTATTTAGAATATATTATTTTTCTCAGTGTATTTTATTGAATTTATATTGCAAATTAATGCGAAAACCTCTGAAATACCTACATATTTTTTCTAATTTACTCTGAAAATTTTAATCTCATTTCATTTGTTAAGGGTAAATCAATTCAATTTCTCTTGTTAAGCAAATGAATAACAAAATAATCTTATACTAAATAAAGTTTATAGTTTTCGTATTTGTTTAAAGTTCAGATAGCAATATAGACAAATAAAAGGTGAATATATGTTAAAAATCCAAAAGAAAAACATCTTATAAAAAATAAGACATTTGAAAGTCATCCATAACACACTTTACTTAAACTTAAGTCAGTAAACATTAAAAAATGTGTAAAGATCCCATTAAAAAACCCTTCCAAATTACTTATAGTTGATGTTGGAAAAAATATATAAGAAAAACCTTTAACCTCTTTGGTACGTTTTGTGTATTTTTTGTTTATTCTTACTTCTTCTTCTTATGTATTTTTCTGTGGTAAATAAGAAAAACAGCAAAATAGACAAAATGGGAAGTAAACAACAACATGACCTTATTTCCGTTTAAGTGAAATTTAAATAAAGTACCTATAAAATCTTCTATATTATGAAGTTTTTGTTGTTGATCTCTGTTGTTGGTGGAAGCTGACGCTCTCCTTTCTCTGTGTACAAGTCTATTTGTTTGTTCATGAGTGCGGTTGACATGAAGAAAAAAGTGGGAAACAGAACAAAAAAATAAAACACAACAATTTAGCATATTTTTGGGCGCAAACAAATGAGTTGTTTTTATTTTTTTGTTATTTGGTTTCTTCCGTTGGAAACACTGTTTCTAGTTTTTTGTATTTTTCCAGCCATGCTTTTCTTCTTTTTCAATGGCTGTAACAACTTCAAACGTGTTCTATATATATAAATGTATATGTAAATCTAAGTAACACTAGATATTTTGCGGCTGCTATTATTTTTCTTCGTTTTGTTCTATTTTTCATATAAAAAATGGAACATATTGATAAATGGTCATGGACTTTTTATATTTAACAAACAAGTTCATAAATCACACTCTTTACTCTTACAATGAGTCCTATATATGTTCGTCTAACGAACACAAAAACATATATACATGTACATATATAACTATTTATTATTAGTAAATATATTTGTTTTCAATTCAAATATAAACTAAAGATATTTGGAAATACATTTATTAATAAATGTGTCTCTTGGCATGTGCAGTACACATACACTCAAACCTCCATCTGTCCATATAAATATATAGGTAAATAAAGTACATATATAAATTCGAAAAATATAAATTCCTTCTAACAATCTTAGACTTTAACAAATAATCTTTAATAAATAATCTTAAATATTCGTTAAAATTTATAAATTAAAAAAAAGTTAGAAGAAAACAGTTAATACAAGAAGCAAATCTAAAATGTCAATATTCTGAAAGCGCCATAAAATTAAAACCTTAAAATGAGGCTCAAGTGTACGTTATGGAAGTACAGCACACATTGTAGTATTTTTTCTATATAGACGTGTACAGACATACTTCTTAAAGTGAAATATATCTTTTATATATATATATATATATATATATATATATATATATATATATATATATATATATATATATATATATATATATATATATATATATATATATATATATATATATATATATAACATCGCATAATATTTATGATATCTGTAACCTTGAATTCATGAATTCATCATCGCCAATTTCAATTGCTACCGCCCTTCAGCCAAAATAATGTCACATGCCAAATTTCATCTATATTTCTTTAAAAGAGTAGCATTCGTTAGGTTCACATGGTTTACATGGACATCCAGCCACCCACCCGACCAGAAGGACGTAGGGACTTCGTTAAATCGACTCAAAAAATTATCCTCAGTCGAATGGTATACTTAGAGTGGTAATGACACATATTTTTCCGCCCGTTACAATTTTTACACAAACGCATAATAACCCTATAGCGGTGTAGGGTATAATTTCCCAAGATCCATATAATAAAAAAACCAGAAAAAGAAGTTATGGAGTGTACCTTCAATGTGTTTATTAATTTAAACAAGAATTGGAAATCGTATAAAAACTTTATGAAATTAAGACAAACCTCTTCAAAATTATTGTCATTTTAGCGAAATAGGAACGAGTTTTCTGCAAACTTTCCGAATCAAGTCTGATGTTACTCAAACTCTTAAAATTTTTGTTACAATTGCTAAAATTCAATTCATTTTTTAAAAATAACTATATTTATAAGTTATTTTTAACGTTGACGATTTTTTGACGATATCGAAAAGTAAATTTGACGATTTTTTCGTTCAATTTATAAAAATTATAAAATTTTATCTTAAATATAAACTTATTTTTATAAAGATTTATAATATTTCCTAAATCTTTTCCATTTTTAACAAGTCAGCGATTGTTGAATATCAAAATATTTTTCCAATTCTATAAATTGTTCAACAAATTTCTTTAATTTCTATTTTAATTTTAATAACAAAATAAAATACAAGAAACTAAAACAGAAACATTTAACCACAAACACAAATGTAAATTTTATAAAATTTCAATTTCCGTTCATTTAAAAACGCACACACGCACATGCATCAATCCAGCGGCAATATCAAAATAGATGATAATACAACAACAATAAACAAAATTGTGTATTGGATTTTAAAAGTAATCACGTTTATTTAGAAAATATAATAGTACAGAATTGTAGACCTAATGGCTGCCACAATTTAATTTTAAAGATAGACATCGACATACATATACTAAAATCATATGTTTTTAGAATAAATACTTTTACATACAAACAAACACATAATATTAATACGTATACAATATTTTATTTTACCCAGCAGTTTTTGGTATATGTTCCATAATAGTCATGCCAAAGTCTAAAAAGGGACACCAATATTTTGTTTATTAATCCTCCTTTAAGTCACTTAAACATGGTATTGTCCTTAATAGGTAAAATATTGTTCATTGTGTATCATAAGAAGACATTAATTGCGAAGCTATATCGTATGTTTTCCACAAAATGTTTACGTTACACTACGAGTTAAAACTAAGAGGGTGTGTTATTTGGATGTATCCTAAAGGATTTCTATAGCTTTTTTAGGCTACATTTTCACCTAAAACTGAAGGGTAGGTATCTACAAATATATATGTATTTGTATGTTTTGAAATGAACTTAAATAACAAAATAAATGAATTTTTGGCATTTTTATTTTACAAAAAAATTTAACGTAGGAAATGTATGAGGTGTTGAAAATATAATCGTACAAATTCAAATCAAATAATACACATTTAAGCATATTATGACATACACATGTGTGTGTGTTAGTTGTAATATTAAAGTTTGTAATATTAAAGTTAGATAAAAACAAAAAAATAATAAAAATAATCCAACTGAAATAGACATGCATTTGTTAGAAGTCATGTTAGATGGAAGACAAAGTCGTATAATTTGTTGTCAGACCTTTAGGGTATATTTATTTCAAAATAGCAATTCACATTTTTTATGCTTGGACGATGTAAAATAAAAATCATATAATTGATATAATACGATAAAACCATAAAATACTATTTTCAAGAAACCACAAAAAAATTAAAAAAAATTAATAAAGTGACTTTATGACTGATATTGAAACAATAAATGTTCAAATATTTTAATATCAGTTTTATATAAAACTTTAAGTATTTGAGTGATGTTCGTTCTAAAAACTTTATTTCAATCGTTGCAGCATTAGGAGAGGTATATATTATTATCGTTTTGGGGGAATATATCAACAGGAGGTTAATGCTGACTACTTATAGCTGCATCGGACAATAGTATTTTTAGTTAAAAATGTCAATGATGACTTTATAACTACTAGCATTTTGCATTATCTGGTCACCTAAGTATAATAAAGTGACATATTTATTCTTTAAATTAAATAAAACAATCAAAATTTGTAATAAAGAAAATACCATCACATTATGTTTATCCATTTGGAGGTACTTATAATTTTTCCTATGATTTCATGTCCATTTTCTTCATTAAATCGTTAGGGTTTTTAAGATAGTAAATTCCCGTTTCTACTTCTTTTACGGTACTTTTTTCATCATAAATGTATTAGTTTTTTTCATTCTAAAATTTAATATCTTAATTGGTTTCTCATAAATACAAAATAAACTATTTACGGAAAATTGTATGCGTTTTTATTCCTTTAAATTTTCAGAGGTACCAAATTTATATATCATATTTGTTATAAGTTTCGAATGTGGTCAACATTTTATGTCTAGTTATCTCTATGTATATATATTCTCTCGGCAAATTGAAATCTGTATCGATTTTGCGATGTCTGTGTTATAAATACATTTTCACACAAATATACAGCACAGTATTAATGTCATTTAAATAAATTTAGGTCGTATTAAAAATCTCTTGTAATCAACTTTGTGTTGCACCTTCTAGTTGTCAGATAATCAACTACAAAGTGCAAATAAAAAAGCATAACATTGACAAAGAAATCAATTTTAGTAAATGTAATTGAAATAAAAATGCAAAAAAAAAACATAAAGAGCTGTGCTGTCATATTTTTAAACCAAAAATAAACATAGAAAAAGATACAAGTTGCTGAATTAAAATCAACATAATTTGCATGTTTAATACGTGTTCATTTAGTTCATAATGCCGACACAGAATATAATGAAAAGAAATAAATATGAAGAGTAACAGTATTTTATATACATATATAAATTTTTTTCGTTTTTGTATATTTTATAAAATTTATAGCAAAACTATTGACAGCTGCAGTTGACAGCAAATCCTGAATATGATTTTAAGCAATGAAGCACATAACTCGTCAATGTGTCAATTTTCTACATTCAATCTTTCACAGAAAAACAAACATTTTTCATTGCAATCTAAAGTTTCTTTTTTTTTTCATTTATTTCGTTACATTTTTCGCACAACAATAACAGAAAATTTAACTTTTTGTTATTAGAAAAAATAAATAAAGAAAGAAAGAAAATAAAATCTAAATACAAATGTCAATTGCATGTATGCAATAACATCATACTACAACAAGATAACAACATACACAGCTACATATTTGGATTTATTTAATCACATATACATATATAATTCCTTATTGATTTAAATGTGTGGCTGAAATTTTCAAAAACCTCTAAAAGAGTGATGTATTTTGTTGTAACATCTTTTCATCTAAAGACATTTGCACATTGAATAACTATTTTTGCACTAATAATATTTCATCAAAAATTGGAACTTAATCCTGCCATTCAATATCGCATCACAGTTTGACATAATAAATTTATACGCATCGGTCAGTTAATTGTCAACTTTCAACTTGGAGATATTTATTCACTACCGAATTTGAAAAAACAAATAACATATAACAATATTTATTCAACATGATACCATATTGAATTAAAGTTAAATAATTCAAATACAATGACGATTTAAATTTAGTTTCTTTTGAAATTATATTCGCTTGGAAACATCATAACAATGATTATTTTTAAATATAAAATTTCAAGCAAATTCAGTCATCAATAATTTCATGTCTCTTAATTATCTGTATGGATTTACTTAAACAAAAATTATTGAAAATTAGGAATAACTTTTGTAAGGGCTCAAAGATATTGATACATAATCGCAAATGCGTTTGAGTTATATACTTTATGTTTCATACATACTCATTATATGTATATACACACTTATATATACACTTACAAAAGCATGCAATATATAAAAGTTTTTCTTAAATATATCACAGAAACACTGAATGATTCATAAAATTAATTATAGCTTTTTATTTAGGTTTATTTCTAGTAAACCGATCTTGATAATTTTTGGTATAATGATGAGGTACAGAAAACTTTTTTATAATAAAATTTTAATCTTATTTGTAGATTAATAATTGTCGAAAGTTCTTCGCTTGAACTTAAAGGTTGTCTCAGGTATCAGTCTATATCTTTTAATATAATTAACCTATTGTCTCAGGACCCTAGCAAATACTAAAGCCAAATTTCATTAAGCTCTGTCAGCGTATCAACAAAAGAGAGACGGACATAGCTAAAGCGACACATTTTGATTTTATGTGAAAATATATAAATTATGGGGCTTTTGAAGATTCCTTCTTAGCGGTATACACAGAATGACTAAATTAATATACCCTTTTCACCACTTGTTGTACTTGTGTGGAGGGTATATGATATCGTAATGTCAATAGGTAATGAAGTCAAGATTGATTCAGTTATGAGTTTGGAAATAGTTAATTTAACATTGTTTTGAACTTAACAAAAAATTAATTCCAAACACGTTTAACTTTCTTAAATAATATTTCATTCTAAATTCAGGTTATGGGATTTAAGAATATATCAAGTTTTAAGTTAAGAAAGCGTAACTTTTTCCAATTTTCAATATGAAAATTGGTTATATTTGAACTGGGTAGAGACATTTTTTGTATTATAAATAATTTTGTTTTATAATCAAATAAAAAATTTTAAAAGATCGGGATCGAAAAAGTTTAAGAAAATATAAATGATTACAGATTGATTTCCAAAACATCGATTATGTCCCACTGTGATAATAGTTTTTATTTTTAGGAAAACTATTTGCCGTTTTTAAACTAAGACATAATGTTTAGTATATACATAAGAGAAAACTTTGATCGCCAATTTGAGGTACTTCACCACAGATAATTTTTATTAGACAAAGTATAGAATTTTAATTTATATTACACATTTTTTTATTTTAATTTATATTAAGTCAAATATAAATAATTAGTTATTTTACTTTTCTATTCTTTTTAATTTTTTTCATTTTCAAATGTGATTTAATACGTTCAAACTTCAAATCAATTCAAGGCAATTTGATTCTTTTTATATGAGAAGTAGATTTAAAATTCTTTTGAGGGGCTGCGCTAAAACACGGTGCACGCATGCATGCATTTTCGATGCCATGTTAGTTTAGACACACAAAGCATGTAATGAAGTGTATGTAGTTCATTTTTCTTTTCTTTTTTTCTATTTTTTTACCTTTTTCTTATTTCTTACATTTTTTTCTCAAATATTTTTTGTCTTCGAGGTTTTTTATTGTTGATGGCATAAATATGTGCACATGTGTAGGTATTTTGTTATTCTCTTTTTATAGAATGTTTTGTAGAATTTTGTATTATTATATTGTTGGTTGTTTTATTCAATCTCCTAAGTAGGTTTTTTCTCTTTTCGTATAAAAGAAGGAAAAATACAAACATATGCACCTCAAAGACCAACTATCAAGCAAATGCAACCAGCCAACTTGCCAACCAACAAATTAAACATATATAAACAACACACAACACACCACTACAATAGTCTATTCATACATTTGTAGATGCATTTTTATGTATTTTTATACAGTTAGCTTTATCATTATATACAGAGACATCAAAGTCAATATTTCTATTGACACCCACTTGTACTTGTACCATGTTTTATTTTTTTGTTGTTGTTTTTTATACAAACTGTAACACATAAACATTTCCACATGAAACATTTCCTGTTTCACATACACACACAATGAAATATATGTGTATATGTGTTTATGTATTTCAAAACTTATTTAAAAAATAAAAGAAATAAAGTCAAAGTTTTTGAAAAGAGAAAAATGCGATAGCGAACTGAATTAAAGAATATAGAAACAAGCAGCCATTTTATATAAGAAAATTATATTTGGTTTTGTGAAACATGTCTATTATAACATTTTTTATTTGTTTTATATATGTAAAAGGAACTGAATGGTTTACTATTATTTCAAATAAGTATATTAAATATATTTTACTTGTACATTTATGTGATATTTTTAAAGAAAATTATATACACATTTAAACTTGTTCCTGATTATAGTTGAAAATAACAATGTTGATGAAATTTATATTTTATTTTT
The DNA here is from genome assembly GCA_004302925.2 of Cochliomyia hominivorax. Taxonomy (NCBI): domain Eukaryota; kingdom Metazoa; phylum Arthropoda; class Insecta; order Diptera; family Calliphoridae; genus Cochliomyia; species Cochliomyia hominivorax. Next base: position 33,707,451 of record PYHX02000494.1, read on the forward strand.
GGATGTGACGAATTTTATAACCTTCACTATATATACAATAAAAGAAAACTACATCACAGTTCTTCACCATCACCTTCGTTTCATGTGTAACGCTTAGAAAGAATCATCTAATACCCTATAAAGTATATATATATATATAAAATTTCAGTCGATTCTGCCGCTCAATTATTCTTTTTTTGAAATTTGGCATAATTATTTTTCTAAGATTTTTTAATATACTGAACTGATTTGGTGAACATCGGCCCTTATTTTGATAAAGCTTCAATGAATATTGCTTTGATATATCGACTTTAAAACATATGAAATATAAAATTATTTTTCTTATACGATATCGATTTATGTTACCATAATGTAAGAGGTAGAGGGTGTTAAAGATGTCTCATAACATAATTTAGCATTCTTAGTTGTTTTAAATGACAAAGGGTCTCTATGGCTTTAATCTATGAAAATTGTATAACTTTAGTAAATAAGTAATTTTTCACCAAATTTTACGAATGCTTCGTTTTTTGTCTCGCGATATGGTGACTCAACATAGTGAAAAATATTGGAGGCCGAAATGTTCCACCGATATTGACTTTTTCTTTGATCTTTTTACATTTCACATATCTACATAGTTACATAGGACAATTTTAAATTTATAAAACAATAACAGTTCTCTATTGTCCTTTTGTCCAATACACATGTGATTTAGCAGAATCCTATCTAAAACAAGCAAAAATGTGAAATCAAAGAGAACGGTGCAATAAATTTTACTGTAATTACGGCATGATGTTTTCTTATATTGGTTCCAACAGAAGTTTTCATACTCCAAAAGTAAAAATATGAACTTAAAACTCATTTATTGCCTTTTTTAATGAAGAAAAGGACGGGTCTCTTCCCTCAAAAAATTTGGCGTAATAATGTTGAAATAAATAAAATTTTCCACTTTAAGTTTATTTAAAACAAGTATCAATTATTTAGTAAAAGTTAAGATGAAAAATATATAATTGATTTACTGTATATGCATATTCATATAACACTCCATAAACGCATACAAACACACATCAATATTTATGAGTGTATATGCATGTGTGGTTAATATAAAACATAAAATTCACATGTGGTCAAACGTTATTAAAACAACAAAAATGAGATGTATAAACAAACGTTTTAAACGGTCAAATGGTGGTTACCTTTGTTTTATACAATTTTGGCTTTGGTTTTTGTTGTCTGAAAAACATTTTTACCATACAAATTTCATACATACACATACATATAACTATATAAAAATAGGCACATTCATCTGAACATTCTACATATTCTATGAAATAGTTAAATATTAAATTCTTAATCCTCAGACAGAGTTTAAAATGAATCATATTTAGTTATAAAAACTTCTCACTTTTTATCCTTGAGCTAAAAAATGTTTTCTAAATTCTATGAATCGACGAGTATGTAATAAATACAGAGTCAAACATGCCTATAACATAGAAAGAGTAGTGTTTTTCTGACATCTGAATTAGTTTTTTTTTTTTTTGTAAAAGAGAGAGTTGAAATTCTAGTAGATTTTCTTGTTTTCGGGAAATTTAAACTTATTTTTTGTTTAATTTTAATACCATTTTTAAATCACACAAAGCAAAAAATAAATTAAATAAATAAGAAATGAAGATAAAACTGATATAGTTAGTGAACTGAAAATTTCTTCTTAAAACAACTTTTTAACTATATTTAATAATGTACGTTATACACATTTGAATTTTGGGAAAAATTCACATTCTAATTATGAAATTAATAGTTAGGAGCGTAAATACTTTATAGCTTTGTACCTACACAGTATATATATATATATATATATATATATATATATATATATATATATATATATATATATATATATATATATATATATATATATATATATATATATATATATATATATATATATATATATGCACAAATCTTCTAATTGGCAAACTTATTCATATATATAAAATTCATTTCAATTCATTTAAATTCATTTAAATTTTCATCATTCAGCTGACGATATTTAAACTTAATTATTACCAATTTCATTAGTGAGTATTTTAATCATGCAAGTTTTTTTTCGAATTTTATTTCGTTCCGTTTTGTTTTAAATAAAAAGTAATAACATGCAATATTACTTTGCTATAATATTTTTTTTCTTCATTTAGATATATATGTGTGAGCAATACACATACACATGTTCTTATTATCAAAAAAGGAGCAACAGAAATTTTATTGTCAAAATGACAACTGAAGGTGTCATTTAAAAACTGACTTCAAAATGTAGTGAATTAATGACATTTGATATCAACAAATTTCGTTTGTTGGAACAGTAAAGACCAAAAACACATTCACAAATCTACTAAAACAAATTAAAATATGTGTATAGAAATTACACACATACACATAGTTTGTGTGTGTATCATATACTAAATAGTAAACGTATGCATTTGTTTAACATTGAATTGACACAATTTACATAAAGAGTACAAATTTGAATACAATCACAAATATCACCAGAAAATAAACAAATAAACAAACGAATAAACATACAAATATGCAAATTTAAATTTCAATTTAAATTGAAATAACAACAATTGAAACCGCAGTAACCATAAAAAGACGAATTTATCTGCAAACAAAAATTTGTTTTGTAAAGAATTAGAAACAAAATTGTAGTTATATCGCTTATGCCTTTATATATAGGCGATGCATTATAACATTGTTTTTGTGCTTTCTAATCATTATAATATTATTAATCTCAAATTCATAGATTTTGGATAATTTTTTAATATAAATCTATTTAATTTTAATAATCGTTATTCACTGTATTATTAATTTAATATTAATTTAATGTATTAATTTTCAATTTTGCGATATAATTTTGAAATTTCATTATAGATAAAATATTTTGTTACTTTTTATCTGCGTGCCTTCAGAACAATCAAACAGTTTTATCAGTGAATAGCTGTTGCCGCCTTCAAGGAAAAAATAACAAGAAACTCTATATAAATAAATATAAAGCCTATATAAATGTTGCCGCTTTTTAGGATATAATAACAATAAAATAGTTTTTAAAAATATAAAATTGTCAAAGAATATTTGATGCTGAAATGCAAAGTTAAAAAAAATAAAATACAGCCAAATTGTATGTTGTTCTTCATGAAACCGGTTACATTTTGTCCTCTAATAGTTTTTTCTGGTACTCACTTTTGGCATTTTGGATTCTTCCCACTTAAGGTCCTACTGCTTTTACATGGGGAGAATCGTCTTATACGACTGATTAAGTATTTAAAACATTTGGTGTTTTTTGGAATGTATACTTATTATACTATGTAAAACGGTTTTGAAATAATTTATTTTGTTTGTTTAGATAGTAACTCGTACAAGGCCTATAATAAGAAATGGTAACAGTCACCCCTTTTACGTTCTCAAAAAAAATATCTTCGTTTTCATGTTTGGCGTTGCCACTCAAAGTTCGATTGAAAAAAGATTTTTTTTAGAATTCAATTTTGATCCTTTGGTTTCTTTCTTTCTTAGGCGCTACTATTTTTATATAAAGAGAAAGCTTTTAAATTCTACAAATGTTATCTAAAATCAGAATTACCTTAAATTAGAATGATCCAAAGTACCAGAAGTGAAGTACTAGAAGTTGACAAAATATTAAAAAAACGAAATTGAGCCCTTCTTAAACCATTAATAACGATATACAATTCGTTTCGATCGGATTAAAAGTGGCGACGTTATATATAACTTTTTGTTGTTATGCTTTGAAAATAAAAGAGCTGGGGAAATTTTATGCTGCATTAATCGAATTTAAAGGTGGTTTGATTTGATTGAAAGTATGAAATTAAGATGAAATGAAAAGCGGATAAAAGCTTTAAACTTTTTTATATATCAGCACTGAAGTATTTCCACCTACATAATTTCCAAATAAGCTATTTTGTCGTTTGTTTAATCAAATTGAAGAAAATATTATAGATATGAAGATAATAAATAAATCAGATATAAGTTGCCATCGAAAATTATATTCATCGAAAAAAGCGAACAAACTATATACGCGAAAAATGTAATACCCCATTTTTAAATAAACAGTTTGTCTTTGTATTAATGTGTTAGTGTTTTTTTTTTACTTTAAAGTTTATAACATCATCTCAGGAACTACACTGTGTTGCAGTATCCTGCTTAAGTTGAGCTCTTCTATTGTATTGTATTGACAATCATAAAAGCGATAATAATAACAAGACAGATGACAATGACATTTAAATACAAAAGCAACAAAACAAAATCAATGATTTCCAACTTCATGATGATTTTCAAAAGTTGTTTTGCAACTAATAATCATCGAAGAGTGAAAAATTGTAAATCGAGAGTGTAAATGGAAATATTTAAAAGAGTGAATTCAATAAATGAAATTAAAGATATTTTAGGGAACTTTAATCTTGTAATGCTTATTTGAAATCCATAAAAATGAGGTAAAAAGAATTCTATGAAAGAAGTACAGATGTTAAATCGAAAAAAATATGCGTAAAGTAATGATCTGAAAAAACGCTATTTTGAGGAATTACAATAAAAACAAGTAAGAACAATATATTCGAAAGTGCCAAATCTTTAATACATGTCCTCACATATATGTTAGAAGTAACAGCATTTCATTTCATACTTCTAACACAAATATTTGGTATCTAGGAAAACGTAAAATCGATTAAGAAATTTTGAAGCTGAAAATATTAATTTTTATTAATATTTTCAAAATCTGGATCGATTAAGCTATGTCTGTCTGTTTGTCTGTATGACTATCTGTCTGCCTGTCTTTCTGTCTGTTGTTGGTGCGCTCACATCCATAATTATTAGGCAATGAATTTTACCCTAAGCATTTATTTTAGAGCTGAGAAGTTTCTTACTTAAAATCAATAAAATCGGTTCCTTGTATTAATAGAAATACACCTGTAGTTCAAGCAAAATTTACGAGAAATAAGGTATTTACTTTACAAGTTATTGTGGTGACGATTCGACATAGCCGAATGTAGCATTCCTATTTCTTTTCTTGTAGTTTTCCTCATTTTAATTGTTTATGTGTTGGAGAGATTGTGAAAATTTCATATATTTTATATTGATGAAAACTTTTCAGCTGTTGATGATGATTTAGATTTTTTTATTGTATAAGTATAATGATATTGCTGATGTTAGTTGTTGTAGTTATTTAATATTGAAATAATTTGTTCGATTTCCTTTGGATTGAAGCAAATTTTGATTAGTTCACTAGTTTTTAAAAATTATTCTGCTGCAACATTGTTTGTTATTGTCGTCGGTTGTTGTTTCTCTTGTTCCTTATTTTATTGTTTGTTTTGACGTTTAGTTAAATATAAAGCAATAAATAAAAACCGAAACCGGTTGATCGGTTTTTTCCATTTCAGAAAACCGACCGGTTTCGAATAATTTTTATTGTCAAATTATTAGACATAACGGTTTATTTAGTCTTTTTAATTTTTTTTAAATTCAGCCATAAACGAGAATGTATAAAATTTCTCAATCCGTGTGTAACAGGATCAAGGTACTTTATGCATTCTTACACATCATTACATCCATAAAAACAATTAAGTAAGATTGTGTAAGATTTTTATCTATTATACTGCAATATCCACTTTTAAGTTAAAGAGTTATAAATAAAAAATCCTATAACTTAGACTAATTCAGAAATTAAAGAATGGGTTTCTGTAAATATAAAGGATGGATAATGGATTTCAATAAAAATAAAATAAGTCTAGATATCATGACTTATTATATTATATACGATACCAAAAACTACCCCTCACATTTAAGACATTTAAGTAACCTTTTTTTTTTGAGATAAAACTGTATTCGAATGCGGTTATTTTGAAAAGTCCATTTTTCGAAAATCTGGAAAACCATATAAAAAGAATACTTGATCAGAAAAATATATATGTGTATATGTATTGAAATACTAGTCTTTATTACTATTGTTAATGTTGTTGTAATTGTTGTATTAATAACAATTGTTATTATTTTTATTGTGTTTTATTGTCAAGCAGTAATCTGGAAGGAAACACAAATTGCAAGAGTCGTTGTTTAACAACAATTACAGCAACAATAACGTCTGCTATGTCGTTTACTGCTGCTGTTGCTGTTATTTCTACTATTTTTACTGTTGATCATAAAGATGGAGATAAATAATAAGGAATATTTATGAATGTACAAACCCAAGGAAACGGATGTTTATTCTTTACTCTTGTTCTTATTCCTATAAACACAAACTTTAATACTTTACTACTTGTTGTTATTATTGTTGCTTCTTTTTTTATTTACTTATATCTCATTATTGATGAGTACTGTTGCTACTTCTATTGTCATCGATGTCTATCAATTGATATTTTGTATTCGTTGAAAAAAAGAAAAGAAGTTATTTTGCGATTTATAAAAATATTTTTTTTTTCAAACACAAAAACATGAAATATTTATGTTTGTAAAAGAATTTTGTTTTTAACTTTTCCTTGTTGAACATATTGTTTACAAATTGTTATTGTTATTTGTTTCGTAAAATTTTTGAAGTATATAAATGTTATAACAAAATTATTAAATATTTAAGTGCATTTTTATTTAATATTTTTAATAACATTATGTTTTATTGATTATTGTTGTTATTTTAAATGTATGGATTTTCTGAAACAAATAAGCCTAATTTCAATAATGGTTTCGAAAAGATTACAATTATAACTGAATTTCATATTGACTTTGATCACACGGGCAAACAGTGAAAATATCTTCTTTTTGAATTTATTATGCGAATTCGAAGAACTTGCCATATAAGAAGTAATAAAATTTATTATAAAAGCAAGAAAATCCGGTTTTATAATAATTGAAATCGAATGGCGATGAATAAATAATGGCGATGAATAAAATTTTTAAATTTTTAGTTCTATAATGTTAATGATGATAAAAAGTGGTTAGATTACGAAAATCAACCGTAATAATAGCCTACCTCCATTATTTTACCTAATATCCTTAATTTGGTACAACTTAGTAATTTAATGTTCTAAAATAATGTCCCACATTATACGAGGATCGGTCCATTATTACTCATAAATCCTATACAAACTCCTTCCAAATATCACTTTGAAGGTCTTAAATACAAGAGTAGGTGGTCTATATAAAACCAGTTCTATTTTAAATAGAAAATGTGTTAATATTCTCTTACTTATTTAGTTTAATTTTTTTAATCTTTAAATCTTAAAAAAACTTTACTTTTCACTTTTTTGCATTAACACCTTGTTTTTACTTCTTATTATTTTTTTTTTTTTTTTGCTACGTTTTAATTTTTTTCTATTCTGAAACAAGCTTTTCGCAAAAATAAAAAAGACGTTTCAAATCTTCGTAATGTTGTAAAATATTTGAGTTTTTAATTAAAAATAAAGTTTTCTTTTCCAATCCTTTTCACACTTAAAGTAATTAGAAAAGATTTTTAGTTAAATTAATTTAAATTTAAAACAAATCATAAACATACACAACTACGCCTTTAAATGTGTATGTAATCATACAATTTTTACCTTCAAGTCGTCCTTCATAATTTTTTATAGAATATGACAAGTTTAACTAAAGAGGAGAAAAAGAGATAAAGAATTTGTTTTCATTTATGTAAATGTGTGTAATAAAACAAAGAAGACATGGATAAAGAAAGGAAACTAGAAAAGAAAACATTTTATTGCGTTGTCAGTAGCCACCATCTCAACAATATAAAATATACATACATATATATGCACACATTTACAGACACACTTATGCACTACAATAATGGTTATAATAAACATTTCATTACTATTTTTATCACAGTTTTTCCATTTCATTAAATTATGACACTAAATTTACATATCGGACAGAATTTAATACCGAAACATCATTTCATGTTGTTTTCTCTCTGTTTTCTTTTCCTTAAGTTTTTTTTATTTTCCTCCTTCATTTTCATTTTTTATGTAATCACAGATTATGGCATTGATGCAAAGTGCTAAGCTGATTAAATATACAAGGCTATTAATTTGATGGGCTTTTATTATGCATGCCCCTTTTGAGGACCCTACAAATTATGAGGAAGTATATTTAGTAGATTAGATTGATTTGATAAAAAACCTATTTTTTATATTTATATTAAATTATAATCGAAATATTTTATATAAAGGTAAACTTACGTGTATAAAATTTGGTATAAAAATATTTAGATTTTACACATCATAAAGAATTCGATAAACCTTAAATGCCATCTGAAAGATTCAGTGTTTATTTAAAGAAAATATAATAATCATTATATTTAAATACAGTAAAGTTTATTCAAATTGAGAATTAGTTTTCTTGCGGCAAATAACTATTATTTTTTATAGAATGAAACGTTTATCTATGGGTGTGAGTGTGCAAGTTTAAGTAGACATTAGGGCTAAATTATATTATATAAAAAAAAAGATTTTATTTAAATCTCGTCTCGCATATTCACTTTAATAACAGAGATGACTTCTTTAAGATTAAGGAAATGTGATTAACAGTTATGTATTAAGTACATAAGAATATTTTATATAAAAATTATCTCGTTTTACTAGCGACTTAAAGGTTATATTAATGTTATTCTTAATTTTTTGGATTTTGTAAAACTGACATAATGAGTTACTACGTTAGTAAATCTCGAATATTAAAAAGAGAACTTGTACATTTTGAGTACAGAAAAGTCTTTCATTAGAGTCAAACTATCTTTTTTTCAATAAAATAGCAATTTTATTCAATTTTGATATGAATCAACTTTTAAAATACTGAACGTGTTTAGCTCATATAATAAGTTTAGTTAAAAAGTTTTCGGACGCGAAGTTTGTGAGCTTTTAATGAAATTAAAAATACAGTATGTAATACCCTAAACCACATTTTTGGTTGTCAATTACAACTACGAAAAATATAGAAACAAATCTTATATAACTCTGCTTAAGTGTGCAGTACATTGTTATGATATTAACATTTATGTAAAATTTATGCGTTTTTAAAATATTTTTTTCTTGGGGATTATATGGAAACTAGAAGAAATTATTGACTGACCCTCGTATAATTTTTCAAATTGATTTATGCCCAAATTTCTCTCAATTTAATAAGGTAATAGGGGTTAACATAAGGTTTATTTATGATCCCATTAGGTTTATATATTATAACATCATATCGAAATCTGAATCGATTTATTCACGTCTGTCTACCCACTAAAAACAATGCCACGATCACAATAATAATCATAATTCAATAAAATTGGATCAGATGATCTTTTATTGTCCTAATCATTTAACTGTTTAAAGCAAGCAGAGTTATAGACCGATAATATGAGACAACATTGAAATTCTGATAGAATACTTTTGTAAATTCAAAATTAAAAAAAGGTATCACATAAAAGATAATGTTGAATCATAACTAACTACTTTACAAGTCATAACAAAGTTATAGTACAAAATGTGAGAAATTTTAATACAAAAGTTATCACTAGACTGTATTCTATTGTTGTAAATTTCAAATCACATCTCACAAAAGTCACTGTTAAACACAAACCATTTTATTATATTTTACGAATCTTATTTTTCATGCAGCAGTATCTATATCTATAAGAATAGATCTATGAATAAATCTCTCAGGGTAAATTCCTTTACAGTCTTTCCTATAGTATGCATTTTCACCAGATATCATTTTAGTTACTCAACTTAACATTTTTTCAATTTATTAAGGTGTGAGATCGAAAAATTATTATTTAAAGAATAAATGTTAAAAAGTGAAACGAAACCACTTAACATACAGTTTTATTTTTTATTTAATTGTAATTATAATAACAATTTACCAAAATTATAACTACAATTTATAAGAGTTTTAATCACTTGTGATAAAATTTTAAAGCACTTTGCTTTAGCAGGTAGCCCACCTCCGTTAAAAACTACCACTCTTTTTGACTCCTTTATTGTATCTTTGAATTCTCTTTTAACAAGATCCTAATATTTGTCACTACACTCCGGCAGATTTGAGGATTTGCCTCTCTTGCTACATTACTTAATGGCAGAATGCCATTCCTTTATGTAAATTTCGGTATTTATACATCCCGTTGTCAGAAATAAAATATGCCCGAAGACACCTTTCGTCATCCATTATGCAGCAAGAATATATTTTTGGAAAACTTTACTTCAATTTCATTTTTTGTCCTCTAAATTTATAGCAGTCTTTCTTATTGAGCCTTGTTTTTAACCTGCATCAGCTATAGCTTTTCGAACAAAATAGTCCGAACACAGAGCTTATAGGAATGTATTCATACCAAATGTGAAGGGAGCTCTTTTAAAAATGTGTTCTATTTTTTGGCTTAAGAAATATTATGCGGACCGTTCCCTCTACATAAAAACATTGGAAACAACTTTTTAATGCTTGACCAACTTTTTGTAAGACTAAGTTGGGTTTTGTAAAAATATTTAAAGATTTTGGTCTGCACTATTTGCGGTCATTCATTTAAATCAGATGAACGATATATTCACTTGTTTGATATTAAACATGTTTTACATGTTTAGCTTGGTAAAAATATTAAATATTACTTGAGTTAAAAGTTTTAATGAAAAACGTGTGTTAAGATATTTTTGGACTCAGTTCTTATTATCTTAAATCTAAGAATAGATCTTAATATAAGAATAGATCTAATTCCACTTAGAGAAATTTCATTTTCACTCTTTCGTACATTATACATTTTTAGCAGAAACCAGTTTAATTACTTAACACTTTAATTTTTAATTTATTATATTTTTAAGTATTAGACACTTACAAAAAATTATGCTATATATATATATATATATATATATATATATATATATATATATATATATATATATATATATATATATATATATATATATATATATATATATATATATATATATATATATATTATACCACCAACTGTCCAACGATTAAGAATGCAATCAAATATTTTTCTAAATTTAGTTTATTTGATCGTTTTGATACTTTTTAATTATAACATTAAATATACATCACACTGCATATAAAGCAATTCACTAAGCAAATAATGCAAATGAGACGATTTCAATTTAAATGTTTATTAAGTCAAATAACTGAATATTTTATGAAATTTAAAGTTTCATCTTCTTGCAATTTATATAAAAGAAATTTGAAATCATTTCAAAATAGGAAATTATAAGGTCTAGCGCCAGTTGACAGAGAGAGATACATACATTCAATATACACATATACTTGTTGTCATAATTTATTTTTGTTGTTTTTTTTTACTCTCATAAAAGGGTGAACTAACACGAAAAATATACGAAGAACTTTATCCCTTTTATCCATTTGAAAGAGTGTAAATTTACATAAATATTTATTCAACATAAAACTTTAACATAAAAAACGAGAGAAGAATGTGTTTGTAAGATTTCTAAAATTTCATTTTCATTTATTTTTGAAGATTTATTTCATTTTAGATTTGTGCAAATTTGTTCAATTTTTATATTAAAGATCTAAATTAAATTAAAGAATAAGGAAAACAAGCTTTCATAGATGGATAGAAGGAAGGAAGTAAGCAAGAAAAAAGTGTCAACAATAATTTTTAATTAAGAACTTTAACGCTTGTACACTCAATGACACATATACATTTACATTTAAAACTATAAAGAACACAAAAATATAAATAAATACATACATACAAAGCAAATCACTTACACAGACATACAACTTAATTTACATAAACTCTTTCAATGCAAAAGTACAAAAAAAAGAAAAAATTGTTAACAGAAAAAATTGAAATAAAGAAACTCCAACTAAGATGCAACGAGGCTTAAGTAAAAGAATTATGTTCGGAAACAGAAAAAATACGATTGTTGAGATGCATATAATGTTAAAAACACATGTACAACTACATGTCAAACACACCCACAATACAACCAAGACATATAATTCACACCATGTTCATCCTATTTTTTTCTTCTTATTTTGCAGTTTTTGTGCAATTTTTTTGATCACATCTCTTATTTTTGTTCATACAAAGTACTGGCAATTCTAGTTGCATGTAATATTATACTCTAACAACACTCTTTCCATACAAATACACATATAATCTCAAAACAGACACACACTCGAGCCAACTTATACATGTACGTGCCATATACAGACAGACACACATAGAAATGGACAGACATTCAATTGTTCGAAATAGCTCGACATTACGACTAAATGAATAAAAGGAAATAAAGATGATAAGCCAACAATAGCAACTAAAAAAAGAAGAGATGAAATAAAAAAGAAATGTTACATTAAAACCCCCCCTCCAAAAAAAAATGGTTGTAAAGAGAAAAAAATCAAAGATTGAAGATGTGAAGAAGTACGTATGTTGAACAAATTGGAGGGTCTAAAGTGCAACAACTGGGGTGTTATAACTGCTTACACACATGTGATAAAAACGCCTTTCGATATGAACATTGTCTTATGGTTTTCTCCTCTTTCTTATACATATTTTTTTCTTTTTGTTATTTTTGCATAAAACTAACGAAACATTCTGTTGACTTTTCCTAAAAGATAAAGCACGGAAAGCAGAACACAAAAAAATTGCATTTTTTTAAACTTATTTTCCGCCTGCTCTTTTTTCATTTCTTTTGTTCGAATCAAAAGTTAATATAAATAAAAATATTTTCTTTGAGTCTCACTTCTGCACTCTATACATGGGTATGTTTGTGAGTATGATTTTCTAATCCAATTCTTTAATGCCCTCGGGTGGAGTGACTAATTTGGAAATGTCATTGAGTCCTTAAACATTATAAAATAAAAATAATTTTAAAATTATGCTTAAAATTTAAACTGACATATGAAAATTGATGATAGACATCGTAATGTATTGGATGTTAAATTGTGATCATATATAAACAACTATGAAATGTATAGTTTATAAAGGTCTAAAAATAACATCTGAGAAATTAGAAAAAAATATTTTTTTTTTAATAAAAAATTTTAAAAATGGTAAATTTCAATGTCCTAATCTCTTTTGATAACCTATACCACCGTAGGTGGTTGGGGTACAATGTGTTTGTGCAGAATAAATGTCAAGCTTTCGTTGGATATAATGTGGTGTAGAAAAATTCATAATCGGGCTTGACCGACTTTAAGATGTTTTGAGACCTCACTTTTAAGTTATTCGTTTCTCTTTAAGCACACTAACATCTTGTAAATTCGTTCAATTTGAATGGTTGAACTTTATTGGTATAAAAATTACTTACTTACTGTTCGTCCTAAGTTGAGTTCAATATTTGAGGATATTTTAATATATTATGAAAACAAATAATATTTTCTGATTTTATTACGGTTTCCAGTTATTGGATATATAATTTTAGTTGGAATATTTTATTCTTTATGCAGCGGTTCGAAAACTATTGTATTTGTTTTTTTAATATTCTGTAATTTTAAGATAGCGGTTTTCAGAAAAATTTAGAGAACTACAAGTAAAATATACAATCTAAGCAATACCTACTGACTTTCCAAAGTTTTCCTTAGCTTTTCCGGCATTTCAAACTCAATATAAATAGATTTACTATAGAATTCGAAACGATATTGCTTCAGAAACCACATAAATATATGAATCCTTTAAAAAGTTATATGAACGGGAAATTAATATTTTTAAATATGAACACATTTGAATTGTTTCCAACAAGTAAAAAATTGGATTAAATTGTTTTTTTTAATTTGTTTTAGTTATTTTCAAATGAAATCTGATTTAAAGCAAATTTCACGAGAAATGATTTAATTAAACTAAATCCCTAATGATCTAGTCTATTGAATTTGGTAATGATAAATCCATAATATTCTCTCAGAATGGAATTTTACCGTAATTTGGCATAAAAAGTTTTTAATACTCCTAATCGATGTGCTTAGTTCATACCTCCCATAAAACCCCCAATTGCGACACCACTAAATAACACCCTTAATAACAAATGAGATAATTCCTTAAATTTAGGGACTAATAAGTCCCTGTTATGAAAATATTTTCATTACAGAATTATTCCCTAATTTTTGAATTTCAATTGCAAATGAAACAATTTAAGAAGTATACAATAAAACCCCATTTTATCATGTTATTCTTGTAAAGGTTCAATTTTCTATATGAAGGTCTTCGCCATCTTTGGTAATAAAAAAGTAATCTTCGTTAAAAAATATTCTGTACATTTGAATTTATTATTCAGAAAAAAATTTGAGGAAGCTATGTCATTCACATAACTTGGGGAATAAAAAATAAACAAACCGAATTTTCTATACCCTTCATCTTTGCTTATATGGAATGTTTAGTTTTTTATTTAACCGACTTTGAAAAATGAGAAATATTAAATTCGGGAGAAAAAATTGTAATCAATCAGTGTCATAACCAAGTCCAGAGGTGTAATATGGGGTTCAAAAATATGAAAAAGCCCGAAAAACGTTTTTCGGTTGATTTCAATCGACACACGGACGGAGGGATGAACACGCAGGCGGACATAGCTCAATTAATTTCTTTTTTCATACCGATCCAGAAACAATTGTGTAAATTACAAACGGAATGACAAACTTATGTATACCCTTCTGGTCTAGTCAGGTGAAGGGTATAAAAATGAAAATAATGAATAAACCTCCAATTGTCATTGTTGATGTCTTCAATAAAATTTTTGGGAAGTTATTTCATTTTTGATTTAGGAAATTCATGATGCCAACAGACCCTATTCAGACCATTATTTCAAAGTGCTTAATATTAAATAAACGCTGTTGTTGTAGTAATATTTGATTGGATTAAGTTAATTATAAGAAGAATTTAAGGGTCCAAAATTCATGAGGTTCGTTACGCCTTGATCGACTATAACTTTTTCTTGGTATTCAACTCGCAAAACTGATGTCATAAATGTCAATTTAATTAATTAATTTCATTCAAACAAATTTATAAAACTTATTATCTCAAAATTAATAAATTAATTAATAAATTAATTTCCATATTTACTTTCAGATAACAATTACAATTTTAATCTCCTCATAAATGAATAAAAGTAAGTAAAAAACATTATGATTTTATAAAAACAAATAAAATAAAAAAAACTCATTAAATCATATTTTTCTAAAACTAATTTAAATACTAAACTCTATAAAGTTTCTAATTAATGACTTTCTGTCATCGCAAATGCAAACATAAATTTATTCCATTTGAATGGAAAGACACAAAAGTAAAAAGAGAAAAATAAATTTATATTTTAGCAAGTTAATTTGAAAAATTTACAACATTTTGTTGAACAATACGAGTGTAGAATGGAGAAGAATAATAATATTTTTAGACAAACAACATAACATCGCAGACACATACACATAGAAGTACAAATTTATACATATGTGTTGAATACATGGATCAATGTACCCTGAAGTTTTTAGGTGACCGAAGATCCCACAAATGTGTATTAGTCGTTGTCTCCTTCGTTCCAAAAAATATATAAAATTAGGAAATTACAATTTAGGTCTAACATTTAGTAACCATTCAATGGAAAAGTTGATACGTTCTGAAACTATAAAATGGAGGGTTTCCAAATGTGAAGACTAGATACATAATAAATTATTTTCGAAGGAAATAGCCTGCCATACTATTTGGGCTTATTACGGACCAAATACCCAAATGTAAAGAACATCAACACAGGCTGATAAAAGCAACGTTTTAAATGTTTGATAACAGAGAGATAACAAAGAGAGAGAGAGAGAGTATACACATTTTCGTTGCGTTTTCACACTTCAAATAATAGTGTAGAAATCGCGAAGCACCATACACAGGTTTGAAAAATTATGGACCGATCTACGATGATTGATGCTAGTATAAAACATACTAAAGATATTCATGATATTCACATATATAAGAGATCTATGCTTTTGTTTTTGAAGCACTGTACCAAAGTGTCGGCACAGTGTTTTCTTTTTTATATAAATCCTATACATATGAAATATTATGACAACACTTTTTTAATATTTATGAGTTTTAGGGTGATTTTCATAAGTGGGTCTGTATGGGAATGTGGTCATTTGTGAACCTATCTCCTTGAAATTGTATTAACGCAGAATTTATTTCCTCTTTTTCTTGAACACCTAATCGATAATATAAACCATTTGGTGAAGCCACATTTGAATAATTAAACGACTAATTGGGGAAGTTATCAAAAACTGCCGGGTATGATTTTTTCTTTTGTGTGAAATAGTATTAAAGTTTCAGACACATATGAAAAAGAGAAGCGGACAACACTTACTAAAATAAAATATAAAAGAAAAACAGCAAGTCAAAAGCAAATTTGATGAAGAAAAATTATAAAATAAAACTCAAGAGTGAGAGAAAAAAGATGAAACTGCAACATTAGTTTGCCTCAAGCTTTTTACAAAACAAATATTTCCAAACACGCTCACACATACATACCTATAGACAAAACTCACACACATCTATTTCATCTAAGTTTTGTTTGTGTGTCAGTCCGTCCATTTTCATAGTGTATAAATTTGTTATTATTATTTTTTTTTTTCATTCTGATACAATATTGTCTATGTATCGATGTATATAAGTGTGAGTGCAAATAGCAGTTTTAGTGTTTTATAGTTTACCATCTGTTTGATTGTATGCGGCAACTTCCGTTTCGTTTGCCTGCATTCTTGTTCTAGTTTTATATTATTTTTAATGTCTGTGTATGTATTCTTGGTTTAATTTTTTATTTTTATTTTTATTATTATTTTTTTCATATTTTGTTTTATTTTAAGAATTTCTTTATTTTCCATTTTCTATTGTAAACATTTAGTTTCTTTAGTTGTATTTCTTAAGATTTGTGCATTTTCTTAAACAACTTGTATTTCTATTTCTTACTTGTACTTTTCTTAAAAGCAAGAAAATTAAGTAGAATATACAAGCAGACAAACATTTACATACACAGATATACTGAACGATAGATAGAGAGACAGGCATATATATATATATACAAACCAACAGATATAAGCAATGGAACATTATAAAAGGCAAACACACACAAACACACAGCCATATTTAAAGCTACGTAGAACTAATGTTTATTATTGCCATGTGAGCTATTCAGTGTCTGTATTTTTCCTCGTTTTTCTCCTTCTTTTTTTGTACCAAAAAAAATATAAAGAAAGTTGTAGAAAGAAAAAAACTTAAATTAACTAAATAGAAAGAAGATTGTATTGTACTTTGTAAATTAAGGACTACTTGAAAATGTTGAAAGTTAAACAACTACAAAAGCAACCAAAAAAATTAAAATGTAAAGAAAAGGAACCGAAAACAATGTAAATCAAATACGAAATAAATATTTCCCTCTTTGTAATTATTTTGATAAAGATTTTCAGATTTGTTAATTTGAAACTAAATTGTTAATTCTACTAGAAATACAAAACTGACTTTTTTTAATTTTAGAATTTAACAAAATATTTCGACTTAAATTTAAAAATTAAATATTAAAATACAAAATATATATAATGATATCTTAATGAACATATAATTCATAATTCTATCTGCATAATATAATATCAAATCAAAAATGAGGTTTTTTGTCCTACAGAGAGAAAATATTTATTGGAGGTTTTTACAATTAAGGCTTTTTTATTAAAAAAGGATTTTCATTCGTGACGGCTGGAGCTTAGCACTTATTAGTTATTATTTTTTATACAAAATTTAAATAAAACTCTCTGCTAAGTGCATCCTTTCAGAAAAAATATAATCTTTTTTTATGTTTTCAGGAAAAAAATGATTCTAGATGAAAAAGATCGCCATTTTTAATTGCCAAATTGAAAACTGTAAATCTTTGAACTGGGTGAGATATTAAGCTCAATACTTCTTAATAAATAAATCATTTGTTTTTTAAATAAGTGAAAAATGTAAAAAAGGAGGCAATTATAAAAAGCTAACGCGAGATCTCACAAAATTTTGCATTTGAATATTAAGAGCTAATAAATATCACTTAATCATGTTTAATCAAAAACTATAAGGCCCTCATGAAACATGTTTTTCATTTGAAGTTAAATCAGAAATAAAAATTTGGCACGCGCTCAATTTTACGTCCCCAATAATTCTCTAAAGAAGTCTAAACTGTTGAAGTTATCATGCCCCACTCTCCTGATGTCATGCTAATAATTCCAGCCAAATTAATTCTGCATCACTGTGTTCACTAGCGAAACATACGCTATGAAATATATAAATTAAAATCTAAGTCTATTTAGCTACGTCTTTCGGACTGCCACGGAGTGCTTGGACACTTACATCTAAATTAATAACACAATCAAAATGAAAATAAAATTAATTCTTTATAGCTGTGGATCCATATTTTCTTATGGATGGTTTTAAATCAAAATTCTTTTCATGTTGAAATAATTATAAAATAATTTCAAATTTAAATTTAATATAACAGTAGTTTAAAATGATTCATTCTATAATGTATTCATATATATTTTCTATAGTATTAAAATAAAAAGAAAATGAGTGGTATTTTTTATGATTTTGCAACTAAGATATCAAATTAAAAGATTAAAGCTTAAACTTCAAAAATAGACTAAATATTTAATATTGTGGACCAATTTATTTCAAAGACAGAAAACAAAATTTATAGACAGAAAATTAATAAATAAAGTGATTAAAGCGATATAAAATATTATTCAGCACAGGTTTTAATTGAAAATTATTTTAATTAATAATTAATATTTAAACTTTTTATTTTGTTGATATTTTTATCCTTAATTAAATTAATAATTAAAAGTTAATAGTGACATTTTTTCTCTATGTACATTACGTTTCATTAAATTTATATTATTTGAATTATTAACTATCATAATTTGCACTTTTAAATAAAAATACTTTATTTTTATTTAATATTTTAAACATCTTATTAACCCTCAAACTTACTGTCATGGATAGTTATGAAACATAAATTTGGTGAAGAGGAATCTCACATATTCCTTACTTGCTGACTACGTATATTTTTGACCATATTTCGTTTTCTAATTGTCAAATTTTATGACTCCCATTAAACGCAAGTAATAAATTTCGGTTTATATTTAAAAGTTCCTTGTTATTAGTGTTTATCTTAATGTGTTAAAACTTCTTGTATACATAATACACGTGATGAAGGGTATGATTAATACGGCTTATTTGAATATAGCACTCTTCTTGTTTCATCATAACATGTCAAATAAAAAACTTAATATACCTATCTTCCGTACTTGAGGTGGCGGAATCTTTAGAAAATTTTATATTTCTTTTTATAATTTATTTTGCAAAATTATTACAATTAAGAAGTTGCTGTAAATAACAAAAGTGAATAGAGAATTCCTTAAACTGTTTTGTCTGTAATTAGTTATAAACTTTACAAAAGCTTCCCTTTGCAAATAGCAACATAATTACGATTTTATGTATAATTAACAGATAATTGTATATGTGTATGTTTGTTTGTGTTTTACATTAAAATCGCATTGGTATTTTCTACTTAATATTCCTCTAGGAACATTATTATGAAAAACAACAATGGTAACAATTACTAAAGCACCAACACAATCAAAAACTATATATATTCTTAAAATACTTGATATACATTCCAAACACACATGTATATATACATGTGCAGTACGTATATACATTCATTCATATATGTATAGATAAATAGTTACTACTTAAATACTATTATTATCATTATTATTAACTATTATTATTGTTCTATAACAACTGCAACAACAATAACTAACGACATCCACTTAAAGATACTTGCACTTAAATTTGCCATAATTATGTTTTCTCAAGTGTTTGTTGTATTCAAATGTATATGTAACTAACAACAGAAGAAGTAACATTTATATGTGTACGTGCTTCATCATTTAAAACTTTACTTAAACGAAGGAATAAAGAAAAAAAAATACTTTTTTTAATTACGTACGAAAAATTAATTTTATTGTTTGGAATTCACATAATTTTTGGGGGAAAACAAATCGTCTTAAATATCTGATAAGTTGTTTGTAAGAATAACAATAGTTTGTTGCTACAATTTTTCGTCTTTTGACACCAACTCCAAAACTACCACCAGCTTTACTCCTTTAAACAATTGCGAACAATGAGAAAAAACTTAACACAGACAAGAAAGCGAACTAAATATTCAAAATGTTATTGTTTTTGTTGTTCCTTTCGAATAATTTTAAAAGAATGGCGGTTTGATAGCCTTTCAACTATGCAGAGTAATAATTTTAATTTGCTTCAATTTTTTCATGATATATGTACATGCATGTGTATGTGCATATTGGTTTTTGTAATATATGTATAACTTTTTTTAATGAACAGTAGAGTAAAATGAGCCAAAAGGTCATATTTATAACAAAATGCAAACTAGGAAAATGCAAAAAAAGAAAGAAATAAAACATGCAACTTAAGAAATTTATTTTAGGTTTTAATTAAATTTTTTAGTACTTAAAATTTATTAGGAGACAGAATGATATCTTTAATGAGAATAAAAGAATGTACAGCACACAGATTTATTAACTGCTAAATTCATAAAATTTATTTAAATTAAGAATATTTAAAAAAATAATACCTGAACAGGATAATTGAAATATATAAAAATATATTTTTAAATAACATCAAATCACCAGAAAAAGAGTTAATCCAAGAAACATAATTCAGAATAATTAAGAAATAATAAGGTTCTACAAAATTTAAAAAAAATTATTATTTTTATGTTGAAAACTGTCTGCTTATTAACGTTTAAAAAACGTAAAATTTAAATATTTCACTAATTTTCTCTTTTTTTTTAAACACATTCACTACATCACTACATCACTAAAAAAATTAAGTTCTATTTTTTAATTCGCCTTCGTTTTTATATTAACGCGGTTTTAGGTTAGTTTTTTCGCAAAATATTTTTAAACGCTCTCTCTCTCTCTCTGTTTCATATAATTTTTTTGCAACTTATTATACAGTTTCTCATCGCTATGTGAAAGAAAATATTTTCTTAAAAAAAAAAAAAAAAAAAAGGAATCGTACATCGTTCCTTATCGAGGTATAATATTCCACTTTTCATTTTCTGTCATTAATAACATATTAAAACTTAACATTAGCGAAATTTAGTAAAATTGAAGTGAGGGTTTGGTAGGGCGTGAGTTTGAAAGTTTTGGAAATATAAATCAACATGTATTCAGAGTTTCAAAATTGTTAACAGTTTTGGCTAAAACTTTTTAATCCTCTAACCCTATTTTTTATAATGATTTACATTCAGCTTAATGTTGTGGTGAAATTTTGTTTTAATCCATCTATATTTCTCTGATCGTCATTACTTTTGACCAAGCATGATGAAGTGATGATGTATCTAAAACACTCTAAATCAAAAATCAGAAAATCTTATTATACGAGGGTTCTTCATTAATATTTCATAGATATAATATTGTTAGGAAATATAATTTGAAGTTGAATTGATCAGTTTGTAACGGGCATGCATGAGCATGTTTTAGAACTTTCTACCAGAATGATTACAGTATGTGTCTGGAAATGATACGTCTAGAATTTTCTCGATGGCGGTTAGGTATAAATAGATGTAACCATATTCTAAGTTAATTAACTTATTTTGTGCTATTAAGTTAAAGTTAAAAAAATCGAAAAGAAAAATAAAATTTTATATATTTGATTTCTAGGTAATAACGTAATTACGTATTACCTAGAACTCAAACATTGTACGTTATAAATCCGAAATGAACCTCCGTTATTTCGGAAACTACACTATATAAATATCCAATGCGTTGGATTGACATCCAAATTGCCAAGATGATATTTTTTGTCGAACATTCTGATTTTAAAATGATTCTGAAACCTCCGATTCAGATTTCTTGCAATCTTGTGACCCCATCTTCACAGCTCTTAACACAAAACACTTTTCTGATACAAAATATCACAGAGTGTTAACTTGGCGTTATGGATATTCTGCTACGGCGTTGATTTAAGTAGTGGTATAAGGTATGACTCTTTTAACATGTGTTTATCGTAACTACTTTCCACCCAGCATGATTTTCGATATATGTCTCTTGGCTTTAATTCATGGTATACTTGTGGAATCATTCAAGCAATCATAAAAATAAGCAAACATGACACGGCCTTATGTAGGGCGCACGCGTCTAGGCAATTGAATACATATCTCCAACCAGTAATTTTTTTTAATTTTAATTAAAGTTTAAAATTATCACGAAACATTCGTCTTAAGTTAGGAAAAGTTACACTTAATGTATCACTACACAGTGGATCAAAATCGCCTTTCTTGCAAGAAATTAAACATAATGTTAGCAAAATTTTGTGGCATTATATAGACTCCATTCTGCATTTCATGAGCTGAGTTATGGGGATGCAAATGGGAAAGCTCGTACATTAATTTTTTTAACTGCATATTTGTTTCTCATTCAATTAAAAAATCTCCATCAACACCAGTCCCTGAAATAATGTCATACTCTTCTGCCATGATTATGTTTAATTTTTTGCAAATCAGTCATGTGATCAAATCAGTCTATATCAATCTATACCTTGACAATAGAATTTACCTGTATAAAACCATACAAAATCCTATTAGAACTCTGTAATTTAAGTATCGTAAAAAAATAACTATAATATAATAAATATAATAATGAAGGTATTCGTAGAGGTTCCGCTAGTAAAAGAAGAGTTCCCAAAATTATAGGAAAATTACACAATAAAACAAAAAAATAATTAAAACCCTTTTACAAGATTTCCAAACGTAGAGGAATCAATCTTCGTAAAGCCGACGTACCTACACAATTACCACTTTACAGTTGGTTTCAAAATTTTTACCTTTAATAAGTGTTCCATTTAGATCAACAATAACATTGTTATATAGAATTTAATAAAATAAATTTAAAAAAAAAATTATAAATTTTTAAAGTAATAATTTCAATTTAACCGACCACCTCTAGTTACATTAACTTTATGGTCTTTTTTAATTTGTTTCATTTTATTTTCATTTTTTACACTTTTTGGTCTTAATTTAATTTACAAATATTCGTAAAATATATTTACTATATCATTAAGTCATCTTTCTTTTTTCATTCTTTTCCACCTACAGTCAGTCCCCTTCTTCTTACTTTCTTCTATTTTGTAATGTATTTTTTTGTTCCCTGTTTAAATTTTCCTTTTATACACGCATTATGTGTAACGTGCCTTTGGCTTTTCAGTCATTTCTTTTTCTTCATTCCACAATTTTTTCCGTAAATTAAGCGCGGATGCGGAAGTGAGTCATTATAAATAATATATTGGAGTTTCTTTTATACAAAAAGGCTGTATAAAAAGGAAGTTCTTATATATTTCTTGGGATTTTTTCATTTCTTCAATTTCTTATTCAGCTCCTTACTTAGTTTTTCTTCTTTACTTTAAGTTGCATAAGACATCCTTACAAACACACTCACACTCAGAAATAAACTTATTGCAGAGATTTTTTATTTCTTTTCATTCTCTTTATGTTTTCTTTTTATTTTCTTTAACAGTCAATTATAAACATTGAATTCGTTCTTGTGCATGAAATGAAATAGTGTAAAATATAAAGGAAAACAATCATTGTGGAAGAAGAGAAGGATGAGGTGGAAGGAGAGAAGGTTTTTTTGGTCGTAATGGTAATGTAATGCAAAGTGGGGAGGGTGTTTGTTTAATGATAAAAATTGTTTGTTTGTTGGTTCTTATTGTTTAACAATTTCACTGCATCGAATTTATTAACCGTGAAACTTTATAAATTTTAAATGGTTTTTATGTTTTCTACAAAACTTAACTAAAAATGAAATTAAAGTGATTGAATTTGATTTTTTCCACCACGTTATCATAACTTTTTCTTCTTATTCGGTTTTAGCTGTAGGCAAACAGTATTTAACTAACCAATAAAGGAATCAACCAGCCATCTAGTCAGCCAACTAAGTAACTAACAAGGCATGACCAAGTAAACAAAAAATATTTTCTACATCATTAGAATTATGATTGTTTTTTTAAGGTTTGTCGACAACAAAATAAATTAAATTCGTAAAAGTATCTTTATGTTGCCTGAAGTGATGAACTAAAATTTATGAAAATCGATTAATTTGTAAATTACACCGTTATTGTTAATGCAAAAGGAAATACTTAAAAGAAGCTTTAATGGATTGTTTGTGATAATAGAAATGGGTCATAATATAAAATGTATGTTGTCACCAAATGTCGTTAAGGTCAATATAAGTAGAAATTTTAATTCTGTTATATAAACTTTTGTTCATAAAAAGGTATTAAAAAGTATTGCAGTTTTAATTTTTACAATAGATATTGAAAACTTTGAAGAAAACATGCCAAGACAATTGTGGGGCAGTAATAGTCAGTTTTCTACAAAAATTTATCTGCAATAGCAATAATTTTGCCTTTACAACTTATACAAGAAATCTTTGTTGGGTCAGTGGATTTTGATTTAAAGAATTACAGTCACTTTCTGAATGCTATTGAACCAATTGGATAATGAGATAAACTTGCAGTACTCTCCGAAATAAAAACATATTTGTGGTAACCATCATTGAGGAACATTATGTTATAGTTGGACAAACACCACAAACATATTATGGTTATATCTATGACACAATCAAATTCAATTTCATATTACAACTGTGGCACGACTATTAGTTTGAGATCAGTTGCTTCTTTGTAATAGGACACAGTGGTTCCAATTGAAACTATGATTATTTTTCAAAAATACATCAACAATTTTTAATGTTATTTAAATTGAATAGTGTTTAAAAAGTGATAAGTTTGCCTTATGGATCAGCTTCATTTCATAATCTGTGCCTAAAACATTAAAGTATAAAAGTGGAAATTCAAAAATAATGAAAAGGCATTTAGAATATACTCACAGAATTTATCTGCATTCAAATATCCCGAACACTTAAAACACTTAAACGTGTTCCGTTGTATCCAAGAATTTGTAACCACAGAGAATTAATGAGAATAGGACTAAGTCTATCTAAAATTCTTAAATCAGTTCCAACATTTATTTTACCATTTATTTCTATTAAGAAACCAAATGTTATATTTGAAATAAAACAAACCATAAAAAACAGTACATTTTTCCTAAAGAAGATTCATGAAATGGTAACATTCTAAATGCGATAGTAATAATAAACTTATAAAATAATTTTCATTAAATATGACATTTTTTAAACGGAAATTTAGGATCCTTATTGTAATATAATAAGTTTATTGAGATTTATATTAAAATCTATTTAAATGTTAAGTCAATATGTCCAGGGTAAATGCAGAAGGGTAGTGTTACTAGTCAAAAAAAAATAGTGGAAACTCTACTACAATTATTCTAGATGCCAAAGACGAATAAAAGATAATCAAAATTTTAAAAACATTTTGAATGTGTGTACAATTTTTTTACAATTTAATTTTATTTTATACAAAATACACTTTCGTCCATTTTTAATATTAATGCAGTTAACAAACTGTTCAAAATACTCTATATTGCAAACGCAATTTTCACTCAAAAAATGCGAAAATATAACAATGTTTAGCTCTAAAACCGAATATTTACTCTGCGTTATGAAATTTTGGTATTGAACCATGTACGGATCATATTGTAAGAATTTAGTTAGTTAGCAGACATATAAAATATTTTCTTTAAATTAACAAAACATAAAGGGAATTTTTTACTTCCCGCAGAAGACGTCGAAAGGTATTTTTAATTGATTTGCTATAAGACAATCGAAACATTTGCATCCACGTAATTATATATAAGATTTATCATTACAAGAACTTATTTGTATAATTTAATATCTAATTAAATTTAATTATTTCTCACTAATCCCAACTAATTTCTGTTCTTAAAAAAACTGTATAAATAATGCACAAAACTAGACACTACATTCAATCTTATTCAATTCATAATAAATTTAATTGTGCCACTTTTTGATGCAATTTTTTAAGTTTTTACATCACTTAAAATAAATTTATTTAATCATATGACTTAAACAATTATTTTTAAGAAAAGTTCATTCATTCATGATTGCTTATTCAATAAAACTAGATTTTTTCTTAGTTCTGTTATGTGTCATATTCATGCAAAGAAATGTTCTTGGTGTTATTTTATGTAGAATATTTCTATAAACGCAGACGTGAAAATTGCTTTAATAAATATCAAAAATAAAATGTTATAAAATTCTTGTAAATAAAGATTGACTATTGAAGACAATATCTCAATTTTACTCTAGAATTCCCTACTTTAATCGATAGATTTCATAACGTTTAAATGAAATTTTCCGCCCAATCAAGAAAAGATCCTAATTAAGTTTTTTCATAACCAATATGATCAGTATGGTGCGACTTTTCTTTTAAAAAAGGACGAAAATAAAAAATTGGACAGAGAAGTGGAAATAATGCATAAATGCAAGCATATTGATCTTAGAGAGTTAAAAAAGTGTAGGTTGGTTTTTGTAAATACTAGAGAATATTATTGAATACAGAAAATGCGACTGATCAGATCAATACCGGATTTAAGTGGAGAAGTATGCGAGTTTTGTTTTTGATCCTAAATAAGATCACCTTTATTATTAAAATAATATTAATCCTAGAAGTATAGTAAGGAGAGAGTAACTACACAGTTCCTCGTGTGTATCTTGAAAAGACAATATGTTATTCCCCAGGAAAAGCAAGTGTTAAAATGACAAGTCAGTAGTTTAATAGAGGTGTCCCTTGTCAAAAACTATTGATGTGATTACTTTTTACAAAGTTGTAAAATGGTGTAGGGTATATTCATTAATTTAATAAAACAACTTTTCGGAAATATACCTTTAACTTAAAAACGCTTACATTTTCAATTCAGTTTAATGAATTTTAAATAATTTTATAAAATTCTTCAAATTTATTATTTTAATTGGAAACCAATACATAAACAAATTTGCATGAATTACGAAAACAACAAAAATACAAATACACAAAAATACAAAAAAAAAAAAAAAAAAAAAAAAACAAGAAATTAACAACATTAAAATACAACAATACTTTTATTAAAGTATAAATTAAAATGGTCAGATTATTTGCTCAATATACGCTAATGAATGTAAATGTGTATATACATACATGTGTATAAATATGTAAATGTATTTGTATATAATAAAACGTAAAAAGGCAATACAATAAAATATTTATAGGAAAAATTTATAGAAAATGATAGTTTGCGAGGCGAGATATCGGTTGAATGGTTGGTTGGCTGATTGTATGGTTGGTTTAACGGTTGAAGTTGTCCGTCCACCTGACTGTCTTTCTATCTATCGTGCATGTCAATGTTGATCTGACTGCAGGCAATTTTATACATACTTATGTACTCACGCACACCAAACCATATAAAATGCGTAATGAGCATTTTAATATAATATATTTTAATTTAAAACAACAGAAACAACAATGTGTATAAGTAAAAAAGCAAAAAAAATCTACATGATAACCCGATATTATGGCCGATTTACAAACAGGCAAACTAATGAAACAAACACTTCAACTATAATATCAAAAAACTTTATTTACGGTCCTTTTTTCCAAAGGGTAACACAAATTTTAGTAAAACATTTTAAAATTTAATATTTAATCAAGAGTGATTATTGGCTAAATTATGGTTTTAATATTATTACCATAAATTGAAGCCAAGTTTATCTCACCCTGATTTTGATCGATTACCTTTGGACATTTACGTGGTAAAAAAAATTCAATTAAATTATCTTTATTTTGCTATTTTGAAATATTTTGATCAATAAACACCGAAAAAAATTGGAAACTTAAAACAAAGTTTGAAAACATAGTTGATTTGACATTGACTAAAATTTGCTCATTCAGTTAAAATTAAACGTTTTTAATTTTGGGTAAAATAATATTGCTCTATTAAGAAACTTTTGAAATTAAATTATAAAATTATGCAACAATAATTTTTTTTAAATTACTTTTTAGTAGTAAAATTTCAAGGAAGAAAACAATGTTAAATTACTAGTGAAACAATGTTAAATCAACATTTTAACATAAATTTACCTTAATAGTTCGAATTTTTTTTGCTAGAAAGTAATTTAAAAAAATTATGGTTGCATAGTTTTATAAATTAATATCGACACATTCTAATATGTACAATATTATGATAACAACGCTTAATTTAAACTGAATCAAAAATAAATAATAATAACATTGTCTGAAATTAACTATATTCAACCATGTTCGACGTTGATTTTATTTTTTTTCTGTGTGTATTTTAATAAAATAATTTAAATTCAAAAATGCTCTAAGTTGATTTTATTTCCTGTAAGATAACCCTTTAGTTAAACACATTTATTAAAAACTATTCACTTCCCTTATGGTTATTTAACGCCCGAAAAACAAGTAAAACAATAAGATTTAAATTAATGTGATTTCGTAATTTATGAGGTGTAAATAAAGACATGTTTAAAAGTTAAGAGCAAAAATAAAAAAAAAATTATTTTTAAGAATTATGCAAAAGTGCATGATGACTTAAAATTCCATCACATCTTTTTTATATAAATACGTTAATATTTCATGAATAAAATCAGTGAATGCAATTAAAATTAACACTACATATTTTATATATTACGCAAACGATACACCAAAAACATTGAACAGAAGATAATTGTAAATGAATTTTACACAGTATTTTAAGGTATAACATACCCTACACCACAAATTTATTTATTTCCAATTTTTTTTAATCATTTCATATTTAGAAATTTAATAGGCAAAAAACCCATTGTGGTGGAATATTTGTATAAGACCTACATAATATTAAATAATGGACTAATCATAACCAATTTCTATAGACACCGTCATTAAGTTTTAAAATTTAAATTTTCTCCCAAATTCTTTAGAAAAACTTATGCAAGAATTTTTCAAAAATTTAATATTTAAATTTCTCTTTCCAAAATTAAATTAAACAATTTAAGAATTTTAATGAAATTTAAATATTTATTTTATTTTATGCTCTTAAATATAATTACATTTTCTTTGATTTTATAGCAAAAGAAAAACAACAACAATTTCATTAAACTCTTATTTAATTGTAAAAATCACTCAAATGTCATAAAAGATTTAATTTTAAATTTTTCTTGAAATTAAAACTTTCAAATTTAAATTCCTTAAAGATTTTCATTTAATGTCTTTCTAAAAAGGGATTTTATTGCTTCCTATGAATTTGTTATTTAAGTGTAAACTAATACAAGTATTTAACACATTTTCATTTAAATATAATTGAATTTATTTCAAATTTTAAAATATTTTCATTTGACACAATGTCAATCTTTTAAATACATACATATACACGTACACATAAATAAAAAAAAAACTAATGTATATAAAACATGTTACAGTGGTTTTCCGGTTTGACGAATGATATATTGTCAGGCCTATGCGTAAAATCGAAAAATTCGTTAGTCGGGGTTATGTTTTCAGTCAACGCACACACAGAAAAAAAAATGAAGCAAAATCAACGTTGAACATAGTTGATTTTAGATTGTATAATTTTTTCATTTTGTTTAAATTAAACGTTTTTATGTTTGTGGTGAAATAATATTGTACATAATAGAATCTTTCAATATTAATATATTAAATTACACAAAGATAAATTTTTAAAACTTCTTTTAAGTAGTAAAATTTCAAGAATATTCTCAAGAAACAATATTTACTGTAAAACAATGTTACATTAACATTTTTTATCTTTGAAGCAAAATCATAAATAAAAAAATTCAATTATTTGTATTTGAAATTTGACCATCGCACAGTTCTTTCACCAACTTACCATCTGGTGAATGGTGTATTATCCAGAACTAATACTGCGTTTATTGGCAACGTTTTATTTCAAAAAACCTCTTGACTGGACATGGGTTTTATCCGGTTACATTTTCCACAAAAGGCCTATTGTGCTATCCTTAAATGTAAAGGAAAACGGTTGGACTAATTCTGCTTTTGATGATAGCTTCTCACTAATTTCTTTCATTAAACGAATACCATAGCATTTTTAATCAAGGAACTCAAGCGTTAAATTTTCCACTGTAAAACTTTTCCATTTTCAATCAACTTCCTATGCCTTAGATTTAAGAATGGAACCAATTATTATTACTATATTACATGCGTTGTTTACAGATTTTATGTATCAAAAATCTTGAATACATATATATCTACCTATTGAGGAAAATACCGTTTAAAATTGTTTCCAGAAATGTTTTTGATATTATTATCGCATATTTTTACATTTCTTATTATGGGTTTTTTTAGTATGTTTAAAAAATCTTTATATCGAGTTCTAATTATTTGTTTTATTAGTAATAAAAGGTACTCAATGAGAAAAGTAAATATTTGTAAATTTTATAAAGAAGAGAACATTTTTTCAAATTTAAATTCAAAAAATTTATAAAATTTATATAACACAAAGATACATACAAAGATACATACAAATATAATAAACGAAATTTTTGTTTAAATTAAATATGTATATATTCCTGTATATGTAAATATGTATGTGTATATCGGTGTATATGTATGTGTATATTTTATATTTGTTTAGAAATTCCCTTAGCTGTGTTAATAAATTGTTGCTGTCACTATATTTCAAGTATCATGTTTGTCATTTGGTATTTTATTTGAAACATCGAAATAAATATAACAAAATACATATACTAAGGCAATAACACATGCACACACATATAATTCTATAAATGCATTTATTTATGTTGTTAAACATAGAAATTGATGTTTTATGTTCTGTTACGAGGATAATTTCAAAATCATATTCTTAATAGAAAATATTTTCTTTGGATTAATTTATTATAACAGTATAATATTTTAGGATAATAATAAAATTTATACAAAGAACTATATTAATTTGTTAATGAAATTAACAAATTAAGTTTTAACAATATTTTTGGTAATAAAAATTTCAACAGCATATTACGTGTGTGAGATAAAGCTGAATCTTTAAATTATATTTATTTTCGGTAATCATCAACATCTGATTCGATTTATTTGTATTTTGTAGTTTTAGAGCGTTATATCCATTGTTAGAGTTATATTCTCTTCAATATCACAGGAGGCATATTAACTTTGTCATTACCAGAATGAAATTATTTGGGACCCATCTAATTATATGTATTTTTGGAACATATCAACATTTGAGTCGATATACCTATATTCGTCTAGAAATATAAAAGGTTTCCAATTTCTACAAAATTTTATCACACAATTGTTATTGTTTCTTTAAGATGCATACAATAAATCACTATGCTTTGGTTCAAATCAGTTAAAGTGGCAATTTGTTGATATAAATAAAAACTCTGTAAAACCAATAATGAACCCAAAACAAATACTGCACCGGCATAAATAAGGCAATTCATATGCCCAAATAGGTCAAATTATCGGAAGAAGTCGTGTGACTTAAGAAGCATAGTGAATCGTATAAAGGGATAGTCAAGTTTCCAAAGTTCGAATAGAACTGGACGACCTAAAATGTTAACTTTCTGTGAAAGTAACCATATTGTCAGAAAAAATTAACACAATTGTAAAAGAACATCAACCGAAATAGCTGCTAAAGCCCAACAGAAATATCACAAAAATTATCACCCCATTACCGTTCGTAAAGAGCTGCATGAAGCTTGTTATAATGTTCGTGTTACTAGACGTAAACTAATCTCTTCACCAAAACCAATTTAATCGTGTAGAGTATGCGCAAAAAAGTATATTTGGAACCAGGTGCATTTCTCCGATGAAAGCAAAACTAATATGTTTCGTAAAGATGGCCGAACTACCAGGTTTAAAAACCCCAATACAAACTATGAACAACAAAATATTTCTTCTACTGTTAAATACGGCAAAGGTGGTGCAATGATGTGAGGCTGTATATCATCTGTTGGTGTCGAAAAACTGGTTTTCACAGATGACATTTTGGATAAAACAGTTTAAATATTTTCAAAAAAATGTGCAGAAAAATTAATTTTACGAACAAGTTTCATATTCCAACAAGACAACGTTCCAAATCATTTAGACCATGATGTGCATATGTGGCTCATGACCTACAGCACCCATCTCAGTCTCCATAGCTCAATCCAATTGAACGGACGGGTCAAGAAGCGATCTATTTCAAAAAAAATATGATCTTCAAAAGGCGTTAAAAGAATAATGGCCCAAAATCAAGGAGGAATTACAAAAATTTTGTCTTCAATGCCAAAACGTTTCGATAAAAACTACAAACATATAGTGCAAAATATAAATATAGAGTATTTCATACTTTTGTTCGGCAAAGTCGAGTTGGTATAATTATGCATTTTTGCTAAAAAATAGGAAAAAGAAAACACACTTGCTGTTCCAATAGTGTAGGTATAGCATTTGACAAACATAACACAAAAGAAGTTAACGCTCCTGTCAACTATTTTTTCGTTCCATAAAATATTATCACACCAACATATTAAGAATTAAAATTTACAAAATAAAATAATGACAAAATAAGTTTCTTTTAAATTGGACGCCACGGCCTCATTTACCAATACATTACTTTTTGAAGCCAATATAACTTCGATTGACAAGCTTTAAGATATTTGGTGCTTGAGATTTTTCATAAATATGTCACATGTGTAGGATAATTTTTATAGTTTCAGAAATATAATCTTTAATCTTTTATTTTTTATTTAATTTTTGTATGAGATTTCCAGAATTTTAAATAAAAACTGCAAGAATTATATAAATATAGAAATCTCTTATAAAGTAAAATACCAAAGATATTCTCTATGGTATGAAATCCAAAGACTGGGGTTTGTATATTAACATAAAATTCATTGAAAGCTGCAGGAATGACGAGAGCTTTTTTGTTCTTCAACAAAAATCATGACAGTTAAAGAATTCATTAAGTTTCACTACATCTATGTTATGGATAGATCCTCTTAAGTGTTAAAAAAGGTTGGAAAGATAACTTTACAAATAGAAAATCATTATGTTTTAACGTTACCTTAGATATTAAATAATTGTATAAGAACGTAATACCTCTGCCTAAAATCCAAGTTAAACTAAACTCCCTCTGGTCATATTTAATTATTTTTCATACATAAAACATGAAATTATGCGATATCAAATTAACAACAAATTCTCTGGATTTTTTTTATTTAATTTGCATACTAAATAAGTAGTGAAAACAACTAATTAATTAATGAATTAAGTTCTTACATTTGTAAAATTCATTTATTATTTTCTTTAAATCAAAATAAAAATAAATAAAACTAAAAAATTTCATAGAATTCATTAACACTAAAATGAAATGATTTATTCTCAAATTTCTTCAGTTGTTATATAAAACTGGATAAAAAATATCTTAAATATTACAGTTATTTAAATAAAGAGACCTCGATATTTTTACTTGTGACCAAATATTAATACTATTTCGCATACGTTACGGTCACAAATTCACCAATTCATATCATAAATTTAAATCTGTATGTCGATTTGGTTTAGTATAAACATATAAGAATGTTCTGATATTTTTGAAATATTTTCAACTAAAAAAAATTT
Organism: Cochliomyia hominivorax; assembly: GCA_004302925.2. Lineage (NCBI taxonomy): Eukaryota > Metazoa > Arthropoda > Insecta > Diptera > Calliphoridae > Cochliomyia > Cochliomyia hominivorax. Next base: position 33,741,082 of record PYHX02000494.1, read on the forward strand.
ATTCATATGTAGGTGTATCAATCCATGTCTAACCTCAATCATTCATGTGAAATGTTGGCGATATTTTTTTATTGTCTACATTTTTTTTGTCACATTTTTGTTCTTATTTTTTTTTTCTTTTGTCAACTTTGCTGCTGTTGAATATGATTGATTTTTCATTTTTGGTTCTAATATTCATAGCTGGAATGCAGTCATGTTTATATAGGACTTTTATAGTTTCTATTTGTTGTAATATTGAAATTTCTAATTTTTTTATATTTTTTATCGTTAATCTACAAACGCTTAAACATTTAGAGTTTTTGCAACAATATTAGTTTTTCGTTTTGATTTTAGGCATTTTGTCCATATCAGCAATTTTTTTTCTATTGCTCAAAAATTCTAATCCCAGAAACAAAATAATATTAAACCAGAGAAAAAGAGAGGGAGAAAACACCAAAACCGAAAGGTAAACAAATATTGATTTATATGCATGTATTTGTTTATGTGTGAAAGGAGATTATATATGTATGTCTGTGTCTGTTTCTCTTTGTATTTGAAAATGTATTTAAACACCATTATATTTATGACTTTTTGATGCATCAGTATTCTGTCACATCAAAACTAAATGTTATAACCAAAACAAAAAAATGAATTGAAATTGAAACACATTTGTATATGTGTATATGACTGTGTGAAAATAATTATTTCAAATGTGTTTGTGTAGTTTTTTGTATATTTTGTTTGTTGTTGATTAAAGTGATGATGCTAAAGCACATCAATATTTACATATACATATAAAAATACATAAAATTACTTTGGATTTGGCGCAAATAAGTGTGATAAATTTTTCGGAACATCAATCCACATACAGCTATAGCTACTGTATGAGAAAACCATACCGGCAAATACATGTAATAGAGTTTTATGTTAAAAAATTACTTCAAATTAAAGTATTTTAATAAAATCAGAAAATTATATCTTCGACTCTGAATTTTAAGAACCACATCCATTAGTTTTTTATAGAGTATATGCGATTTAAATTTATTCCCAAGAATGACAATTTTCTCAAAAATTACCTGGAAATAATCCCGGAAAAAGGGAACCCCTTTTTTATATGTACATATGTATGAGTAAATATGTTCATATATTATCAATCACAAATATTAATTTTTCAACTATTAAAATGTATTTTAAAGATGATTAGAAATAACAAACACAAAGAGAGAAAAAATAAAAATAATCATAAAATGTTTTTAATAAAAAAAATCAAAAAACAAAAAAATACAAAAGTATTTCAGTTATTGATGTTAAAGAATATTTGTGTTTTTATTTTAATAAAGTTTTAATATTTTAATGCCGAAATGAAAATCAATTCTCTGTCATAATTTAAAAAAAGAATTAATTGTGAAATAAATTTATATTTATTTAAATTATACCTAAAAATATTTTATATTGAAAATATAAATTTAATAAATTCAATTTTATTTAAATTCCTCTCCTCAATACTTCATTTCAATTTTTTTAATACAAATATTTTATTAATATTTTAGTTTTACCTAAGAAATATCTTTTACATGATTTGTCTAAAAATATAATTTATTATAATTTTAACTAATTTATTTTCCGATCTCTGATTTTCTTTTTGCAGTTTATTTGAAAAAGATAAAATCGAAAAATCCAATAAACACATTGACACGTACAAGTCATAAGGAGGAAATTGTAAGTAATAGAAAAAACTACACCTACACATGATATAAATTATATCGTTGATAATGTAATAAAAAGCGAATCATAAAAAATTATAAATAATAAGAATGTAAAATTAAATAAATCATATAGACACCGGAACAATATGGTTTATTAACAACTTCCGTTATAGACAAAAATACATATAAAAATAACATGTGTTTATCATGTGTTTATGTATTAAAATACAAAAGCAAATACTAATGCAGTTTATATCGGCAACAATTTATGGATTTTAATCATACTAATCTCATATATATTTACATTTTTGCAAAAAGGCAAATATTAGGGTAATTCCATGTTATCTTGGAATTAAATTGAAATTGAATATAATTTGAAGGAAATCACAATATTTATACATATGCATTGAACTTGAATTGTAGACTTCGAAATATGATAACAAATCTAAATTTTCAGAAAATTTTCACACCCGCACAATCGATTGAAAAATGCTATTTGGTAAAAATATTGAAATTTCAAAAACACAAAAAAAAATTATTAAATTAGGTACCATACTAAATTTCATTCCTCATACTCAAATGGGAATAAAATAAGCACCAGTCTTCGATTTGTGAGAACCTGTAACTTCTTAGTTTTGATAATTTATGTTATCTAATATATAGTTTTATAAGTATCGTAACTATTTTAATTATAAAACCTTCTTCAAAGCAAAATGCTTTGGATATAATCAGTGAATTTTTGAGAAATTTTACATTTGGTTTATTTTCTGGTTTACTAATTTGCAAATAATAAAATAAGTTTTTATTGGTATTCAACTTCTGCATTAATAGATCGGCAGTCGAAACCTGATGTAGGCTCTCAGTAACAAAAGTGTCAATTGGATAATTATGGATAATTATTATGATAATATGATTTTCCAAAAAGATTACAGATCTAAATAGTTTTTCATCTTAGAACAGTGTAGAATGAGATGTTATTTATCTTGCTTTTACATAATGTGTGATATATTCCACAGGCTGGTTGGTATTTCTTTTTAAGATTTCGAAAAGTCAAGAGGTCAGTGTGTTTAGAAAAAAGAGTTATAGCTTCGAATTGAACTCTGTATGAATGCATGATAGACCAGTAGTAAAACGTTTAAATTTTATTTGGTAGAAATTTTAAATGTTTAGAGTGATCTGCTCTGTATCAACAATAAATCTGATACTTGTGGTTAATTGAGAGACCATAAACATTTTTAAATTTTATTAAAAGAAATCAAATTTTATAACTTTTTTACTTCCTTATAAAATACACACTTGTTAATAAAATAAGTAGAAACAACATTTAGTTTTCATAACGCTTCAGATTAAAAAAATAAAAAAATATAAAAGTTTTCAAAAAATAAAAAAAAGATTTATAAGCAACAAAATTAGAATATGCACTTACAAAAAAATTAACAAATTTACGATATAAATTATATTTTGAATCTTTATTTTTAAGCCTTATTCTTTGCAACCTCCCTAATTTATCTTATGGGCTCATATGTATTGGCATTTCCATATTTCTTCTTTTGATACGGTTTAGATTTGATTTTCCTTTTTTCATATAGATTCAATATACGCATCATTAAATACACTTTGATTTCCTCTTTTGCATTTTCTTTGTGTTATTTTTTTTTATTCGAACAATAACAAAAAATATAAGAAAACAATCAAATAACATTCAACATCAGAATACTATAAATATGCATACAAACATAACAATTTCCTACATGTCTGTTGTTTACTTCGTTTTCTTATCAACCTAAAGGCTACAATAAGGATTATGCCATGTTTATGCAAAGAAACAGGAGTTTAAGTGTCCTTCTTTTGCTTTGGCATGCAGACGTAACTGTTTATGTTGTTCTTCTTTATTATAATACTTCAGTCATTTATATCAATTTTCAGTTATACGCACGTTTCAATACCATAACGTGTGTTTTCGTGGCTCAACACACACACACACACAGCCAATAAGGTAATTTCCGTTACACAATACAAGTAAGTAACTCCAATTTAAGGATACAAAAAACGAAGAGTAAATATAAAAAGGAACAAGTACATGTAGGAACAAGTGGTCACAATATTATTTATTTACCGCAAATAGTCAATAAAAAGGATATCAATATGCATGTAAAGTCATAAACGCGCACACAGATGTACAACACATTGCTATCAATATGTGTGGAGGTTAGTAGAAACGGCAAAGTTAACATATTTTTAATTTTCTTTTGAGGAAAGTTGGACTTATTTTCTGGTTTACTAATTTGCAATTAAGCTCCTTAAGAGCTCTCTAGCTGCAGTTGAATCGCTCAAGAAAAAAGATTTAGTATCAGTATTCGAAAAATTCTAGATACACTTTTTCATAAAAATATATACACTTTTAAAGTACTTTTCAGACTACACTACTACATACAAGTGTTTTTGCATCACGAATGAAGAAACATAAATTTATGACAAATAAACAATAAATTAAATTACCACTTTTGCACTTTATGTAAACTCCAAACGAAACCAACATAAGGAGATACCATTGGTATAAGAATCATATAAAGAAAATAAAAAGTAAATCCAAGTGGCATTTAAGGGAGTAAACAAAAGGAGTTGTATGAATAAAAATAAACAAATGTAGGAAGTAACTAGTTGTTGTTTTTGTAGTGGTAAGTGGCAGCAATAATTCTTATTTCTTCTACATTCATTACACGTTCATATATCAAGCAAGAAAAAAATACAAAAAATAAAAAATAAAACATAACAAAACTGAAATATGAAGAACTTACGAATTTTTAACAATCACATAAATACAAATACATACACATTTACATAGAACAACATGTGAGCATATGATATAGCCAATATAAAACTCATAAACACAATGAATGAAAATGTATATTAACACATACACACATAAATGTTCTGAAGAATTTTCCAAAACAGCGGGAGAACGAAAGAACCCTTCAATAATTTAGGCCTTTTACATTTTGATACTCGATTAACTCCTTCCTTCCACTCTCCTGAATAATTAAGAATAAAGAATATATTGGAACAGTTTTATATATTTGCTTATTAAGAGAAAAGCTTAAAAGAGAATCATATTAAATTCTTTTTTCTCTTAAAATAATATCAATTAAAAAATATATATAATATGACTGAAAATAGAGTAAAAGAGGCATTTTATAATAATACTTTCTATTTCCTATTTCCCGTTTGGGAATTTAACACAAATACATTGTCATAAACAACATTTTGCAACACACATACAATATTCATATTATGGTTTGACTTTAAATTATACACAGATGAGAATATTAATATTTATTTTTGCATAAAAGTGTGAGTGTGTTATGTCAATGTGTATTTATTAATGTAAAAAACGAAAGTTATATCATAAATTTGTTATACCAAATAAAATATAAATATGTATGTATATTTTTCATAAAATATAATACATTCGATTTTGGTACTATTTTTGATTAATACTGAACTTCAAATGTATTTTATGATATATTTAAACAAACGTCAAGTTTCAGATAGAATTTTTAAATAAATATAAATTAGACTTAAATAAAGTTTCATGTTCTTCTCCTTCAATATTAGTGTAATTACAATGTGGCGTATGATAAACAAAATCTTTTTAATATTATATATAACTCATACGCTACACGAAATAAACATTGTTTACACTTTTATATCCTCTAGCACTATAAGTATGGATGGAGGGTTTGACAAGCCAAAAAATAATGCTGCTTAATTTTACACTGAAAAAAATCGTCATTTATAGAATGTATATGTCTAAGCAACGAATCATGTTGACTGCCTTTGTCTTAAATATCCAAAAGTATATACACATATTTTTCCATCCAAATATGAGTCTGTCCAAATAAAGTCTCCAAATAAGTGAATTCGCCATGAGAAACAATTTGAATAGCTCAGAGTCTGTGCGTAATATTGGTGAATTAGAGTGAGAATATGTGACTTAATCAAATGATTATCTTAAGGATTTAATCAAACTCGAAATGTTAAGTGCTGACGCATTATCGAGATGATTTGGAAGCCACATAAAATAACTCCCCTAATCAAAATGAATTTAATCCTCAGATTTGAGTACTGATTTCATAAAGAAATCCCAAATGTAAAAATAAAATAAAAACCTCATTTAAACATGACTTGTTATTCCGGTAAAAGTTAGTTTTTTAAGGAAACTTTCACATCTGTTAAAATGCACAAAGTAACTACTAAAGTAAAGTTATTTTATGCATTTGGATTTACTTCCTAGAATTTCATTGAAAAATAACTTCATCAATATTAAGAACTAATATTTCCTTTACAAAGAATTATTTAAAGGAAATATTTAATTCGCAATACTTAAGCATTTAGTCCATAATTAAATCAGTCCCAAAATAACTCCTAAAAAATAAAATTTATACGTAGAATTTTATATAAATTACATGTTTCTACCCATGATTTTTAACTTATTGGTTTTAATATAAACGATATATTTTCAAATATGTCCCAAATTCCCGTTTTTATTTCTTTTAAGATACACATAGAAATCCGGTATATAAAATCATTATAAAACGACATTTTGAAAGATTTTGATCAACTAGAATTAAAAAAAAAAATCAAAAATAAATTTAACAAAATATTAACGATAACTCAGCTCAAATTATTATTATTTTTTTAATCGGTCCAGTATATCCCCTTTTCATTCAAATGTATTTTCATGTTTTAAACTAAAATCGAAACATAGAAATTAAACATTATTTCAAAAAAGACTCCGAACGTTTTTCAATTTAGTATGTTTGTATTATTATTATTATTAACTAATTTTAATTTTATGTTCACTACTTCACGTGTATGAAATTGTATTGAAGCTTTAAAAATTTATATTGCTTTTACAAATGCAACAATCATCAGATGTTGGGTCTGTTCATAACTTGTTTGTTATAATTTAAAATTTTAAATAGCACCACAAGTGTCAACAGCTATATTTAATTAGGAGCGATAAAAAATGTTACGTGTTTGATAATAAATGCATGAAATTGCAATTAAAAAATACATTTTTAAAATAATATAAAATAAATATTGTTTTGCAACTTAATTTTAAAAATAAGGTAAATAACATTAAATATATATTTTTGTAACTAAGATTTTGATTTTGCAATACATATTCCTTAATATTTACAACGAATATTTATACTCATATATTTGTTCCCCTTTTCATCAAATATTTCTCCGGTTCAAAGGTGGCGTAATTTGTTTGTTTATATCTGTTGCATGTTGTATTCTGTAAATTTGTTTATATATTTATTAAGTCTTTAATGACGGTTGTTATAATAGCAACAACTACAACTAGAATGAATGGGTTAATCATTTGTACAAATTGTGAATTTAATTATATAATAACATATACATACATACATACATACATACATACATACATACATACATACATACATACATACATACATACTTACATATAGACATACGTACATACATACATATATGAATACAAATTAATTTACCTATAACAGCTGCTTGTTTATCAAATGGTCAACCAAAAATTATCCTGAACACATACACATGCTAACAGATATAAACCACCATTATTATTAAACATTTAAATATGAACATATAGACACACATACAAATAGTTGTTTAAGAATAAATATTCAATTTATGATATTTAAATGTATCTGTGTTGTTTATGATATTGTGGTATTAGTGTATGCTATTAAGTACAATTGCATACAAAAGTATATGTGCATGTGCATATAATTATATAAAAAGGAGTTGAGTTTTTTTTTTTTGAATATTTGCTTGTATGTCTACTTCTGACAGCAGGAAAGGGTGTTTGTATGCGTTGCCATAAACATACAAATATAAATTAAATCCATATGTGACATTTTAATTTATTTGCTTTCTTTTTAAAAATAAATAAATAAATAAATGAATAAATAAATGAAAAACAATAAAAAACTGCATGTGTATATTAAATATAATCGTAATTATCTACTTAATTTACACTTCATTTAACTAATTATTGTTAATAAAATTAATTACCAAGAAATATTATTGTTTAATCAATATTAATGACTCAACTCCTCAGACAATTTTTATTATTTATTTTAATATATAAAAGAGAACACAAATACATATATACTTATATAATATAAAATTTTAATTGTATAAAAGTTTTGTTGATGTTTTTTTAAGTTGAAAATATTATTTTGCTTTAATAACTTAAAATAATCAATATAATTTAGAAGCTTTGAAAATCGGGCAACATTTCAATATGTTTCAAAACTATATTTATCAATATATTTACCTTATTTTATAGAAATCCACTAAATCAGTTTCATTGGAGAGTAGTCTGGACAAAAGCTAATAGCACTGTATAGGGTACAAAACTCCCCAGATCCTTCCAGTCCTATATTTTACTAGTAAAATTTGTAAATTGTACAGAAATTCACAAAATCGTTTCTTTTTGAAAGTAAATCGGCAACATTTGATCGCGTGAATGGATTTGCATGAAATTTACAAATTTAATTAATCGAGAGAAGCTGGACCCCATAGAGGCTTCACGGACTATTATATATATATATATATATATATATATATATATATATATATATATATATATATATATATATGGACCCCATAGAGGCTTCACGGACTATTATATATATATATATATATATATATATATATATATATATATATATATATATATATATATATATATATATATATATATATATATATATATATATATATATATATATATATATATATAAATACATTCAATACTTCTAATAATAGAATTATTATTGTATTCAGAAACAGGACCAACAGAGTTTGAAACAAATTTAATCACCCCAATAAGTATGCTACAGAAAATTACAAGTTAATAAAATTATAACTAAAAACTGTATTTTAAATACGCAAGAAAAATCTTTACATACACAAAATTACATTTATATTTATGAGAATTTTTCAAGTTCCATATTTAAAAGTCCATATATTTTTTAAATGTCACACATGAACCTAAAAATATTGCTGCTTATTATATCAGACCGAGATTTTCAAATATGAATCTGTTTAGTTTTATGTTATTTTTGTAGAAAGAAATATTAAACCGAAAGCAATATATTTCTGATCACACACAGCAGGAAGTCTAAGAAACAATAACAAAATAAAAATCGAATACTTAAAAACTTACACTACAACAACAACACAATGAAAAAACAAAAGTATGAATCGAAATCAAAAACAAAACTATGAAAAAATTTGGCCACATATTCCTTCTATAAAAGTAAGATTTATGAGATTCATATGTGGCGTCCATTGAAAACACATTTAAAATCGTATAATTTCTTATTGTTGCACATGTATAAAGACATTTCCATACTTACACATACACAAATTTACAATACTGTAAAACAAATAGAATGAATTTATAGTGTAAAAGGAATCAAAGAGAGAAAATGGAATTACGGATATTTTTGTCTACGTATTTACAATTAACAGGCGTGAACAAACATAAAATCAATGTGACCATAAAATAAATCCTCAACTTAAATGAGGCTGAAAGAAAGAATTAACGAATTTCTAAAGATTCTTTCATGGAAATTTAATTTATTTTTTTAATTTTAGTTTTAAAGGTAAAAATTTTGTGTCTGCTAATATACAAAATTTATTTGAAATAAAAATATTTAAATTTAGAATTTAGAAACAAAAGAAATTTGGATAAATTGAAAAAGCTAAATTGTAATAAAATAATTTTTAATAGATTTTTAAATTTTCAAGAAATTTGGATATTGTAACTCCAAACAAAATTGTTAAAAAGATTATTTTTTTTTTTTGCATTTTGACAGTTTGAGGTGTACAAAAGTACTGAACTAAATATCGTTGGTAATATTAACCAAAAAAAGTTAGAAAAGGATGTTAAAATGAATAAAATTTCGTTAAAAAGTTAACGAAAAATATGTTATATCAACAGATATGTAGTAAAAATTGCAGCAACGGATCGTTATTAAAATAACACACAAAAATTTATTTTATTCTACATACTAAAATACAGCAAATTTGAATAAAATATTTGTTAATTTAATTATTTTTTTTTCGTCAAATAATTTTATATATTTTCATTGTCATATTAAATGAAATATGAAAAAGCAAATGTAAACTGAATATAGATATCTAAGGAAAATATATTTTATAGAATATTCTATTTAATATAATTGAAATTTAAGGAATATTTTCCAAAAACTCATGTAAATGCAAATGGAAGGTCAGCAGATCAACAAACATGTGTTTTAAAAAACGTAATTGGGACCAAATTCTTGCTGTAGTAGATCTATAGATATACGACGATCAATGTTTGCTTTACATGGGAGCTACTTCCCTCTGAATCTATCCATCTTACATTTTGTCTACTAAAACAGTTCCTTGTGGAAGTCATTGGGACCAAATTTGAAATTTTTCGCTGTTACAGTTCTTAATGTACTCTATAAACAATATTTGCTTTGTAGGGGGAGTACTCCCTCCCTTGGTCCATAATATTTCAGTTTTAATTTATAACAAAAACCTGACGTAATTCTTTCCTCAATTCAACTAAAATTTCGTAAATTTAAATTGAATATGGCAGTAAAATTGCGTAATATTCATCCACATACAGATATTTTTGTTAATTCATTCACATTAACCGCATTTTCGTTAACAAATTAAAATAGTCATATTGAAAATTGTTCGTCAATTTTAAGAATTTACGAAATATTAACGAAAATTTTCGTTATGATAAATAAAGGTTTCGTTGGCTGATATTTAACCTACTTTTCTTCGAATCTACATCCTTTTTTGTTATACTTACTTATAACTTTTTTTGGTTCAGTGCACATTCCGTTTTGAAATTCTGGCTTAAGGATTTTAGAACATATACGTCAAATTAAAATTCGAGAGAGTCTAGACTCTTTCAAAATTCAAACTAGACCATCTTTGCGAAATGAAGCCTTTTAGAAAAATGTAAAGTTTACATATATACGTTTTTAAGATTTTTGTTTAACTTTCAACTGGAAATAGATAAATTTTGAACAGGTTAAAAATACTGAACTCAATCTTTCTTGAATGTGAAATTTCGCGTTTAACAAATAATTAATGTCAGTGTTCCCTTATTTTGTTCCCCTTTAACTACTACATTAATTTGTCCAGGCTACCGAAGTTTTAATTCTTAGCTATCAATGACAATTTCATGCAAATCCATCCAGCCGAAAAAGATACAAATTTATTTCCAAGAAATCCTTTCTCCACTCCCTCCCCTTTTTTGCAGTGTCTTTCCAACATGTACTTTATTCGATGTGGCACCTATTCGATTAAGATTTTTTCCCTCATATGGATCACCCCATATTGCTCTTGTAGTCCTACTAACTGTAACAGTGTTTCACGCAGTTCAGTGTAATACTTTCGCCCACTCCCGTGACTTGATTTTAAATGGAATGAAAGATTTTCAAACTTCACATTATTTATTTTATTTTATACTCGATCCTTAAAAAATATAAACCTTCTTGTAGATCTATTCCTCTCAATATCCTACTACTCCTCATTACCTGTCTATCACTTTATCAGCCACTTCTCTATTCGGTAAAAACTAATATTTAATAAGTATGGGTTCTTATATCCCTTTTTGATCCATTTTGTTATTATATTCCAATAAATTACTTTTGTATGATTCTCATTTAATACACACACGGCAAAAGATATTCAGATATTTGAAAAATAATATTCATTTTGAAAATAAATTGTGTAGACTACCAAAGGTTTCTCGTTATATGCGTTTCTCAAAATACTTTTTATGCTAGTTGGAAAAGGAAGTCTTGTGTCCTTCTCTTCTAACTTCCTCTTTCTTTAACGGTTTCAATCTAATCACAATAATTTAAATCAAACCTCAAAAAACCAATACACATCATTTAAAGTTAAACAGGACTTTTTTTGAACTTAAATAATTTCGAAAACAAGCATTTAATGATCATTTTTAACCACAAATACACATTGGTCATCGTGTTAATGTGCCACTCTGTACAAAATAATGTACAACATACAACTGCAACTGCAACATGCTGAAGGCGGTTGGTAGAACAAAGTGAAACAGATTTTACAAAAATGACCCCTGTATTTTATAAAGAATAAACGAATAAGGAAATGAAGAAAAAAAAATAAAAAATAATAATGTAGTGAACATAACAAGAGAAAATATAATGGACATTTTACATTTCATGTTTTGCCAATTTTTGTTACTCTTCTTCTTCATTGTTGTTGTTGTTGTTTCTCTATCTTATCTTGTTTGTTGTAAAACCCATTATTATGGTCAAACATTTTAACAACTGAATTTTTGTTATTTCTATGGGTTTTGTATTCTGATTTTTTATTTTTACTCTTTACATTTCGTTTATAAGAAAACAAATCTACAGTTTTCTTAAATGTTTATAAGTAAAGATTTTCTTAAGTATAAAAGTTATATACACACATACACACAGCTGCAATATAAGTGCTTTTTATGTTCATTAGAATCAAAGAGTGCAACTACAAATACAACAACAACAACAAAAACAAATAAAAACAAACATACAGTTAACAGGCATTAACCTCAATTTATTTCAATTGTAAAAATGCATTTATATGCACTTCATTGCATAAAATATATATAAACACATATACAGACGTAAATATTTATACATATTCAAACGCCCTTTAAAATTTGTTTTCAATTTCTTCTTTAATGTGTTTTTGTGTTGTTGTTATTATTGTATTAGAATTGTTATTAGATTTCATATAAAATCAGTTTTCTATTTTTATTTAACAAATGTTGTCATTATGAAATACTTTAATTTAATCACAAAATAACCTTCTTTATCCAATAAATGCATTTCAGTACACATGACTTTAAGGAAATGAGCAAAAAGTTCCCTTTTCGGAAGAAATAACAATAGAAACTATTAAATAAAATTAAATTGAGATTTAAGTAGAATCTTTTATGAAACATTCTACGATTATTTTGATAAAACTTAAGTGAGTGATAATTTCTGTATATAAATTCTTGTTAAATCAGGATTTTTAAAGAACAAATAACAATAAATATTTTTAATGAAATTTGAAAAAGGCGAAGACTCTAAATTTTCTAAATAATTTTTGTTAATAGATCCTTAAGATTAATAATTTTGAGAAAAAAGAAAATGTATACCTTTTTTTAAAATTACATTTCTATCTCTTGTAGTTTGACAGATTTCTTTTGTTTTTTTTCACATATTTCTAATATAGTTTTTGGAACTTTTTGGAAAAATATTGAAAAGAATGGAATAATTATTATAAACATTGATGTTGTTATATAGCATGTCAGAACAGCTGGCATCCGCTAATCATGTGAGTTTTAAATAGAAATTTTAATGAACACGATCTCAAGCTAAGGACCTATGACCATTTTAATTATCGCCATTATACATGGTACGTTTTGGGTGGTCTACTTTAAACCACCTTTTTTGATGACTTAAACTTTTATATCTATTAGCACCACATATGGTGAATAAGGTATAAAAACTTCGTCATTCCGTCTTCAACGTTTAAGAAGAGTCATCTAAGTCTATAAAAAGAATTTAATTATGTCTGTCTGTCCATCTATCTGTCAGAACTTCTGCTTCTCCTTTCGAACGTCCGTATATTCAATCGAATGTTTATCTGTCCTTTCGAATGTCAATCAGTGCATCCTAACATTCGGCTTGTAGCCCATCAATCTATAAATATATCTTTCCAATTCTTTTAATTTTCAGCAAAGAATCGTAACTATAAGTTCTCCATACATTTTGACATTCAAAAATAACATCCAAAAAATTTGCTTCAACTATAAAAAAAGATTTTGGTAAAGATGTGCACGCAAAATTGCTGCACAATGCAGGTAACAATGCACAATAAAAGAATGTGTTGTTATACAAAGTAATTGGGAAATGAAAGCAGGTTTAATGTTTACTGACCTGATGGACATACTAATGATCGGAGAAAGCATAATAGTACATATGCAAAACAAATCTTACACCGAGGATAAAATAAGGTGGTGCAGGAGTCTGTGGCTGCGGATGTTGGAGAACTTATCGTAATTGATGTGCAAAAAAATTGAATTTACCACAGTCATTAACATTTTAGCACGATAATGATCTGAAACTTTCAGCTCAGAAGTTAAAATTTCATCAAATCATGATTGACTATTTTTAATTTCTCAACTATTCAATTTGAAGCCAATTGTGATAACTAAGTTTCAATTTTTAGTTAGAAAATAAATATTTAATAGATATTAAATAAATATTTAATTCTGAAAAAAAACATATCTGACGCATTGTGCATTGTACTCCAAAATCCTAAAATAAAAATAAGTTCTTTGGTCGTCTTTTTCTTCTTATATTAACAATTTCTTAATAATTCAAAAAAAAATCTAAATTTGTGTCCCTTTATATGTCTACATTCCTTAAAAATATTTTTTAAAACAAATCTCTATTGTTCGCTATTATTTAGAACAAAAAGAAGTTCTTTTATTTGTGGCGAAAAAAATATGTTAAAAGTATTGTTCTATTATATTTTATTGTTGCTCTAAATTTTCATATAATTTTCATGGAACTTTTTCACCGACATTTTTTGGTTAATATTCCCAGTACTTTTGTATTCATATATAAATGTTGTCTTTATGCAACAAAAACAACATTAAAACAAACATATATTTGTTGTAATTTATGCAAAATAAAAAATAATTTAAAACAAAAGCAACACTAACTTGTCATAAATTCTCGGCAATAAATTTCTATTTTATTTTAGTTTCGGTTGTAGATTTTTCCTTCCATTGTTTTTTTTTCATAAAGAGTCCTTTTTCTCTTCCAAAAAAAAAACAAAAAAAAAGAAACTAACAAAAATATGTGAAAAGCATTCTACCATGATTAGGTTTTTCTGCTTTTATTTTTATTGTTTAAATGTTCTTTTTTTTTTGTTTTTTTTTTTCTTACATAAAACTGGGAATAAATGCAAACAGCAGTTTAATAGTAAAAAAATCCAAAGAAAAAAACTTAAATGCAACATTCCCTTAACCACAATTGTGCAGAGAAAAGATGAAGTTTTGAAAAATGTAACTATTAAATTGTTATTATTTTTATTTTTATTCATATTTTATTTCATTTTATGCATTTTATTCTTAACTGTCTGTTGTTGGTTTTTGTTGTTGTTGCTACAGTAGTATTTTATTCTCAGTTTTTTTTAATAAAAATAACAAAAAATATTTATCATAATAAAAATATTTTTACCAAGAATTTTTCCTTACAATTTCCATTCACCTTCTCATCCCTCTGGATCTATCGGCAACTTATTTAATATTTATTTATAAAATGAGGTAATAAAGTAAATATTTTCAAGAGAATTATATGAAGACATTTACTTAATATCATCATCTATGGTTTTTATATTAGTGTATGTATGTATGTATGTATGTATGTATGTATGTATGTATGTATGTATGTATGTATGTATGTATGTCATTACAAAAATAAGGGAATAAAACACATTTTGAATTAATATACAAAATATTGATGAAATAAAAAAATAGTTACTTATTTATTTAGATTTATTTACTAAAATTATACTGTTATTATGTACAACTACATATGTTCACTACATATGAACTAACTATCTATATATATATATATATATATATATATATATATATATATATATATATATATATATATATATATATATATATATATATATATATATATATATATATATATATATATATATATATATATATATATATATATATATATATATATATATATATATATATATATTTTTTTTTTTTTGTTAACTATTAAATATATAAAATATTAAGAACACATTTAACGCCACTAAATTTAATATTTTATTACAATAATTTTTATTTTCTTATTTCTTTTCATTTTTCATAAATTTACATTCATTTTTCATAAAATCGAGGGATAAATGTAAAAATTTCGCAAATATTTCTTTTGTTTATTAATATAAGTATTTTGGTATCATAAATCAACGCACACACTCATATAATTTATATTTGTATGTATGGGTGTAAACACATTTATTTCATTATGTAACTAATTAGTTAATTTATTTGAAATAATACGACCTTATGTTTCATTTCCGGTTTCTTGTAGAAAAACATTTAAACCTTATTTTTATGAATTGCAAAGATGTGTATTATATATTCAACTTTAGATCTTGTTATGAAATTGATTTTGGATTGTAGATTCTTTTAATTACAATTTATGCGGAGGTATTCCTTTATAATATATTGAAATATTATATAAATTGAAAGGTCTCCTAATGTAAAAAGTCTTTAGATATTTTGTTTTAATATTGAGGTTTTGGATAATACATATTAATGCTGATGTATAGAACACATAGTAAAAGAGACATTACATCCACTATTAATTATGTCAATTCAGAATTTTTCCTGAGTAAATTTAATGATGTCCACCCTTCCCCCTGGTATATTGGCAGTTTTATTGGCTAACGTCATGAGATGTTTTTAAAGGTTCGGTCCATGTGAAAATTCTTTCAGAAACATATTTACAAACATTTTATTTTATAAAATTTAGAAAATATAAGTCCAAAGATATTTAACATTTGTGTAGTACATTTTAGTACTGCGTACTGCAGAAGGTTGTTATAAAGCAAGTTTTGAATAATTATGTTTTTAAAGAATTTATACCAAATAATATTTAAAAAACTTAATGTATATTTTAGGCATTCTAATATGACAAATTAACTGAATATTCGCAATGGTACTCTAGCCTTGCCATTAGTCAACTTAAGGCGCTATAAAAATGATTGTAAACACATTGCCATAAAAGTGAAAAAAGATCCTTTAACATATGCATATAGCAGTAAGGTAATACAGTGTCTCGAACACAACTCTAAGAGAAAGTAAGAGCAATCAGAAACCTGATGGAATCGGTTTTCCCCTTTGCCCATGTCAAATATTCGGCATTTGTAGAAATTTGTGTAGAAAATGTAGAAAAATTTTACTTTTATAAGAATTTTTTCTCAAATATAACAAAAAACATTATTTACAAGTATTGACAATTAAATAAAATAAAAAATTACAAAAACACATTTCCATTTCCACATTTCAGTTTTGAAGGTAAAAATTTGAATATTTTATATATTAAATGTAAAAATATCACCGGCGAAAATCAAAATTGCTGGTCAAAATACTCCTCCGGCAGTTGATAACGGATCGAGTTTCAGTGAAAACAAAAAACGGAGTTGTACAACAAAAAATTGTTATGCTTAGCTGTTCTAATTGGCATACAGTTATTATATTGATGTAGTTGTTTTTGCGAATTATAATAACGATAATAATAGTGATGCAGACTATTAAATAAACACACAGAAAAGTGAAATCAACGTTGAAGATTGTTGATTCTAGACATTGTTAACTTTTTCTTTCAGTTAAATTTAAACACTTTTTAAGTTTGGTGGTGAAATAATATTGCACTTATTAAAATAAACAATGTTCAATTAACATTTTACATGTACAATTTTTCCGTTAATTGACGCATTAGATATTAATTTAAATTATTAGTTTTCTGGCCGATAATAATTGAGTGATGATCGAATATTTAGTATTCATATTTTTTTATATCATAAAAATATCAGGATGGAAATCATAATTATAAATCTCCTTAAGATATACACACATGCGTACATGTTAATATAAATGTAATAGAGAATATGGCGTATGAAAGATGAAATATTGTTAAAAAGACTAATACGACTGAGTTTGTTTTCTCATAATAAAATTATTTTTTATAAAATTTGTATAATTTTAAATAAATTTCATATTTCATTAATTTAATTAAATTGTTCAAAAAGTTTCTAAACATTATTCGTAAGTAAATAAGTTTTAGTTTTTTATCTAAATAGAGAACTTGTAGTAAATAGAGAAGAATAATAAAATGAGTATATAATATGGCTGATCATTTGCTAACTTTCTTATTTCCATATAATATAATTCAGTAATAATATTTTAAAATTTACTAGAAACTTCTTTTTACAAAATGAAAAAAACTAACACAATTTCAATCATTTTCCATTTAAATATTTTTTGCTTAATAAAACTTTTTGAAAGGAGAAATTATATATAAAAAAATCAAATTTTTTACTCACTTTGTATATTAAATACTTATAAGAAAATAACACTAATACTTAAACACACATTCCTTTAGGTGTATAAATCTGAGAACTCATCCACTTTCACATAATAAAATAAACTTTAGATTTCTTGGATTTTTTCTACATCTAAATAAAGTTTCCTTGTACGTGGTATATAACATTTTTGCGCTACTTCTGTATATTTCCGATTATTTCATTTTTATTTTCTAAAAAAAAAATATAAAAAAATGAAATATTTTTTGAGTTGAATTTTTAAATAAAAAAAATAAAATAAAAAATACAAAAGAAACCAACACTGACTGCAGTGCAGATGGTAGAATTATCAACCCCTATGGCATCATCAATTTAATTGAAAGGATTATTTTTTCTTTCTTTCTTTTGATTCCTTTTGTTTCTTTCCAAGACAAGATGAAAGCAAATATTCGCACACATTTACACTCTAACTTTTAGTGAAAAATATAATAAAATAAAATGGAATTGATAAAAACAATATGGAGTTGAAGCTAAAACACCAAAAAAAAAAACAACAAAAATTATCTTAAAACTAAAGTTGTACTGAAGAATCTTTTTAAAGAAATTAAGTTTATTTATTTCTTGAATTACAGAATTTCAAGTGCTAAACTTGAGAAAGAACATTTTGGTAAAACATAATTTGTTTCCTTCCGTTTTGAAGACATCAAAAATTTATTTTTTATTACAAAAGTGTAGTGATAATTTTGTTAGCCAGCGAAGGAGTTTGTTGAAAATGATTTAAAATAAATTACAAAATCAAAAATAAATTGATTTTTAATTTCAAACACCATTCATGACACATTTAAGATAATTAAATAGTATAAATCAATCTTAGAGTTTTTATTTTTATAATATTAAATAAATTTTTTATTAGATATTTCACAGTTGTTTCAATTCACTTTTATTCCCTTCTCCAGTGCTGCCAATTCTTGAGGAGCATTAGTGGCTAAATCCTAATAAAATAGTGGCTTAAAATGGCTAAAATTATTTAAAAATGTCTAAAACGGCGGCTAAAAAAATTTATTCAAAATGTATACAAAATTTAAAGTAAAAACGAAAATAATTAATTTACATTTCAACATTTGTTGAATGTAATTGAACTATTTAAACAAAAATACTATTATTCCTACATAAATTATAAATTCATATTTAAAAAATAAAATCAGATTTGTCAAATATGATCGAATAAAATTATCCTTAAGATCCGAAATCATGAATGATGATTGATGATTTTTTTAATATTTTTTTTTAATATTTTTAATTGCTCCTATAGAAAAAGATTTATTGTTAATTTACTTAAAAATCCTTTAGAGACTGATTTACCGCAGTTTACAAAGAATGGTATACGCATTTAACAAAAATTTAATGAGATGCGTTTTTTGTATATAAATAGCGATTTCTATAGAAATTTTGAAATTAAATATATAAATGATAGATAAAAATATCTATGAAAATGGCTAAGAAAAGTATATAAAGTATATATAAGTATAAAGTATGGTTAAAAAACCTCCAAAATTATTTAATGGCAAAATTTAATTTTCGGTGGCTAAACGAGATTGAAAATCTAATTTTATCCACTTATTGGCTAAATTGGCAACACTATCCTTCACCAACAAAAGCAGTATAACCGTTTTAAAGGTTTAAAAAATCGTTAATCGTTAATAATCAATAGTACCTAAAAGACTTATAAATTAATTTTTAGGACAAAACTTAACATCCTTAATTAAATTAGAACCGTCCATTTGAATATATTGAACGCTCTGGTTATAATTTCTCGACATTTCCATTTTTAATCTTCGCTCATTAAAAATATATAAAGAGGAACTCACAAATTAATAATGGTTTCCCACAGATTTATGTATAAGAACACATACAGAAAAAAACTTGAAGCAAAATCATAGAAGCAAAACACAGTTGAGTTGAGATTAACTAAAATTTGTTCATTTAGTTTAAATTAATCGATATTAATTTATAAAATTATCCAACAACAATTTTTTTTAATTATTTGTTTTGAATCCCTTTGTCTATCTAAAAAAACTATATTTCTTCATGTTGGTGTAAAAAAGTAACGGGAGAAAAGTGTGTATGCCATTCGACTTAGACTTCTTTTATTTTCGTAGTTAGAATTTATAACCAACATTGTGTTGCAGGATATAACGTAGTCGGGTTTGGCCGACGATAACATTCTTATTTGTTTATACATTCATAAAAAATATTTTTTATAAAATTAGAATAAGAAATATTAAAGTACATTATTTTTTCATTTTTTCTTTTTAGATATTCGTCGTAAAGTTTATGATTATTCAGTTATTTTCATTACAGGTAAGTTTAGTTTTTTTTTCTTAATATCTGCTTTAAATTTTGAAATTTAAGTTATAAAATAACTATTTTAATACTAGACTGACTTTGTCTGACATTGTTGAATATAAAATATTACATTTTTAATACAACTAACAATTGACTACCAACTCAATTGGTGAAATATATATTATATTAAGTATGTCGTTCCATATCCATCATATCCAAATCCGATTCGATTTACCCAAGCCCGTCTGTTGGTATATTTTCACAGTCACAATAATTAAGCAATGTTTTATCGCTTTATTTATATATTACAACTCTGTGAATATTAGAGCATATTAAATTTTTATATCAGATTGTGTATATCTCCTACATTAACCCATTCGAAACCACAATCTTTTGTTTCATTTAAATTATACTAATTTATATTCCCTTTGCACTTTTAAATATTTTAAAAAAGAGGTTTATTTGTATTTGTTTTCATTATTCATTCTTTATTGATATATTCGCCTATTTTCAATTACACACATACATATAAATTATAAAGTTTTGAATTTAATTTTCAATTAAATGTATTTTAAAAATTCAATTTTTATTTTTCATTTAAAATTTTTAATATTGAAGTTTTAAATAAATATATATATATATTTTTTTTTGCTTTTTGTTTCGTTTAATAGTTTAACAATTAGCTCATGGCCTTAGTTTCACTCTGAACTTATATCTATGTATGTATTTATAGGTGTTTGTGTATGTATGTGTTTATGCACATGAACATCATTTATAATGGATTTGATGTTTAATTGAGGTATTTGAAATTAAATTATACAAATATTTACCGTTTTTTCTATGCAAAAAAATGTGTATATATATGACTACAAATACATAGACATATGTATATTTACATGTGCATGTATTTTATATTAAACTAACAGTGACATAATATTTAAATAAATATTATAAATATTTAGTTAGTTAAGCATTTAAAACATTCATATAAGAACTGAAAAAAATATAATAAAATAAATTTTATTACAAATAATTGTGTGACAAGAAATATTTTTTTTATTTTATTCACACGAAAATAAATAATAATAAAAGGAAAAAATTAAATAAATTAATAAAACAAGCAAATAACCACATAAAATAATAAATCAAATTTGTATATTTTTTAATAGTTTTCAACAGCATGTGCCATATTGACAATAAAATAAAAAAGAAACTAACTCTTTCCACTATGGACTATGGTATGAGGATCCGTTCATGGACTATATTATAATTATGTATTACACACACACACTCATATAGTAAACTTGGTATTTGTAATAGATGAATTTTATAAATTTAGGCAAACCAGATTCTATTATAAAAAATAATATTATTTAAAACTATTAAAAAGTTATAAAATATTTTTAAAAATGTTGAATTTAATGGATATTTTATTAAACTCTTGTAAAAATGTAAATTTGAACTTTATAAAAAATATACAAAAAATGTATTGTGAACTATAATTTGAAAAGGATATTTGAACTATAATTTGAAAAAAAGTTTAAATAATCCATGCGCACAGTGTTACAAAAGAACACAGTGGTATTGGAAATAATTTGAAACAAAATTACATAAACCAATAAGAATTTTTTTTCGGCTCTGTCGAATTTTAAATACCCTGCACCACAACAAACAATAAATAAACATTTGCGTGAGTCGAAAAAGCTTTTACACAAAAACAAATTAGATTGTTAAAATTGGTCATGTGAGACTATACAATATCTAACACCACAAATTAATTTATAAAACGACCCTAATTTTCTTAAAATGAATATTTTTAGGGGATTATATGGAAGCTGGAAGAAATTATATACAGACCTTCGCATAATTTTTTACATCGATTATTGCTTATATTTATTTGAATTTGATCAATTTCTATTACAATAACAACATAAATATGTTATTTATGCTCTTCAAAGTGATATTTGGGGGGCTTGTATGAGATCTATGAAAAGGAATGGACCGACTTTCGCATTATTTAACACTTCGTTTTAGAATATCATACGACTTTTTTTGTAAAATTTCATTTAAATTGCTTTATATTTAGGACTTGTATAAGTTTTTAACTTCATTCCGGAAGGACTTTTGTATGAGGGGTACGTGAAATATTGGACCGAATTTGACAAATTTGAATAGAATTCAACGTTGGGCCGAAATAATAAGTAATAAATGTTATTAAGATATCTGTAGAGTTAATAGACAGACGGACGGATATTATTAAATCGGCTCAAAAATTTATTCTAAATCCAAGGGCATACTTAAAGGTGGATGTAACACATTTTTTCTATATTAGTTATACCATTCGGTGGTGTAGGGTATAACTAAAGTGAAATATGTCATTGTTGTTTATCTTCATATTAAAAAAAACCGATATTGGACCGATATTGGTAAAAATAATTATAAACATTTGCTGGTTTTGAGTAGCAAACTGCATAGGACGACGGCAAATAATTTGTCCGAATTTCGTTAAATTTGGGACCATTTATATATGGAAGCTAGAACAAATTATATAGATTTTTGCTTATTTTTATCTCAATTCGACTAATTAGTATTTTCGACTAATTGGTATTTTTTATCTCTTATTTTATAAGAGATTTTAGGGGAGTTGAAAGGGATCCATGAGAAATAATTGACCGATGATATGATGTACCAACATTTTAAAATACCGTAAGACTTAATGTGACAAATTTCATTAAAATCGTTTTGCATTTAGGACATCATGAGCTAATTAAATAATAGACCGATTATTTAGTAGAATGTAGAGTATTTTTATCGATCAAAATTTGTTTCGAAGTGAAAATTTGCGTATCGAAATAAAAACAAATTTTTGCATTTTTAACTCATTAAATAATTCTTGAAGAATTTTAAAAAAAGCGTCACCTACTGATCAAACAGAGGATACACTAATCAAAACCAACTCAAAAACGGATGAAAATATGTCAGATTTCTACAACAGCTCAATAGTCACAAGAATCACAAGACCAATTCAATAGTCACAAGAATTGTTTCCATAAAATCTATTTGGACACATCGTCCACAGTGCTGAAATAAACATTTCGTGTGTAGTAAAACACACATACATTTAAAAATGCATAAATATATAATAAGTATGAAAATAACTATCTACACATGTATACATACGTGTTTATTATTTATTTTATGTTTTATTAATATTCGTGCTTGTATTCCTGTTATGATCGTTATACTCAATATTTAAATACATACAACTGTCCTGTGATTTCATATTTTATACTCAAATTTCCTGTTTGAAACTATTAAAATTTTAACAAGTTATTTCTAAAATAATCATAATAATAGAAAAAAATAGTCGTAAAAACATATTATATATACATATGCATGAAAAAAAAAAAATATATATATATATATATATATATATATATATATATATATATATATATATATATATATATATATATATATATATATATATATATATATATATATATATATATATATATATATATATATATATGAAACAAGTAAGGATGTTAAAGTCGGTGAAGTCCGGTTATTGGTTATAAGTACAGTTATTGTGACACTAACATTTTGCGAAATTTATGCGTTTTAAATAAATTTGAATGAATTTTGTTGAAAGGTTATATGAGAGCTAGAAGGAATAATGGGCATACCCTCGTATAATTTTGCACAAAGATTTTTACTTATATTTGTCTTAATTTGACCTGTTGCTATTAGAATAGCAAAGATATGTCAGATTTATGCCATTAAAAGAGATGAAGGCTGTTTGTATTCGATTTATGAGAAACAATGAACCGACCCTCGCTTTTTTTGGCACATCGTTTCAGAACATTATAAGACTTACTTGTACCAAATTTTCAAATCCCTTTATATTTAGGACTTTTTTAAACCTAATTCCGAGAGTAACATTTGTATGGGAGATATTTGAAATATTGGACTGAACATGACCACTTTGAACAGGCTTCGTCCTTAGATCAAGATAATAAAACGTACCAAAATTTCATCGAAATATCTTAAAAAATGAGACATGTAGACTGTTTACATGGACAGCTACCCGGGCAGACAGACGGACGGACATCTTTAAATCGACTCAGAAAATGATTGTGAGTCAAACGGTATACTTATGGGTGGGTTAACACCATTTTTTCTGTAAGTTATAAACATCATTACAAACGCATAATACCCCAATCACCGATGGTGTTGTAGGGTATAAAAATGAATTACTTTTGTTATTTTTTGTCATTCGGTTTGGTTTCGGTTGGTTTATATTTTT
This sequence comes from Cochliomyia hominivorax, assembly GCA_004302925.2. Classification (NCBI taxonomy): domain Eukaryota; kingdom Metazoa; phylum Arthropoda; class Insecta; order Diptera; family Calliphoridae; genus Cochliomyia; species Cochliomyia hominivorax. Next base: position 33,765,649 of record PYHX02000494.1, read on the forward strand.
AGTAACTTTTTGCCTTAAATGAATTGTATTTATATTGTTGTTGTTTGGTTTTAGTTTTAACTATTATTGCCGTTTTTATTAGCGCATTTAAGCCAACAATTAGCGGTTGTTATGAAATCAACTTAATTTATGTACTTGTGGTAAAAATAATGTTTGTATATTTTTTTCTCCTCCTGCACTCATTTAAAAAATATGCATATTATGGGAAAAAAGTGTAAATTTTATATTTATATTAAATACAAATATTAGCGATAAAATAAATATGTTGCAGATAAAAAATATTTAAAATCCGATTTACTTATTTACTCATCCACTCATAGGCAGGGTATAAAACTCTAATCAAGGTTACGTAAAACTTAAGTGAATAAAATAAATTAATTTGGACAAATTTACATATTTTCTAATCTAATTTTCAAAAATACACTTTTTTTCTAAAAATAATGTACAATTTTGCATGTTTTAGTTTTTTATTTTTGGCATTTTAATGGAATATTTTTGTTATGTATTAATTTTGAAATATTTTTTTTTTAATTTTTTAATGTCAAAAAAATTTAATCAACCGAATTTTTAATCAAATATTAATATTATTTTTATATGTTAAATTAACGAAAAATTTAAATGTTAAATTTAAAATAAAATTTTTAAGGAGAAACGAATTACACAGGGAGTTTTCTCATCACAAACTAAAATTGGTATAAAATTTTTATTCCGGTTTTGCAACATACTGGAACTATTGGGCTTGATTAGTGGTAATTTAAGAGATTTTGAAGAATATCTAGAGAAAGTCAAAGCCACCAAGTACCTTCTTGTGATTTTCCAAATTATGATTAAGTGTGCAGTTCATTTTTGTGACACTAACATTTATGTGATATTTTTTCGGGACTTTTAAAATTTCGGACATCGATTTTTGCTTATATCTGTAATTTTGTCAAAATATTGTTAGAATACCAACGTATATATGAGATTTTAGCCTTTTAAAGTAAATTTTTGAGGGCGTTTATATAACCCATGAGAAATAATGACCCGATCTCGTATAATTTTGTACATAATTCACATTTTATATATAGGACTTTTATGAGGAACATTTTGTTCACAAGGTCTATAAAGAAAAGATTTTTGTGCTCATTAAAACTTTTGTACAAAAACATTATGCTCCGACCATAAACATTTTTATAATTTAAAACTAAAAACGAAAGATTTTATTATTTTATTGTCATATAAAGAAACCTATTTATTCTCATAAATGCCTCAGACTTTAAGCAATTGTCATTAGCATCTTGCTATCACAAAACATCTCAAAATGACAAATCCAACAAAATAGATAAAACAATGAAATATCTTATGTCTGTTAGCAATTAGAATTTAATTCATGAAATGTTAAGATGAATGGATGGATGAGTTTCCAGTTTCGGCATTATGTTTATGACACAAATAATGAATAAAGTAATGAAAAGTAGTTGTGATTTAATCACGAATTGTAATCATTTCATAGGACTTAAAAATATGAATCTTGGTGTATATAATGGATCATTCCCTTAATTTATATTAATATTTTTTGTTTTTGTAGTAATAAAAAACAAAAACAAAATAATATATAAGTAAATTTAGTAACGACTCCTAAAAGTATGCATTTAACTGCATTTCCGTTATAACACATACTTATGCAAAATATTATTACTACGGTCACAACTGGTTGAACTCAGTTCAACTCAGTCTGTTGCTACTAAACATAGTAATCAAAACCAACAGTTGACACATTTCGATATCAAAAAGAATTTTAACAAAAACGCAACATTTTTTATGTTTATTTATTAATATGTACATATGTATGTTGTAAAAAATGTTTATTATTTGTATATACATATATAATACAATAAATAAGTCAATTGATATCTCAAGCAAAGGTAATTGAAAATATGTTGAAAATAAACAAAAAGAAAATTGGGAACTGTAAACCCTCAAACGTATATTTGATCAGTTAAAATTTTTTGTTTCATCGCATGCCAAAAAAAGAAAAGAAATTTATAAAGGTAACAAGTATTATGGAATATAAAGAACTCATTTTTTATTTAGCAAAGTTGACTTTAACTAAATTGTTATTAAGCCAATATAGGGAAAATGTAGGACAGATAGGATCAGGGAAATTTAAAACAACTTTAATATAATTTTTGTTTATAAAACAATTTTGAATTTAAAATATTTTGTTATTAGGCAAAATTATAGCTGAAGAAAATGTTGAACTAAAGCTATTTCAGTTAATTTTACATTGTCTGTTTTTGTTTTCTGTGTATATATTTATTAACCATTCCTTTCTCTAGCGCTTTTAAAATGTGATTAATATTTTGTAATGCTTAACAAACATTTTAAATTTAAGTATTATTTAATAATATTTATATATGGAACTGGTAGGAATAAGGAGGTCGAAGCAAATATTAATGTTATAGCGAATCAAGTTACTTTAAAGAAATGCACTGAAAATATTACCATGTTAATTTTTTCATTCATTTTGTATTTAGTTTATGACATTTTTTATCTTGGTTCATATGAATTAAATGAATATATATATATATATATATATATATATATATATATATATATATATATATATATATATATATATATATATATATATATATATATATATATATATATATATATATATATATATATATATATATATATATATATATATATATATATATATTCCATTCCAATTTGTTCTGCACCGTTGCAATGAAAGTTTTTGTAATTTTTTTCTAAGTAAAAATGTTTTATTTGTAGTGGCAGATTTATATAAATAAAAATATTTACTAAATATTTATGTACACACGAAACATGTACATTATCCTTTTTTTTAAGTTCATATAGAAAATTCTTATCCTTTTTGTTGTTAGTTACTAAATTTTATGTTTTTTTCAAAGAAATCAACATCAAAGCCAAAAAATAAGTTTCTGCAAATGTATTATATATATCTGTCCGTCCTTAAGTTGTTTTTGCGTTCAGTTTTTTCAAAATATACTATTTTCTTTTTACTTAGAACTCTCCGCATTGCAGCAAAAATATTTGTTAAACTTTGCCAACTTATTACCACTGAATATGCATGTTTCTTCAGCAAACCAAATATTTTTTAAATGAATGAAAAAAATAGCAAATACTGTTATTATTCATATTCGAAATTATTCTCCGATTTAATATAAATACAATACATTTCATTTCATTATGATTTTTTCTATTTTAAAAATCACAAAATTTATTATCAACTCTTATATATGAATAAGTTCAAAAAAAAAATACTTTTAAAATGATCTGTACTTTATTAATATAATGCTTCCTCCATTTTTTATGGTTAGTTGAAGCTTCAGAAGATCATAACAGTGCTAAGTTCGTAATTTAAGGAAATTTTAGTTTCTTGAAAATGTTAATAAAATTTTACTTATAAAACTTGAAACTTTTAAAATGTTATATAAATGAATAAATCTGCTATATAATTTTAATGAATTTCTATACACCAACAAATTTGCATTTACATAAATATTTTTCATATATATTTTTTTTATTGATTTTCACTATTTATTTCCTTTTTTTCTATATGAAAGTAATTCGAGTGCCAAAATAAAACTGAAATATATTTTATTTTTACAATATATTTTATAGATTTATATTTTCATCTATTTTCTTTATTTGTGTTTTTGTACAAATGGAATTTATTTCCCATTTCCGAAAACCATTAAAATGTTACTTATTTAAATGGTCGTACATGTATACAAATACACATACGCACATGTTGCTATTTACTACAACTAGTAAGTAATACAAGAGAGGGTAAAATAATAGTAAATATTATTTCACCCACAATATAATTAATTTATTTTTATATATTAATTTATTTACAAAACAAATATGAAAAACATTTTACTTGCAAAAATATATGTAAAAATATTGAATATAGCGAATATTGAATGTCCCATATTGTGTTCAAATCGATTTTGGAAAAAAAAAATTTGAAACTTTTTAAAGTTTATTTATATTTTATTGAAATTTCAAATTCGAATTTTTAAATTTTTCATAAATCTTTTCATACATTCGAAAATAACTCAACTCTAACCATGTGAAATTTAATTAAGATATATAAACGTATTTATATCCTACATAACCATAAGTGGTTAAGCCATTATGTTCAAATGGATGGACTAACTAATTATTTTGACAGTGACACGTTCCGTCATTATTTTGGCACAATAACAATATCTTTTAATCATTTTGACACAAATAAGTCTGGCAATCCATTATACATACTGTAGGTTCCAATAAGTTTGTTAAAATAAAATAAATGAAAATATATATAATTTTCGAAGTTTAAACAGGGTCGGTTCATAATTTCCCATACAAACACAACAATGTTCTACATTCTAAAACATTAATCAGAAAACCAAATTATTCGAGGATTCTTTTTCAATTTTTCGTAGCTACAATTTATAAATTTCTTATTTGTATATCTTGTCATCTCAGTGTCCATCCAAAAAACTATACAGCTATACAGAGGAGTAAAAAGTCTCGTATATTTTATATTCTTTAAATTTATTTTTTTTTCAGATTTCGGTCCATAATATTTTCAAAAAATTATTTTCAAAACACCGTCACTAAAAAACCTCTGTAAAGTTATTATACATTAAGTAAAGTTAAATTATAAATATAAATCTGTTCAGAAAACAATCCAGAACGTGATTCTGAGTTGCGCAGTAAGATGGACGATATTTGGAAAAAAGACTAATGTAAAACTACACTTGCTGATCGCTATTCTTCCGAATGAACTTGCACGTAATAAGTTTACCAATGGGTGAAAGTGATGCTTAACATAAGGTATGCGTTAAACTGATTCTTCGAAATCAGACTCGAAAACAGTCATCACTCAACTGCAATCAAAATTTAGAGTGGAGTTTCAATTGATGAGGTCGTGAAACTAAAACATCGCCCCGACGCGCAAGGACTATGTCTTTAAATGTTTAAATTAATTTAGGATTAAACTTAAAATAAAACTTAAAAAATCTTTTAAAATAGCCAAGATAACAAACAAGATTTTAATTTGAATAATAATTTTGGATAATAAGGTAAGATTTTGTTTAAACATTTTTATTAATTTTAAATTAAATTTATTTTCAATTTATTTTAAACAAGTGTCAGAAAAAAAGTATAATAACAAAATGTATATAGAATAATTATCTACTCTAACTTTGGTGCAATTGTAATCGGTGCGACCGGATGATGGTCCTCAACGACCGTATTTATTACACTGGTCGGTGGGATTTTCGTCCGCTTGTAACGCCATAAGTCAACGTTTGGAGAAAGATTAATTAAAAGTGTCCGTTATTATTGTTTCGACTTTTTATTCTATTAAATTTAAATTAAAAATTTCTTAAATAGTTTTTGTTAACGATTGATGAAAATAAAAGGAAACTGATTGTAGTCAGGTAATGATCTCTTGAAAAAACTGTTTATTATTTTTAATAATTTCTTTTTTTAATAATCAATATTTTTACTTCAATTTCAGTGATAAAAGAAATTTTTAAAATTTCATTTTATTTTGAAAAAAATTAAAAGATTTTTTAAAATAACTGTTAGCGAAAGAGAGTGATTGTACATTTGGTTTGAGTATTCAAAGCAGGACAACATTAAAAAATATTCCTGCAACCATTTTCAACAAATACAAAATATAATAATAACGAATAAAATAAAAAAACAAAGAACATATAATATATTCATACACATACAAACATATGAATACAAACATTATAAATGTATTTATATGCATGAATGTATATGTGTGTAAATATAAAAAAGCAATAAATGCATTCGTATTTGTATTAAAAATAAATATATAGAAAAAAAAAACAAACAAAATGAAATGAAAATTCCATTTTTATTTTTCCAACAAAAACAAAAACACGAATGAAAGAGATTTAGTAGAGTTTTTGTTTGCTTTTTTATGGTAAAAAGAATTATTTTATATTTTTTTATTTTCACATTAAAATCTCATTTTATACATATTGATTGGCCATTATTTATGAATTTATCTTCTTTCAAATACTATGCATACCAACTCTCTCTCTAACAAACACATACACACACTTAATATAGCATTTAATCGCTTTCATAGAAATATATAGATAAGTTTGAAATTGTGTTCATACGTTCGTTCTTAAAAACTAAAAAGGGGTTCATATTTCTTTTTAGTTTGTTTTATTCTTTTTAACAAATTATTTTAAACTTAACTTTTTCAGATCATAAATTATCAAATCTACCACCACTGGCAATGGCAGCAATTGGAACAGCTTTCAACAACCGGCAACCATCAACCAACTACTTGCAACAACAATATTGCAATCAAGCAGAGTTTGTTGAACAGGCAGCATCTCAACTCGACAACCTTGTGTCAACAATATTGCAGCAATACCATTTTCTTTTTGTTGTTTTTAATATATAAAAATTTATTTTTCATATTTTATTTATTAGTTTCACTCACTCACACACACACTCATACATATATACAAGAATATTTGTTTTTTCGCCAAAATTTCCCCAATAAAAACTATTTTTATTTCATTTCAGTTTTTCTCCATAAATAAGAGAGTATGTGTGAATGTGTAAGTATATCATAATATTACATATTCATTGACATTATCCCGTTATTTGTAACATTATCATTCATTTTTTTAACTATAGATCATTATATAATCGTCATATTCTAAGGCTTTTATAGTTTGGTTCCGTAATGTTTCTCAACTTATCTCCACTTCACCCCCCCCTCTCTATTCCCCTTCAATTTTAATAGTGATGTGTAACAAATGTTTGAATCGAAACATAAATTATGTCATTTCGATATTGATGAATTATATATTTTCTTACTCCATTTTTCATATACCATTTGTCCACAAAAATGTGAGTATGTGTTTAAATGTGTGTGTGTGTGTGTGCAAATAAAAATGTGAATCTACTAATGAACAATTCAATATTCGTGTATAAAATTCTAATTTTTCTAAGTGTAAATTATTTTAATGGTTCGGTGCGACCGGATGATGGTCCTCAACGACCGTATTTTAACACTGGTCGGTGGGACTTTCGTCCGTTTGTAACGCCATCTGTCAACATTATTCAAATGTATAATAAAGTGTATTTCAACAACTTCTGGTATATCTGGAAAATTAGCTCAATTTGATGGTAAAGGTAAGTGGTGGAAATAGAATTAACGAGGAATTAGTTGAAAATAATCATGTTGTCATCAATTTTGTTCGCTTCCAGTGCACAGTGGGACAGAATCTATTTTCTATTTTATTAATCTGTAACCTTAGGTCCGTATTCATACAATTTTACCGCAAATGTTACAAACAAAAACACGATTATTTAAAACATAAGTTTTTCGTGAATGCATATGACATTTTCTAAGAAATCTATGGAAAATACCTAAATTTGACTAGAGGAAATCTAATCTGGGTTTATTTTACAGCCATGATATAAACTTATTAAATGAGTACTTGGTACCTATCAACACGTTGGAAATAAAATTTCACAATTTTAAAAGAAGTAAGTGAAAAGTCACCGATAAAAAACTTAACATTTATTTTTTTTAATAAAAAATATTTTAAAATATTAAAAATATATTATAATTATTACTAATTTTTTTTTATTTATTTTCTTTTTAATATTTCAGAATAGAAATGTGGTGATTTTCATAATTCTGCGATTCATGGACAATTTCATATAAGGACTGAGATCGAAAAACTCTGTCAATTTTTATCAGTTTACATTGATAATCTGATAAAATATAAGACCAGAAGAAATGTTTATACAAAAATTATTAAATATTTTCGACAAAACACAATTTGGTCCCACAAAAAGTTGATCAAGCATTCAAATGTCTGCCATTATACAGCTACCAATGTTAATTAACAGTTCCGGGAGATAGAAAATAGAAATGGACGACAGAGTGTCGTTACTGATGTGCTAGGAATGTTTAAAACCCAAGAGCATTAAAAGTTTAAAAAAAATCTTATGATAGCAGATAATATGCTGTTGCTTCATAATGTGGTTACTTATTTTTGATCTGACTTGGCAGTTTGTAACTATGAAAAACAAGCCCTTGATTGGTACAAGTTCCATAATGTGATATTTGTACCAAGAGAGACAAATTCTCCAAACTGAAGGGAACTAAAACCAGTGCAGAAATATTGGGCTCTTGATAAACGAAAATTGAAAAGCACAAAAAGGTGTTCAAAAGTGTGATAGATTTTACACAGAGTTGGACTACATGTTCTAGCAAAGTAATAGAGAGCGCTATATAATCGTAGTAATTTCGTCACCATTGAATAAGATATATATATATTATATATATATATATATAGAAAATATATATTATTTTTATATGTAAATTGCAATAATAATTTCAATCAAATAAGAAATTAAAAAAAAATAATTTGGTTTCGTTTTTATCAACACATACAATGTATGTTAAGAATTTTTCCATCTCACTTTACTAAAATATTTTGTAAAAAATAGGGTCAAAAAGTTTAAAGATTATTTATATAAAATTAACGCTTTTATGATAAAAGCCTATTTAAAATTGAAATGCTGACAACGTTCAAATATTTTAATACTCTCCGCCTACATTTATTAGATAGAAGTTGCAACAAAGTTACGTTACACATACACTAGTGCATATTCCTGTAAACGCACATTACTTTTTCTTAAAAATTAGAACAAATTAAACAAAAAATATTTAAATGGAAGATAAAAGTTTTATTAAATTAACTAAGACTTCATCTAAAATTTTGTAAACTAAATTTTATTTGAAATTCACTTTACTTGTTAACTTAATGGCAGAGTTTAAATAATATTGTTAATAGTATTTTTCTTTAAACGCAGTATTTTTCTTTTAATGGCTGGATGGTCCTTTGACATTTATTTCATTCCAAATTTACTTTATTTTTAGTTAAAGCTCTGCTTTCGTTTTTGGCATTATATGAATAAACTTTACGTTCCATGTTTCCTCACAAGTTCTTCATAAGATTAAAAGACGCCGGTTCAAAAAAGGTATGTTTCGAACATTATTTGATCTTAAATCGTGAGTATGAATCAGGACTATTTAAATAATTTTTTCATCAAAGATGATTACCTTTTTCACTCCTCTGCCCATTTTGTATTCTTTCATTTACTTTTTCATCACTTCGTAAATTTCGAGCATCTTGTTTAAAAGTCGCATAAAGATGAATCATGTTACTGGTTGCTTCCTTTTAATTAGATTAATTCGTATTTTATATTTTCTTTGGGAGGTTTCCGAACACCATAATTCTGTCTTCACGCACCATACGTCATCGAACGTCTTATTTCACGAGCAATCCTTCTTCATGATAATAATTAATGCCATACACCAGAATATTTATAACATAAAACGATCATTAACAAAACTCTCGATCTAGCGAATAAAACAAATAATTCTGTCGCATATTAACTTCAACAAAGTAGATTGATGTAGCAGTTTTTCTTAATATATGTACACTGCAAAAAAAAAAATAATCTCATCAATATATCAAGAGAGTGATTGATCAAACACTTAAGTGATATTATCGTTTACAACTTAGTTAAAATGAGATTTTCATATTAGATGTAGTCTTTTTTATTGTTATTATGCCCTCAACCACTACAAGTGTCTGTCATTCTGTGTGTAACGCTAAGAAGGAATCAGTTCAGAAATTTATGCACTTAAAAGAAATTTTTTCTGGACTTAGAAAAATTATCGACCGACCCTCGAAAAACTTCTAACAGCAGTTTTGATTTATAATTATCTTTATTTAACTAAATGTTATTAAAATACCCACGTATATGTTATATTTACAAGTTTCAAGGTGATATTTCGAATGGAAATACTGAACTGATCCTTATATAATTTGATTAAAATTATAAAAGGATCATATTCCTAAATATTATTATAATTTATATTTATATTTATATTTATATTTATATTTATATTTATATTTATATTTATATTTATATTTATATTTATATTTAGAAATAATATGAACCCATTTCTGGGTATGAGGCCTATATGAAATAATGGACCGATCACTATCAATTTCAATACGCATCGTCCTTAGACCAAAATAATAGTTCTTACCAAATTTCATTAGGATATCTTCAAAACTGTCATCTGTTACTTATGAACACATATATTGTATACGTTTATGATCGTATGTGTGAGTGTATATGTACAAAACGGCATTGCCGAACGTAACATTCTTACTTGTTTTATTATAAATTGTTTAGATAATACAAATATACATAAAATTGAAAACATCATCATTAGTGTATTCAAAAATCAAAATCGGTAACCGGTTGTTTTTTTTTTGCATTAGATAAAACCGACCGGTTTCGAATAATTTAAATTTTCGACATATACAGCAATACACAATTTTTAAGATAAAGAGATTTAGACCTTCAATTTAGACATTTAAGAATTAAAAAAAGAGTTTCTGTAAAGGAAAAATAATGGATTTAAATAAAACCATGTTGTCTAGACCCGTTATTTTTAAATACGATACTGGAAAAAAAACTAACAAAAAACCTTTACACCCCATTTAAGGCATTATACAGTGGAAAAATAATTTGATGTTACAAATGGCTACTTTGATATAAGAATTTTTATTATTTCAATGTCATTTTATATAAAGTCCATTGCACGATATATACTTTAATTGGTTAAATTCTTAATTTCTGTTAAATAAGTATTTTTCTATAAATTTATAACAATCAAACAAAAACCGGTTAATAGGTTTTTTGACATAAAACCGTGTTCGAAAAAGTTTTTTTATGAAGAACCCATTTTTCGAATAACTCTAAAACCGGTTAAACTTCGTTCTATGCAACAAAAGAAATATTTATATTTATTGCGCGTAAGACACTACCAGAGGCCAAAACAGAGCACGGAAATTGAAGTCAAGTTAAAAAATCTTGCTGTATAAATCAATGACGAAATTTTATGTTATTGAAGCATGAGGGAATATTGAAGATAAGTTTAGAACCCAAAAGCAATCAATCAATATTCCAAAAAAGTTCTTAGAAGTTTCGGCAAAATAAGGCAATTACAACGGGCTCTATAAATAACGAAATTTATATTAAGGAATGTTTAAAAAAATGTCACCTTTAAAATATAAACTGAAACTAAAACAAAACCTGGGTAAATACGTGTTAACAATTTAATTCTTACAAAATTGAGAACGTTGGAATTTTAAATATAGATAACTCGAATTCCATAAGAGGCATGTAATACAAGAAGTTACGTACTAACAGAAAAATGTAAAATCAACGTTGAACATAGTTGATGTAGACACTGTTCATTTTTGCTTCCAGTTATAGTATAACATTTTTAAAGCGTTTTTAAGTTTGGGGTGAAATAATATTTCCACAATTACTGCAGTTTTATCTTCCTTGGAATTGTACTAGTAAAAAGTAATTTAAAAAATTCTTGTTGTATAATTTTATAAATTAATATCGAATGATTCTCATATGCACAATATTTTTTCACTCCAAACTTAAAAACATTTAATTTTAACTGAATGAAAAAAACAATTTTCAATGTCAAATCAAATACGTTTTCAATGATGAGTTTGCTTCAAGTTATAGGAATTTTATTTATTTAAATTATAACATTCTACGTAAAGAAAACTTTCAGAATAATATAAATTTCTTATACGTAAACTTTATTTCACATAAATGAAAATGAATGCAGACACTTTTTATTAATTTATAAATTTTAAATTGGCTATTTTGGATTGTTTAAATAATTTCGAATTTTTAATTAACTAATTCGAAAACTTTAAGAAATAAATAAATCATTCATTCCTATTTATTAAAGAACTAATCAGGGTTCACTATGAAATGAGCAATTCTTCTATCATTATGTTACATTTGATGCAAATTCATCAATTCGATATAAGTAACAGATTGATTTAAAAAAAATTGTCTTTGTCCCACTGTGTAATATATTTTTAATTTTTCAATGACATTCTATTTATAATTTTGCTCAGCTTTATAAAATTAATTTTAAGTAAAAGTTTGTGAAGTTTCTATTCCTTCCAAATCAAATGGTGAAGATAATATGTTAACTTTATCATTCAGTGTGTAACGCTAAAAAGAATTGATAAAAATCAGTATCGATTTAATTATGTCCGTCTGTTTGACTGTTCATCTATCTGCCTGTTTGTTTGTCTGTTTTTCTGTCCATTTGTCTGTCTGTCTAATATTTCTTATAGTCCTAAGAAGTTTTCTATTTGAAACCAGCAAAGTCGGTTTAGTATATTAAAAAATATAGACTGATATCTGAGGCAACCTTTAAGATCAATCGAAGAACTGCCATGAAATTGTCAATTATAAATAGGCAAAAGAAGATTGTATTTTGACATTATATAAAGCTATGTTTGCTTCATTTCTATTCCAAAATTAAAATCTCTACTAACCGATTTTGATGATTTTCAGAAAAAGTTATACCCTGAATTATAACTTATTTAATAACTTATTAAGTGTATACGCTTGTGAGTGTATGTGTGAGTGTTTATGTACGAAACATAACATATTTATTTCACAGGTATAGTGGAGAAGGACATTTAAAATTCGGTATAGCCGATTATAGTATTACTACTTGGAATAGTTGTGGTCAAAACGTGAGAATCTTTTCAAAGAAAAAAGAAACGAAAAAACGAATTTGTAACACCCTGTACTTGCGCCGAAACAATTTACATACTTGTTTGGTTTTTGCCTTTGCTAACGGTAACACAATCACAGCATGATTCATAAGAAAAATTATCAGAAATAATAATACACAGAGAATAATTTATAGTATAAAATATACATAATTTATTAAAAACATTTAAAAACAATTTAATAGACTTGACAATAAAAACAAACAAACATTTTTATATAATGACATTTAAATTCGCAAACATAAACAATTATTGAGAGTTTTGATTTATTTCACAAATTATAAATAAATTTTATTTATTTTAATTAATTTTATTTTCTTGTTATTTATTATTATTTTTTTATTTTTATTTATTTTTTTTTTTTTAGATACGTAATTTTTTTTTGTAAATTTCATCAATTTATTTTTGGTTAACCAATTGATTTTGGTTTTTATGCTTTTGTTTTATTTTTATTAAATAACATTTATTTAAATAATTTAATATATATAAAAAATATATATAAATAATTTTTCTATTGACTAGGGATTTCTTGTTTTAAATTTTAATTAACTTTTAATTATATTTTTTTATGATTTTGAAATAAAATGTGATATTATTGTTTTTAGCTTTTTTTTTCATATTCACTAGATTTGTTTAAACTATTAAAATGTTAAAATATTCTAACCAGATAGAAATTTACATTTGTTTGACAAATTATTTCTAAATATTGCACTGGTTGATCGATTAATTGATTGATTGTTTGATTTTATATAATTTTCAATTAATTTTACTGTAATTTATAGCGAAGTAAAGGAAGTATAAAATTTATTATAAAATTAATATCAACATTTTGTCTTTAATTTTTTAAAATATTTGTTGAAGAAGAGATGTAATGGAATTCTTCCCAAATCACTCGTCTGACTAAATAAAAGTCAGCGAGTTCGATATGAGGAAATTTTATTTTTTGTGGAATAATGAGGGAGAGGAATAGTACTTTTTTTGACAAAAGCATTCGAGATTCACTTGAGGTCACAAACATTTGATTAAGTGTTTAAAGGTTTGTAACTTGACTTAAACTTTGAGTTTGGATTACAACCAATTATAAAGAGTATAATTTTACATTTCTTATTTTTCATAGATGAAGGAGACATCTATTGGCAAGATTTGGAATTTTCTGTTGGTTGTTGTTGAATTGTTATATATCTACTGATGATGGTGAATAAATATATATAAATGAAAAGAAATCTCATTATTTTGTTGTTGTAGATTTTGTTATATCTAGTAAATGGAGTAGCTCATCTTGTACTTTTGAAACATAATTCAATGGTAGATAGATATAAATTTGTATGTAGGATTTCCTATGATGTATACAATTCTACACAATGGTTTGTGACTATAGTTGTTGAGCCATTCATATTAGAAGTTGTTGTTGATGTGTTATTGACCTCTGTTGGAACAGTTTTGTCAATTTCTTCCGTTAAACTTGAAGCAACTGAAGATGAATTTATAATTTTTGTATTTGTTTTTAAAGCATTACGTTCTACTTTATGACTGGTATCGATGGCAAGCAATGGCTGTTCAGTGGGAAGCGTTTTCAAAATACCACCTGGTGGTGTCTTTATAACGGCTGATGTTGATGGAGGCACTGATGCCGCTAAAATCGCAGTTGTTTGCAAAGGCGGAGGCGAACTATAGTGATGGTGATGATGATGGTATACATTTGTATGAGTATGTCTTGTTGATGGTGTTGGCTGTAGAGCGTGAGTCGTATGGGGAGGCGAAAATACCATTTTATTATGAAAGGTGGGTGTAATGGGTGCAACAGTTGGTGGTCCAGTTGCTACAGCTGGATATTGTTTTGGTGTTGGCAACATTGCCATTGTTGGTGCTTTATTTGGTGAAAGTATTAATCCGTTAGTATTTGTAGGTATACCAACACTTGGAGGACTTAGAGGTGATGCTGGATTAGCGTAGTTTGTTGGTTGTACAGCAGGTATATAATCGAGAGAATACTGAAATGGAATTAATTAAGATTTTTTTAAAATATTATTAATCTTTATAAATAAATCAAGAGTTTGTCGAAATTAATATAAAAATGCTATAAACATTCTGTTTTATACCCCAACCTTATTGTGGTCTATATTTAGTTGCTATATAAATTAATAATATCGATTTAAAGAAAATGTGACTGTTACATAAAATTTGCGCAAAAGTATAAAGTATAATATTTAGAAGGAAGTTGCAAGGTAATTTTAAATGCTGCAAATGATGTATCATCGTCACAAAAAGTCAATTTTGCATTTTATTGTTCATAGCATTAAAAATGACACCATAGTAAGCCTCCAATTTTTAGCAGCGCTTATTTGACTTTAAATGAACGAGTTCTCCCGATACTGTTCAATAACATTGACAATAGTGTAACAGCAGACCTTTAGAATTTTTACCAACATTTTCTAGCACCAAGTTAGGTTTTATTGATAATATTTAATAAATTTAGTGGGCACTTTTTTCTGGTCACTTATTTTAATCGGATTAACAGTATATTCGCTTTTAGATTTCACTCTTTAATATCAGAAAATTGGAATGTTATCGTGTAAGAAGCACATTATTTAATCAATGTCCAAAATTTATCATGAATCTATTTATAAAATACATAGCAAAATAAGGCAATATTTACCTACCATAGGCGGTCCATGATTTCCTGCCACATGGGTAGGCGAATGTGTAGGCTGATTAAAATACGTTGTTGGAGATACAGGAGGACTTGGATATGGCCAATAAACTAGCTGGTGAGGATAAAATGCTGCTGGATGAGGAGGTGGATGTGTGGGTCCATGTCCATGATGGTGAGGAGCACGATGTGGTGAAGCCAAAATAGGTCCTGGATGAGGAAATGGACCATAATGGCCAAATGGTGGACCAATCACAGAAGTACCTATACAAAAAATAATAATTTCATATTTATTAACAAAAATCCTTAAAGAATATAAATCAAAATTTATTTAATAAAATTAAATGAAATTTTAGAATTTTTTTCTATCAAATATAATTCGGAAGAACTCGTTTACAAATTTTATTAATATTAAACGAGCATAAATTTTAATTTATTATAAATTCGTTATAATTGTTAAAACTTATTAAATATGAAAAAAACAATTGAAAAATTAATAAAAAAAATAATTAAATTAAAATGAATAAATTAAAAACAAAACAAGACTAGAAAAATTAAAACAAATTTAAATTAAACAAGTGATAGTGAAATATTAATTTTAATTGGAAAATGTTTACAGTTAAATAATTTAATAATTGTTAAGTAATCAGGATAAGGAAAAGTGTGAGATAATAAGTTAAATTCAAATTAAAAGCACTCACCGTAGCAAAATTTGATTTTATAAATTAAATTAAAACATTTATTAAAAAAATAAATATTTACCAGTGACCCACCATGAATAAGAAGACTGTTTTTTGCAATTCAGTTTTTTTTTATATTTCTTTTTTTTTTATTTTATGCCACCAGCACCACCAATAAGAGTAGAATACAACTGACACTCTGGACCAAAAAAGTACGTACGATGATGAATAAATAATAGTTTTTTTTGTTGGTGTAAAAGATATAATTAAATGTAAATAAAATTAACAACACACACATTTTATTTTTAATTATAGTATAAACAAAAACTTTTCATTAATTAATCGATCAGAGAAAAAGAAACCAAAAATTAACATTATAAATAAGCTCCAGTGCTAAAAAATAAGATCCCTGACGAAAATATTTTCAAAATATAACCCAAAAACAAATGTTACGTACGACTTAATTTAAAAAAGGCTGCTTAAACTAAATTCTAAAAAAAACTTATGCTGCAAATAAAAATAATATTCAAAAAAAATATTTGAAGACATTAAACGTTTTAAATAAGTTAAAAAATATTGCATTCTTGATCAAATCATTTTGAAATGACTTTATTTATCGGTTATCATAAAGAGGGAATAATAAAATCTTTCAAAATTTTGCTATTGACTAAGACGCCAGTATGTCAAATACAGAACTTTCTATGGCTTGAGAATTTTACCTACTTGTTCGATTAATTCAATTAATATTTAACATATTCCCACAGAAAAATACATGAAGTAAATTCAACCTTGAATCATAGTTGATTTGAGATTGAATATTTTTACATTTAGTTTAAATTGAACGTTTTTACGTTTGTGGGGAAATAATATTTTACAAATTAGAATTTTTCGTTATTGATGTATAAAATTATACAACGATAAATTTTTAAAACTACTTTTAAGTAATAAAATTTCAAGAAGTAAAAATTCAAGAATTCTTCTCAGGAAGCTGTTTTTACTGTGAAACAATGTTAAATAATTTTTTTTACCTATAAAGCAAAGTCATAACTGAAAAAAGTTAAATCTTTTGCATTGAAGTCGAAAAGAAATTTAAGTTAACATATACGACAAGTTTTTGCAGTAAAACCTGAAGGAAGAAAATTCTGAAAAAGTGGATTTATTGAAAAGCAATTTTTATTAAACATTTTTTTATCTACGAAGCAAAATCATAACTGCAAAAAAAGGTAAATTATGCTTCACAGATAAAAATATTAATTCAACATTTTTTCACATTAAATGCAGCTTTTTGAGAAATTACTTCCTTGAAATTTTACAACTAAAATATATCGTTGCTTAATTTTATAAATTAATATCGAAAGATTCTAACGTTCAATTTAATCTGAATGAACAAATTAAAATTGTCTAAAATCAATTATTTTCAGTGTAGATTTTACTTTAAGTTTTTTCTGTGTATTATGAGTGATGGAAAATAAAAATGAACACAAATTTTAACAAAAACACTTTAGCTCTAAAATGCGGATATGAGCATTTATTAGATTTTCCTCGAAATTTTTCTTAAGTAATCACTTTATATTTATTATTGCTTCTTGTCATATAATTTATAATGTCATTGTTTAAACTACTTTCAAACCGATATGTTTAACGGGAAAAATAATGTGAAGTTACTTAATTACTTACAGCTTCAAATAGTCGCAGTAATAAATATTCTAATTGTTAACACCATCCACAAAAAAAAAAGATAAACACACATACAAATAGTTAAAAAATAAAATTAAATAATAAATAATTTATAATAAATTTATATGTGGAATTTATCACTGCATCAGCGCACCTTAAACCCAAGATTATCATCCAAAGAATATTTAAAATTTTTATTTATTATTTTTTTTTAATGTAAAATTTGTTTTAATTTGAAGTAAAATGTGAGCGGACGTTACAAGACACACACGAATGAACTTAGTAAAAGTTTGTTTTTTTTTTAATACAATAAAAACTAAACTATTAACTAAAAAATTATAATTAAAAACTAAAATAAATAAAAGTGTTTATCAAAGCCACCTTTGAAACCCATTTTATTTCATTTGTAACTATTTATGTTGTTGTTGTTTTATTTGCTGCAGTTGGAAACCACCAAAAAAATTAGTTAATTTTTTTTAAACCAAATTAATGGAAAATTATATGCACTCGATATGAAATGAATACAAAAATTTTAATAATTAAAAATTACAATTAAATACAAAATCCAAATTAAAGAGAGCAAAAATTTTAAATAGAAAAAAATTACAAACACACACATGTATATAAATAGAAATGAACAAAATAATTAAATAAATGAATGACACCCTACAGAAATTAAATTAAATTGTTTTAGAAGGAGACTAACTAATACACACGCATAGAACACATAAACTATTTAATAAATAAATTTTTGCTTCTTTTTCGTAGTTTTGTAATAAAATTTATATATATTTTTTTAAAGTTTGTTAAAAATTGTAAATATATATATTTTTTTTAATATTTCATATTTATTTAAGTAAATAATTCAAAATTAAGAAAAAATAATGATTATATATTATTTATGTTGTATTAAATTATTTAAATTAAAAATGGATTATAATAAATTATTATTATTATAATTATATAATATCGAAATCGAAATCAAAATTTAATTTTAATAGTTTCTTATTGCATGTTAATGATTTTAATTTTAAATTTTTATAACATTTCAAAAGATTTAATTTTTTTTTTTTTAGAAAACACCAGGTTAAATATTAAGGCACTTTTCTGCTTCTTATTAGTGAAAACTGAGAAATGTTATAAAAATATATAAACCGATTTTTTCTCTTATAAATAAATTTTTTTTTATTTTCAATAAATTACTCCATTGAAAACAATTCCTATTTCACGCAAATATTTTTTTAAATTTGTTTTTCTGGATTTTTCCGGAATTTAAGTACTTTTAATGCAATAAAATTATTATTTGAAAATTGAAATTTATATTTTATTATAATTTTATTCATGCGAAAGGATTTAAAAAATATATATATTGACATTAGTCACAAAATCATTATAATATCAATATTAAATGTATGTATGTTTTTATTTATAAAATAGATTTAAATATTTTTGGATTCGGTCTAATAGCAAGGAAATTACACTGAGATATTTTATATAGTAAATTTCCATAAAACTCTAATATCGTAGTAGATGTAAAAAACGTTATAAAACAAATTCAAATGCTAATTTAAGAATTATTTTATATTTTATGATTCCGAATACATGATCGAATAGAAATTTATCCTCTAAGAGAACATTTATGAATTTTGAAAATCTTAAATTAGTATTATAAATCTGTCATTGAATTCACTTAGTTTTGTCACTGTTTACATTGGGGCAAAGCACATTTGCTCCTTATTGTTCCGATTTTATTATTCTTTTTATTTCATTATCAATTTACAAACATGTATAAAGTTGTAACAACATAAATAAACGATTTAGAATTAATTCGAATATTTATAGTATTGAAAGAGTACCTCGAGATGGGTCCTAACCATATCAGCTATTTTCAATTGTTCAGTTTTAAGCAAAATGTCTAATTTTCGGTACGTTTCTGTTTTTTTGCTTTATTTAAATTTTTATACTGTTAATGATTTTTATTTTTATTTTTTTCAAGTAATGAAATTTCAGTAAACCAATTATTTGAAACAAAATTTTGAATATGCTATTAGGGATTAATCCATTGGATACCTCAGTATAAACTTATACAACCTAAATCGGTCAAAATGTCTGATGTGTAGACAAGTAAGAAAGTTAGAGTCGGTCATTATATACTTATAAATCCTGACTCTTAGAGTTAGATTCTACTTTTTCTACGTAATTTTGTTGTATTTCATGTAAATTTTGACTAAAATTTACAATTTTGACAAGAAAATGAACAAATCTTTTTTTCAAGTTTGTAAAATTAAAATTCAGTTTTTTATAGATCAAATAATTGTTTGATATATTGATTCAAACAAACAACAAACAACAAATAAATTAGATAAGTTTTTTAAACGTGTGTTTCAATATGGGAACCATTTCAAATTAAAATTATTAAATGTTAAAATAACATGTTTCAATCGCTCTTATAACATATAGTACAACGTTAATTCAACATGGAATTACAGTGAATTAACATTGTAAAATATAGAATTTTGTCTATTTTTTCCCGTATGTGGTTAATTTATAAGATTTTTGGAAAATAACACATTTCTACTCCTGAAAGACAAAATGTGATTTCATGAAAACATTTCTAATAAAAACCACCCAATTTATAAATTATAATTATTATGATGATCTTCATATAATACGAATACTATTTATGAAAAGATTAACTAGCTAAATTATAGATAGAGAGCGCAAAAGTTTGACATAAAGCAAAAAATAATGTATATTAAGAGAAGGAATTAAACCAAAATATTGAAACGGTTTCTATCTAGTGTACATGGATTAGTGATGACAAACACAAAGAAAAACATATATTTATATATAAAAAAATTATACAGATATAAATACGATTAAATTTAAATCTTTACAAAAAATATATAATGATTTTGCAACTGACACCAACAAAATATTTTTCACTTTGAAACCCTTTAAATCACGCACAATTAAAAATGTTTTATATAAAAAATACATATAATTAATATAAATAATGTTTTAATGCAAATAATAAAAATAAAATTTAAAATTAGTTTAGATTTTATTTAAGTGAATAAATTAAGTACAAAAATTAAAAAAAAAAGAAATTGAAAAAAACAAGAGAATTAAAAAAATAAAAAATAGACAATTTCAATATGGAAATTTCAATATAGAAATTGAGGAACCAATTTCATGATTTTGTTATTTTCTTGGAATGAGATATAAATACTTTTTTTTTAATTTTACCAGGATTTTGAAAAAAATCAATAAATTGATAAAAGATGGTGCAAATATTGAGACAGTTTGTTCAATATATAGAAATTTCTAACGGATGTTGATTAGTTGGAGCATCCTTAGTTAAATAAATAAAACAATTAAAAATGTTTGCAACGTCCACATGGACAGCCAGCCGGATAAACATTGTTCAATCGATTCAGAAAGTGATTCTGAGTCGGACGATAAACCTTATAATGAATGTTACAAACATTAGCACAAACGCATAATACCCCAACCACCTACGATACTGTAGGGTATAAATATAAAGCATCATGCATAAAAGCACATATTTTAAAATTGTTAAAAAAGTATGAAATTTCTTAAAATATAATATTTTTTTAATAAATAATTAAATTAAATTGAAATTGTCTTTTTTTAAATTTAGTATTTAAAGATTTGAGGAAAAGTTTTCAATAAAGAGCAATTATTTTTGAAATAATTGTTTTGAAAAAGTTATTTTGATTTAGTTTATGAAACAAAAAATAGATAAAAAATGCTAAAATAATTTAATGTTTAAATATACCGACTTAAGCAAAAATTAAAATTACTAATTTTGATTTGATTTTGTTAAAAATAAACAAAAATCTTTTATACAATTATATTTTTAAAATCTGTCATATTTAAATGTAAATTTAATAACTAAATATTTAAAATTAAAAACAAACTGCAAATGCCCAAAATAATGTGTGTCGTAAGAGAAAATGTCAATTAATTATTGAATTTTCCTTATTTTTAAGATTTTTTTAATGATTTTTTGTTTTAATCCAAAATTATATGCAAAAGCCAACACCAGACATTAATCAAACTCGGTTTAATGGAGTTAGAGAGATTTAAGAAATAATAAAAATTAATAATTTAATTATAATAATAATAATTATTACTTAATAAATTAATTTATAAAAATAAATTTAATTTTTTAAATAAATTGCACTTATTTCTTTTAATTTTATTGAATTAAAAAGTTTTTTTTTATAAAAATTATATAGAAAAAGAGAAAATATTAATAGAAATTAATTAAACCGAGTTTGATTAACGTTAGCCTCTTCTTAATCTTAAGATTTTCACTTTCATTTTGTTGTTTACAGAAATTGTTTAACCAAATCTCAAAACCCAATTAAATGCTTTTATTATTTTATAGACACATAAAATAGTCCTTTTTTCTATTTAAAGCTGCCAAATATAATTATTATTCGAATTTTGTTTTATAAGGAAATAATTTTGTTTAACTTTAATTCCTTTTCATATTGTTTTTGTTTTGCTTAATTAAAATTATATTAATTAATTAATTTGTGCAAATGCTTTAGTTTCATTTTTTTTTTTTTTCAAAATTTCTTTCTAAACTTAAAAACTAAATTTCTTCCCGAATTAGAAGAAGAAACTCTATAAAATGATAATAATTAATTAAATAAAAAATAGATATAATCCAAAATTAAACTTATTATTAAGTTATGTATGTATGTATGTATATATTATAAGTATGTATATGTAGGTAAAAATGTATGTAATAATAATAATAAACAAATAAAAATTGTTAAAACCCCATGATAAGTAGTTTTTCTCAATAATTTTCAATTTTGTTTTTGTAGAAAAAATAGTTCAATCAATTAATTATTTCATGAATGTAAAAATGAGGGATTTTATAAAAATAAAATTTGTTTTTGTTTTTATAATAATTAAAATTATTATTAAGCTTTAAAAGTTATAAATATTTTTCAAAAATATTGCAATCGTAACACCCTTGAGCTGGCTAGCAAAGGGCTTTAAAGGAAATAAAAAGGGAAGGAAGTCTTTTTTGGAAGCACTTGAATAAATGTATGTTATTGGATTAAAATGGAATGTCTTGAGCAGAGTAATGGAGTTTTTATTTGAAATCAATTTCGTTTTAATTTCAAATCTAATTAATTAAATATTAACAACTACTGCTATGCAGTCATTTTTATATTCGATTTAAATTCATAGAAAAAAGAAAGCTCCAATTATACTCTAAATGCCGGGATTATAGAATTGATAAAAATTTCCCGGTGGACGGGTTAAAACACGTTTGGCTGCTGTGGCAGCGGCATTTGCTTCCTGTTGAAAAGCATTCTCATAGGAACGTTTCATGGAATGTGGCAATGAGGCAGCTGCAGCTACATTGGCAGCATTAACAGCGGCTGCTGCAGCAGCCGCATGCATTCCACTTGTTGCAGTGGCAGCAGCTTGTTGGGGCATAACACCTGTAAATTGATAACTTTGTTGAGCAGGCATATAGCCTAAGGGAAAGGGTTGGAAGTAAGGGCGTGGCATAAAGACAAATTGTGGCTGACCAGCAACAGTTGCACTGGCTTGACCCATAGCTGCAGCGGCGGCAGCAGCATTTTGTTGTTGCATTAATAAATGATTAACATTGGTGTACATTTGTTGCTGTTCAGCGGCCGAAGCAGCGGCAGCAGCCTGTTGGCGTGCTAACAAATTATGTTGAGCAATAAATTGAGCCTGTTGTTGTGCGATTAAAGCCGAATTAGCAGCTGCAGTAGCAGCTGTAGGTGGAGGGGGTAATGAAAGATTAAAAGGGAATGTCATGGCGGCTTGGGGGCTTACAGCAGAAGCTGTGGCTGTGTGTACCGGCAACTGATTGGGAGGACTGGCCAAAGAGCCTACAGCGGCAGCAACATTTTGTGCTGCCACTGCTGCAGTTTGAGCCAAGGACGGATGTGGTACAGCTGCCGGTGGAGCTGTAGCTGCCATGTAGGGAGAAATACCTCCTGAAGCCACAGCCACCGGCGGAGCTGCGGCCGGCACAGCTAATTGGGGTGGCTGTGAAAGAGCCGCCACGGCAGCAGCAACTGAGGGTGGTGATTGCAAAGCATGAGCATGGGCATGAGTGTGAGCATGCGTATGAGGACTAATAGTTTGTGCGTTGGCCGGCGGTTGTTGTGCTAACATACCCGGTGATAAAAGTGATGGTTGTTTGCCTGCCCCTAAATGGGGATGTGGATGGGCAGCTGGTACCGGTGATTGTAGACCTCCATTCAACACCATATTCATATCGTCACCGGAGCATTGAAAGACTTCAATATAACGATATTTCTTTCCAAAAACCATAAATTGATGATGTTTGCGTTGTGCACATAAACGAGCCGATTCTTCTGAATCCATTTGTATAAAAGCTTCACCACTTGGTTGACCCTAAAATTAAAAAAAAGAGATTTGGACTAGATAATAATATCCCGTTAAACTTTTCCTATAAAATTGGATATGAAAATTTCAAAAATCTTATATGTATGTACAGTGTAACGATTTATAAAATACAAACAACTGCAACTACACTGCAGTGATAAGAGAGTAATTAATTGTTTCATATCGAATCAGATTTTTTAATGCAATTAAATTTATATTAAATCGCAATAAGCGAATCTTAATAATATTTTGGACTACAATTACAAAAATCTTTAATCATATATATGATTTAACGATTATAAACTATAAATGACTTCTATAATTGGACACTGGACATTGGACATACCTGTGCATTGATGACCATATGAACACCTTGGTATATAATATGTTTGGCGAAATCATCTAAAAAGTGTAAAATATGTTCGACAAGAGCTTCATAAGGCAAACCTCTTAAACGTATGCAATTTTTCGTAGTACCCGAAGTTATAAGATGCTATAAATTATAAAAACAACAACAACAACAAAATTAATAAGGATTCTAAAATATTTACAAATAAAACGGTGTAATTGTAAATAGTTTTACTTGTGGTAACAAAGATAACTGCATAGTTGGCAATTGAGCAATTAAAGGTGGCTGATGATTTGGTTCATATGTCTTGGGATCCAAAGAACGATTTAAAACCTGTTGAACTTCCGCTGTGGTCGATCTAAACAATTCAATGTAACGTTGACCAATAGACTCTCGATGACGAGCCAAAGCTTTGGGAGCATCTGCCTCATTGGCAAATAAAACGAATGCATCGCCTGTGGCACGACCATCGGGTTTCTTAACAAATAAAACACCTTCTGTGTTATCCAGTACATTGCAGGGATTTTCACCATTTGTAAAAAAGTCCAACTAAATGGGTGAAATGAATAAATTTTTTTGAAACGAAATGTTTAATTGTTTGCTTAAAAAATACTTCGCTTACCACTTGTTTAGCTGTACAATCATAGGGCAAGCCACGC
This sequence comes from Cochliomyia hominivorax, assembly GCA_004302925.2. Taxonomy (NCBI): domain Eukaryota; kingdom Metazoa; phylum Arthropoda; class Insecta; order Diptera; family Calliphoridae; genus Cochliomyia; species Cochliomyia hominivorax. The sequence continues at coordinate 33,790,848 of PYHX02000494.1, forward strand.
ATACGTATTATAACTTGGGCACCTTTGGAGAGAAATGCCTGGGCTTCATTCGATGCACCGCCAGCTACGGATAGAAAATCATCACCAGTGGCACGATAAACCTCAATATAACGATTACCAATATGATGTTTGTGTCTTTTTAAAGCCATGTCGCGATGTTCTTGAGATATAAAACGTATCAAAGCTTCTCCGTTACGGCGACCCAAAGGTGAAAGACACAATGCTACACCGCCTCTGCAAAATGATTAAAATTAAACTCCATTATATAAAAAAACTATATGTATTTAACACGTACTTTTGATAAAATAACACTGAAAACTAAATATTTAATTGTTTAATTTAATTAGAAAACATTTTCGATGATTAAATATTTTGTGAATGTAAATCAATGAAACTTTATTAGTCTTTTTTTAATATGAGATGTATTTGATTAAATTAAAAAAAATATTAATGATATTTCACGAATGATCTCTATATATATTATTTTCATCAAATTATAAAATTTTCTAAAAAAAAAAACGAAAAAATATAAATTAAACAATGAAATATGAATATTTATGAATAAAATAAGAATCTTGTAAACCTTTAGAGATCTGTTATCAGTGCGTGTTCGACCTATTGTGTACCTCACAGCTCAAATTTGTAATAGAGATCAGAATGACAGGAGAACAAGTTTAAGAGAAATATGAGTGATTCAGCATCGAAATATTCAATATTTTTAATCAAAATTGAATAAAAACAAAAGTTATAATTGTTTATCAGTTGATTATATATTAACAGAACGTAACTATAATATTTAAAATGTATTAACAATACACACACACAATTATATATATTTAAATAAGGAAATTTTTTCACATAATAAAATCACTTCGATTCGAAAAGTTATTTTCCATTATTTTATGTAACAATGTCAAGGACAAATTATAAATAAAATTTAAGGACAAGTGAGCTTTAAATCGTTATAGTTTTATAAAAACTGTAAGATGTAAGATCTTATCATCAAGTATTTTGACCAACTTAATTTGACATTCCATTGCTTATTGTTTTTGGCAAATACATGTTGACTATCGGGAAATTTGTGCGTAAACATTAAAGGCAATATCTAATACAGCAAAAATGAGCTAGATTCGAAGCTTGAACCTGTTCAAAGTATAGTCAAAATCGACCGAAATTTGAAATTCTTCCGAAGTCAACCGATTAAGCAACTAAAAGATTAAGAGCCGAAGCACTAGAAATATAGCCGACATATAATTGAATGGTAAATGTTAACTTTAGGTAGTTGCAATGTTCGGGAATTGCCCCTTTGGATTAAAATATCGTCAGAATGGTTCAAAGTTCTGTTTTCCGAAAACCCTAGTCAACAGATGGAAATGATTCTATTCTTATTTTCTTTATCGTTCTCTCTCTCTCTCTTTACTGAGAAATATATATTATTCACGTTTGAAATTTACTTTTATTAGCTCAGGAACGGTTTGGAGATTTAGTTCTTAATATTTTTTTTTTCTGTCGCAATGACGCCCAAACCGCTGAACCGATTTCAATTAAATTTTAAATATAAACGGATCTTTAAGTAGAAGAAATTTGAAAAGTATTTACTGGAAATCGCACAAATTTTATCAATATTTAATAGAAATTTTTACTGGAGATATTGAAAAATTATTGAAATTTTTTAAACTTTGCATTTCGATATATTTTTATAAACCCATAAGAAACTTTTCCGGAACAATCAATGTTAAATTTTGCTATTTATATAATAAAAATATTTCATTAATTTTTTTAACCTTCAAATATGGAATACATCTATTAAAATGATCTCTTTTTTAGAGTATAACTAAGAATGAATAAAATTTCATGTTCAAAAGGTTCATTGGACCACACACCAAGTACTTCGTACAAAAATGTTAATAAAATAAACTGATTTATACAGAATAATTTATACAAAATGGGTTTAAATAATATATCGCAATATCAGATATATGAACAACTAATGTAAAAGTTTTCTTTAATTTATTTATGGAAATCATGACAATTTCAGTCTCTAACAATTTCAAAATCCTAAACGATTGAACGTAAATCTCCCTTAACTCGACTGAATATGAAAATGAAAACTTTTTTTAAAATGTAAAATAACAAACCAAAAGGGAAATGAACGGATATTTAAGAATGAATTAAATGAAAGAGGAAATTTGCATTTTAATTTTTTACTTACTTGGCGACGTTGAGACCACGAAAGAATTTTGCTATATCCTGATCACTACTTTGCCAGGGTAGACCACGAGCTCTTACAATACAATTCCCATCAATTTCATCATCAATTGAACTGAAACAAAAAATAAAATAAAATAAAATAAAATAAAATAAAATAAAACGAATAAAATTAATTAAAAAAATAAAAAATACAAGAAATTATTAAAACAGATTAAAAATTTAATTTAATTTATTGAAAACGTATGTTAAAATATAAAATTTTCTTTAATAATGAAATTTTACTGTTTACGACATAAATGAATTCTCACAATATAAAGTAAATAACAAGACACATACATACATACATACAATTTTTAGTTGAAGAAAAAATTATTACTTTGTTTAATATATTTTTAATATTTTTAATATTTTTATTTTTTATAAATTTTTCAATATTTGTTAGAGTTTTCTTTTTGCTTAAAATCACGTTTTCTGTAAAATCAATTGCAGTCTGGCAGTCCGTCACTCGGTCAGCTAAATAACTTTAATACCAAAAATTGCTGACATTAGCTTAAAATACAGCAAATCACTTCGTTTGTTCACTCACTTTTCATACACAAAGAACTTTAATGAAAATTTAAGTTCTTTTTTTTTTTTTTTTTTTGCAATTTATTCGTAATTTTTATAAAAATTCTGAATTTTAATTTCTGAAAAGAAACATTAAACACTTACTGCCACAGGTTTTTATTGAGGTTTAAATATTTTCTTTATTAAAATTTTTCTATAATTATTTATTCGTATGGCCCTAAACTTTTTTTTATCAGTTTGCACTTTTTTTGTGAGTTAAAGTGTAAAATATATATTTTTTAATAGATTTTTTGTTTATTTTTATTAACTTGAGCTGTTTTACGATAACAATCGATCTTTGATTATTTTATTTATATTTTTGTTTTAAAAACCAAATCACTGTTTTGTTTTCAAATCACAATCTGTAAGATATTTTACGAATCTCTTAGTTCGTATTCCCGTCTGTTTTATTTAGAGTGTAAACAGCAACTGCAGATTTGACGATCTCTTTTTTATTTTTAAGCCTGAGAGCACGTTTCAAATAGATTTCACCTAAAGTATCATTTGACGAAGTAAAACAAAAAACACAGAACACAAAACACAAAACGATACATTTTCGATTTTCGAAATTATTTCCAATAAGTATGCAAGAAAGAGTATTTTGATTTAAGAATAAAAATTTTAAAAAAAGAGTAAATATAAGACACTAGAAATATTTTCTTATATGCGAGGGTACAATAGTGTTGGCAATAGGGCGACAAATGTGCCTGCTTTAAAAGGAAAATGTGGTACTAAATTCTAGCAAATGTTTTCAATTAATACATAAGATGTGAAATTGAAAAACTCCTAACTCACATTATTGAATACAAAAATTTCTAGTTACTTTTAATTGGCAAAGTAGAGCAAACTAAATGGGTCAAATAATGTTATTAAAGAAATGAAGATCATTTTAGAAAAAACGTTCACTTTATGTAGATAAGCATATAGGTAAGTGTCATATATATATTTGGCACTTTTTGGTCACGTATTCTCAAGTACCATCACCAACACCTTAACTGATTATGCATTTTTACACTTTACTCTCTTTTTGTAAACCTATGAGAATATCACTCAATAAGTAATTTTGTTTAATTGAAGTGCTGCCATTCTTTCTAATGCGATACGATTTCAAGTGTTGTAAATTTTCTACTCCCATTCTCTCTTTAAGAGTGTGTATACAATATTTTAACATGCTCTACTGATAATTATCAAGTGTTTGTTGTTGTATATTTGAAAATTTTATGATCAAGACAACAAAAACGAAAATCTCTTAAGCGAAGTCATAAATATTTATCGATTATTGTAAAAGATAATCTGGATTGAAAAAAATTGGAAAAACAGTTCTTATCTCTTAAAGAAAATTTGACACTTTAAAAATTAAATATGTATAATATACACACATATATTCAAAAATCAATTGATATACAAATATATATTACATATTTATATTATAGAAGTTATTTCATTCAGTATCAATATTTTTCAAATAATCAATATTCGTTTTGAAAGTGAGAGAGATATAATTTCCAATTAGAATTTTCAAGTGTATCTTCAATAGAATTATATAATATGAGTGACAGTTAGTTTATCAGTGATATACATTTTAAAGATACATAAATTGATAAACTAAAATTATAATAAAATTATTACATCATTTTACAATATTAAAAAATGTTTTTATTACTTTATAGTATTTTTGAAATTTTAATTATGAAATGTAATGTAAAATTAATCAGTTATGATTTTGCTTGTAGCAAAAGCTCGTTAATTAAACATCTTTTGAAAATACATATAGTTTTTTAAGAAAGAAAGATTTTTAACTACAATTCACTTCTAATTTTGTTCTATATATATATATATATATATATATATATATATATATATATATATATATATATATATATATATATATATATATATATATATATATATATATATATATAAATTTCGCCCTATAACAGATGTCTAAAAATTTAAGTTTTCATAGATAACTTAAATTATATATAGCACATTTGCTGCCAGATAGTAATAACTCAAAAAAACTTTTTTCAGGAGACGTATTTTTTACAGAATCATATTTCTTAAAATCTATGATTGAAAACTTGAAATGTAAACTTTTTTATCTAAAAAGTATGATTACTTCATTCACAAAAATGTGTAAATTCACAACTTGTTTACTCTGTTTATTACTGATGTAAAGTTTAGACAGGCGTTTATGGAATTATAGTGATCTTGCAGCAAATGTGCGATGTGCCAATGATTATAGAAATCTGTCTCCCTCTTGAGTATAGAATCTTAAAAAATAAATTTAAATTTCCTTATCTAGCATAATCTGTAATCTCCTTTCAATAAAAAATGTCTCTTACTTTACTAATCGATCATACAAGTCTCTATGGATGTTGTTGAAGCGCATGTTAAAGTTAAAAAAATTGTACATTGTGCCCTCTGTATAATATCAATACTCGTTTTGCAAGTCTTTAAGGAACTGCTTTTAAAATCATTTGAATACTCTTGCATTCTGTATAGCGACGCTATATGCCTTTATACATGTAAACTAAAATATGTTACGTGATCATCCTAAGGGATGTTAACACAATTAAGAGATACGAAAAATTTTGATGTCCTTCTGATGTTTTTATGTTTCAATATCATTTATTGAAACATATATTGGTTCACAATACTGATTCAAGTTAAAAAAAGTTAAAATTATAACTTGAACTTTATGCGCCATTTGAATTGACATGTTTTCCGATTTTTTTTGGACATTTGAAATTTTTAAAAGTATTTAAAAAATAACAATAATTAAACCGTCTATTAAAAAAATATTTAAAATCTCAAATTCTGTAACCATTCCATTATTAAAGCTTAATTTAAATTGAATACATAAATAACGAATTCGTCTAAAATGTATTAATCAGACTATATATTTATTATATGAAATAAATTAAATTTTATGATTTAATTGCGAAAATAAACAAAGGAACAATGAAAGCATAAATACTCACCAAATTCCGGGTTCTAACACTAAACTAACAGTTTCATTTGCGGTAAATTTATGACCTGCAATAATAAATATTTATTATGTAAATAAAAAAATATATATAAATCGAAATAAAGAAAATTCAATTTTAATTTTACCTGCTTTAAGTAAATATTGTATTACCGAGACCATATCACGAGATTCTCGAATATAAAATTCATTATCGTCTACACTAGTGATGTTCAGTTCTAAATAAATAAAAATTATTAAATCATATTTAAATTTATTCGATTTTTTATTTACCTTTCATTATTTCGCCGATACTTTGTGGTAACGTTGTAGCGGGCATTTGTAAAATTCTCTTAATATCTTTAACTGGCACCAGGGCTCTGGACAAATCACCAGATTTGTATATAGAAAACTCTTTACGTAAATCTGAAAATTTATTGTAATAAGAAGGCAGTGTAATTTCTTTAACACAAGCCTCGCGATGTAAACACTGACGCAGGGGCAATTGACCATCGGTTATAATTTTGAAATCAGTATCGTTCAACGATAACGAACGTAAATATTCATCAAACTGTGAAACAAAATAATAAAAGAAAATATTTACAATGAAGAGTTATATTACATTTTTTATAGATTTATCTATACAAATAAGCGTTAAATTTTATATATTTAGTTTTATTATTGATTTTTAATTAATATTTTGTTTATTTATAATTTATTTTAAATATTTAAATATTTAGAAGATTAATGTATTTCATAATTTTTTAAATAAATATCTTTATTACACATTGCCAATCTGAATTCCTTTACTGATTCTTAAAATAATACTAAAATGTTTGGAGCCTTTAAGTTCATTAAATAAAACATACGTAAAGTCCTTTTATTATGTAACACATTTGTTAATATTTTTTAGTCCATATATGAAGGTACAACTACACATTTTGACCAAGATTTGTAACTTAGATATTATTAACTATTAATCATTGGACCAATCTTTAAAAAAAACTATTTATCGTTGAGAAAGCTTTCAAAGTCCGAAAATAAAAAAATATTGATTTTAAATTGCAACAATTTTGATTTTTTACAAAAATATAATCTGTACTATTATTACTTTAAACAGGATTTTTCTTAAAAATGTGTATTAAATCCTTCCTGAAAATTATTAGTTTTTAATTAAGTCCGAAATTCTTATAGAGACAGAAATAAATGTTCTCTAAATACACTCTAATACATTATGCGAGTGCCAAAATTCATGATAATAGCTAAGTCATTATCGTTGTTCTAAATGTTGTGTTCTTTATGATTGTCTCTAATATGGGTCTATAACTCTTATACTGAACCGATTTTGCAGATATTGTATAGAAAACTTTTAAGGGTAATAGAACACAATCAAGTCAAATTAGATTGGATGTCAACATTCTAACAACAGAAAGAAAGCCGGAAATAATTAAATCGGCTCTGATCCTGATTTTAAAACGGAATCACAATTTCAATATACCTTCTTTATCTCTTTTGGTGGTGGAGGATATAAAAAGTTTTAATTTGCCAAAATTCATCAAACGATACCAAAATATCAGTTTTATACCCTCAAACACAACAAGTCCCACCCAAGACCTCATAGTTTTAGTCATTAATAATAGCCACACACGTTGTTACCACACTCGTTAAGTGGAGGGTATTTGAGATTTGGTACAACTGAATATCATAATATCATACTATAATGACACACTCCTCTGCTACCACTAACTAAAATTTCAATTAAACCCAACAAGATGTTTGAAAGATTTATTATAAAATTTTTGATTTCAATTAATGGTATTGTGTATTTTTAAATTGACATTTACAAAAAATAAGACGAATAAAACCAAATTTTAAATATACATTTTACAGTCGAAACTTTTCAATATTTTACTTTACAATTTAATTATTAACTGATCGCACTTTGAGAATTCATTTTTATTTTTATGAAAATTAAAATTTCACTTTCAATTTATTCCTCCTTTACAATTATTGAATAAATAACAATCGTTTACATATAATAAATTTATATAAAATAACAATTTTATTTGCGTAACTATTATTAACAGCAAATACTGATTATAAACAATATTACATAATACATACATACATACATACATACATACATACATACATACATTTTTAAACATGGCTAACTATAGATAATTTTGAATACGTTTGCATTCTTAAAGTTTTAGCAACGTCATTTAACAATTTACACGCACGCACACTTTAAATGATCTAAAATAATATTTTTTAGTAAGAAACTTCAATTAAATTATTAATCAAACAAATTTATTAACTTTCCACTTAAATTTGCATCGAATGTAATTCACATTACTCGCATTTTTATTATGGGATTCTATGAAAAAACCATATACAGTGGTTTCCCGGTGTAAGTTGAGTGAATTCGCGATATAACGAACGGCCCTACTTTTCTCATTACTAACAAAACAAAACATTCAATACTCGATAAAACGATTTTTTTAAACTAAGAAATAAATAACATTTCTGGTAACACTTTTAAAGAGTAAACGAAAGACATGGAAAACCAAAATTCGGGACAATTTCCAAAAATGGAAATAAAATTAATTTCTTTTCAATAAATAACATTTAATTTTGTTGCTAAAAAACAACCTCATTTAATGAATTTTTCGATTTTACGAATAGACCTGACATTAACCGGAAAACCATTGTACAAGTTAAAACATTCAGCAAACAAAAAACAAAAAACAGCAAGTAAAGTGGATAAACTCATTTGACACAACACTTTATCGCTACCAGTGTAAGGAGATTTTGTGGGTGGAAAACAACCGTCCCCAAAAAAATCTTGCAAAGTGATAAGATCATTTCATTGCTCCCAGTAGTTCTAAAACTGTTTTTGTTTTTTCGGAAATAATTTTTATAAGTAGTTCTAAACTGATATGCCAAAATATGCGATGGATATACGTTGGTATTGTAATAACAATTGGCCAAATTAATTATTAAATGTAACATAAAATTCACAAAAAATCATCTTAACACGCTTAAATGATAGTTTCAAAATTATGTGCTCCACACCTATAAATAATTAATAATTACCTTTTCGTAACTACCATTTGTAACCAACATGATAGTGTAGGGTATTATCAGATTTTTTTTTGTAAAATTTTAAAAATTCTGCAAGAATTGTATAAATATTTGAATCAGTTAAAAAGGTTATTAATCTGAAGTGAAAAAAGTCAGACAGTGGTTCCAAAATGACTATTTAAAAATTATTCTGTAACTTCAATTATGGTTACGATTGAGGTATTTTAATAATAAGTAATATGGGAACTTTCAGACTGAGCTGTCAAAATTTAATAACGGTACTTTATTAAAAAATTGTTAACGCGACGTTTATTAAAAATGAGTGAAGAAAAAAACAAGAAACTACATTTGAGGACAGAACAATTATTTAAAGTGCATACAAACAGAATAACACGAATCGAGATATATACATTCGTTAAACGTCCACGTACCACCAATGCTGGAATTATAAAACGTGAGTATCACGCAAGAAGCAAACGAACACCAGCACAATCTGCTGGGGAAAAGAGGAAAATAATAGAAATAATTAAAAAGAGAATAACACTTCATCGTCCGAAATTACCAAAATCTTGAAGCAAAACAGTGGTGCAGGTGTTCAACCCCATATTGTACGTCGAGTGCTAAATTCTGGCGGGCATAGTACCAGATTTGCAGCAAAAAACGCAGATCAGTAAGTTGCACTAATAATCCAAACCCAATCACATTCAAAAAATTTTGTTTTAATGGTACGATCAAGGAGAAAGGTGCTCCCATACAAAGCAAATATTAACTATCGAATATCTAAAGAACTGTAAAAGCGTAAGTATTCAAATTGGTTCCAATTACTTTCCCACGGATCTCTTTTACTAATCAAAATTTATTACGGATAGGATCATGAGGGGTGGTACCACCCACTTTATAAGAACGGCAAAGCACACCGAGTTTTAGCTAGACAGGTAAAGCAAATTTTCCATATGTAAATTATACGGACGCTTTTTGACATGGAGGAAAAAGGACAAAAAATATATTCAGTCGACTGTTAAGGTTCAAAATATAGTATTTATTGATGACGTAATGGATAAAAATATTTCAATATCCTAAAGTTTAACCTGCATAAAAAGAAGTTTTCAATAAATTTAGCCATTACGGCGAATTTTGTCCAATAGTTATTTGAACTGTTTTGCATATTATTAATTAATTTTTAATAATAATAATAATAATAATAATAATAATAATAATAATAATAATAATAATAATAATAATAAAAAGGCTATTTTAATTGAAATAATAATCGAATAAAATTTACTTTTTGTTTAAGTTAACCACTCGTATATTTTACTTATTTTCGGAGCATAGGGAACATTCTAAATAATACGTGACGGTGACTTTTGTCCATGTGTGTATATAACAAAGTTGTGTATATGTAAGGAAGTGAAAATGTAAGTTTGTAGCCAAATTTAACATTCTTACTTGTCTTCATTAAGTAAATATGATTATTAAATGCTTAAATTATTTTTCTATTAAAGAGGTTTTAAAAATGGGTAAATCCTGGTAATAAAAGCAAAGATTTGTTAATCGATCTGAGAATTTTCATAAAAAATTTGCAGCAATTTGGAAATTCCTAAAATATAATTTACTTTTTACATTCACACTCTTATTTGCAAAGTTTTTCATATGGATTTATTTCAATATTTGTAAAAACTATTTTTTTTTTTTTTGCTTTTTTACATATATATTTTCTCAATATTTATTATTTCCTAAAAGAACAAATATTTACAGAGACCATATAGTGTTGTTAGTTAAAGAAAAAAATCTATTTACGTTTATTTTCTAATATTTGTTCGTTAAATCAATTAGAAAATCACTAGAAAATAACGTGTTAAATAATATTAGAAATGATGCCGATTTTTCTTTCAAAGATATCTGAAGTTGATTACAATATTGTTGTACGTTAAGTGAAATATTTGAACGATTTTATTTTTTTTATTTTGGTGACTTTTTTCTATAAATGACAAAGACAGACGACGCACTTAAGAAATGAGATTGTTTAAAGAAAACTTGTGATGTTTCTATTTTATTAATGCAAATAGTACAATAATTTAATAGATTTTTGAGTTATTTTCATATTTGGGGATTATTTATTTATTTACTTGTTTGTTTTATTTATTTAAAAATCTGCGAGTATTAAATAAAGTACTGATTTGTATGTATTTGTGTGTAAATTGTATGCATTACTATATTAATGCACTTTATAGGTGTTGAATTTGTGTCATCACTTCACTTTTGATGTACTATTTGCATTTAAAATTCATATTAATTCATACTTACATTTATATATAGATATGTACAGCTGCGGTCAAAATAATAGCACCACTCGCATGTCACATCATCGTTGCTAATTTTTTGTTTCTGTTCATGAATGTTTTTATCTACAATTTTGTGATTTCATTATTCAAAGTATATTCTCTAAGATAATTTTCTTATAGACAAAATATCAGATTGGGACCTCTCAAAATAATAGCACTATTTCCATTATACTTGGAAAAAACCATTCAAAGTCCAACCGATTGTTATTACATTTAGAGTAAAAGAGTCTGTAGTTACTTATGTAATATATAATTAACAAAGTTTTCGAGAAGCGTGTTAGTGAATTTTAAATAAGGGGTTGGTCTAAACAATGTACTTCAGAGAAACGAGAACTCATTACAAAGCATAGTTCTGATGAAAAAAACTGATGACGAAATATGAAATATTATTGGATAATCAAATAAGATAATAAAAAATACTATAATCTGCAAATTTAATGTACGGAGTCGTGTACGAAAAACAGTGATGACGCCTCTAATGCTTCATCGTATATTATGTTTAATAAATAAGGATTACAGGTTGCTAAAACTTAATTGGTTTGACAAATTGAAAAAGAGGAGAAGTATTCTGTGGACCGATGAGTATAAAATAGTTTTTATTTGTGAGAAGGCCTCCTAACAAGGATTATAATCAAAAATTTATAACAAAAACTTTCAAACAGACGATTCAAGTGTTTTGGTATGGAGGTGTATTCCTAAGTGGACCCATTCACCGTATTAAAGCCATTATGGATGTGTCAGAATATATATAAATATTAGACGAAATAATGAAGAAATGCCAAAGATTTGGACCATACAACAAGACAACGTCCCAAAACATACCAGAACAATAGCTAAAATGTGGTTTCAGAATAATGGAGTCACTGTAATTAAATCGCTTTCCTAGTCGCATATGCATTAAACTAATAATAGCAATCTTTTGGAGCAGTCATGGAACTCAATTATTCTGGAAATGTTCCAGAATGTAATAAATTCAATAGGAAAGCGATTTCCGGCTGTTACTACTACCAAAGGAAACACTACAAAATGCGAAGAGTAAATAGTAAGATTCAATTCGATAAATTATCACTAAAAGATTATTATTTTGACACCAGGTTTTATCAATTCTTTAAATATTCAATATGTTTGTCTGTATGTCTCAACGTCATTTCGTCATTTGCGATTTTCGGTCTATCTAGTTGTTTGTAATATTTGTTATTTAATTATTATGTCAAGGTTCTTTTAGAAAATCTATAAAAATAATTCTCTTTTGAAAGTTATTAACATGTCATCTTTTTTTTTTTTTTTTTTTTTTTTTTTGCATCATTATTTTGAAATAAAAATATTAAATATTAAAACAATTAAAAAATACCACATACTAGTGATTGTGTTAGTGAGTGAGTAAATACATCTTTAAAAATAAATGAACAAAATAATAAAAATATTGTTTATATTTTTTCTTATTTTATAATAAAAATTACAAAATTAATCAGATAAAACTTAAACAAAATTAAAAATGAAATCTGCAACATGTAAAATGATGTGTGTGTTCACTGTCAATTTATAATTCTCTTAAAGACTCACACACACTCACACAAATGAACATTATATCGTTTGATAAAATGGAAATTTCTCTAAGTGCATATAAAAGTGTGGAACTTCTATTTGCAGTTGACATCCTAACCAGTATTAAACCCTTCACCATCAAAACACATTTAACATCGAAAAGGAATAATTTGGGACCTCATTATCCAATAGTTATTTAAATCGATATCTGAGGCGATCTCAAAATTCAGACAAAGAACTTTTGTTAAATAAAATACTATATGACTTCAACACCATGCCATCTATACTCCATACAATTGTCTACTGCAGCATGTAGAAAATTAGGCACAGCATTTAAATTTTTTTAATAACCTTCACTAACACAAGTGTTAATGGGGGTAAATTGAATTTATCATCTTAAACTCTATATAGTATTTATACAAATTTACAAAACAAAGTCTAAGTTGTTTTAGCTATGTCCGCCTGTTGGAAACATTCCCACACCCAGAATAATTGCCCAAATTCATTGAAATCTAATCACATTGTGATTTGTTGTCCTAAGCCATTTGCTACTTAAAACCATATGGGAACAATAGAAAAAACTTATAGACCGATATCTGAGATAACCTCAAAATTCCAAAGAAGAACTTTTTTTAATATTTTAACAAAAATTAATTAGATTCATTCAGAACTCAATATACAACACCATTATCGCTCAAAAAATCTACAAAATCGGTTCAACAGAAAAAAATATGTACAATTTTGATACACCGCCAATTCATTGTGTCATATAGGTCGTAATTTCGAATATAATTTTCCATAAGAATTAAATAAAACAGACCTGATTGTGCTGGAGCTATAATTTGACTGGTTCCCTTATAAGTTCATGTCTGAATATATGCTATTAATTTGACCAATATCGGTACATATTTTGCTATAGCTCCCATGTAAGGCGCCTCTCTAGGCCAATTTTATCGAAATTCTGCATAGATAGATTATGGTTTGAAGCTTAAAACACTCTTAAATAGTAATCGAATTTGAATAATTCAATTGAATTATTTCTCTTAATGTCTGGAATATATGTTAGTAATATGACCAATATCAGTATATAAGTATAAGTCCCCTATACGGAAGAGGACTTATACTTAAGCCTTTTTAAACTTTAAACTTACACGACGTTTGTATAATGAAGTGATATGAAGCATTCTTACATGGTTTGACTTTAAACACAAGCGCGACAAATTTTACACCAACCCTCGTCGAATGTGGTTATATGATGTATACTTTAATAAAACATACTCATTAAAATATATTGATGTTGCTCACATTTTTTAGAGTTTATTCCTAAATTTTCGTGCGGTGTCTTAAACATAGAACTTAAATACAGACTTCTAATCTGTATGTTACAAACATCAGCACAAAGCCCAACCACCTTTGTTGAAATAGGGTACCATAATCATAGTTATACCATTAATGGTGCGATATATAATTTTTAGTTTATTTTTACTATTTTATTTTTTTTTTTTTTTGCAAATAAAATTTGTTAAACCCATTTATGTCTTAAGTAACCATATTTATGTATTTTTTCAACAATTTTATAAACAAAATGTTTACATGACACCTGTTATTCATATATGAAGGTAACTCCCATTTATATCTGATAAATATTTTTAAGGTAATTGTAGGATTCATAGGAAGTTAAAATGTATTAAAATTGCTACAAGATTTTTGTATTTGTGTGTGTTTTTATCTATTTTGAAATCTAATAAGTTTTATTAAGCTTGAAGACAATGAAATAATTATACAAGTACTTTTTTATACGAATCCATGATTTAAGGGCTTTCACAAGAAATTGTATTTCCAAGCTGCCAATTTTATAACTCTTACTTTGATAAAAACAGAAAAGAGATTGAAAGCGCTAATGGAATGCTAAAAGGCAGTTAAGTTTTTTGAACCATTATTGAAAATGTTTATGAACAATCTAAATAGTAAATCGATCAAATGGTACTAAAGACACTTAAGGGTTTATGTTAGATCTACACAGTGTGCACAGTGGGCTATAAGAGCATTAAATATTTTTCTTTAGTTAAATTTAGCTCTAAACTCAGTGAAGAAACATTTTCTTTCTATATTCGGATGTGCCGAATCTTTAATACTCCACCACCATTATTTTACTTATCCGATTTTTTAAAAATTTTGACAGATTAATTAAAATCCGTTTATTTTAAATAAAAAATCTTAAAAGTATTTGTTTGAATAAGGGATATATGAAACGTCAGGCTAAATTCAAATATAATTTTGAAAGGAATATTTCACATATATATTTTTTTAAATTTTACTTGTCATATTGAGACCAAAGTTTCAATTATCATCATAAATAAATAAAATTGAATATCTCTGAAACTAAAAGAAATGTATTATATAGACTTACAAAGATTTTTAATATATAAAATTTATTTTATCTCACAGCATAAAGGAATTATTGGGGAATTTTCAAATAACACTAAAACATAAACAAATCAGCTAAGTTGAAAAGGAGTTATAGTCAAAAATTGTTTAAATTAAATTTTATGACTCCCAATAAACGAACATATGAAATTTCGCTTAATATATAAATCAGTTTGTTCTTATTCTTTTATAAACTTCATTTAT
Source organism: Cochliomyia hominivorax (assembly GCA_004302925.2). NCBI lineage: Eukaryota > Metazoa > Arthropoda > Insecta > Diptera > Calliphoridae > Cochliomyia > Cochliomyia hominivorax. The sequence continues at coordinate 33,806,241 of PYHX02000494.1, forward strand.
TAATGTGGATGATATAAAAGATATTATGGAATATAACACTATTGCTTTCTTTTTGATAAACAATCTTTACAAAACATTCTTCTTTCAATCAAAATGCAACATTGTAAACATCAATATTTTTCTAATAACAAAATGAATATTTTTAAATTGTATATTGCAATTATTTTAATAATACATCATTGTAACTTTTCTCTATTCATTATACTTGTAATTGCAAATATTTCTTAAAAATTTATTTTATTAAAAAATCTGTTTGAAATGACAAAGCAAAAATATCAAATAAATAGTAAAATACTAATTATAATTAGTTCATCTTTCCAAAACGAATAAAATAAAAACAATTAAAAAAATAATAAACATTTTTTAAAATTATCAAACATTTCAGAATTTTTCTTAATTTATATTTTAAGTATTTCTCTTTGTATTTTAGTGTATTTTTATGATTTTCTAAGAAAATGCAAATATTTTAATAAAACTGTCAAAGTCCAGCGATTAAAGTTCATCTGTAAACGCAATAATTTAGAGAAGTTTAAAAATTATATAAAATATTTTATATTAATAACAACAATATTTAATCATTAACTTATACTAACTAACGTAATTGCTCGTTAAAAATACAAAACAGAAAGAAAGAGAAATAAAATTAAAACTTGTTAATTATTTAAACTCGTATTAGTATTATTATTTGTAGTTGTAATTGTTATAAATGTTTGAAAGAATTTAAAGTGTAAAAACAAACATCGTCCAGTGGGTCTCTCTAATCTAATCTAAATGATAACAATACTTTAGTAGACGAATTTATTTAATAAAAGTTAAAGAATAAATATTTGATTAAACTTTATTCCATCTTTATACCCTCCAACACCAGAAGTGATGAAGAGGGTATATTAACTTTGTTATTGCGTGTGTAACGCTAAGAAGGAATCATCTCAGATCCTATAATGTATATATATATTTGAGCCTCAAATCAAAATCTGAGTCGATTTAGCAATGTCTATCTGTATGACTGTTGTTGGCACGCTCACATCCACAATAATTGACAGAGCTCCATAAAGTTTTCTATTTAAATAAAGAAAATCGATTAAGTATGTCAAAAAAAAAAATAGACCGATATCCGAGGCAACCTCTTAATTCAAGCGAAGAACTTTCCTTAAATTGTCATTTATAAATAGACAAATAATAATGAAATTTTGCAATAATATAAAATTGCATATACTTCATATCTCTCTTCAATATCTCTTTTTGGTGGTGGAAGGTATTAAAGATTCGGGATATCCCAATATAGCATTCTTACTTGTTTGAATTACATTATTTACCTAACATCCATAAAAAGTAAAAATGTACTTATATTGCAAATCCAAAAGATTACTTTAGTCACCCTAAATAAATGTAAAAGTATTTCAACATTAATGTTTTAGTGAAATGAATATTAATTCCGAATAAATTTATTTTAGCAAAACTAAATATTTTATTCTTAAAGTACACTTAAGGTTATATTGTATTTGGGTCAAACATGGCATAGCGTGATCATTTTTATAATATTTTAAACAAGGGTATATTAAGTTTGTTATACCGCGTAAAATACTGAAAATACATTACACTATATTAGGATATTCTTGGACCTTATCACAATCTGAATTGAAAATTGCCGCCACAACGATAACATGAATTCAAAGAAATTCGCCCAGAATTATTTTAGAGTTGAAAAGATGACAAATTAAGGAAAAAAGTTATAGAACGATATCTGACACAATCTTCATTTCTGCTACTTAAATTATAATTGAATTTAAATTTTTACAAAAACAGTCCAGTAATCGGTTAGTAAACTTCATAATCCAAAGGTGAGTCAGGACTGAGATCGAAAAATTTTTATCACACACGGTAGAAAAATTATTTGGTATGAAAAAACGGGCTTTAAATTATGGAATGTTTACAAAAAGTGTTGTTTCTATTCATAAGACTTAGTAATGAATTCAATTATTTTTGGCTTAACTTGGTAAAAATCCTTGAAGTGTACACAAAAAGATGTCCAATAATGTGATAGATTAACGTGACAAACGTTAATGGTTTGGAAAAAAGGTTCGAAATTTCATCATAAGTGATTAAAAGTATAAAAATATTTTACGTTAACTGTTAAATTAATTTCAATCAAATAAAAATATTAAAACTGTAAATTTAAGAACTTTTTGATCTCATACCTAAATAAAAAATAGTGCAAGAGCTTTAAATCCTTTTCCGGGATAAAGTTCCTTTCCCGGAAGAGAATTACAGCTATAGTCTAACGTGAACCAAAACAATTTTCTACATAAATTTATAATTGTTTTTATAACGTTTTAATATTTCCCATTCCATAAGGGGATTTATAATTGTAAACTAATACTGCTTTATCATTTTTTTGAGTCTGTTCTTGCCTCGCAATAACATATTTTTTCCTATAACTTCTATTATCTACTGATTTTTATAATTTTCGTTAAATTAAAAAGAGACCGATATTGATGAGAATTTTCTCAAATAACAGACGGATATATCGATTTGTTTATCTGTATTACTTTTGAAATGGCGTCAAAACCGAGGACTGTTGGCAGAGAGTTTTAAATTAATAATATTTAAATTATAACTCAAGAACTGTAAACCTAATAAATTTTGGTAAGATATACTATTTTATCAAATATGGTTAGTTTTGCTAGAAAAAACCTGAGCCAGATATAAAAATGTCTCAGAAAATATAAAGTTAATAAAATACATACCTCCTCGATAGCTTCTTGTAAAGGCTTTCCAGCAGCCTGAGCAACAGCAATTGGAAGTTCGATGTTATCGATGGGGGCCAACGTTGTGGGTCCATTTGTGATATTATTGTTATTAACAATTGTATTGTTATTGTTGATGGTTGTAGTCGATGTTGCTGATAATGAAGTATTGTTGTTGCTATTAATTGTGGGAGATGTTGGCGTTGAACTATTATTTGTGATGTTTAAGGAATTTATACTGTTATTTGTTGAATTTAAATTATTACTACTACAACTACTGTTATTAACAGAATCTGGATATGTGATGGCCAGTGGTGGTAATGAGGCATTATTTGAGGCATCCGATGATGTTGATGTTGTACGATCCTTAACAAATGTACCATCGGGACGTACTAATATTTGTTTGGTACCAATAATCTGCAAAAATTCAATATAAAAAATGTTTTTATAAATTTTGTTAAATTTTAGATACATTTTTAAAATTAACTTCGAAAAAAGTTAATTTTTCGTGATATTTTCTTAAGTTCTGCATTATTTCCCATCTTTTACCAAATATCTAAAGAACTATTACAGCGACAGTTTAAGATTTGGTCCCAATCACTTTCTCAAGAAAGTGTTTTACCGAAAAATATGTAGGACAGATATGATCAGGGGTAAAATTCAACATCATGAACATTTTATTTTAATTTAGAAGCCATTTTAAACTAACATATTATAGCATGTTAGTATAATTTTTTATAATTCTTACTTTGGCATTAAAACAATTTATGATTATAAAAGATTTAAAGATAATTCATCATTTAAATAATATTAATTCAACATGACAACAACAATGTCGAATTTAAAGTTTATAATAAAAAATTATAACTGAAAAAATGTTGAATTATAACTGTTTCAGTTAATTTTACATCGTTTTTTCTCTGTGTACAAGAAAACTATTTTGATTTATGATACGTGACTTTCAATTGTGCAATACATATCAATAATTATAAATCTAATCAGTTCTTTAAATTATATTAAACATTTTATAACTAAAATGTTTGATATAACATATATTTGGTTAATATTTATCATAAAATTGTGGTTTTAATACTTCACTTAAGGTCGAAGATTTTTCCAATATTGATATTGAATATAAAATAATTTTAATCAATGGAAAAATTAAAGTTTTTTTATGGTTAAACCAACATTTAAAAAAGTTAAAATAACTTGTTAATATATTTCAAATGAGAAAATCAGTCAATCAAAATCAGAATCAGTGTATTCAGTTTGTAATAATATGATTCTACAAAGTACGATATATTTTTTGACTAAGATCAATTTCAAAATTCCGTTCAATAATAGACATATTGAAATTAAAATACTCAACAAAATTAGATTAAAATCTAGAGAAGAGTTTGATATTTTTAAATTTGGCCAGAATTAGTCCAATTATTAAAACTGGCCAATAGTTTATATTATTATTTTATCGGACAGATCAGAAGCGATTGGTTATTGCAACTTTATATTTGACAGAAAGTTTCTGATAAATTAAGCCATTTTAAATTAAATTTAAATTAAATTTAAATTTAAAATTAAATTTAAAATTAAATTTTAAATTAAATTTAAATTAAATTTAAAATTAAATTTAAAATTAAATTTAAAATTAAATTTAAATTTAATAGTGATTTTGCCATATTTCCGTAAAATATGACAACTATATGAAAAATAAATATATTTTAATTTTTTCCAAAAAAATATATATTTTTATCTTTTTATTTTATTTTTTTACTTTTTAAATTTTAATAAGCAAATTATTTCCACAGATATTAAACAATTACAGTGATATCCCGGTTTAACGAATACTCTGCTTAGAGATTAAACGAACGATCATACTTTTCTTATTGAGTACCTTTCATTGCGAACAAAACAAATAACTGAGTACTCAATTTAACGCATTTTTTAAAAACATTCATAAATAACCATAAAGTGAAATTCAAATAGGCGAAAATAATATCAAAAACATTTTCTTAATATTTTTAAAGAGTATTAAACTTGTTAAGAGTATATTTCTAAATAGGACGATATATAGTATAAAAGGTTTCCATACATAAAATCTGTAAACAACACAAAATCAAAATACAAAAAAAAAAAAAACAATTATTATATTTTTGTTCTATACCAATTTGGTTATTTTGAAAAATTTTTAGAAACTCGTACGTCAAAATGCCTAAAAGAAAGCATAACTGTCGCTAGAGATAAATTGAAAATAATGGAACACGAAAATGGTGATTGTGTATCTGATTTATTTTTTAAATATGGATGAATCCAAATTCATCGGTATGCACCATAGTAAAATCGAAAACAAAACTGTTGAATAATGTGAAAAATAAAGCAAATTTCAGATGAAAACATGGAAGAGAAATAAAAGAGGTAGAATTTCCAAAAAATGGATTTCAAGTGCAAAAGCTTAACAGGGGATAACTAAACGCTAACCACAGCTGGTTTGATCGATTTGAAACTGTTTTCTTTTAATAAAAAAGGTGGTTAGAACCTGTCAACAACAGCATAATAAGTTCAGCCTTTTCTTTTTCATTTAAGGATTTAATTACACAACACAGCATTTTTATTTTACACAGATGAAACCGTCCTTTTGTAGAAAATATTATTGGACAAAATATTCTAAAGACTTTTCAAAATAGAACGTTGACAATAAAATATAATCATTTTAAAAAATGTTTTTGTTTATTTCATTTAATTAAATTAATTAATTAATTAATAAAATTCAATTTTCTTATAAAATAAGACGAATAATGTCACTCTACTTTGTATAAAAAATTACGAATTTTTCAAATTTACGATTATGGCTGATATTATATAGTCCGTTAAACCGGGAAACACTGTATTATTTATCAAAAGTAATTACTAATATCAAATATCTGGAACTTTAAATATGCTATAATTTAAGATGAAAAGAGTTTATGCAAAATTAAGTTAATTAACCAAATGCAGAGCGAATTTCGGTACCATTTGAAATTGACTGTTGAACACTTTCTTCAAATCTGTTTTTACTTGATATCTTAAACAAGTAAGAATGCTAATTTCGGCAATGCTAAGTCTTGAATTCCCTCTACCACGAACAATTTAGATATAATAGCTGAACTCTATTAAAAGTTTCACTAATAAGGTGTTACCCATTTTACGAGCCCTGTCCCATAATTACATACTCTATTATATTTTGTTACTATTGCTTTATCTAAGAGCCAAATTTCATGAAATAACAGTAACAGTTTCAGAGATATTCGATGTTAAAAATTTCTTTTATTAGGGGAATACCACTCTTCGGTGTTTTATCTAAAATGTAGCCTTAAAAATTTCAGTGATATGAAAGTTTCATTTGTTAGGCAGATATTACTTGTCCGTTAAGAGATATACCCATCCTCGATTTCCTATTAACAAAGTTTATAGTACGTACCGTTTTTCACTTATCTAAGTATCTACCTGCCGAATTTCGTGAAAATTGAATACTTCTTATTTCTCTTTCATCGTACACTAATAAAGTTTGTAATATTTTAAGCCAAATTTAAACACTGTCGGCCAAATTGATCTTAAATCGCATACAAAATTCCTAATTTACGAGGTTACTTCCACGAGATGACACAGCTCCCATATAGGATCCATGAAATAAAATATTTTCAAAATACACAAATGTTAACAAATTGATATATGTGTGCGAAACTGAAAACTAAACATATAAGACCGTAGTAAGTGTTGCCATTATCGTATGCAATTTTCATATTCCCATTTCCACAGGGAAAAAAACATGAAACAAAATCAACGTGGAACATAGTTAATTTGAGATTCATTTAGTTTAAATTAAACGATTTTATATTTTTGGTGAAATAATGTTGTACATATTAGAATCTTTCGATATTAATATCTAAAATTATAAAACTTTTAAACTTTTAAAATTACTTAAAAGTAGTAAATATTCAAGAATAAACTAAAGAAACTGTATTTACTGTGAAACAATATTAAATAATCATTTTCTGCCTATGAAGCAAAATCATAACTGAAAAAAGTTAAATTATTTATATTTTAATTAATCTTACACTGATTTTTTCTGTGCAAATTCGCCCACAAATTCACGTTGAAACGTAAAAATCTCATATGAGTGTTAGTATCACCGACACAAACAAATTTGTGCACTTAAACATAAACCAGAAAATCAAATTATAAGTAGGGAATTATTGTCAGACTTGACCGACAATAACTTTCTTTCTTTTTGGTGCTCATCCCGAATTTGTCACCCCACAGTTAATAAAGGGCTCGACTGTTCTCCTTACTAAGTTCCCAACCAGTAACTTAAGTTTTTAATATTTATTTACTCATTTATATAAATAAGAAAAATCTATTAACAAAAAATCAGTATTTCAAAAAGTGATCATGTTAATTCAACATTAAAAAAATATTATTTCAACATGTATTATAAATTTTATTCATTTAACAGTGTAAAATTGTTAATTTTCATATTTTGTATAAAAAAATTCAAATTGAGATTTGGAGATTATAAATCAGTTTTATTTCTATCTTCACTTTTATTTATACAAATTGTTTATTTAAAAATAAAATAAAAATAAAATTCTTACAATATTTATTGAGTATTTTGAATTTCTAAATAATTCTATGCATATTTTTTTCGTTTTTTTCATTTTTTAAATTTAATTTGGTTTAAAATATTCAAAATGTATGTATACAATTGTCGCCAATTTTACTCAAATACATATGTATATAAATATACATTTAAAACATGCATAGTCAATGTGTGTATATGTATGTGTTAGTAATAATTTCCATTTCCGTTAATATGTAGGTCTATGAATAAGACCATTTAATAGGTATCAATCAAGTGTTTTAATTTTGTCGATACAAAAGCAAATAAAATAAGATTCAATAAATTAAAAATAAAAACAACAAAAACAAAAAAAAAAAAAAACAAATTAAAATTTGCAAAAATTTATACAGAAATCCACTGGACTTGCTTGATCCATTGTCACTTGCAAATGGTTCAGGTTGTTTTAATTTCTATTTCAAAAGATTTTCAATTTTTTGTATAACAATTTTGTACAGGTTTAACCTAAAAAAAGAAAAAAATATCAACTCAAATCGATCCATCGCAAATAAAAATAAAATTTAACGAATAAAAACAAACAATTGGAAGTGTTTTTAGTATCGTTTCATTTTTTGCATTTACAAAAAAATCGATTTTAACATAAAAACGATTACCAAAGTCATAAATATTTCATTATTTAATGGAAAAAACTTAACATTTGACGTATTTCTTTATTCTTCTTCATTGAATTTCAGAATATAATTACAGTTCTTTCGATTTGAATTTGGATTTTTATTTGAAATATTACTTGAACACTGACGTTGAAAAATAATCATAACGATTCAGACGTAAAAAGTACTACTATACAAGAGTCTAAAATAATAATACACCATATCATACACATAGAGAAAAATAGAGAAAAAAATAAAAAATAAATAAATTTTGGGTCAGCATTAATTCAATATATTAAGTATAGAACATTTTGAAAATCGGTTATTAGAAAATATTTTTGACCGATCGAATCCAAGATTTCAAGAATTTATTTTTCAAATTTAAGCGCTAAAGTACTACTTATATAACATTTTAAATTAAATATTTTATTAACAAAATTAAACTAAAAAAAATTATAAAAATTACAATATAAAGTAAAAATTTTCAATTTAAAATTTCAACAACAAAATTTAATAGTTCCAATAAATTTGTTTGTCATTTTATAAAAAAATGTTTTTTCCAAATACAAAATTTTTAAATATTTTTATAAATTTTCTTAAAAAATACAGTAAATAATTCGTGTGTAGTAATTGTTAAATAAAAAATATTAATTATCATTGTATTGAAATTCACATACACATGCAAAATACAACTTAAGTTTTTTCTTTTTAAATTTACATACAAACAAATTTAGAAAATTAAAGTTGAGTTTTCTGTTTTTAACACAACGACGTTAATCTTTTGTGTATGATTTAAGTTTTTAAATATTTATGACTTTAATTCAACATTAACAAGTTAATTTAACTTTATATTTTGTATTTAATATTTTTTATTATTTGCCAACAACAAAATCTTTTCATAATCTTCAATAACAAATAAATTAAAATTTATTTTCATTTAAAATTAAAAAAAAAAGAAAATGACTTTAATTTTTTCTTAAATTAAATTAAGAAATAATAAAATTTAATTGCAGTTTAATATTTGAATTTAATTAAAACAAGTAAGAATAGTCAAGCCCGATTATCTAATACCCTACACTACATCGTCGATTAAAAATGGTGGTTACGAAAAATAAATAAACGATCCTCGTATAATTTAATTTTTTGATTTATTCTTAAGTGTGTAAAACGTTATTGTGATTTTTGTTAAATTTATGCGTTTTGAAATGAATTTTTCTGGGGGTGGTTTTATATGGGGGCTACAAGAAGTTATGCACCAACCATCGTGTAATTTTGCACATCGATTTTTGCTTACATTCATTTCAATTTTTGCTTATATTTATTTTAATTTGACCCATTATTATAATACCAATGTATTAGTGAGATTTTTACTCTTAAAATTGATTTTTGGAAAGGGATTTGTATATGACCTATGAGAAATAATGAACCGACCCTGGCATATTTTGGCACATCGTTTTAGAATATCATAAGACTTAATTGTGCCAAATTTGTTTTTAACAACGTTTACATTGACAGCCAGGCAGACGGATGGATATCGTTAAATCGACTCAGAGAATGATTCTAAGTCGTGCGGTATACTTAAAGGTGGGTGTAACACAACTTTTTTCTGCTTGTTACAAATATCTGCACAAACGCACAAAATCCCAAACACCTTCGATGGTGTAGGGTATAAATACTTATTTCGAATAAATTTTATTGTGTATGTGATTGTGTTTATTTCTTTGTGTTTATGCATTTTTCACTATCTAGAGATTAAGATAATTTCTTATCTTATGGCAACATATTTTGGATTAGATAACGAAGTTTTTTTGTTGGTTTAATAATTTGATAAATTGTCAATCGAAAATTTTTATTTTTTTTATAAAAATAAAATTTAAAAATTTATGAATTTATAAGCAGATCTTTTAGTCTTTTGAACAGTTTACCCACTGTAACTGACATAAAAATAGGCACAAAATGTTAATTCACATTTTACTTTATAATATAAGGATAAACATTTTTGCCATTTATTTTGAAAGGTACATTTTTCGATAATTCAAAAATTATTTTCTGAAGATATCAGTTTTTAAATATACTAATTGTAATCAGCTTGATGAAACAAATCTCCGAACAGTTTTGGGGTGCACTCACTTGCAAAAATATTTCTTTATAACTTTAATTGGTAGTGTATATATATATATATATATATATATATATATATATATATATATATATATATATATATATATATATATATATATATATATATAAATATATATATATATATATATATATATATATATATATATATATATATATATATATATATATATATATATATATATATATATATATATATATATATATATATATATATATATTTTTTTTTTTTTTTTTTTTTTTTTTTTTCAAATTTTACCTTTTGTACTTTATTTGGGCTTATTACAATGTAAAAGCCAATTAATCAGTAATAACATAACGGACATTGCAGTTTTCATAAAAATTGACACACTAAACAATGATATTTTCTAGCATTTTTTGTTATTGTTTAATTCTTTGTGACAAATTTATAATTTTGTGAGTTATACATTATAAAGTTATTATCTGTGAGAAAAATACTAAATTTAAATTATGAAATACTCAAAATTTTTTTTTATTTTTTCCTTGACTGAAAGTGAAATTTATTTATTTTAAAATGATTTTTCTCAATGGGCCTTATAAATTAATCTGTAATCTTATTATCAGAAAAATTATATTTATATTATTTCCAATACTTTAACGTAAGTGATCAATCGACATGGTTTTCTATTGATTTAAAATTTTAAAATAAAAATGTTCATCTGCTGCAAACCAATGTAGAATCAACAATTCTTTTAATCACGCCAATCAAAGTAAATGTAACATTTTTTATTAGTTCATCTAACAAACTCATTCAATTTATGAAATTCAATAATTGAAATTTTTTATATTTTCTCACTGTGTAAGTTTTTCTTAAAAATCTTAAATCTTTCAATTAAAATATGTTTTTTTTTATCTGTTACAAATTTAAAAATAAAATTTTAATTCCATTTAGAAGTTAACAAATAAAAAAACGCAATAAAAAATAATAAAGGAAAATACAATAATAACAAGTATTTCAAAATTTAATAAAAAATATTAAAAAATAATTCCATTTGAATGTTGTTAACTTAAAATGTTGTATCTAAACAAAATTTAATATTTCAATGTAGTTGTGCGAACGAACAAACGAATGAATGAATGTTAAAAATGGATGCAATCAACCACACGCAATTTCTTAATAGAATCGTAAAGATTTACGATTTTATTCATTTGTTTATACCCTCCACCACAATAAGTGATAAATAATTTTTTTATTCTGTTCGTAATAGAAAAAAATAACTAAATTTGTCTAAAGGACGATTTGGATTGATACAAATTAATTAGTACTCTAAAATGTAAAGATTCACAATTTGTAAAGTAAATTAGTGGAATGTAACACAGTGTCGATCGATTCTTTTTTTATAATTCTGAAATAGTTAAACCGTTACATTTGTCCTAATGAAATTTGAGAATTTGATACAAGAATTTCATCCTAGTTTTCAAAATTGAAAATTTTGACTTGTGGATAGATCTTTGTATCTTTCTAATCTGGATTATTAACGAAAATACATGTGAAGTAAGTATGTCAGTTATTATTCCAGAAAAGTTGATCATACATTTCCAATGTTTTCAATGTCATTAAACAGTTGGTAGAAAACCTGGATAAGGTAGAAGAAGTAGTCCACATGAATTTTCTAAAAAAGGAGAAACCATTTTCAAAAGTGCTCCCAACACATCCGGTTAGCTCAGTACTCAGAATATTTGAGACGAAAAGTTTATGCTTAACATTCAAGGCTAAAAAGTGGTTACCAAACTCATATTCTGTCACATTTTTTGCACCTTCCTGGTAAAAATTTTATGTTGGTCGATGAAATGTTGATTAATACGAATTATTAAGAATTTTTTAATCTCACTTCTTATGTCAAACTTTGTTAAGATATTTTCAATTATTCAAAAGTTACAAAATTATTTTTAAAAAATCACTTCAGAACCACTGTAGTCTGCTCTAGACTAGCCATTCGGCAATTATAAAAAGAATGCCACTTTCCACTGTGCTAATCACCCGATCAGAAATTTTAACACGGGCTTGTCCTAAAAGGTAAGTTTTAGGACAAGCGCCTCTTTTTACAGTCTCTAAGTTAAATTTTGGTGGCAGTAAAGTGGTTACTTCCTGGTCCACTCACAAGCTTATTTCCTACTTCACTCCAGGTATTGGAAGATCTAATGTAGTTCGTATGTAGGGTATTGAAGATTCGGCACGGCCTAATATAACATTTTAACTCACTAAATATTCAAAGATTAATAACAAATAAAAATGATTTAAAATTTAAAAAAAAATAAAATATTTAATACGAAAATTTTTATTTTCATAATAATTCTAGTTATATTTAATAAAAGACTGCAATTAAAATTAAAGTTGCATTTGATAATTAAACAGTTTTTTTGTAGATACTTTATGAGATTTTTCAACTGTGATCTTAAAAATTTAAAAACTGACTAAATTAAATTTTATTTATTTATTTATTTTTGATTAATTAAATGTTATTAACATTATTCATGTTTTAGTATAAAATAATTAACACTTTATACAGTGATTTCCCGGTTTAACGAATACTCAATACGAATTCGTAATTAACAAACGATCATACTTTTTTTTATTGAGTTATATATTGAGTTACATTATGAACAAAACAAAACATTTAGTACTCGAAATAATATATTAAAGAAAAACATACATAAAGAACCGTAAAGTGAAATAAAAATATGCGAAAATAATATGATTTTTTTTTGAACGGGTAAATATATTTGAATTAAAGACTTTTCATACATAAAATCTGTAAACAACACAAAATCAAAATACGTTACAATAACAGTTATTTTTTGTTGTTGTTTACAATTTTGATTATGTTGTTAATTTTTTGAAACTCCCAAAAAGTGGATTTGAAGTGTTAAAGTAACAGGGGATAATTTATCGCTAGTCAAAGGTGGTTTAATCGATTTTAAACTGTATTCGTTTAATGAAAAGAAATGGTAAGAACCTGTCAACGAAAGTAGAATAAGTCCAGCCTTTTCTTTTACATTTAAGGATTTATTTACACAGCACAGCATATCAAAAGATCCTTTATTTAACGCCTTTTGCGGAAATTTTTTCGGACAAAACATTTTAAGAGCTTTTTGAAATAAAACGTTGCCAATTAAATATGACCATTCTAAAAAGTGAGTGGATGACATCATAAATTTGTTGAATTATTTTTTCCTTTTTTGTTTTTATAAGATAAGATTACATATAATTACATATTACATTACGAATAATGTAATTCTACGTTGATTAAAAAATTATTCCATTTAACGAACTTTTCAATTTTACGAATATGCCTGACAATGTATTATTCGTTAAACCGGGAAACTACTGTATTAGTTTTATTTTGGTTTAAAGAAAAAGATAAAAATTATCATTCGAAAATTTTCGATAAAATATGAAATTAATAAATCTTAAATTTTAAAATATTTTTAATAACGAAGATAATAATTTTAGGTCAAGTATCTTTCAATTAATCAAAAGTTTAATAAAACCGTTTAAATTTTGTATAAAATTTGATTCTCAATAATTAGCACTTTATTTTATATTTTATAATTATTTATAAAAATTTCCTGTATTTGAAGAAAAATACATTAAAACAACACAAAATAATTATTTTGTGAAATAATTGTTTATTCTATAAAATTGTTAATAATTAATGATTTTTAAATGATTATAGAGTGTAAGAATTTATTGACTCAAAGGTTAATATTTAAATGAATTAAAACAAAAACAAAAACGAAAATTACAAGTCATAATGATTTAAATATCAATGATTTTATTCCATTTTATAATGAATTAAATTTTATTATAACTTTTGACTTTAAATTGCAGTTAATGCAAAAATCCATTTAAAATTATTTAAATATGTTTATTGCATCATTTAAATTAAGTTAATAGATTAAATGTTTAAACTTAATTTTAGTTAAACTTTAACCCATTTTATGTCCAACGTATCTGAAATTCTATTTTGATATGTTAACTAGGGAAATTTAAAGTAAAACAAATACTTTTTAAATCAATAACTAAATTTGTTGTACATAATTAACCCTACACCACCATAGGTGGTGTCCTACAACAACTTTTAAGCATACCGTTCGAAGGTATCTTACTGAAATTTGTCTATTTAAATTGATTATAATCGGCCTATTATTTCATATAGGTCCCATAAAAATCTTACCCCATAAAACTTCAAAACCTGTAAAGATTTTAATCAAAATTTGCAAAACTAAGTCTTATGATATTTTAAAATGATGTGCCAAATTATACAAGAATCGGTAAATTATTTCTTATAGGTCCCATGCAATCACCCTTCCAAATGTCACTTTGAAACTAATAAATCGCACATTGTAAAGCGATAATATTTTCTCATTCACATATAACTCTATAGAAAAAATCCCTTTAAAATGCATAAATTTCATATATATGTTACACTCTAAAAAATGATTGTAAAATTACTCTAAAACAATGTATAAGATTTCATGTAAAATTACTAAATCTGCGTAAAAATGAGCATAAATTCACATTAAATATAGTAGTATGAATATTGTGTGTGAATTATGAAAATTTTCATTTAAAATTACTTATTCTGTTTGTAAAAATGTTTAAATTTTGAATAATATTGAATAATAGATGTTGATTTTTTACATATAAAATGCGTAAAAATTTGAAACAAAAACCAATGTGTAGTTTTACTACATTTATAGTAGGAGTCCAACTATAAATAGAGTAAATTTACATTAAAATTTTTTATAGTGTAGTATTATAATAATATATAGCACACATAAGCGTAATAAGGAAATTATAAGTGGGTCGTTCATAAATTTTTCGCATCTGACATTTACACTCAACAATGTGGTGTAGGGTAGTAAATAGTCGGGCTTGACCGAATATAATATTTTTACTTGTTTTAAAATGCTCTAGATATACATAAATCGACCCAAATTTTAATTTAATTGCAAATTATATAAACGATCAAAAATTATGGTTTCATGTATAAAACGATTCATATACACTGTGCGACATTTCGTCATAAATGATTATGCATTCTCCTTCAGGAAAATTTGGAAAAATGATTGTGATTATATAGAAAATTAATGCTATGAATTAATATCTCTCTATGTAATTTTTTTCAAACATTCTTTAATTTAGATACGAAAAGAAGGAATGCTATGTTCGGCTATTCTGAATTTTAATACGCATTTATTTGTAAAGGTACAATAACATTGAGTTAAGGAGTGAAATCAAAAAATTCTTAACACACGTTTTTGAATAAAACTTTTAAACCAAGTTATTTGATATTGTTTGATAAAGTTGTCTTTGTAAAATATGTCAGTTATTATGTTTAATGTCAAATATATTGTTAATCTGAATGAAAAAGTGCAAACAAAAATTATTAAATATTTTCAACAAAACCCAACTCGGTCCTACAAAGTTGGCCAAGCATTCAAATATCTGCCGCTTAGGTAGAAGGAATGGTCCACATAATGTTTCTGATGCCAAAAAATATAAAGCATTTTCAGAAATTAAAGCTAACACAGGTTTAAAAGCGTTCAAGGCTCAAAAAGTTTCTGACAGGATTGCAGCTAAAAATGTAGATACAAAAAATTAGAGCACCGTAATTGAAGTCAAGTTTTCTCTGATTTATATCAAAGAATCTTCACTAAGAAGGCTACTTCCATTCATAAAACTCTATAATATGTTCACTTATTTTTGGCCTGACTTGTCATTCTGTCACTATGATAAACAAGCGCTTGAGTAACGCTAAAACAATACTGTCGTTTTTTACCACGAGAGATAAATCCTTCAAACTCTTCGTAGCTAAGACCAGTTGAGAGATATTGGGCTATTGCTAAAGAGAATTTAGGAAAAAATGGTGTCAATAATTCTAGTAAATGGTCTAAGATGGTTCGAGCAAAGTGATAGAAATCATGAGAAATCATCACAATGAAATCAAAATTTCATCATTAATTTCGAATCGAATAAAAGAAATAAGTTTAAGTGGTTTCATTTTTATTTATGTTTATGTCTGTTAAAAATTTTTAGATCTCACTCATTACTTAAAATATATACTTAAGTAATGTAATTATTATAAATCAGAATTTATCGATTCAATGAGAATCTTAAAATATCTAAGTTTAAATTTAGTACAAATGACATAAAATTTATTTAAAGGCAAAATTAAAAATAATAAATTTAAATTAATAAATTAAACAAAAAAATTAAAAGTTTCACACGTTATTTAAATAATTTGTTTAAATTTCAATAAAATAAATTTGATGATTTAAAGAAGAAAAAATTAAAATTTTTTACGATTTATTTCGGTGCGAATATTTAAGCGAATGAGTGAATATTTCATTAAATATTTCGTTATAAAATATATTTCGCTACATATAATTATTCTCATATGTATTTGTATTTGTGTGTATTTTGTACAAACAAAGATATTAAATGTATTTGTTATATTTATAGTCTTGTGTCATTTTTCGAATTGATATGAAAATGGCCAATAATTGGTAGTTAATTATTATATAGTTATGACTTTAATACTGACAATTAAAAGCAATTATCATAAGTGTTGTTTGTTATATTTTACTCATATGTATGTATATGCACACACACACACACATACACAGACACACATTATAAATACTTAAAATAGCGAAGAGATATGCACATATATATATATATATGTTTGTATTTAAAGACTTTTATTTATTTTTACGTTTTCTTGATTTAAAAAAATCCATAAAAATAAAACAAAACATTTAAAAATCGTCTGGAATAAATAAAAATATTTTAAATGATTTTTTTTAATTTGTATTAAAAATTTTTATATTGTTTATTTTTTAATTCAATATTCGTACAATATTGTCTTAATTAAAAAAAACAAACAAAATACCTGGAACGGATGAATCCCGCACTTGGGTTACAAAAAATAGTAATAAAAACAACTTTTAAATTTTCTATGCAATTTGTCAATTCGGAGACAATTATAAGTCAGTTTTCAAATAAAAATTAAATTTGTCTCATTTTTAATTTTAATCTGAGATCATTTTTCATCATAAAATTTTAAAATATTCAATATTACTCATATTGAAATAAATATTCATCTCATTTGACAAATAAGTGTCAACTGTTTTAGAATCAAATCTTAACAACTTAATTTGCATAATTAATAGGAAACAAAAGATGGTGTTATTGTTTTTGTTAATACAAAACTATATATGTATGTATTTGTAACTGCAACTGATTAGATATTTGTAACGAATAATTTTAACAAAAACTATAATTAAATTTCAATAATATGTTTATTGGGAAAAACAAAAACGTGTGAAATCTCCACATTTTTTTTAATAATTTCTATTTTATATTCTATTTATAACTTTAAGATAATTTTGAATTAAAATAAAATAATGTTGATTAAAAATAAACAGAGATAACGCTATTTAAAATCAGCTAACGAAAATATGATTTAACATTGTTTCACTTAATATTTTGATCGAAGTGTGAAATTTATTATTGCATAAAGCAGACTTGTTATTTTATATACCCTACACTAATACAGATTTGTGACGTACAGAAAAAATAATGCTGCCATAAAATAAACCTATCGACGCCGAACTGACACTTTCAGAGTCAATATAATGAAGTGGCTTACTTAATCTGTAATTACACATATTGTGAGTAATTTTTATTTTCGAGTGCAGTCTATGTTTACTATTTGATTTCTCAAACGAAATATTTTTTATTGTCACATATAGACATTTTTCGAAGATATAAGTCTCTTTTACATAATTCCGAAAGTGTAGTTAAAAAAAAGTATGAAAAATAATTAGAATCAACCATCAGATTTAAATAAAGTTTATATTGGAGTGTTGCATATAGATAAATATGTCACGTATCGAGTAAATATCCTTTAAGATCATGAGACTTTTAAAAAAATAAAATTCTGATAAAAATAATCCGAAAAATTCTCGGTATATTGAATCATGAATGTAGATCATGGCCGTCAAATCCTTATTTGAATACAGTTCCAATCATTTGGAAAAATTGCAACAACATGACAATAATTAGCGATAACATGCTCTATTGGATTTCGAAAAATTAATTATTTTTTAAATAAAATAATTGGAAATATTGATCTCAAGTATTTCTTGGTTATACATGAACTAAGAATAGAAATATTTATATTTATTATATTTTTTATCATTGTTATCTTTGTTTTAATAAAAATAAAAAATTCAAATTTTTCAAATTTTTAATTTAAGGGTCATCTAAGTGTAGCTCCTAATTTCATCGATGGGCAGTGTTACCAACTTTAATTAAATTTAGTACAGATGATTTTTTGGAAAGGAAAGAAGTCTTTAAACATTGTATATTAAGAAGCTCCTTAATGTCTCGCCAGACAGGGAATTCAAGCCCACAAAAATACTCAGATATGATGCAACATTTCAAAAAGATGGATCCACAAAAGATCGTAGCTGCTATACAGACACATTTGCGAGCCGTGATACCCCAAAGCCCTTAGGATTTTTTATTGAGAGAATTATGAAAATGTTTTAAATGGCATAATAGAGAACTATTTAATTAAAGAAAAATATTAGATTTACATGTCTTTAATGGAAGAGATATTTGTAACTTTGAGTTGTCGATTATTTCATTAATTATTTCATTAATTTATATTTTTTAAATTTTGGCAATATTAAAGGGAGTCTGGGAAAAGTTATTTGAATAAATTTATGTTTTTAAACAAAAATCAAGTCATAAACTTAAAAAAGTTCAAAAGATAATTAAAAAATGTTTGTGAAGACAGAAAGTTATTTTAAATTATGTTTTAAAAATTTATGTTAATTTTATATTTAAAAAAATTCGGGGATTCACTGTGAAATCTATGTGAGCGATATATAAGAGAATTAAATCTTTTAAAAAAATGTATATTTAAAAATTCATTAAGTTATAGAAATTTCCAATACCAAATAGAATATAGAATATAATTTATAACAAATGGAACATTTTTGGGAATTTCGAAAAAAATGTTTTAAGTTTTTGTGAAATTTATCTTTAAGAAATATTTTTTAAATGAATGTGACAAACTGTTATTTAAAAAGTCATTAATCCCCACAACAAAAAAAATAAAATAAAAATAAAAAAATATTTAAGTTAAAAATTTTTAAAATTTTTCATTTGATTTCATATTTATGACAGTTATTATTTCAATCTGAACAAAATTCTATTGAAATTATTATGTAACTAGTAAATATCAGTATTTTATTTATATCACAATATCTCAATTATGTATATTTTTTATATATATTAAAGTAACTGAAACTAAACTAACTAACTTACTAACTAACTAAAACAAGTTTAAAATTGACAGATTATTTTTCTAACTTATGCTTTTTATGTTAAATTAATTTTAATTGTTGTAACACAATTTTGTATTATAAAACAATAAAATAACTACAAAAAAACCTAATGACTGTGATCTCTTGATTCCAAACAACTTTGTATTAAACAAAATATTAATTTTTTTAAAATCGAAAAAAGTTATACAAATTTTCCTGTCCAGTGCAGCTACATAATCTTCAATATCCTCCACCTTAAATGCGTGTGAATTAAAAATGTTATGTATCATACATACCACACTCATATATACACTCACAGACGTATAAAATATATAAAAGTTTTTCTTAAAAATAACAAAGAAACCTTAATGAGCCATAAAATTACATATATTTTCGGATAAAACTTTTTTCTACTGAACCGATTTTAATCATTTTTGGAATGGAAATGAAGTATATTATAGCTTAATATTTTACAGATTCTTTTCTTAAACTTAGAGATGACTTAGATATCGGTCTATGTCTTTAAATGTACTGAACCAATTCTACTGGTTTTAAATAGGAAACTATGGGGTCTGATGATTGATTTTTAGCGTAACAACCGGAATAACAGAGTTAATTTTTTTATTAGTGGAGGGTATAAAAAAAGATGGTGGATATAAAACTATAAAATTATTTTTTGGAAAAAAATATTTAAATACAAATGAATACGAAATAACATAAAATTGAAAACAGAAAAAACGTTATGTGAATATTAAGCAAAAACCATAATTAACTCATTTAATGAAGCGATTTAAGATAAAAATTATTAACATTTTGAAGAGTTGTAATTATATAAATACATGTTTAATATATAATATAAACATACATACATACATACATACATACATACATACATACATACATACATACATACATACATACATACACACATACATACATATAAATACATAGTTTTTATTTATAAATCTCTAATTATGCGACATTGAAAATGTATTTTTGGGAAAATTCTAAAAATATGACAAACATATGAATATTAACTTTGAAATTCCACTATGGGAAAGACACCACAATTTACAATCTATAATTATGAATAAAAAATATAAATTGAAATCAAATATTTTACAAAGAGTCACTAAAGTACACATATGATGATTAGATTGTATGTTTCCATAAAACCAGGAACAGTGGTTCTGTATTTTATTGCAAGTCGCAGATATTTGTTTCGAAACTTTAACTAATAAATTATAATATGAAATCAACGACGAATTAAATAATTTCCCTTTACGTTCATTAATGACAAGTAATATATTTCATCTCTTCAAATTTTTAGCAATCAATGCTTAATTGAGAAATATATATATAGCGGATTGGATCAGAAAAGAGATAGACCCATACAATAAAACTTTAAATTTATAAATATCTTTCTGTAAT
Organism: Cochliomyia hominivorax; assembly: GCA_004302925.2. Taxonomy (NCBI): domain Eukaryota; kingdom Metazoa; phylum Arthropoda; class Insecta; order Diptera; family Calliphoridae; genus Cochliomyia; species Cochliomyia hominivorax. Next base: position 33,827,186 of record PYHX02000494.1, read on the forward strand.
CCTGGAAGGAAACATAGGCTACGATATTTAGAATAGGAAATATAAATTATTGTAAGTTGAAAGTTTAATCATTGATCTCAAACTCCTTCTCAAGAAACTATTTTACTGGGCAAATTGTATAACAAATAGGATTAGAGGGTGAGGTAGCCCCCATACAAATACAAAGAAAACCTAAATTAAAGAATATATAAAAAACTATTAAAACAAAAGTATTAAAATTTCATTTCAACTACTTTTCCAAAGAACAGTTTTTCTGAAGAAACAGTTTCCATTAGGCCCGTAAAACTCTTTAAAACTCTCTCAACGACAGTTAAACAATTTAAACCCAATTACTCTCTTCAAGAACCAGTTTTACTGGAAAAAAATTAGAACGGACAGGATCAATGGAGAGATGTAATCTCTATTCAAAACAAATATTAATAATCGAATATCTGAAGAAATATTGCAGAAAGAATCTTTCAATATGGTCACATCTCCGTTGTATATATTTTTATTGTTACACGTCGTAATTTTTTATTTTTTTCTGAATCGAGAACGAGGAGAATTTTTGTGCGGCAAAGCGCACCGGGTAAAAGCTAATTAATTAATAAATGAACAGATATTAATATTGCACAAAAGCACAAATGATATAAAACAAAAGAGACTGTTATTAAATAAAAAACTCTCAAACGAAAACTAATTTTCTTAAGAAAATCATTAAGTTTTTTTTTTCATTTTTTGTCTTATTTAATTGTGATTTAAAAAATATTCACAATAGAAAAAATACAATAAACTTTGATTTGGTAGAGTTTTGAATATTAACGGATATAAAATTTTCTATTTAAAAAACAATTTTCTTCAAAAGTTTAAAACAAATTTTCAGAGTTACCATGCAACACTTTTCAATAAGTTTGCAAAATATTTATTTATATAAAAATTATTTTCATAAATGAATATATTTTAAAAATAAAACTAAAATTTGTTTGTTAATAATTTATGCAGATTTAATGATCGAAAAGCTTTCAATATGTGATTCAAACAAACATTTTATTCATCATTGGAATATTCCACGTTTTAAGACTCTTTTGAAAAATTTCTTTTGAAAATATTTATTGTATTAAAACAGCCATAATGTTTACTTTTATATATATATATATATATATAAACTTTGAACATTACTTTCATTTAAGATATCAGAAAAATTTGCAGACATATTGCCAATATTATGCTAATGAAAGGAAATTTTAAATTGATTTTAAAATTAACTCAAAAGAGTTGCAGGGACTGATTAAATATGACTTAAATATAAGCAAAACCATTTATTTCCATAGATTTTGGAATGATTTACATAATAATATCAATACCATATATTGCTATTTGAATAAGATCTAATAGACGAAAATTGCTTCAAAGTGGGGATGAACAATTTATTTCTTATTTAAGAGCACATGTGATATGATCCATAAATTTTAAATCAAAATTAATTAAGGTGATCGCGAAGAATAAATTAATTGAGTTTTAACATTAACATATATATAAATATTATTTTAGCGGATAAGTTTCTTGGCGCCATGTAGTTAAAAATGCCGGGTTACATGTCCTAATTTATTATTTCCTTAATAAGGCCAAGATCAACTGTTATTAAGAGATGGAAGATCTCTGTTGGATTTTCCTTAATTTTATCACTTCCGCCTTTTCTTATACCTTAATTTTGCATTTGCCTATAAATGCAACAAATTCAGAAGATTTTAAGGTTACAAAAATGGATTACTTAATATAATTTCCTATACTCTAATTATATGTCATGTTTGAGGCTCTTAGCGAGTATCTCATCCCAAAAATAACATACATAAGTTTTCATAATAAACAAAAGCATTGGTTTTTGACAGTGTTAGTATTAGTTAGATCAAAAGATGAATCTGACTGACTTTTGTGTTAATCGGTCTATGATTTTGCTTAGTCCCCATACAAATCGAAATTGCGCTTATAGACCCATAAAAACATTAATTATGTTATAATCAGTTTTGTGTGCTCTGAAATCGTAATGTTAAACATGGTGAAACTTGGAACTTATTTGGACCCAGTCCCTTTACAAAATCACTTTCTGAAATAACGTTCATAATGAACCTTTTAAGATTTGTGCCATGATGAAACTTGACATAAAAGTTTTTACCAAATTTTATTTAAATCGGCAAATATATTCCCATGTGTTCCACATAAGGACGCAATAAATATTTTCCATTGTGAATAATTTTATAAAACTATATTATGATCGGTCCATAAAGTCTAGTTTTTTTCACAGGAAGTCCCGAAAAATCCGGGAATTATTATGAATGAAAAATTTTTACTATTTGACCAAAAGTAAACATGGAGAATAAAAGGTCCTAAGTATGAGATAATTTTAAAAAAATAAAATTCAAATAATGTTTTGGGTAAAGGATATGCTGCAAAAATCAAAGTACCAGTGATTCGTGGGCCACTTAAAAGTATACCCAACAAACAGTTTGAAAATACGGAATATAAAAACGCAGAAACGCCAGCAAAAGTTGGAAAAACAATGTTGGACTAATCCAAAAACAAAAAAGAAAACGTGAATTAAACTAGCAGCAGTTGATGGTTTTTGATATGATCCAAAAAAAAAGAAAAATAGGAGAACCTTACATAACTAAGGAAAAGGAAAAAAGTCGATATTGAAAATTTAATATATATTGCAGAATATTGTTAACTATCGAACTATTTTGCAATTTAAAATTGACTTATTGAGCAGGTTTTCATGTAATTTAATACACCATACATACATAATATATTTTCCTTTTATTTCATAACCGATAAAAACTTTATATTATCGGTTATATAATTTACATATCTTAATTTTGAAGACTCTCTTCGAAAATGGTTCAAAAATTCATTGAATTTTTAAATGAAAATCGGAAATGCAAAAAAGTTTTTTTTGCTAAAAGAAAGAGGCGAAAAAAAGTCTTGACATTCAACTAAAATGTTGGTAAAATGTTTATATTGTGAAAAAGAGGCGGAGTTTGCCCTTAACTTTCAGTACATATATTTTTTGTATGTTTGAAGTCTTAAATTAAAAAAGTTTAAAAAAATAATGTTCAGATGATCCGAAAAATTATGTTTTGAAATGGAAATTTTTTTAATTAAAAATAATCTATAGGGTATTCACACAAATTGCTATAGCAATTATATGGAATATTCCATAATAATTTATATAAAATATAAAAACATACTTCCCTCATTTACAAACTTAAATTACAAACAAAAGGAATAAAAAAAATTCTGAAATTTTACAAAAAATTATATAAATTTTATTTTTCTATTTTAAGAAATTTTCAATAGTTTCAATCGTTAATCTATGCTAAGAATTATACTAAAGGATCTGTTTGTTAATTTGCTATTTTATAGCAACGGAATAGCCCATATGGTAACAGCAAACATAATGTTTAGCGAAATTTAAAACAAACTTTATTAGTTGATTTGTTGGTTTGAAAAGTTAATATTGTTCACAAAATATTTAAGTCGTTGACCTTTGGGACACATCTAATATTCGACTAAATTATGAAGAAGAAAAAAGAAAAACCAACAAAATATTATAAACAAAGAGAAAGAGACAATAACAGATAATTTGATATAAAGATTTAGCAAACCAATTTTGAATTTGCAAATCTTAATAAAGTTTGCTAAAAGAAAGTAGTTGTGGCATTAAATAAGCGATTATTTTTAAAAACACAATCTTATGCAAAAATTATAACTTAAAAAATTCAGATAAAATACATAATAACAAAATATTATTAAATATATGTATATCGAAGATGTTTGTATAAATTAATATTTGCGTTATTTCCAAAGTAAAAAAAAACATGTCGATGATTTAAATTTAATATTTTATTTGAAAATGTTATCTGCTACTCATTTATTTAATATGTATATATTAATAGCAGGGTAACCGAAAATAAAATCACCGGAAAAAAATTATAAGAAATATACAGTATAATAAATTTATTTCAAATTACCTAAAATATGATATTATTAAAAAAATTTGTGGTTGCCCTGATAAATATTTTCTACAAATAAACGTATTAATAAATGTCGAAAATAGTTTAGGGAAATAAAATCTCGAAATTGTGTCAAGTTAATTGGCTTAAATTGTCTGACTTTTAATGTGTCTAATTGCCAAAAATAGTCATCTTCTATGCCCACGTTTCAAAAAGTAATCTGTCTTTAAAAATATGCTATATTTAAACTCCATACTGTATTTATGCAAAAACATGTAGTGTATTTTACACCGAATCCCAAAATCAAAAAAGTTCTCAAATTTAAGGACACATTTCAGATGGGAATAATTTCCCAAAGGATGTGCGGAAGTGATAACAGATAAAATCGCTTTACTTGATAAAACAAAACTTTCTAAGTTCTTTCAGATAAAATGATGAAAAAAACATTGATCAATGTTAACGACATTACACCTTTTCGCCCTGAAATTATTCCATATCAAGTGGGAATAATGTTGAGATGTTAAAAATCCTCGGTTTTAGTAAAAGCAAAAAATTCTATTCTTTTATAAAATTTTCAGTACAAATTAATTTAAAATAGAAACATTTTCGCAATCTAATATCACTGACGGTACAACATTGAAAGCTTTTACCACTTTAATATGACTCGCTCTATAGAATTTAATTAAAGCATCATATATTTTTGAGCATGAACGTTAAGAATAATATTCATTTCATGATTTATGCCTTTTTCAACAAAACTGTTGAAATATTTCTTTATTTGGATGAATTCTGCTGAAAACATAGATGTTAATCGCTATAGACCAATAGGAGATTCCAAAACCTCGATTAATCGTCAAGCTCACAGTTGAACGTTATTAATTCGAATTTTAAATAAAGATATTAAATTAAAAACTTTAAAGGTTCAATTGCTTCAACAGATGAAGGCTTCTTTCACTCTCTGATCAAAAACATTTTGAAACTCATTGTGAAAGTTTTTCAAAAGTCCATTCATATAATTATCGAAAAAGATCTAGAAGTTGATTTGAAAATAAGTGATATCTTATCTGGCTCTTAAAGAGTAATCATTGGATCAAGCATAGTAATCATTGGAACATGTAATAGAATTGACATCTATTTAGCAATAAAAAAATATTGACAAAATTTTTTCGTATCAATTGCGATGTTGCCTCGATCTTTAACTTCAGATAGACGAATGCATTCATTGGTTCAGATATAATGAATCTGAATCGTTTTAAATATATTTGGGACTCACAATATACAACTTTTGGATCATGTGGGCCCCATTTATGAAGTAAAATTATAATTTAAAAAGTTTGATTTTACATATCTTCCAACTGTTTTTTAACCATAATAATTAAATTTGGCTCATTTTAGCGATGCCTAAGAAATTTCAACTCCTCCTTTATTATTTTTTATCAGAAGTTCCTTTTACATAAATACATACATACATACATACATACATACATACATACATACATACATACATACATACATACATACATACATACAATACATCTTGTATAATTTAAAAATGTGGCACTATCAGATTTAAATTGTATTCAACATGTGGAATTATTATTTCAATTCTCATTCGTTTGTTTATTTGATTTAATTGATGATTGACCGTCGACGAGCATCTGTTACTTTTTTTCGCAAATTGTGTGGACTTTAAATAGGGTATCCCATTTATTTAATTCTAAAACAAGTAAGTAAATAAATAAATTAAAAATAATTGGAAAAGTTTCTCTTACAAAAGATACGATTAATCAAAAATCGTTACATTTATTAGAAGAAGGCAAATTTTGTCATATACAGACTTGTTAAAGTCGGGAATGAAGTAAGGAAGATATTATGCAAATTTTTTTAAAAGCATTTTAAAGGTGCTACCATCGGAGTCACTAATTTATATTTTCATAGAATTAGTTAATAAGCCGAACTCATAAAGTAGCAAAATCAGTGAATAATAAAACATTTTAAGGGTAAAATATAATAAACAAAATAATTTGAAATTTCAGTTTTACACTAGATTATCTTGAATATGCCTTGTATGTTACCAGTGGAGAGTATTTAAAATTCGCTACTAAAATTTTATTTCCTTAATACTAAATTTGATTTATCCAGTAGTATTTTTTACTATTTAAATTTATAGTTGGTTGATAAAATTATTTGCTATAATTCAAAAAGAGAATGTAGTATTAACAATTAATTAAAACAAAAGTTGGCATAATTTATTTTTTAAAAACAAAATTTAAAAGCTTAATACAATTCATTAATATTTATGATAAGCAAAATGTTTTAAATAAGACAAGAAAATAATGCATTTCAATTAATTAGAAACAAAGACGTCTTCGCTAAACGAACTTCCAATATATAAGTCAATTTCTAAAGACAAATGGAAAAAGTGTTTGTGAAAGGGACACCCTTATAAAAAAATAAATAAAATAAATATTTATTCCGATATGTATTTGTATTTCTTGTTATATACTATTAATAAAGACATGTTTTACACATACTTATATATATTTCTATATATATTTGTATAATTTAAAAACTTTAGAAATTTACAAATAAAAAATGGCGTTTTTTATTAAAAGAAGGCGGTCCTAAGAAATTATATTATATGAATATTACAACAACAAAAAACTTTCGATTGCATTATTTTTATCGGGAGTATAAAAATTTTAAAACTATAATTAACTTAAATAAGTATTATTTATAAATTCTATGGAAAAATAACAAAAAATAGGAAATTTACCTGTCCTGTTGCTGCCTCTAAAATCACATAGACCAATAGTATGATTTCTTTTTCATCAGAACCCAAACCTGGTCCATTTTGTCCACACGTTGCCACATAAAAAGACACCACATGCTCGGGAACTTGCATTTTGTTGTTGTCTTTATTTTTTTTCTAATTATTGTTTAATTTTATTTATTTTTTATTCTTAAAGTCTTCGTTTTAAAAAATCTTTTGTCGAATTTAATTATTTTTTTCTTTAATTTTTAACAACAACAAATTAAAGCCTAAATAAATTGATCAGTTGAAGAATATTTAGTTGTCAGTATTGTGTGTCTGTATTAGTCTGGTCAGGCAGAACTTTCAATAACTTTCATTTGTTTTAATCCATTTATTAAAACTGGTAGTGATTGCTTATATATTTGTAAGTGGTATTTATATTGTACTGCACTGTACCAATAAAACTTTTGGCATTTGAATTGAGGTTGACATTATCTGAAAAGAAAGAAAGAGAAGATAACTTAAATTTTAATATATTATTTGCTTAATAATTGTCTTGTAAGTAACAAAATTAATTAATCGATCCCTTTTGGGGGGATCAAGTTGCAGTTATAAAACATATCGCTAATTAGTTGGTCAAACAGTCAAAGGTCTGCCGTCAAACTGTTTCCATTGTTCTTAAACAGTACCGGAAGAACTTGTCCGTTGACATTAAACCATCGGTTCGGATAGAAAGAATGGTCCACATGATGTTTCTAAAGCCAAAAAATAGAAAATATATTCATAAAAGCTCCCAACACATCCGACAGGAAGGCAGCCCGGTTAACTCATTACTATTTGGCACGAAAAGTTAAAGCTAATATAGGTCTAAATACATATAAGTTTCAAAAAGTTCAACGCAACGCTGCTAAAAAACCGAATTTTTCGTAACTTTCTCTTCAAAATTTTATGTTGCTGATGCTCGAAGGCATTTAAAGAAAAGTTAAAGGCCCAAAAGCAGTCAAAATTTCAACAACTATTGTTGGTATAGCAAGAAATAATACTTATTTTTGGCCTGACTATGTATCCTGTCAAAAATTAAGCTGGTATTTGTAACAAGCTAGACAAATCCTCCAAACTGAAAGAATTAAAGAGCACAAAAAAGGTTTTCAAGAATGCAGTAAACTTTAAATAGAAATGGACTATACAATGGATTATAGTTCAGTGGTTTCGTTTTTATTATTAGAATTTTTTGATCTCACTCCTTTAGTAAATAATCGATATTTAATATTATAGATTATGGCTAGTGACATTGAAATTACTTTAAAAGGAATCAAGAAATGTGGCCCAGTGAATTTGAAATTTTTAAGGAATATATATTCAGCACTAATGTTGATATATCTTGGATTTTACCTTCACCAGATCAGTTACATAATATGCAAATCACTTGACATTTGTAAAATGCTTTTTGGAAATAAAAACTTCACGTGTATAAATTTTTAAAATATTTTTAATTTTCCTTAAGTATTTATTTTATTACGAGTAATATTGTTTCTAATTAAAAAAATTATAAAAAGAAAAAAATTGTTACAAAACCTGTGGAAAAATAGACAATTCAATGACGATCAACGATCAAGGGTCAAGCTCACTAGAGCTTAGGTTAATCGAGCAAGTCAGACCATATAAAAATGATTATATATAACTTGTTAAAAACTTGCATTATTCGTACTCATAGAAATATTAAAAATAAAATTTATATACACTCATACACACATAAATTACTCATACACAAACATCACCTATACATATTTATTTAATTTATATATATTTTATTTTAGTTTTTGTGTGTATTTGTTTAAATGAATGTATTTTTACTCGTTTAACTACAAAGTCAATATTTGAAATAAGTAAGAATGCTATATTCGGCTATGCCAACTTTTCAATACCCTCCTCCTCCACGAAAACCTAAGAAATAAATACATTATATTTCACACATGTACATTACACGCACATACACACATATACGCTCATAAACGCAATATTTTATGAAAGTATTTCTTATATATAACAAAGAAACTTTTATGAGTTATAAAATTAGTTACATTTTTGGATATAACTTTTTTTCTACTGAACCGATTGGGATGTATTTTTGAATAGTGATGAGGTACATATTTCTTACTATATGATAATTCATTTCATTTAATTAATTTTACTCTTATCTAATGATTTATAATTGATAATATTGTTGTCTCAGATATCGTCAGAGATATAGACAGTCTATATATCTTAACATACTGAATCGATTTTGCTCGATACAGATTTTGCTTTAATGCAAGAATATATATACATTATGAGATCTTAGATGAATCCTTCTTAGCGATACACACGGAATAACATAGTTAATATACTCTCTTCATCATTTGTGGTAGTGGAGGTTACAATCATACAAAAAAACTAAGTTTTTAACTAAACTACTACATAAAATCATTAACTAAGTTCATTAAAACAAAACTAAAATATTAATTCACATAAAATAATTAAACCACAAACACCAAAAAAATTTCCTGATTAATGTTCAAATGTAAATAAGACATAAATAAAAAAACTAAGAAGAAAAGATATAAAAAATGAAATTATGACAATTTTAAAATTTTACATCATTAACGGTTGGAATAAATGAATGAATGTTTGTATTAAAATGTAGAAAATATGAAAAGAAACTCACAAATTTCCACTTCCATTTTATTTAGACCGAAATCTTTCATGCTTTTTGATTTTATTACAGTTTTTGCTGAAGTTTTGACGTATTTTAAGCGAAAGAAACCCAAACAAACATTTCTTTAGTTTTTTAATTATTTATAAAATAATATTATTGTTATTTTTTGTTTTTTTTTTTTTACAATTAAATTGTAACGAGTATGAATGAGTTTCTGTACTTGTTTGTGTAATATTTTAGTTAGTTTTTATTATTTTTTATAATATTTCGTAATAATTTCATTAACTTAAAACAATTCAAAATCAAGAAAAGAAAAGAAAAGAAAACCGTCTCATATTCGTACTCGTTACTCCGGATGTTACCGTTCAATGGTCAAGGGGTAAAAGTTAAGAAAAACCATTAAATTAAAACCCAAATAAAAAAAAAACCTAAAAAACTATAACAAACATTATTTTGAAGACAGTATAAATACATAAGTATGTCAAAAGTTGAAAAATATGTAAAGTGTAACAAACACACAAATGTTTTAAAATGCAATTGTTGTTTTTAGTTTTAACATTTTTGAACTTACTGCTAAAAGACCTCACAAAACCTTTGAATCCACCGAAAAAGTGAAGGTTTTACTTCCCTGTCTCATGTGGCTGAAATATGAAATAAATTTATGTTAAATGTTAAATGAAGTTCTGATGTTAAATTTTTATTTCCGGTTACTTAGATTTTATTACAGTTACTTCCTACTTGGAAAAATCCGTGAGAATCAAAAAGGAAATATTTTTCTCAAATCAATATTTTAATAATATTCTACTTAGAAAAACTATTTCATACATTGTAGTAATTGTGTAGTAAAGAACTTAAATTACAAAACTAAGTCGTTCATATTTAGCATCTAAAAGTTCTTAGATGATTTTCTCAAAAAATGGTACATACTTTAAAAATTAAAAAAAATATAATATAATATAATATAATATAATATAATATAATATAATATAATATAATATAATATAATATAATATAATATAATATAATATAATATAATATAATATAATATAATATAATATAATATAATATAATATAATATAATATAATATAATATAATATAATATAATATAATATAATATAATATAATATAATATAATATAATATAATAATATAATATAATATAATATAATATAATATAATATAATATAATATAATATAATATAATATAATATAATATAATATAATATAATATAATATAATATAATATAATATAATATAATATAATATAATATAATATAATATAATATAATATAATATAATATAATATAATATAATATAATATAATATAATATAATATAATATAATATAATATAATATAATATAATAGAATGATGTTATTTTGAAAGGTCCCAATCTGATATTTTGTCTTTAAAATCAAATTTTTTGGAATATTCGTGTCACCACAGCTGTTTGTTGATAAAACACTTCTTCGAAATTTCATATTGAAATTTAAAGTTGTTAACAAAAATTGTAAATGTATTTTTGATCGCTTTCAAGTGACTCAAATGGAATTTTAAATGATTTTTCTTTATAAAATGCTTTTCTAACATCATGGGACCCATATATCTTAAATACATTTTTGTAAATAATAAAAAAGGATAATATTCCAACAATATAACTTAAAGTACATGCTCTCAAATTGTTCATTCTGATGCACGTGGTATCTTGTGATTTAAATTTTGCGTTTTACATTAATTATTTTGAAAAATAAAAAAAGCTTGAAAAGATCAAAAAAGTAACTAAAAATAACGTAGTACTTTTACTTCGGGTAAAAGTACTTCGTACATGAGAAGGGAATAAATTTAAATTGACTTCAAAAATATCTAGTATACCATAAAATCCTCTAACCTCCATTTGCGGCTGTAAATAAGTTTTGCTTAAATCTTGCAAAATTCAAAAATACAATATTCTCATATCGTTATCTATCCATTTACTTAGAACCACATATATATCTTTAGAAGATATATCTTTAGAAGATCTAAAAACTCGATATTGACGATTCTTACAAATTTGGGAAGAATTATCCTAAATTTAATTATTAAAAATACAGTACCTATAAGACCTTCAAAAAGTTGCCCTAAAAATGAGTGAGCAGAAAAAAGTGCGTACTAAAATTATTAAACACTTTTTAACAAAACCCAACGTGATCCTACTAAAAGCTGGCCAAATATTTAAAGGGCTGCCGTTAACAGTTTACAATGTTTTCCAACAGTACCGGGAGTAACTGTTGAAAGAGAACATGGTTTAGACAGTCCACATGATGTTTCTAAAGTAAACAGAAATGCTACTAAAAATTTAGAGGCCGAAAACAAAGCACGTAAATTGAAGTCAAGTTTTCTAAAAAAATATTCTTGTTGCATAATTTAAATTTAATAAAAAATATAATAATGTATTATTCAAATTAAATAATATTTATTCAAATTAATCGCATTTAAATTAACGAATTCAAATAGTCGTGTTGACAAATTTTCGTCAATTAGAAGAATTTTTTGTTCTGACAGTTTTGCAACTTCTTGGTCAAAAATTTTTGAAGAAATGCTTTGGACCCAAAAGCAATCAAAATATCCCAAAAGGTTCTTGGTATGGCAAACAGAAAGCAGTTGCTATATTAGAAGCAAACGTTTGTTACAACGGTCTCTATGAAATCCGAAATTTACATAAATGAATGTTTAGAAGAAAGACTGCTTCCATTCATATCAAGCAAGGTCTTTGTATCATCTATATTAGAAAAAATGTATGTTAAGAACTTTTCGATCTCACTCCTTATTGATTTAATGAAGAGTGATTCAAGCTAAGTATTACAACTTGACTATGAAAAAAACTACCGTCTCTAGCAATCAATTTTAATTCTGTAAATAGACTTTCAAGTCCAAAGACCCCATAAAGTAATAAAACCGTTTAGATACAGATAGACTGCTGAAAATAGTCAAATACTTAAATAAAATTATTTAGAGCTTCAGCTCTATTTTGGTTATATAAATATTTATTTTTGTTAAATTACATCAGCTATTTCTGTCAGTATATGTAATATTAAATAATTCATTTTATTTATTAATTATTTATTTACAACAATTAATATTAAATTATTAGAAACATTTTATTCACATTATTAATGTTCTCCAACTTGTGGCAGGAGATAACAACTGAGATTTCTTACAAATTTGAAATAATTTTCAAATATCTCACAGCTAAATACTGTTCTGAAATCATTAGAACAAGTTTTTGTCTAAAGATAATTTTTTAACCACAAAATGGAATTAGTATGTATTAATTAGTTAATAATTAATTAATTTTAATTGTTCATAAAATTACAAAAAAATAAAACATGTTCAAGACACACTTAATGAAAAACATCTCCTTTTGATTTGGAGAACCACAAGATCCAGCTACCACTGTCTCGTACTTCTCCAGTACTCTAGCAATAAATATATAGCATTTCATTGAAATTATATTTAACGGTTCCAAAGCAACACAAACCTTTTTAAAAGATCATATGAAATTGAGGGGCAATGAGGTCTAAAAATGATACATTCATCAAATATCATAAATACATCTGAAAATATGCATTCTGTCGAGTTATTCGAAAAATAGGATTTTCAAAAAGACCGGTTTCGTTAAAAAACCGGTTTACCGGTTTTTGTTTGATTATTATAAATTTATATAAAAAAGTATCATTTAAAAGAAATCTGTATTATTTAATAGAAAACATATATCGTGTATAGACCTTTATGTGATATGAAGTAAAAATAACAGTTCCTTATCAAAATAACAATTTGTAACAAACTTCAACAAATAATCCTTACACCGTATAACGCCCAAAATGAGTGGCATATAAAAGTTTTTTTGTTAGTGTTATTCGGTATTGCATTTAAAATAATGGTTTTATTTAAATCCATTATTTTTGATTTACAGAAACTTTTTCTTTAATTTCGGATTATACCTTAATTATAGATCTATATCTCTCTACCTAAAAAATGTATATAATACTGAACTTTACTTGTGTAACACGCGGAATGAAAATTTTTCATATTTACTCAGTCATGGCGGAATATACAAAAACGAACGAAAGATTAAAAGTGACTTCCATTAAAAACCGGAATAGAATTTTTCGAAACCGGTCTGTTTTCTGTAATGCAAAAAACCGGTTAACCGGTTTCCGGTGTCAATTTTTCAACACACTAATTCTTGAGGAATTTAATTAATAATGTAAAGTATTTGTGTGTGCATTTAGTATCGTTGGAAAGGTAATTAAAAATAATAATATGAACATAACAAAAAATAATTTAAAGTGTTTTTTTAAATATCTAAAATTTATTTATTTCATTTTTGTTTTAGAAATAATCTTAATACATGTATTAAAATAAATTCTATGTTATTATTGCGATGTTATTGTGAATTTGTATGTTTTTAATTCTAAAATAATAAAGATTCTAATTAGGGGAAAGCTTATTCAAGAAATTGATTATTTCTATATCATTATAAAAGACTTGGCACACTACAGATTTTTTAAGTACTTAACACACATATGCAGATATATTATAATATGTAGATATATAATCAACTTTGATTTGACTTAAAGGTAAAGAATTTCCAAAAATAGTTACCAAATATGTTTACTAGTTTTAATGGTATATAACCCGATTTAATGTTATGATAATAAAACTTTATATCGGGATTGATTTTGTTTTCAATTCTTGCACAAAAGTTGTATAGAAAATTGTTACTTAATTCAACATTTTAGTAATTATTTTAAAACCGCCCAAAGAATTAAAAATAAATACCTTGTTCCAAATGGGTAGAATTTTACTTTGGCCTAAAAATCTCTCACTGCCCGTCTCCTTTAATTATTGGCTATTTCAAATCAATTGGAAAAACATCTCCTGAATATATCCACAATTTCAGAAGTTCAAAAATTACAGAATTATTTCCCCATATAAATTTATCATAAAATAAAAACAAGTGAGAATGTGATAGTCGATCCAGCCCGACTGCATAATACCCAGCACCATAATGCAAGCATGAAAAATTATGGACCGACTGCCCTAGAATTTGAATTGTGATTTATATAAAATTTATGTCTTTAAAATATATTCATGGTTTTGGAGAATCGTATCATTGACACTTGTACACTTTTAATTTATTTTCGAAATCTATGGTTGGGTGAAAATCACATTCTGAATCGAACAGTATATTTAATAGTGGGAGTAACACCATTTATTCTGTATGTTACAAACATCAGCAAAAGTGCTGATTAGTTTTGATTAGACCGATTCTTAAATATCTCTCTCTACACACATGCATTAATTTGTACATACAAATATATAAACATTTGTTTGAACAAACATTTAAATAAAGCAATTCTTTGGGACGAGTATTCAAATTGGTTTTTAAAATTTAATAAAATTGTAACACATATACAAATGGAACCGGAAGGTATAACATAGAAATGTTAGTAATTATACTAAATTTCTGTATCGATCGGTATATTTAGTACCTGTTTTATGTAGACTAATGAAAATATTTAATTTCTTTCTTAACACATACACATAAAAAATACTATTGTTTTTCTAGTTGTCAACATTTTAAAACAATTAAATATGAATTAGTAAAATTCCAAATTATTATTAATGAACTGGTTCCATTTCAGTTAAAAACATAATTTTGTTAAAAATAATAAAAATAAAATTTATTATTTTATTATTTGTCTGTTTTAATTTTAGATTTTGTTTAGAAATGAAAAAATCTGGTTGTTTAAAAATATTTCTGATTTAACTTTTTTATTTCATTTGAATCTATGAGAAATAAGGAATATTTCCGGTAACCAGGTTTTAGTTGATTTTCGTATAAAAAATATTCTTAAATACAATTTAAAGACGTTTCATTAAGAATCTATTATTCTCCTGTCAAATTAATAATTTTGTTAAAATTAATGAAACAAATTTTCATATTTTGGATTTCTTTTATTAAAAATTGAATTAAATTATAATTGATTTTTTTTTAATTATAGATAATTTAAATTGATAAAAATTCTACATCAAAAATTTTGTTGAAATGTGGCGACTTCAAAAGATAATTCTCAAACATTAATTCCTTAAAAAATTTATGTTAAACTTCATTACTCTATAAAGGATTTCACCTAACGATATTAAGTTATAAAAGTATCTTAAAATAAATATTTAAATTTTATTATTAAATAATACTTCCTAATCATTTTTAATCGTTACTGGGTGTAAATTCAAAGAAAGTTTCTTAAAACAGTTAAAAACTGTATAACAAAAAGTATATTGTAAGGACACAGTAAAGACTTTTTGTGAAGGACAAGGTCTGTCGTTAGGGAACAGAAAGTGTCTTTAATTTTAACAAAATATTGTGAAAATATACACTTGATGAATAGTGAAGTGTTCATATCTTTATTCGAAATTCACACACGTTTTTCGAAATGATACGTATAACATTTCGTGATTGAACTTGTGTGTATCCCCAAGTTTATCGTAAGGAAAAAGTGAAGTCTTTTTGTAAACAGGTAGTAAAGTGATAAGATATAATGTCTTCAACCACTTTGTAGATCCATGTTGTGTCGTTTGGAGACATTAAGTGCGAACAAATTTCTCTAACTAAATAATTACATATAAACGACTAGTCACAACCTTAGGAAACTGCATTATACTGTCGGATGACTACTTCGAAATAGTCACCAAAAATGTTGATGAGTCAATAGACATATTTTTTTGATCTATTTTGAAGCAGCACTAACCAAAATACACGTCTTGATGAAGATTGAAATGTTCAATTTATTATTCTAATTCACACAACTTTTGTGAAATGATATGTATAACTTTTCATGATTGAATTTAATATTCATTTATTAGAAATATAAATGCACAATGTTTAGAGAATGTGACATAAATAAAATTGTAAAGTGATCTTTATTCTTCTGTTCTTACCAAAAAAAAAAATCGTAATACTCGAAATCATCTGCATAAAGAAATTGAAGTATTGATGACGATAATCTATAAACAACAAATTATCATTGTGCTTTTACTACAGTGTGGTTGTAACAATCACTTTATGATCAAAAATATGAATCCGTAAAGCGGATACCCATACTATTTTTATGACACAACAATAACGTTTTGCTTTCCGAAAATTGTGTCCGAAGTCTGTGTGTGAACCGTTTAATTAACATTTTCAGTTATTGGTCTATAGCTTTTTTAATTTAAGCATACTTTTTTATTTTTAAAATAGCTATATTCGATCTTCTATGACAGACAATATGGGTCATTTAAATTCGTATTATTTCTTTCGGCATAAGAGCGACGGTTTAAGATTTTGATTTGAACATTGATTTAACACCAAAAGTAACAACTTTAATATACTTCAAAAAATTAATTGAATTATATTCATTCAATTTTACAAATTAAATATTTAAAGGTGAAAGTTAATAACCGAAATCACATACGATTATTTAATTAGACCTTAAATATATGTAAAATTCGTTATTTACTAGAGTTACAACACCTACCTTTACTTTGACAACATAAATATCGTAAATTCTGACATTTAAAATGCTGCACGTGGTCAGACCCCATTCAGAAATGCAATAAATGAAAAACTATTTTCCTTTTAAAATATAATTTTGAAAATTTTTGGATGCTGCCAAAGAGCTTTTTAATCAAGAACTTTTGGATTTTAAAAGTACCTGTAATTTTGATCGATTCTAGTCACAAAATGTCTTTTCTAACAAATTAAATAAAATTCAAAATAATTAATTTTCACTCTTGGTCTGTGTGATCACTGCATATTATAAGATCACTTCTAATGAAACTCTGCATACAAATAATGTGTGATGGTTGTGTGTTGCATGCAACATTTGAATGAACATTTCTTAGATTAACTTATTTTGATCCATTTCCATAAGATCATTTTGTTTTGTTTCTTTTAGTATTTATTTTATTATTATTATTATTATTATTATTATTATTATTATTATTATTATTATTATTATTTCTTAAGTTAATTCAATTGCAATTTATTTACAAACAATAAATTTTATTAATTTTTTTAATTTTTTTTATTTCATTCAAATTATTGTTTTGTTTATAGTTGTTATTGTTGTTGTCACTATTGTGGTAGACACATTTTTTATTTTGGCCAAAAAAATAAAATAAAAAAATGAAAAAAAAAAAAAAAATAAAAATAAAAGAAACAAAAAATGTGTTCACAAGTTTGGCAGCAAACAGCAGTTAAACGAGTTTTTATTTTTTGTATTTTTTTTTTTATTTTAGCAAAAATGATGAAAAGCAGAAAGAAATAAAAAGCAATAAAGCAACTACAACGCGATTCAATTTAAAAAAAAATAAGAAGAAGACAAACAAGAAAGTTAAAGTAAATGATAATAAAGTAAAAATACAAACCACCGTTGCCAGACTGAATAATATTTCACACTGTATAATGAACAGATCGATCTATATTCTTCCGATCAAGATTCTATTAAAGAATCTAGCGAGAAATTGTATTTAAACAATGTTCTCAGTCTTTCCATATCGTAATTTTTAAATGCTTTGTAAAAAGGCTAAAATTCCTATCTGTAAAAAATTTCTCTAAGAATTACAATATAAACATACAATGTTGGAGGATCAACATAAAAATATTCATTAAAATTTTCCTCAATATTGTTTTTAGTGTTGTATTATCATACGATCTAATTATATTATTAGTAATTAGTTCTATTCTTCTTTTTTATTTTCAGAATTCTTCATTCTGCTCTACAAATCTATTCACTTCAGATACCAATATTTTCATAACTAAGGATCAAGTGAAACATATGTGGTTATATAATTCACTCTTAGAAATGAATGTCTCATTTTTATGGTAATTTTATGGTCCACTGTAAAAAATGATTACTCATTTTCTATGTAAACATTAAAAAGGTAAATGAAAAGTGGATATGCAATTTATACTAAACTATATTGAAACTTTAACACCAATCCACCATTTATTCCGATTCAGAAAATGTGTCCAAGAGACATAAAGTTTATAAAAGTATAAAATCGTATGCCGAGGCATATTGAAATGATAAAAGATTTTGAAAAATCTGGTAACATTCAATAATGATCATTAACATTATTATCTTTAATATAATTAAGTATAATGAAAATATTTGTAGAAAAATAACAACAAAAATATTGATGACAACAAAGATGATGTCTAGGAAGAGCTAAGAAGTAGCTTATGCTCACTGAAATCCAAAAATATTTTTGTTAAAGTCTAAATGTGAATGTATTTGTTGTATTTGTATTTTCATGATATTGTTGTTTTGTTCTCTTGTTGTCTTAACGCGTTTTTTATTGCTGGTTTTTTCTTTCGTTTTAACTGTAAATTGTTTTCACTTCGGAGCACAAAACGAAACTTTTATCTTTATCTTTTTTAAAATGTTGATGATTTTTGTGGATTTTTGTATTTTCTTTAAACATTATCTTTTCTCTTTTTGTTTTTGCTTTGGATTTTTTTCTTTAATTATGATTTTGTACTTCATAGTTGTCGCAGTCATTTAAATAAATTTGATTGATGTTTAACAACAACAATAACAATATGTATTTTGATATAATGCTTACACGACTTATGTTTACAATTCCTTATATCGTATGTGGGAAGGACAAAGTTAGTAGAACCAACACACAAACATATGTATGTAGTGTGAATTTAAATTGCGCATGCTTACACTCTTCTTATAAATTTACGCATTCTTTAGGTTGATAAAAACAATAACGTATGTATGTGTGTATGTATATACACATGTACAAATTTATTATTATTTTGCATAGTTTAGATACTCTCGTATATTCTTACATACACTTGTTGCATGCAACAGGTACATATATACAAATGATTATTGTAGTAGTAAACAATGGCGGACAGTCTGTTAATGGTATTTTTGTTTTGTTTAAAAAGGGGGAACTGCATTTTTTTCTTATGGTAAAATGTTACTTTATGACTCTGTTGTCGGTCTGATTGTCTACCAGTTCAACTGACACTTGTAACATCGATCGTAAATGTTTTGTTTGTATAAAATTTATACTAGATAAATGTATATATGTATTAGCTATAACATACGTTTAACTACGTTTGGGCATTTCTACTTACTTGTAACAGCAGGTTTTTCTATATATATATATATTTTTAACAATTTCCAGATTTTCCTAAGTGTCCAAGTTTTATTCCTCCCCAACAGGTTATAAATAATTGTACTACTTTGTAATTTTTTTTTGAGCAAAAACAAAAATTAATATAAATAAAGAAACACTTTTATTACAACAATGGAAAAATAGTGGAAACTTTCGTTTACTTTTTTCTCTTTTTCGAATTTTATCTATGAAATTTTCTCTTTACAACAAAAAGTTAATGATTATTTATTTTTAGCAAATTTTATTTAATTATTGCACTTTTTATCTTTTTGTAGTTTTATTTTATAAAAACTGATAAAACAAATCTTTTTTGATAAATTAATAAAAAACATATTTTTAATAAATTGTTTAAAAATGACTGGGTTTTTGGTATTTTTTTTTTTTATAAATATTTTAGTTTTAGTTGTTTTGTTTAAGCCAAAGAAACGGTTTTAATTATTTTTTCTTTTTCTTAAAAATCAAATTTATTTTTTAGCAACTTTTTTTCGTTTGAAATTTTTATCCGTTTAGTCGCGCTCTCCGGTTGATGGCAAAACAGCAACTGATTAGTGATTTCCCGTGTGTCTGAAAACCTGAAAAATCAACCAAATGTGATGATTATTGTATATTCTCCTTTATACCTTTTTTGTGTTTTTACTTCGTTTTTGTGAGTTTCTTTTTTTATTATATTTTTCATATTCAGTTCTTTTGGTTCAATTCCAAACAGAAATCGTGTTTCTTTTGTTGATTCTGTCTGTCTGTCATTCATTCATTCACACAATACACGTACATAAACTTAGTATCTTACAACAAACTCAGTTAACCAGGTGTTTGCTTTGGTATGGGTTTTCTATCGTGAGTACAACAATATCAGTTAATGCTCCACTCACTAGTTTTTCCCACTTGTTGTTATTTTATCTCTCTCTCTCCCTCTCTCTAGTTTTAAATACTTTAATGCACTCTTCGCTCTCAAAATAAAACAATATTATTTTCTCTTCACCTCGGTCTCTTTTACGGTATAAACCAGAATTACAAAATAATTATATTTTAAGTGTTGCCATTGCATAAATATTTATACTCTAAAAGATAAAACTATATAAATAAAACGGTCTGGTGATATCTTCCGTACAGGAAATGTAGTACAATAATTTGGAACTGCGTTAGTTAGGAAAAAATATGGACCGACCATCGTATTATTTCCCAGACGGTTTTAAAAAATTATAAGGCTTATTTTACCAAAATTAATTTTGGGAATTTTGTGAGCTAAAAACCCCATTCCGGGGGAATATTTATATGATGGAATAATGGACCCATCATCACCAATTTCAATAGGCGTCGTCCTTTTTATTAAGATATGTTCAAAACTGCAACCTTCATTTTGTTCACAAAGTTTACATGGACAGCCAGCTCTATGCGATTTTTGGGGCGTAGTATTATGCTATTTAAAAATAGAAGAGAGTTATCCTAACACAATTCTTGGTTTTTCATCATGATAATGTTCCCAATCATTTCTTGGCGAAATCGATTCAATTAATTCATTCATTTTATTTTGTTCATTTGTTTTATTCTAAAAAAATAAAACCTCTAGAAAATATGAAAATTAAAGAAATTTTGAGTGCTGCAAATCGATTTGGTAAGTTCAGATTCTTACAAAAAATTCCTTAATGGAAAGTTACTTTGTAGTATTCTGATCAAATTAATTATATAACAAAATGGTTTAGTTTATTAATAAGAAAACTGATATATTAGAAAATATATGTACGAATAAATATAAATTCAACATGTAAAAATGTTTTGTTTTGTCAAATCGACTATACCCATTGTTGGTTGTAAATGACAGCTACGTAAAATTTATGAACGACCCGTACATTTATGTAAAATTTATGAGTTTTTTCTGGGGAGTTATATCGGAGCTAAAAGAAATGATGGACCCAGCCTCTTATAATTTTAAACATCAATTTTAGGTATTTATCTTAATTTGAGCAGTTGCTATTACACTTATAACATCGATTAAAAACATTATAAGAGATATTAATGTTGAATTCTGTTAAAATCGCATTATATTTAGGATTTTTTTTGCCTTAACAACACCATTCCGGGAGGACATTTTTATGGAAGTTTTCCGAAATATTGTACTGAATATGAGCAATATCAATAGGTTTCATCCTTGAGCCAAAAAATAATATGTACCAAATTTCATCGAGACATGTCAAAACTGCGACATGTAGAGTGTTCACAACGTTAATGGACGGACATCGTTAAATAGACTCAGAAAGTAATTCTGAGTCGATTCATATACTTAAAGGTGGATGTTACACCACCTACGGTGCTGTAGAGTATAAAATATAAAATGTAATCCTATTTAGGCACTTACGACATTGACTTTAAAGTAAATATACATCCTACAAATATAAGCTTTTGGATAAAATAAATAAATTATTTATTGAATCTGGTTAATATGTTTTGAAAAATTGTTTTGTCTAATATATGTAATAATAATTGGTACAAGGCAATTTTTTATGAAACTCGAGTTTTTGGATTTATTTAATTTTCCTCAAAATCTCAATTATATGTATCACAATCAAATACAAAATGTAGACTCTTATTGAGGGTTATTCATCCGCCCCAGTTTATTTTTGAAGCGTTGCGTTCAAACTTTTAAAAGGTAAAGTTTGCCAATGAGATTCTCTATGCGAATCTTGAATCTTGATAGCTAATAACTAGACTATTAATATTTTAAGTAACTTTTGTCTAAATTTCGCTGAAAATGAAATAGTACTCTTTAGCTTAGATTTCTACAAAGGAACCAATTATAATTGGTCAAAAAACCAAAACAAAATATTGCCACCACCGTATCCTTAGGGTAGTTCAGTTTTAGCCGCTTATCCCCTTGTTTTCTTCCATGACGCACACCATCTAAATTAAATAAATTTAATTAAGATCCACAACTAATAATTCAATTATGCTATGGTCCCTTTCATATGTGCATCAGACAAAATGTAATTTTTTTCTTTCTTCTTTAGAAATAAGAGTACACAGGTCAATGTGTAGTGAATGTAGTACAAATAATGCTATATTTTCAAAAAGGTTCCTAATGAAAATTTAATTTTTGCTATGGTAACACTGTTCTAAGAAATCAACAGTTAACTCACCTGAGTTTAATTGATCTCTTTCAACCACTGTCTTCATTTGAAAATACTAATGCATATACAGATTTATATGTATTCTTGTTGTTGTTGTATTATTTTCAAGTCGTTACAATAAAATTTGTTCTTTTTCAACAAATTTTCGTACTTAAAGTGTAAGAAAATATTTTTGCTGTTTTGATCACTTTTAAAATACCTTCACGCACAATGGGATTTCAAAGTGATACAAGTATTTATAAGATTTTCATTTGTTTTGTTTTGCTTTTGCTCTTTCTTTTTCTGTGTATGTTTTGTTGTTTATTTCGTTAACAATTTTCTAAAGTACGAATGTAATACAGAAACAACATTAAAATACTGTAAAAGTGATATAAAATCAGATCTAACAGATTGATTTCTATTCCAAACATGAATACGATAAAACATTGACTGTGAGAGAGAGAGAGAGATAGAGAGAGTGAAAGAGAAATGCAAAAATAGATAGGAGGAAGATATCAATTAAAATTAGATGCTGAAGGGAATAAAATTGTAGGTAATTGTTTAATTTTTATTGCTGAATCACTACTACAATGTTTATTTATTATTTTTTTAAGGATAATTATTTATTTTTGATTAGATTTAGACTTATTTTAAAATATTTATATTAATAAACATAATCTCTTAGGCAAGAGCATATTTATACCCTTCACCACCAAAAGTATATTGACTTCGTCATTCCGTGTGTTACGCTAAAAAAGAATTATCTAAGACCCCATAATTTATATATACTCTTGCATCAAATCAAAACCTAAGTCGATTAAGCTATGTCCATCTATCTGTCTGTCGAATCAAATTTTCGTCTTTCTAATCAAATTTATTGAATACCCGTGTTAATTAAAAAAAATGGATTTTCTCAGAGAACATACTTAGAAAAACTGGAAAAACATAGAATAACTGGATAATTGTATTCATGAACAAAAACATAAAACAGCAATGAATATCTGACCTATGAATACACCATTCATTATTTAGTTAGTAATTTTATAAATGGAATATATTTATAACAATGCCAGAATAACGTTGGGATACAAAATGCATAAAATTTATGTTTTTTTCATTCATAATTGATCATAATTCTAATCCAAATCGTTCGATATAGTAGTCAGAGTTACTAAATTGTCTTCTTACCATAATTTATATCCTTGTTCAAGCAGGATCGAATAATGGTCCAAAATGGATAAAGAATATTCGGTATGTTCTATATATAATTAATAATTTTTTTTTAATAAAAATAAATACTAATCAAATATAAATTACGATATCATCAAATTTGAACAATCTTCAATAATGAAATCTCAAAAAAAATCTTATAAAAAAAAACAAAATTAAAACTGAAAGCTTAACAAGTCAGAATGCTATATTCAGCTAAGCCGAATCTTCAATACCCTCCTTAACAAATGCCTGAGTAATAAATGCATTATGTTTCGTACATGTACAGTATGAGTACATATTAATTTAAAAAAGAAAACTTATCAGGATGAGAAATACTCAGGTCAAATTTAATTGAGTTCTGTCAATTATTGCGGATGTGAGTGCGCCAACAATAGACATACATACAAAGCAAATATTGATTATTGAATCTAAAAAACTAGTATTCGAATTTAGTCCCAAGTACCTTCTTAAGGAACTGTTTTACTGGACTAATCATTGGAGGGGTTGAAACCCCAGAGGGGTACCCGCTATTAATCAATAAGAAATTATTGACTAATGGATATCTTAACAACTATTGAAGTGAGGACATTAAGATTTCATACCAGTTCCTTTCCAAGAAACAGTATCTAAAGTGATATAGAAGTAGGAGTCTATACCAATTACTTTATCAAGTAGTAGAAACGGTTTTACTAGACAAAATGTAAAACGGTTAGGATCAAAGAAAGTGTAGCCCCAAGTAATGCTACGATTACTTATCTATTACCTGTGGAATTTATTATAGCTAAATTAAAAAAAAAATTAGTTCCAACCACTTCCTTAAAGAATCGCTGTGGTGAAAAAAATCATACAACATTTGCAGCTAACGTTTCTATATAAATCAATTATTAAGTATCGAATTAAAAACTGGTCCAAGCTTTGTCACTTTCCTATGAAACTGTTTTATTGGAATTTTTAAAACAGATATGGTCAGGGGTATTTGCAAAATCTCCGTTGCATGGATTTTTTTTTAAACTTCTCTCGAGATCTGGGACTGAGGAGAATTTTTGTACAGCAAAGTGCTCTGGGTAAAAGCTAGTAAGAAATATTACTGGATAATCAAATAAAATGATTACAAATACAAGCCACAAGGAAGTCATGGATGAAAAACTGTATCGACACCTTTACTGGTTCAACGTGTATTACGTCAAATATAGAAGGCTCTGTTAGTAAGTACTGAAACTGTATCAGAAAGCTTAGGGAATATAATTTGGTATCACGTAGATCATGAAAAGTCCCCAATTAACTGCTCCACATGCCTCAAATAGGTTAATGTTCGCTAAAACTTAATTAAACCGTCCGTCCCATGCTATAGAGCAGGGAACAATATTATCCTCAAAAGTTCATTATTAAGTAAATTTAATTAAAAGGCGAGAGTCGGATATTTTTACAAAGAAAAGGAAACGATACAATATAATAAGAATAAATAGTAAGCTCAATTCGATAAAATATCATTAAAATTGAACAGGGGCTTTAAGATTTAAAGTAAAGAGAATTGTGCACAAATTTCTATAATGCGCAACTGAAGAAAAGTCGTCGTCAACATTACTGACGCGAATTTTAATAGAAATATATACACTTACAACTTTTATTTTATTTGTTGGCTTTTTTGGTTGCTTTATTGGTTGGACTATTATATTGCTTGATTTCTGT
Organism: Cochliomyia hominivorax; assembly: GCA_004302925.2. Taxonomy (NCBI): domain Eukaryota; kingdom Metazoa; phylum Arthropoda; class Insecta; order Diptera; family Calliphoridae; genus Cochliomyia; species Cochliomyia hominivorax. The sequence continues at coordinate 33,852,850 of PYHX02000494.1, forward strand.
TCATGTTTATATTTACTAAACCAAATATAATTACGGTACCGATTCTAATAACATATTACACAATGTGTTAGATTATTACACCTTTCATCACTCAGATGTTATCCTAACGGTATTTGTGGAAGAGCAAGTTAATTCTGCAGCAGATCTCATAGACTTCTATTGTGGTCTAAATAAGTCTGGTAGCAAAGAAACCCTGGTCGTGGTTTAATCCAAAATAGCTGAATGAGTCACCATATGTATGTCCATAATCAAGAGCATTGGTTTGCACACTGTAGTCATCCAGTGTTAAGCCCACCATGAGGTTTCGACCATGGTATAAAACACAATTTGTATTGAAAAACTATATAGATTTAATTTAGTAACTAATTTTTATAATTTCAAGACCGATTTCAATTAGTTTACATATTCCCTCAAATGTTTCTGAGAATAATTTTTTTATACGAAAAGTGCAATATATTTTCATATTGAGGTAACTTAAATCTCTTTACACCTTTTACCAATAAAAAAAAAGAAATTATTTTTATGACTTATCAGGTAAAATGTAAAAAAAATTAACAAGTTTATAACAAGGATAAAAAATGCGTTGGAAATTTACCAATATTTGATAAAATTAAGCTACAAATGTCTAAATAATTTGATATAAATTTAGATCTCGCTATAGTTTATAGTCTAAGAAAGTACAAGATTTAAATAATAAAATAAAATTATAAAATTAAAATCATATATAAATTGATTAGAACTCCTAAATAATAGAATTTTATTCAAACTTAAACGACGAGTTCATCTTGAAACACTCCATCATGGATCCATCTTCTAATAAAATAACAGCCAAGTTTTACTCATTTTAAATGAAATATATTCATGTGAACTTTAACAGAAATCGTTAAGCAAAGAGAGTAAAAAAATACAAAATTATCTTATAGTGAAGAATACGCACTCTTGATAAACGATTTAACGAAAATTATATTTTACCTGAGTTTTTGAACCAACTCACAGATACACATAAAGTCAAATAAATAAACAACAATCAACTATAAAAAGATCATAGATACGAGTAGAATTGAAAGCAAAAAAAAAACAAATACAAAAGAGAGATGGATGACAATAGACACTGAATAACTGGCAATAAACCCCGCACAACACTTGCAACACCGATATTATCAACAACCTGATGCATTTATACATTAGTTAGTTAGTTAGTTACTTAGTTCGTTCGTTCTCATGCTCTTTTTCCAACAAAAACAAAATGTAATGACTCTCATCGCTTAATGCTACAACTGACTTTTGTGTTTCTGGTCAAAAACAAAATTTAATAACAACAATATAAAACAAAATAATATGATAATGATATTAACAAAATAACTGCCTACGTACGTACCTGTTCATGTATTCCCCCTCTTTCTTCTCGCTCTCTTTTTCGAAGATTCTTTGAAATTGTTGTTTCTCTTGTAAGTTTTTTTGTTTTGGTTTTTCTTTTGGTTTAAAATTGTTGAATTAAAATCGTAAACCTGGTCTGCACTTGTAGATCCTCCTATTAATTACGAAGGGGTTTTTTCCACTTTTAAATATACACACACTCACCACCATAAAAATTATTATATATTTTTTTCTTCCTTATTAATTATTAAACTTGTTTCCATTAAAAATACATATAAAAATATATTTCACATTCTATAATTATTTTGAAATTTTATTTTTCGTTTTCTTTCTTTTTTCTTGAAATTGACTATAATTAAGAAAAGAATTAAGAGAATAAAAAACAATTAGGAATTATAATTATATATTCAGATTCATTAGTATATATGTATGTATGTATGAAGTGTTTGAGTTTAGACCACGTTTTAAATTAAAATTTTTTCAATATATTTTTTATTTATTCCAAAATAATTTGACAGGAAAATTGAAATTATTCACTGGCTAAATCTGTGCGTATTTGTTAATATTAAAGATGGCGTTTATTTTTATAACATCATAATTTTATTATAATAATTCGATTTTCTTTTAATTTTTTATTGTTGGTTAATTTTTATTTGCTATCGAATTGTATCTATTTGTTAAAAATTTTCCCGATATTCACACAGATATTAACCATTGAAATGACAACAACCTCACGAATTCTCTTGATTAACTGAAAATCGAAATCGAACAAACTAAAGTCTAAACTATTAACTCACTGACTTGATACCTGTTCGCATACATGCTCACTTTTTTCCCAAACACCAAGTAACACGTTTAAAAGCTTACACACAGATACATTTGAATGTCATTGTGTGAGTTGATATAAGTTACTTTGAGATAAGATTAACTAATATTTCTCTCGCTTCTACTCTCTCAATTATACCAACTGTAATTCTCATTTAAAGTGTTGAATTTACAACAATTGGTGAATATTTCCTAAAATGAGTGCAACCAAATTGCAGTCAGTCTTTCTTTACCACTGCAACATTGAATGTTTTGGTTTGAAAAATTTATTTATTTTTTAAAATTTTTAGAAAAAGACTAAACTTCAACTAATATAATTTAGCTCCTTCAAATGATTCTTCAATGATTTAATTCATTTAGGGCATTTTGAATACTGCAATATTTTATATAATTTATTTATATTCAAAATTTTATATATTCGATGCAAAAGCATTATGGTATTCATTAGGGTTTCTCTTTTCTCAGTCTTAGTTTGTTCTCGGGAACTTAATAAGAAATATATTATTCCCAAGAAATCACATGAAAAAAATAGAATATCAATTATTCTATAGAATTTATGTGCTAAAACATGTAGAAGTTTTATATTTGGCTCTGCTGAATCATGTATTGGAGCTGGGTCAAACAGTTGAGGAGGCTAAAGTAGGTTATTTAAGCCGATAACCGTTAATTGTTTCTAAATTTGATTACGTTAAGAATCACGTGGGAGGGTACTCGCCATGATAAGAAAATATTGATTATCGAAAACCTTAAGAACTATAACAACGGAAGTTGTCATATTCGGTTCGAATCATTTTCTCAGATCTGTTTTACTATACAAAATGTAGGAGCAGAGGAGGGTTACCCTATCAAAAGCAAGTATTGGTTATCGATAAACTTAAAAAAAACTATAATAACGAGAATTCTAAAATTTAGTTCCAATCACTTTCTTAATGATCTGTTTTACTGAACAAAATGTAGGACGAATAGGACCAGTGGGAGAGGTGTCCCCATACAAAGCAAATATTGCCTATGGAACATCTTAAGAACTATAGGTAGTCCATATTCAAAGTAGATTATCGTATATCTAAAGAGAGTGTACTGTTTACTCATAAAATGTGGATAGATATGGATGTGATAATTCAAAGAAAAAAGGAGAGCCGACCCTATATATACCAATTATTAATTATCGAATATCTCAAGAACTATTTCACCTAGAGTTTCCTTTGTCAAATTTCCTATGAAATGGTTTGACTGAGAAAAATGTTTGTGCAGCAAAGAGCACCGTTCAAAAATAAAAAGAAAAACCTTAATTCTTCAAGAAAATCTAAAAAGAAAAAAAGGATTTGACAAACTATAAGTCTTGAACAGTAAAATATTGGCAGACAATAATTTCAAAATTTGTTCCATGGAAGCATTTTTTGCATTATTTGTAAACTATATGGTCAGATAAAACCAAAATTAAAAGGTTTTAATCGGATGGTATTTTTTGCAACTCATCCCCACTGCAATAAATGTTAAATACGGGGAAATGATATATTACAACATATGACCTTTGTTCTATTAAGGTATGGAGCGTGTAGAGGATTTTACAAAAATATAGCATCTGGTACTCAGTTAAGAAACTCAAGGTCAATTTGTAGTCATTTCTACAAAATCGTTTTGCTTAATACGAAGAAATACACAACAGTATTTATACGTAGAGTCCAAAAGGAGTGGAGAAAAACACATGCGTAATATATTTTCAAATAATATACAAATACCCAAAATCAAATAAATTGACATAGGAAAGCAAAGGTTTACAAGATAAGAATAGACATAATGATGACTCCAGTTTTTCAACTTGAGTATTTCATAACACAAGTTTTTTTTTCAAAAATTGCCCAAGTTCATCCTTGTTTACTTATCACACATTCCTGTTAAGATTTCTTTATAAAATAATAAAAAAAATTAAAAGAACAAGAAATAATTTTTGCAGAAAATAAATGTTGCCACCATTTTGAAAAAAGTACAAAGAAATTATATTTTTTATCAAATACAACATAGGATCACTATTTGAGTCATAAATTTTGTTATATTTTTGGCTAAAAATTTTTTTCTACTGAACCGATTTTTTTTAATTTTCGGAATGATAATGAAGTACATATAGCTTTATATTATAATTTGTCGATTTTATATTGAGAGTTTTACAAAAATTCTTCGCCTCAACTTTGAAGTTGCCTCAGATATCGGTCTATATCTCTTGATGTCCTAAACCGATTTATAGGAAACTTCTCAGGACTATAACAAATACTGGGGTCAAATTTCATTGAGCTCTGTCAATGATTGCGAATATGAGGGTGCGATAGTTAGATTTACAAAAATTATATAAAAATTTTCTTTTATCTCAATTCACAAATGATTTTTTGATGGATTTAAAAAAAATTAACATACTCGAGGTGGTCAATTTAAAAACTGGCCAACACTCCTTCAAATCAATACTAAAACAACATTATACAATGAATTTTTAAGTTAATGAATTTTTGGAGATTTCGTTGCAATATGACCACGATTTTTAAAGGAAAGACGTTTGTAGTAGTTTATCGCTATGTAATATTTGAAAACTCTATTTTCAGGAAGCAGTTTTTGCGTTTAAAAAGAGCAGGTTTAAATAATTTTTGATTCTGAATTATTCGATATAACGCTAATTTCTGTTTATACACTAAACCTTTTGAAATGAAAAAATAAATGTTTCGTAGCTGTAATGTAATGGTGTTAAGCATTACAAAGTCGGCCCTGGTCGATTTTAACATTTTACTTGCTTTTAAATGGAAAGTACTTTTAGAATTTTTCACTAAAACTCTCAGTATTTTTATTTATTAAAACTCATGAAGAACTTACAATTGCATTTTTCACTTGTACACCTGAAATAAAATGAGGCATAAGAATAGAAAATTTGTTTTATGTTTTGTGTGTGTTTTTTTTTTTTTTTTTTGAGAATTTACAAAACTTGCACTGGTAATGAATGTGTGTATCCATTTTTGGTTTAGCCGATAAGAAATGTCTTGGAATTTTTCATCATCATGTGATAGGTATATTATTTCTTTTAACTCTCTAAAAATGCTTTTCTGAAAAATGTTCTTTAAGTTCCTTTAAGTCCTTCCTACATTTGTATATATATTTTATCAAAAATATCACAAATAAATTATAAGTTCAAATATGTGGCAAAATTCGAAAAGGTCAGCCAATAGAAACAAATTATACGGGGTTCATTCCAAAAATTTTAAAAACTTACTTGTAATGTTCTAAATGTTTATGTTTTACGTCTTCAGTCTTGACAGAATAAATTCAAAAAATGAATCCTTTAATAAAAACCTGTTATCCGGTTTTTCACATAAAACCGTACTCGAAAACATGAAAACGTTGTTTTTGAATACACTTGTAATTTTTAACCGAGATTAAGATTTTTATTTTATAAAAATTCATCTAACAATTTGTTCTACTATTTTAAGGGATTTTATATAGGAATCATGGACCGAACGCAATACAATTTGATAAAATGATTCAGATAAACTATATAATACGTTATAGATTTGTAACGCAATTATGAAGGTTCAATGGGGGTTCTCAAGTGACCAATGGGAAATTATCGATATATTGTAATATAATTTGAAAAACAAAAATGATTAAGAACGCTTAGGGATTCAATTGTACTCCGATTTTAGTAGTAAACGAACTCATGGACCGATTACAACAATAATCAATCGGATTCATTTTTCGATCTAATTGATGCTAAAACACTACCAAAAAGTCAAGCAATTTATTATGAAAACACTTTACGTTTAAAAAGTTTCAGATTTTTTGAATTTTTTATACTTAAACTACAGCTTAGAAAAAGGTGAAAATATGGCATTTTAAAAAAGTACGCAGATGTAAAACTGAATACAATAGTTTCAAATCACTACCAATTTAATACATAAATTATACCTTTTAATTTTTAAATTATGTTATATAGTTTTTGATTTCGTTTATTGTTAAACTCCTGATACTAATCTGATACTTACCCCTGATTTCAGTTTTCAAAAATGTAAATATAGGAAGATTTGAGATTTTTTAAGTCTTTGTAAAAATGAATAATTCTTAGTAAAACAAAATTTTAATAAAAAAGCGCAAGAAAGCGTTTTGTAAATAGAAATACATGTAAAAAAGTTTGATCGATTTATAAAATAATTTCATTTTTAAAACTTCTGCTTAGTTCTTTGTGCGGTAAAACAATACTATTCAAAAGTATTTTTTCTGAAGGCACCTGTACGAAACAGCCTGAAATGATAAAAATTAAAAATATGAGTATAATTAACTTTAATAGTTTTGTATTTGAATTACATTATATAAAAAATTAATAATATATTAATTAATATTTAGATTTGTTTTTCTTATTTTTTTTTAACATTTTACGCTCGATAGGGTCCTACATTTTTAAATAGATTCCAGATTCCTTATGAAATTCTAAACAAAATTAACAAGAATCATAAATTTACATATATGTATTTGTTAAAAAGTAATTTGAAAATTGAACTTGTTAACGAAAATGAGCATAAAAGTATATTCAAATTAGCTTGGGGCAAAGATACACAAAACACAACTCTATCCATAATGGGTAAATTTTGATAATAAACTTGGTTTAATAATTTATTAAAGCTAGAATCAATTTTGATTTACCTTAATTATATAACTACATATGTTATGTAAAAGCTCAAAAAAATTTGTTTCGTTATTTCCATTTGGAAAAGTGATCGATTTTTTCCCTGATTCATTCATTTTATTAAAGTTTAAATATTAATTTTATTAAAAAATCTAAATTAAAAGTTCTTCAATAAATTATGACACTGATATGAATTACACGAACTTCTCCTATATTATAATTAATTAGACTATTATAATTGCAAATATACAGCTAATAAATGGAATTTGTGTTCGATAGACTTACCTAAAATTGTTATAGAAGGATTAAGTTTTCCTTCCTTATTGAACAAAGGTGGATTTTCCATTTTGGCAAAGGGTTTATTTGGATCTGGATCACTTGGTGTTCCCTCAACACGTGACCACTGTCCGATGGTTGAACCACGACCAACTTTAAAATAGCAAAATAATTTTGTAATTAAAATATTTTTCATAATCACAATATAACACAATATTACCTATTGAATGTAATATGAGAGTGTGATCTTTTATTACTGCATTTTCTAATATTATCGACTCACGTATTCTTACACCAGGTCCTATAGTAACTCCAGGTCCAATAGAAACATTTGGTCCTAACTGCAAGAATATCACATATATTTTTTAGTTAAAATTAAAAATATCTTCTCATTGATCATACCACTGCAGTGTGATGAACGGTTGCGCTTGGATGTATATGCACATCTGATATTATTGTGCATATAAGATTTCCATCTTCTTCTGTTTGTTTAATACCAGCATTGGCCAAACGTTCAGGATGTGTTTTTCTATAAAGTTCTATAATTGAAATTGTTCTTGTTAAAATAATGCAACAATTTATAATGTATTTAAAAAGGAAATAACTTTCAACATCCATTTGGAGTGATTTTGTGAATTGGTATTAAATGTGGGCTAAGGGAAAATATTATTCGATCCTGGCAGTATAATTCTGGTTGTACAAATTTTAAATATACGAAATATTATGACAATTCTAACATTTTTTGAGATTAATGCACTTTAGAGTGATATAAGGAAGTGGGTCTTTATGGCAGCTACTGCCATTAGTGGGCCGATCTTTTTAAAATTTGGTACGTATATTTAGTTTTTATTGAAACTAAACATATTGCAGAAGAATTCTTACGAGTCTTACTTAACATCAAAATATGTCAATAGCAAGAACACAATTCAAAACCGTTTTAAATTAATTGCTTTCTATTACAACAGAGAATTTTACTTCCTTTCCATTAATGTTGTATTACCGTACCTCCATTCTGTTTCCAGCTTTTGCTTTACAAATATAGTTCCCAGTGCTTATAGCGGCCTCATTAAAGAAAGCTTTTAATAAGGCCACATTCGTTTCGAATTTTGAATTTAATTTATCGTACATAGTGAATAAGGATAAATTAGTTTTGTCATTTCATGAGAAAATCAAAATCAACAGCCTCCTTGACTTTAATGAAATTTTGTATTTAGTTGGAAAACGCTAAGCACAAAAATTATTGGACAAAGAAGTCATCCTTCTTCTGATATACGTGATTCAAGGGAAATAGTGAGTATGTAATGTATGTTGAGTTTTGAAAATATTTTAATGAAATTTTGCATGTGTAGTTACTTTATCCCATTTATTTTTGTCATTATAGGTTCGTTATTTTATGCAGTCCCCATTCTAATACATAATAACCTCAACAATAAAAATATGTTTGCGATTTGTTGTATAAATAAATTTTTTAATAGTCCAAGATAATCTGAAAAATTTTTCATATTTTCTTTTGACCCTGTCTTTAAAGAGTTTTAGTTTCACATTTTGTTGCAGTTATTGTAGTAACATCTGGAAGGAATAAGTATGTTTATTAGTTTTTGTTCATATTATTGTTCAACTCCAAGCCAAGACGTCGAGCATGCTCAATTGGATGAGTCCATAGAACAAAACGAATGGGTTTGTTACAAAAAAAATATTTAGTTAATTCATTCCCTTTATTAAGTAGAAATTAGTTCGTAAAATTCAAAAGAAGGGATTTAGCTAGAAAACAACGAGTATTAAGTTGGAAAACAGACCATCAAATGTTAAAATTGTATAAAATAATAAAAAATCGTTTGTTTTAAATGTGAGATATAATTCTTATTGTCAATTTAAATAGTGCTTTAGTATGTGAGAAATAGTTCTCATCGTCAATTTGTGGTCCCAAATGCTAAATCCTTTACATTACTTTTTAATTTTTCGAAATTCTTATACTTATGGCGAAATAAAAATATTAAAATTAAAATATTTCTGTTGTTAATCAAATGGAACGATGTCGTTGAACTTTCTTTTAAAGTAGTTTTAACCCGATTGAGTTGCCTTTTTTAACTCAATGGAATAACACTATCTAAGTGTGACTCGTGTGTACATCAAACTGAAGAACTAATACTTTTAATAAAGTTCAAATTCCTTTATTAGAGTATTTAAATGTGTATGTGTGTAATTATTAATGTTTATCACTATTAAGTAATAGATAAAAGAATTCACTTTTATTTTCGTTAGTGACTCACCCAAATAGTGTCGATTAGCATAAATTGCTGAACCAGCTGTCTTTAACTGAGACCACCAATTAGGCACTGGCATTGCGTATAGTTGGTCTGTACCAGCCAAAGGAGTTAGAACTTCTTGCTCCCATTGTATATGACCCTGATCCTTTCCATTACCATTAGAACTGCCATTTGAATAATAATTCAAGCCATTGTATTCTTGCACCTTTGAATGAAAAATTTCCGAAAGTTTAGCAAAAATATCCATTGAACAAACATAAACTCCACAATTAATAAAAGTCGAAACATATGAACTGGGTTTCTCCACATAATGGGAAACTGCCCCTGTATCACGATCAAATACCAGACAACCATAATGAACGGCTTGTTGTCGGGTGGCTTCTGTGCTCATAATAGTAACCAATGCTGAGGCTGGTCTTTGCGTATGAAAATCGTACAGGTCTTGTAAGGGAAAATCTGCACAAACATCTCCGTTAAGTACGAAAAATGCTTTTGGATTGCCTGCACGAATTTGATCACGAAAATGATACATGCCTCCTGCAGTACCCAACGACGTGAATTCCTGTAAATAACGAATATTTATACTATACAAAGTTTGCATGTCTGTGACAAAATTTTCCATTTGTGTCTGAGGATAGTAGCCAATAATTAGAATTTCTTTTAGATCGTGCAGTTTTACACATGCCTCAATGTGATGTTGAATTATGGGACGACCTGCTACGGGAAATAGAGGCTTTGGCGTATCCAATGATAATGGACGAAAGCGTGTTCCTTAGTTGAAAAAAATGTTTAAAATAAAATAAGGATTATTTGAGAAATTACTTTCAAACTAATATATTACCTTTCTGTGGCCCACCAACTAAAATTACTGCCTTTAACATGTTTTGTAAAATTTCCGCTTAATTCCAAAAAAGGATAAATAATTTTAATTTGTGCTACGTGTTAAAGATGTTACCGGTTGTTATCAACAATGTTAATACAATGTAATCTGTAGTTATCAATATCTTTAGGTGAATAATTTTCCTTCGTTTATTTACTCTTTTGTGATTGTTTTTCTTTCCATCTGTTTTTCAGTGTTGGTAAACGAAAATATGTATTGGAGCTGCCAGCAGACTTTTATAAATAAATAAAATTATAAAAAATAAACAAATAATTGAAATTTACAAAAAAAGGTGTGACTTAATAAAAAAAATAATAATAATCTTTTTAAAACAACAAAATATTTTCTTTAATTAAATAGACAAACTTTTACATCCTTATAACTTCCTAAGAACACATTATTTAAAGGCGACTTTTGTTTGTATAAACAAATTTTCCATGTACAAACAAAATTAAATTCTTAGAACTTGGAGATTTGATTAAAAATTCTCATTTCGTAAAATGATCACTCTGTTGTCAAAAAGGGTGTACAGTAAAAAATACTTCTTTCAAATTTTGAATAGAGCTTGTGGGCACGTCTCTGTCGCAAGCTCATCCGGATTAACTTTACACACATTCCCGTTTTAATCAGTGATTTATTATGGCAAACTATTTGGAAAAATTTAACATCATTTTTCAAAATTCCAAATTCACCTATATGAAATAATTGACCAATCATAAACAATTTCAAGAGACATCATCAACTTTTGATGGCCTTAAATAAATAAATAAATAAATAAATAAATAAATAAAACAACATATCCCATGTGAAATTTTATTAAGATATATCAAATGGTTACAGATTTCGTATTATTCGTTAGCGCATTTCTGTAAACGATTTAACGTTATAAACAATTTTAAAGAAAAATGTCGTTAGATTCACGTATTGCTCCAAATTCTGGATTTGCACAATAATTTTTCATAAAAAGAAAAACTTGTCGTAGATAAAACTTAAGAAGCTCCTTAAATAAGTATCACAAACTATCAGTTTTGTAAATATGTCGTAATGGATTGTGATCTCTAGCTCATTTATAAATGGATTTAAAGTAAAAACGTTAAAAAGAGAAAAAGCTTAAACACAAGGTAAAAATTAATGGGATGAAAACAATGATAACTGCTATGAAATTGAAATTTCATATTTTATTGAAAAACACCGAAAACAATAATGTTAAAAATTACATGTTTTCGATGGGACAAAACTATAAGCATATCTATTGTTAGGTAGATGGACAATTTGTTAAAAGTTGGACTCAGCACTTTGTTTTTTTAATTTGAACCGATATTCATGAAATTATTATATTTAAGACAACTGGAAAAAAGTATGCTGAATTTTGGATGGAATTATTCAACACGTAAGTACTTTGGTGGCTTAACCCCATTTTACCGGATAGTACTTAATGTGAAACCTATAACTAAATGTTAACATATATTCCTTAAATTGACAACATATATTAAAGTGTGAAAAATAATTTGCCGCATTTAAATAGAATTAATCCATATACAAGATTTTTTGTCCTTCAACTTATAATCTATACACACTTATATTCTCTTCAACATTAATACATGAATTTTGGTATAAAGATATATACAATCGTATGGATTATGTCTCATATATCTGTATAAAACTATTTTTCTATTGAAGCGAATGACAGGTTTTAAATAGAAAAATGTTTAGAACAATAACAAACAATCGACGAATTTCATTAAATTTTTAAAATATTTCTTCTGAAGTTACACCATGGCAAAACTTACAAGGTATTTTAATCAGCTCAGCAGTATTTGTTTACAAATATTATTAAAAGGAGAGAAGAGTGAACATTTTTGTTTAACTAATTATATTAAAGTTGATTTTTTGCTCTTTTTTATTTATTCCTGAAAATCAAATTAACTACATTCTTATTCGCGAAAATTAAAAAAAAAACTCTTTTTTTAATCTTTATTAAAGGGCACACCAGCAAGTTTCTACTATATATAAAAAGGAAAACATTTTCCGATAGAGAAACACCATTGGAACCTATGTAAATGGATGTCAATTTCCAAAAACTTTGAAAATTAACGAAAACGTGTAAATTGAAAAAAAAAAAAAAAAAAAAATACATACATAAAATATAGCTTTTTCGTTGAGCGTTAAAAGTAGTGAATATATAGAATAAATTTGCTAAAAGTTTGTTGGTGTTGCCACATTTCGGTTTGACTTCTTCGCATAGGTCGTTTGGAAATTGTTTTTATAGTAGAAATCTGATATTTATTGTTGTTTTATTATTTTATAAATAAACAAAAGAAAAAGCCAAATCTTAAATTGTTATATTTTATTCTTTTATAAATAAATCAATTATATTTTGGTTTATTATTTACAATGTAAGTTATACATATGTCAAAAAAAGTATTGAATCTTATTTTGCAATAAATAAAAATTAGCATTTAATATCAATTTTCAATTTTTGTCTATACTTATGTCCGTGACTGTTCATTTTAACTTGCCATTTGGTATTCAAATTTTCTCCTCACTGAAGTAAGCTGAAGTAAGTAAAATTGAATTAACAAAGAGAATATGAATTTATGAAATTTAAATGAATACTTTAAATTGAACTAAATGACAGTAAGACAATTTTAATTATTTTATCGAAATATTTAAGAATCTGTTACTGATTTCATTTTACATCACTAAGTTGTATTTCTAATAAGTTTTTTCAAAAGATGTCTCTCAAAACTATTTCACACTAAACGTACCACAACACATTTGACAGTTCATTTTTGTCATTCTTCGCCGACAAAACATCACGACTTCTGCAGAAAAATTTTTTTGTTGCCAATTATTTCTTCATATTTTCACGAAAAATATTCGATTTTCTTCGCAACAACCACAATCAATATCCAGCATTAAGGATATATTTAATGTTTTCTACATGTAAGTATTCCGTGGAAAGATAAAATCATGGAAATAAAGCTGATTTATGAATTTATTTGCCACACCTTCGGTGTGTTTTATGCGAAAAAATGTTATTCTTTTGTTGCAGTTATTTGACCATCCATCATGGATATGCAGCCATCGTCACCTGAACAAATGGTGTGTCAAGCGCTGCGCGCAGCCACCGATAGTAACCATGAAGTGGTACGTAAAGCTGAACAGCAACTGACCGAATGGGAGGGACAACAAGGGTTTTTCACAACACTAACACGCATTTGTCTGGCAGCTGTTGGTGGAATGAATCCTTCAATGGGTCAACAATTAGATGTAAATGTGCGCTGGATGGCTGTGGTGTATTTGAAAAATGGCATAAACAAATTTTGGCGTAAAGGAGCACGTCAGGAATTGTCGCAAGAGGAGAAGCAACAAATTAGAGATTTACTGTTAGTACATTTTGCCAATGAACCCATACCTCAGATTTCGTTACAAATAGCAGTTTTAATGGCTCGTATTGCCCGCATAGACTGCCCTCGTGAGTGGCCTCAACTTATACCAGATTTACTTAAACGACTACAGGATTTTGCAACCAATACTTCTGGTTGTGACGTCTTTGATACAGGAGAACAACAACGAGTACTTCTGACTTTGCATCATGTTATTAAGGCTTTGGCTTCTCGTCGCATGATGGCCGAGAAGAAAGTATTTGAGGAGCTTACTAGTAATATTTATGAATTTATATACCAACTGTGGGATACTCATTGCACACTTTTTTTTCATCAACTAAAAGAGGCTCCGCACTTGGCCAAGTCAACTTTGGAACGCTCAGTCTTATGTAATAGAATATTGCGTAAATTGACAATATTTGGTTATTCAAAACCTCAATCTTCCGAAATATGCCTCCGTTTCATAGAAAAAATGTTCGAACGTCTTAAGCAATGTATGAGCTGTCGCTTTGAGTTGCGACAATTGAATGCGGACGAACAACTTATAGCGCTGTTGGAAAAATTAATATTGAAACAAATGAAGACATTATTAGAATTCCATGAGATGCATGCCGAGGCTTTTAAAAATTTTACACCGATTGCATTGCAGTTCTCATTCGATCATGTCTTCCACATAAGTGCTTATCTTATATTCACTGATAATATAATTAATTTTCGACAATTTGCCATACATTGTATTAATCTGATGAAAGGTCTGATGTCGCCTTTCTATTGGCAAAAGATGGACAATTCCTGGGACAATGAAAACAATCGAGAATTAGAGATTCGTTCTTCTCTAGAAAAATTCTTTACTGAAGAGCGTTTGAGTTATATTTGCGAAAAAATTATTACTCATTACTTTATATTGACACAGATCGAACTCGATCTATGGCTAGAAGATCCAGAAGAATTTGCTCAAGATGACAATGGTGGTGATACTTGGAAGTATGCTTTAAGACCTTGTGTGGAAACATTATTTTCTGCTTGTTTTTCTAGTTACCAAACACAAATGTCGGCAGAAGTTGTGAAATACATACAAAAAGCCCAACAAATACAATTGACTGCCAGTTCGGATCTTAAGGATATTCTATTAAAAGATGCCATTTATAATGCCGCCGGACAAGCGTCTCTGCATCTCTTTAATGAACTCGACTTTGATGCTTGGTTCAGTGGCCAACTATTGAATGAATTAAAAATTGATGCGGACAATTTTCGTATATTAAGACGTCGTATTATTTGGTTATTGGGCGAATGGGCTGGTGTTAAATTCTCCCGTGATTTACGTCCGCTGGCATATGAAGCCTGTTTACATTTACTGCGACCTACTGAAGATATGTCGATACGTCTGGCTGCATCAAGGACTTTGTCCATTTTAGTTTCAGACTTTGATTTTGCTCCTGAATCGTTTTTACCTTATTTGGAACCTTCTTTTAATGCTCTATTTGTTTTGTTGCGCGAGGCCAAAGAATGCGATACTAAAATGAAAGTTTTGACAATCATGTCATCATTGGTGGAAAAAATGAGTGATAACATTGAGCCGCAAGCTGATAATTTAATTTCATATTTACCGCTATTGTGGAAAGAAAGTGAAGACTATAGTATGTTACGTTGTGCTATTATATGCACGTTACAGCAGGTCGTTAAAGCTATACGGGATATTCCCGAAAAAATGCGTCCATTTTTGTACAGTGTTATCGCCTTAAGCACTGATATACAGGTGAGATTTATATTTATATTTAATGATTTTTCGATATCAAATCAAAGTTAGTTTTTATTTAATTTACACTGGCATTAAATCGACAATTATACAGTGGGATTAACATAATACGGTTATCTCTCAACCATAACATTTTGCATATATGTATGCAGAGGTTTCTTAGATGGAACAGTTATGCCAAATTATGTTTGTTATAAAATTATTCCATAAAGTCACAGGTGAAGGGTATAAAGAATTTGTCATACTCGAATTTAAATAGTTTATTATATTACTTGAATTTTAACGAAAACTACTCTTGATCTTAAATTTCACGTTTTGTTTTTCAAAAAAAAATCTTTTATCAATTATTGTGGTAGACTTTTAACTTTTAAATAATACACAAAAATTTTGGATTTTAATAATATATGAAAAAAAAATTATAATCCGACTACCACCTTGTACTTACAAATTGTAGCAATCATATTTGGATGATTAAAAGCGCCCATATTGCCATATGGTATCCAATTATGGAGAACGGTCTGCAAAGCGAATATTAATATAATACAGAGGCGACAATCTAAAATTTTACGGAGTATAACTGGTGATTCATGGTACATCAAAAATGATAAAATGTCTGAAGACTTAGATATTCCATTAGTAAAGAAAATGGTATATATAACAAGGATAAGAACTCATCCTAACCCGCTTGCTAGACGTCTTACAGATGTGCAGAAAGGTTCAAGGCTCTGCGGAATGATTTACAGCCATCTTAACATAAATGTTATGGGCGATGATTTTCCTTGATAATAAAATTTAAATTTAGTTTTTAATACTTATTGTGGGGACACAAAAGGGGTACAGATTCAATAAATAAAAACCACATTAAAAAATCCACGTTTAAGAAATTAAAATCTCTGTAAAATTGAACTTGGAATAAAATCCAAAAAAGTAATTGGCTTTAATTGATCTGCTATTTTATTTTTTATGACCTATTAAAATTACTTAAATTAAATGTTAAATTCAATTTGGATAAGTTGTTTTATAACGATATTATTTTTGTTATTTTTATTCTTTAGGAACCTTCTCACATCTATCTTATCGAAGAGGGCCTTTCATTGTGGGTAGCTGTGGTTGAAAACTCAACATCTATGTCAGAGCCTCTCATGAGTTTATGTCGAAATATTATGCCCATTATAGAAATATCTTCGGAAAATTTGCGAGCAGTTCTTGTGCTAATTCAAGCTTATATTCTGCTTGATGCACATGCCTTCTTGGAACGTTATGGTCGCTCTTTTATAGATTTTTGCAATCGAATGTTTGATGATATACGTCCCGAGGGCATAAGTCTTATGTTAAAAGTGTTGGAAATTTGTTTAAAAACAGATGCCACTTATGGACTTGAATTAGTGCGGCCACTTTTACCATATATATTTCGACAAGTTTACAGTAATAAAGATTTTCCCATGCTTATGGGGATGTACCTAACGATTGTAGCTCGCGTACTGTTGATAAGTCAACAGGTGTTTATGGAAGTTGTACAGGAGTTGCAGCAACCAGATGCTTTAGAAAAGATATTGGATGTGTGGATCACAAAGATGCCTTTGGTGACAGAGTTGGAAAAATCGAAACTATTCAGTTTGGCCTTTCTGTCAATATTTTCTAATAATCCCATACTACTGGAACGATTTCCCGCCATCATGCAAAATATTAATGATACATTGTTTTCTGTAATGCGCGAAGATGGCGATGATGAAGCGGTAGATGTGAACGATCCGGAAAAAACAAATGAAACCAAACCTGTTAAATATTGTGATTCATTGGTATTTGTTGACGAATATGACTTAGATACGAGCAGCTATTGTACCATGGATGATTTCGATTACAAAACCTATCACTATGATCGTTGTAGGCAATTATCGCTTAAGGATCCTGTACATAAAATCTCATTACCACAATACATCGAATGGCAATTGAACAACCTGCGCACACAATTAGGCGATGAAGCCTACCAGCAGTTAATGCGTACCGTTTATCCAGGTGTATTGGAAAGATTTGGGCTATTTGCTAATTTGCAAATAACATTTCCCATTAATTAGTGTCTAGTACAAGGTGACACTTAACAAAAGCAAACAAAAAATAGAATCCGTAATGTTTCTAGGAAAGATGTCATGACAAATTGCATATGAAACAATTAGCAATTAATGTCTAACATCTGTTGTTTATTTCTAAGTTACTATTCTAATCATTTATAATATTTTGATACCAATGTAAATTATTTGATGTAATTTTTTTAATTATAATTTTTACATGTTTATTTTTCTAATTTAAAAAACCCTTAACTACTAAACGCATCTCTAAGGCTGCGATATTAATTTTATAAATTGTTTTGTTAAAATGAGAATAAAAGTAATAATTTAAAATCTAAATTGTTTTGAGTCTTCAGAAATTATATACTTCGGTCAGATATTAACACTAGTAAAATTAGGAACTATTTTTGAACAAGCAACTGTTTTGTATATCGTCTGTTTCACTTACAAAATCAAATATTATCTTCTACTTTTTATATGCAATAGAATCTTATCTATGAAATTCCTTAGGAAGTTCCATAAGTTATTTTACCAAATTAGTTTAAATCAATATTTCAAGTTCATAAGATTGCAACCCTTTAGGAGAACATTTTTAATTGCGCCACAACTTGTAAATAAACTAAATAACGTCACCATGGAAACGGACGACTACATTTAATGTTGTTTACTGCCACGAAATGTTACAATCAAATGACATACACACACTCACGCCCAACGTGTCACACTGTTTGTAAAATTGGGGTGGTAATATATCAAAGAAAAAATTTTGATTGTTAAATATAAAAACATAATAAATTGGAAAATTTATTAAATGAATTTTGTAAAGAAATGACAACGAACTCAAGAAGAAATGTTATTATTACCGATCTGGACCATTCTGACACACAGGTTGGTTTCGCGCACGAAGAAAATCATCGCAAGATTCACAAAAAGCGAACGAAAGAAAAAACGTTGCATACATTTTCGGGAAATTTTAATAGACGCTCTCAAAGTGCAGAAGGTGCGAAAGAGGACAGATCTGGAAAGACATCAAAACATGGTAGTTATTTTCATGAATTGGTAAATACTGATCTTTTTATTCAGCATATAGTAAAATAATCATTTTCGAATTCAGTTACAGTCAAAAGATCAACAAATGGAGAAATTGCTTCAACGTTTAGCCACCCTGCATAAATTTAATGAACAGTTTGCTGATGAAAATCAACGTCTTCTAAACGATGCCAAATGTCTGGAACAGCGTATTGTTGTTCTTCAACATCAAATAGCAGATTGTGAAAAATGTCATAGATTGGACAATGAGTTGTCCAAACGTAATGAGGACAACAAACTTTTAGCAGCTGATGTTGAAATGATGAAAACTCTTGTCTATCGGTTAAATGTACAAATCGAACGCTATCAAGATATTTTAAGATTAAAAGCAACATCAGAAGAAAAATCTGTTCAAAATATGCATATCAAGTCTTCCATTCCGCAATGGCAACAAAGTCCTTTGCACACGCATACTTTATCTCCTTTACTACAAGCTTATGATGAAATGCTACATGACAAGGAGGATTTAATACAACAATACACTCATGAGTTTGAACATTTTACGGGTGAATTAAAGAGTGTTGTAGAAGAAAACAATCGTTTGCAACAGGAAATAGATAATCTAAAACGTGATGGTGGTAACTGGCGTGAAGAGCGTACGAGACTTCAAGCTCAGTTGGATATTTGTCGGCAAAAGGCAGATTCTCAAACTCGTAAAACTGATTTAGCCAAAGAAAAACTTGTCGAAGTAATGCATTGTTATGAACAAAAAATTCAGACTTTGGTTCTCGATATGGAACATTTACAAAGTGCCTACACTAGGTGCAAGGCTGAATTAGCTTCACTTAAGAGTGTAGCGGCTTTGCCTCAAGACACTATTGCTGCCTCATTGCAGGAATGTAAAGAACTCTTAGAACAGCTTCGCCAGCAGCATAGCAAAGAAAAACTCTCACTGGAACGTACCATAGTGGAGCTTACAGAGCATAATTCAAGTGTGGATAACAAAATAGAAAAGTTGAAGCAGGAAAATTCGAAACTGAAACGGGAACTTGAAGGGCATATTTCACAAACGGATGATTTACGAAAACGTAATGTTAGTTTGCAACGTTCTGTAGAAAAAGTGAAACGTTCACGTGATCGTCTTAAAGCGCGGCTAAGAATCGCTTTACAATGGGCTCAAAAACTTGAAGAAGGTCAGTCGAATTTGCAAAGTACCTGGGATGCCCTTAAACGTTTGGAAACAATAGTAAAACATAAAGAATCTCAAGTGCGAGGTCTACATGCCCGGCATTTGCAGGAAGTCGATAAATTGGAAAAGAAATTGGCTCAAAAAGAGGAAACCATAAAAACCATACTAAGGGATAGACTTAATGTAAATACTAATCGATAGCAAAAAATTCTTTAAATTAGCAATATTTGCTAAATTTTCTATAAAATATAATAATAATAATAATAATAATAATAATAATAATAATAAAAATAATAATAATAATAATAATAATAATAATAATAATAATAATAATAATAATAATAAAAATAATAATAATAATAATAATAATAATAATAATAATAATAATAATAATAATAAATTACTAGTCATATGTTAGGTCGTAATATAAGTAAAAACGAATGGTAAAAATTTATTTCTAAATATAATTATTAAATATAAAAATAAATAATGAAATCTTTTTTGAATAATGTTATTTAGAAATATCATTTTGAAAACTTGCAATTTACAGAATTTACAGGAAATTGTCTTCGCACTCAAAAATACTGCGAATGTGAACATAAATGATAGAGAAAAATATATTTTCTCAGTCAGTTTTAGTCAAAATTATTTCTTCTGACTGAAATTTGAAGAAGAATTTTAGATGGAAATGTGTTCGATTATAGTAAATAAACATTTTCTTTGCATTATTTATAATGATAAAGATACTAGATCTCATGGAAACATTCAGTAAAATGGAAACTGATAATGAAGTAATGTTTGAATTAATAGTAAATTCCGATAATAATGACGCACAGTGATTCGTTTCATGGACAAAAATAATAATGATAAAATTTAAAATGTAAGTCCAAAAAATTAATTATGATAGACTCATTCAGAGATCACTAAAATCATTTTATATTTGAAAATTCTAACTTTAAATTCATAAAATCAAAGATGTATTTATTTAAAAGAAAGAAAAAATAAGTGCCTTTTTATTTTTAATTTATTAATTTGATTAATTCAAACACACTTCCAGATTAATATCCTAAAGATAAAAGATGTCCATTTTTTGAAAATAATATATATATTTTCAACAAATTGACAAGGGGGCCGTTCATAATTTTTTTCCGCAGCAGTCATTTACAACCAACAATGTATTACATAGTCTGGCTTGACCGACTATAGGATTTTTACTTGTTTCTTTTATCGTTATTTTTAGGTATCTGTCTATTTGATAAGTAAAATGTGTAGAGAAATAAATGGATAATTTTAGTTGGAATTGATTAATGAAGTTGAAATTGTTGATATTTTTTATGACTGCAAGATATATTTGACAAACAGTATATTTTGTGAATTTTCCTATTAAGTGCTACAAATAAAAGCGCAACAATAATGTAAAAAGTAACATTTAAATAATTTTTGATATTTAATGAATTTTGGCAGGATGAAAAAGCTCAAAAAAGGAAAAAAACAAAAAAACAAATATACTTTATTTTGCAAAAAGTTTAAAAAGGATGTATGAAGGTACCAGTATCCTGGTAGGTGTCCGAATGTTTGCACCGATTTTTTCAAACTTTGTTTTTTCTTAATAATTTTAATATACGAAGCAATGGACAAGTTTTCAGATCTCTAGGATAAATGTCCTATTTTGGCGTATTTTTTATGGGAACGAATGACTGTGTGACTGTTTGGTTGTTGAGTTTTTACGATTGTTCCAAAATAAAATTAAGAGGAATTTTGACAATGCTCCAAAAACGACTGCCTTAATTAGCAGTTTTCTTTGGTTTGCCGAATTTTGTCACCAATCTTCTAGTTATTGTATCATATCCGATAGATTTATTATACGAATTTCAAACGTTTCTCGTATAATAGAAATGACTACGATGTTTATTAACATCAGGAGTAAGTCTATTATACAATGGCACAGCGAATTGAAAAAAGAGAAATGTATGTAGGTTGTATAGGTGGTACACATATTGCAATAGACCCTCCCTCTGATATATATATATATATATATATATATATATATATATATATATATATATATATATATATATATATATATATATATATATATTATATATATATATATATATATATATATATATATATATATATATATATATATATATATATATATATATATATATATAGTTTTAACAGACTTATCGCAATGTAGCCGAATGTAACACAGACTATAAAAAATTCTGATAGGACCAATCTCTTATTTTTGGTCTGCTGGTTTCTATATACATTTTCATACACATAACTTCAATTTTTTCCATTTTCCACAATACTACTTGCTATGTGATTCTGGTTATCCTTGTAGTACCTATTTAATCACGCCCTGACATCTACCAAAAAAATTTAAATTGAGTTTTGTTATGCCTTTTTATAAGAGCATGTTGCATTTTGCATAATTTGGTAAAAAAAAGGTGATTTAGATGTTATGAAATAAATTCTATAAAACAAATAATTGTTTATATTTGTTTATAAAAAATTCTAATAATTCCAACTTCTTTTCTAATAATTGTTTTCATAAGCCTCTATTCTATTTTCTTTGGTTTCGCTCCTCTTCTTTTAAACGGTCCTGGTTATTGATTTTAATTTTTTGGAGCAGGTTAGATTATCGTAATATTTAAGAAATAAATAAATAAATAAACATAAATATATAGCCGATTTTCATGGAAGATCGATAGATCTTAATATATCCAGATGTGACATGGGACATATAAGTTAAAATCTAAACGTTCTGTGTAACGATTCCTTTCAGAAAAATATACATTTTATCCATATGTGTTTTAAAGAAAAATTTCATTTTAGATGAAAATAAGTGAAGACAGTTTTTCGGCAATAATAATAATAATAATAATAATAATAATAATAATAATAATAATAATAATAATAATAATAATAATTATAATAATAATAATAATAATAATAATAATAATAATAATAATAATAATAATAATAATAATAATAATAATAATAATAATAATAATAATAATAAATAAAATATTCCTCTTTTTTTTCATTTTTATGATTATTATTTTTGAACTAGTTAGAGATATTGACTTCATTCTTTTTTATTTTATAAAATTTTTGTTTTTTCGTAACATCAGGCCAATACTTTAGGATATACATTGAAAAAAAAACTGACTAAAAACTATTGTAAAATGCAAATAACTCTAAAATTAAAAGAGATTACTAACACATTAAATCATGTTTCTTTTTAAATTCTTTAACGGTTCTACGAGTAGCTTTCATTCATTTTTTCTATGTCCCACTTTCATTTCTATTGAGCAAAAGCTTTCCTTTTAAGAGAATAATCTTTAGTTCTCTTTTTAATATTCACTTTGGAAGTTTTCCAATAAGCTTTCAAGCATTCAATGCCATACTAGTATTTCAATTGTACCGGAAAGTTTTTACTGCTTGGATAACCTGACGGACGGACCACAAAAATACTTGATGTGGATTTTCGTATGTTTGACGTGAATAAATATTTACATTAGTTAACAGTTCCATTGATAATTGTTGCATTTTTTCCTATAATGAATAGTTTAATGTATTTGCTATATTCACTAAAGTTATTTTTTTGTGGACTCTTAATATCGTGAAATATGAGGAAAAAAGAATATATTGTTTATTAAAACATATTAGACCCATAAAATGTTGAAAACTATTCACTTCGCATTAAAGAATATTTAATATAATTTTTCTTTTTATAGTCACTTCTGCACAGTGGTTCCAAAACAAAAATAATTCCAAATTTGGCCATATCAGGATCTTATTAGCTGATAACTAATCTTTGACCTCCTTGGAAAAATGCTTTAATTTCTATAAAAGGGTCAAATACACCGTCCGAAAAACTGGTTAAAACTAAAACGCTCCCAGTCCCTTTTCTTAGGAATCGGATGTAGTCGCCTTTAGTCTGTTCTTCTTACTTGACATACTCAATCAGACTGGATATTTATAAATTTTCCTGTGCGTTTAAGACTTTAAAATGTTAGTATTTTTTAATGTTTAAACAGAGGAAACTCATTTTAACCTAACAAACATACAGCATTTGTTCCAGAGTTCTGAAAACTTGCATATAACAAAGTATATATTAGGAAAAAAACGTAAGTTTGAAAAAAAAATCGGTTCAAGGATACAGATAACATTCATATGTTCTAAAGTTAAAATCTTAAATATTGTCCACAATGATGATCGGACAAATCTGAAATTTTGTAGTTACAACATTTATATGGTCACAATTACATATCTAATATCGGAAGGAAAAATTTTCGTAAATACTTTTTACTTACAGAGAGTATACTTAATAAAATATATGTAAATATACACATATAATTCATTCGCCAATGCGTCCTTTTTATGTTTTAAATAAAATACTTCGTATAATAACAAAATTATTTTTATTTTAAATTAATAGTCATTGGATGAAATTATTTTACGATCGGCTGATATTTTATCCGATAAAAATAAAAAAGCTACAGAATTATTTTCTAAAATCCATCTGAGCACAGCAATATAATTTGTTATATATTAAGGAGTGAGATCGAAAAGTTTTTAACTACTAATCTTCCATCTTTATTTTTATTTGATTATTTTTATTATTATGACAATAATCGGACAGGTAAATACCCGTTTAAAATCTGTCATACTTTTAGACACCTTGTTTTGATTCTCAATTCTTTTTTAACAAAAGCCCAATTTCTCTCCACTGGAATTAGCTCTGGTCAGTTTGGAGGAAAAAATACCATATTATTGTTCTTGTGGACACACGATGTAGTATTATGAATGGAAACAGCTTTTGTATACATTCCTTGATGCAAATTTCGGTATTCATAGAGCTCTTAACAAATGAGGGCTCGTAACAAATGATTTGCAATCTTTCACTGCTGTTGGGTCCTTAAATTTCATCAGTCAAATAAAATGTTTAATCAGGAAGTTGCGAAAAACCTGCCAGTGCATACGTTTCGTCATCTGTTATGCAGCTTGAATATTTTTTAGAAAATTTTTCGTGTTCTGTTTTTGGTCTTAATCTTCGTTAATAGTCCGAGTACTGAACTTTCCGGACTGCTTTCCTATGGGATATGTTGACAGTTCTTAAAAAATGATTTTTATGTTTTAGCTAGAAACATCATGTGGACCACTCCTTCTACCTGAATTAGGTTTTCTATCAACGGACAAGTTTAACTTGGGTTAAAAACATGTGTTAAGCATTTTTCTATCTCAGCCCTTGTATGTAATATACAACATTGGACCTCAGGCCTAGGCAAAGAGTAACGTTATATACAAAAACAAAAAAAGCACAAGTATAATCCTTCACGGGTTAATATTAAATTCCAGTAATTCTATTTGATATATACACGTCAAGAAAATAAATTTGTTTGTTATACAAAAACAACGTCATTTTAAGAACTTTTAACATTTTTAAAGAAATTCTTTTATAAAATGAGATTTGCCTTGTGATATCCTTTTCAGTTTGTTAAAGGAACTACTTTTGTATATTGTTTTACCATAAGTTTCATTTGCCTTTAAGTCAAATAATAATATTGAATTAAAAATATTGTAAAATTTCTTAAAGTTCCAATTCCGAAAAATGAATTTAAGTTCTTTTTTATGGATTGTAATTTTAGTATTTTTTATTATTGTTATTTACAAAATAAAATATTAAACAAAAGAATTCACAACAATTTTGACAGATTGTAAGCTGTCAGACAGATATTGAAAATATATATATATATATATATATATATATATATTAAGAAATTAATTTTACCTTTGATGCTTTAAGATGAGAAATAATAAAAGTAGGACTCAGTTTTTTTAAGTAAATACATATGAACATATTTGTACACCCTCCACCACTGCAGGTAATATTAACTTTATCATTCCGTGTGTAACGCTAAGAAGGAATTATATAGTATATATTTTGGTATCAACTAGATAACTGACTCGATTGAACTATGTCCATCTGTCTGTTTGTCTGTTAGAAACATTCTCACGCCTAGAATAATTGTCCGAATTCAATGAAATTATTTTATTTAAAACCTGCTATATCGGTTCAATGGCAACAGTTACAACCTCAACAACTGGATTTAAACGAAATTATATAAAATAGTCTGAAAATATAAAAGTTTGATATACCTCAAAATCTCTGTGCTGTAGGTCGAAATTTTGAAGATAAATTTTGAAGATAAATTTAACACATATATATATTTTGACACAATTATAAACCAAAGAAACTAGAATATGTTATAGTCATTATTTGACTTTGTTCCCATGTAAGGATCCTTCCTGGAATATGATTTATAGCTTATAAAATTCTTAAATATGAACCACTTCTATTGAAATTTAGCACAATTAACCATCTTTAACAAACGTTATTGATTTTATAAAGTCCATATTTTGCAATAATCAAATGAAAACAAAATTATTAACTATTATTATATATTTTATATATATTATAAAATTATAACTATTATTATATATATTATAAATTTGGCCGATCTCGGTCCATATTTTTCTATAAGAAAAACAGTCTTAGCTAATAAAAGTAAAAATAATGACCAATTTATTGAAATTCGGCTCAATTAGTAACCTAACTGAATTGAGTATATATTATTTATCTGACCAATATCGGTTTATATTTTGCTACAGCTCCCTTATAATATCCATTTATAGAAAATGATTTTAAATTTAATACTTTTTTATATTGTCTTTAATATATGAAACTATTTTGACAACTATCGAGCCATATTTGGTTAATTATCCTTTACAATACCACTCACCGGAGTAGGAATTGGTTCATATTTAAGGACCTCGTATTAAT
Organism: Cochliomyia hominivorax; assembly: GCA_004302925.2. Taxonomy (NCBI): domain Eukaryota; kingdom Metazoa; phylum Arthropoda; class Insecta; order Diptera; family Calliphoridae; genus Cochliomyia; species Cochliomyia hominivorax. The sequence continues at coordinate 33,879,420 of PYHX02000494.1, forward strand.
ATATTAACTAATTCCATCCAAATTGTGACAAATAGATAATTGTCTTTAATATACGTATCTAATTTCTTGAATATTGCCACTCTTTGAGGAAAATTCTTCCTTCAACATAATTTTTTTTTAATAAAATGGGTGCGTAAGTGATGAACGAATAAGTTGTTTGATGCAATATCTACAACTCATGCTACTTTTTGCGTAGTGTTAGTGGTGAGGATATTTAAGATTCGGCACAGCCGAATATATCATTTTTAATTGATTAATATCGGAATGAAATAAAAATGATAAGGAAATTCCAGTAAGAAGAAATGGATAAAAAAATTAGACGAAGCTTTAACATAAAATTTATTCTGAAATTTTATATAAATCGAATATATTTATAAATAATTTCATAAAATTTTTTCATAACATTTTTGATTTAACCAAATCACTTTTTTTGATTCCTACATGTATATGTGTATATGATTTTAGTACGTTTAAATATGTTTACGTACGTGCGTGCGTTTATTGATGTTTTGACGCAAATTTGTAATCCTTTAAAGAGTTTAAATCTTATCTGCTGCCATCATTTGACTTTTTGTTGCAATAGAAATATTTATTCTTTTTAGCATATTTATTTTTACATCAAACATTATTTTGTCAATCATATCGAAAGAACATCAGATTTTTGGCATTTTTGTTGATTTTTATGTCACTGGAAAATTTGAATATAATAAAATGCTTTCATTTCCCTACAGTTTTTAGGTGGCAATGGATTAGGAAATTCTCTTGAGATACAGTCAAATTACACACTCTAATGCCACTTTATCGCCGCCAGGTGTACCATAGGAAGACAGTGTGACAAATTATACATTTTATCGCCATAAAGTGTATCTCAAATTCGTATCCCTAAAGTGTATCATACCAAGACGGTAACAGACTGTCCACCTTCGGTACACCAATTGATGATTACGTGCGCACAAGTGTCTCTTTTGTGGATTTTGAAGAGATTTTAAACAGCTCAAAACAAAACAGTAAATATTGTTATGTCGTCAATAATAATGCTAATAATAAAGGCTTTCTTGTAAGACTTGAAAAATATGAAATGAGAATACTATATTCGGCTGTGTCGAATCTTTAAAACATGAGTTGAAGATACCAGATAACTAATTACTCGTTCTTCAACTTAAACACCGAATCCGAAATAAGGGCCACTATAAAAACTAAAATTAAATATGGTGTCATATTTTTGTAATTACCCATAAATTTTGGTTCCATATATTAAAAATTTGTAGTATAATGCCCATAAAAAATAAATAATCCATATATAAGAATCCATTGAGCCTATAAGAGTATTTCCGGGAGTGGGACTACAAGGCAGTTATAATTAGATATGACTAAATAATGACAATTTAAAAAAATAATTTAAGTGGGGGATATAGCAAACCGATATTTCTCAAATTACTAAAACAATTATATTATATAATTGTATATTATTATACAATTATACTGTATAGAATTTCAATATAATATTCTTTAATAATAAGGGCCTTTTGTGGGAACTATAGCAAAATATGCACCAATATTGACCAAATTAATAATTAAGTATTAAACATAGTACAACAACTGTGTCTAATTCCAATACAATTTGTCTTTATTTAGGAAAGTTTATAAGCTCAAAACCGTTTTCCGTGAAGAGACCTCATCATAACTTGTGGTGGCGGAGGGTGTAAAAATAACTAATAAGATAATTGTGTTATCCATCAGAAATAAAATAAGAAAATTATTAAATAATAAATCAACTGAATTAAATAAAATGACTATCAAAGTACACATTTGTGTCTCTTTTCACACTGACATGAGATAGACACCAAAAACTACAGGGTTTATCAGACTATAGTATATCTATGTGTGTGTATGTATGTACATACATATTTTATAAAAACAAATTTAAAGAGTTTTTGTATAAAATGGACCGTAATCTGACATGAAAAAAGAAAATGATGTAGACAGAACTTTATGTTGCTATTGATTTGAATTACACAGATATTATATACACAATATATAGATAAATATTAAGAATCATGGATGTTAAATAACGACTTTGAAACTTAACAAACTATTCTTTGGTTATACACAAATTAGTAAATAATGGGTACTAATGACAATAATGTCTGCCTCATTACGTTAATTGTTTCATAAAATATATTTTAAAGATTTTTTTAAATTTTATCAGCACTGATATTAACGTTATTGTCCAACCTTGAAGATTTTTTGATTTGTAAATATAAAATAGAATTAAAATTATTTTATATGTCCATGTAAGAGGCACAGGTAGCTCCTATACAAATGACCAGATTATCAACATGTCAAATTTCAAGAATATCGATTTTAAACATTTTTAGTATTGTGGCATTTCATATGTTTAACTTAATACAGTCAGAAAACATTACACTAAATTTTGCGAGGATCTATCCATAATATAAGCATCTGTTGGGGTTATGTCATAACTTTAGGAAATTAAGAACCGATTGTCGCGAAGTATGATACGGTGGTTCCTGGTTGTATAAGTCTTTAGCATACTAAATATTATCACAATGCTATTTTTTGAGAATAATTTACTTTAAATTGATTTTTGGAAAAGGGTCTATAAGGAGTTACGCTATTGAACGTACATAGCTTTGGCATATGTATTTAACCCAATAGAAAATTTATTTGTATCAAATTTCATTACGCTTAAATCATTGTTATGGGAGGAAATTTGTACGGTATCTATATGAAATATTGAACCGAGCATAATCAATTTCAATGTTTCGTCTATGGTGAAAAAAATTATTTGTACCAAATTTCAGTGAAATATATCTAAATTGCGACCTGAACGTTGCACAATTCTTTACATGAAAAATGAAATGGATATAAATTCTGATGGATCTATGCTATAGCGGATTCAAATTTTATCCGATTTTTTTCAAATATTTTTTTATTTTATTAAGAACAAACGACAAAATTTTGAAAATATCTTCATTGAATATAAAGTTATAAGCGTTTGAATTTAAATTAAAAAAAAAATAAATTTTTAACCGATTTTTTTTTCAAAAATAAGTTACACTCTTTTTGGGCAAAATTAAATTTAGATTGGGTTGACTAACAAAAATTTTATTTGAAGATAAAAATTTAATAATCAGTTTTTTTTTTTTTGTAGGTTTTCACTAGCAGATCCTCAAAATATCGTTGATAATCATTGCTACATTTTGCAACAAGTAATTGGATTTAGACAAAATTTAACCATAGCATGTGATACATAATGATATACATCTTACTAATAATATAAATTGGATAAATAGGAAAAAAGCTATAAACTAAAATATGAAAATAGTTTATACACTCCAGTGTATCAGTGTGTCATATAGATCTCAGTATCAAAGATAATTTCCTGAAATTTGTTTCATGCATTAATTTGGTCATAAAAATAAACCACAAGATGAATTGATTATGCTGGGAACTAGCACCTAACGGAATATGATTTCAAGATTGTAAAGTCCCAATTATTATTTTAAATGTCTTTAATAATTGTTACTAATTTGGTAAAAGGTCCAAATAAGGCACTTTCTGCAATAGAGTTTTATGCTAATATAACTCTACAATGCTATTGAAATTCGGTACAATTATTTTTCTTATTGTCTTTGATATAAATGTCTTATTTTGTGATGGCCATCCCTTACATTTTAGCTTCCGTATAACAATATTTCAATCAAATTTGACACTTACAATTATTTGTTTATCACTTAAAACTTTTAAATCATCAAATCGTATATCAGTAAACTTCCACGATTAGATTATTTCTTAACCCTTAAATGTATTTTGTGCAAGTTAATATTTGGCTCAGCCGAATAAATAACTCTTTCTTGTTTAAATTAGAATTATTTTTTTCTAAAAAGACAAATCAAAATATTGCTCATATGATAATTTGCTCAATTTAACTAACACTTTATCTATGTAATTATCTTAAAATACTACTTCTGTTAGAATTAATGTGATTATGTGTCGTTGAAGTCTGTGTTTTGAATAACAAAATTTAATTATTATTAAGACATTAAAGTTCATTTATACAATTCACAAATTGTTGAAAAAGCAAAAGATGTATGAATGTATTAATGTATGTATGTATGTATGTATGTATGTATGTATGTATGTATGTATGTATGTATGTATGTATGTATGTATGTATGTATCTATGTATGTATGTATGTATGTATGTATGTATGTATGTATGTATGTATGTATGTATGCATGTTGTATGTATGTTGTATGTATGCATGTTGTATGTATGTTGTATGTATGTTGTATGTATGTACGTATGTATGTATGTATGTATGTATGTATGTATGTATGTATGTATGTATGTATGTATGTATGTATGTATGTATGTATGTAAGAATAAAATTCACCAAAATTGGCAAAATTCATTTATTTCGTTTTAAGTCAAATAAAAGTCTATAATAATAAATTAAAGATTTTAGTGGGTTCCAAAATGATTGAAATGTACGGAATACCATTAAATTTAATAGAGGGACCTAGATAAGGTTTGATTTTAAGTCAAGGTATATATTTTTTACATAAATATTAAATATCCTGTTTAACTTACATATTTAGCATAATGTTAAGAGCAACTAAGAGATTTTTCTAGCTTTCTATTCAACAAATGGGGCTTGTGAGTCTGGATCATATGAATTTAGTTTGCGCTCAAACAAATTATACAGTTCACAACAAAAAACTTTTATCGGTTGCTGATAACTTTTGAAAAACAAAAATTAAAAAAAATGTTTTTTTAGTTCCTAAACTTTTTAACAGATATTTGTGCGGTTACTGCATTAATATTTGTTCCAATTTTATACGGAAATTTATTTTGTCTCACACATAGTTTTAAACAAGTAAAATTGTAATAATCGATCAAGCCCGACTATGTAACACAATACACTACACTACATTGTTGGTTGAAAATGCCTGCTACGAAAAATTTATGAATGACCCTCGTATAATTTACTTTTCTTATTTAAGTTTATGTTTGCAATATACTATAAATACTAATATTTATGTGAAATTTATACGTTCTATGGAAGTTAGAAAAAATTATGGACCAACCCTCATTTAATTTCGTACAGCACTTTTGACTTATATTTATCTTTCTTTAACTAAATATTTTTTCAATAAACACGTATATGTGCGATTTATCAATTTGAAAGTGATATTTGGAAGGGTGTTTTTAAAATCGCTTTATATTTAGAAATTTTATGGATGAAGACTATATTAAATAATGAACCAATCATAACCAGTTTCAATATGCATCGTCCTTGGGCCAAAATAGTAGTGCGTGCCAAACTTCATTAAGATATCTTCAAAACAGCGACCGATACTTTGCGAAAAGACTTTACATGATTTAATCTACTCAGGAAGTGATTCTAAGTTGAACGGTATTCTTCCAAATGATGATAGGACTATTTTTTCCTGCTCCTTACAAACATCTGCACAAACGCTTAAAATGTCTTTGGACTTGAATATTATTTAAAACTATAAGGGAATAACGCACATAAGCATACTAAAAATACAAGATTTATTTTGTCTCAATTCATAAATGAACTTTTGTCGAATTTGGATGGTCATCGATTACGCCCCTCACTTCATTAATGCTTATACTTCCTGAGTTGTGTCTGCGTGACTGACTGTTCATGTAAACGTTGCGAACATATATATAACAGTTAGCTCCAATACTTTAAATCTAAATAATTGTACAATAATTATGCAAGAACAAATCATAAAATCAAATTGTACGAGGGTTGATTCATAATAAACATACCTCTGATCTGATATTATGTACTCGATCTTGACTGACACCGTCCGCATTAAGAGTTCTGTTGAACTAAAACCAAATTAAACTAAAATACACTATCGAAGAAAAGAATCAAACACATAAACACGTTATGGGAACATATCATACGAACTTTTGATACTGTCATTTGAACACTGTCATTCTCAATTTTTTCAAAAATTATTTTTTTTTAATTAATTTTAATTTTAGCTGAAAAGGCGTGAACTAAATACAAGGTTTTTATTCTTATTAAATCCTTATTTTCAAGGAACGTTTAAATATTTTAGCGTTTTTAGAATATTGAGATTTTATATTAAAATAGCCAGCATAACTTTATTACTCTATTTTAATACCAGATAATAAAAATATATAAAATCTTCTTATTTCATTATATTCTCTATTACAACAAGTGGTGTATAATGTTATATTCAGTTTGTCATTGTGTGTGTTCAATACAAGGAAAGAATCATTTTTAATACCATAAAATGTATATTTTTGAACCTTTTAGCAATATTTATTTGTATGTCAGTCAGTCAGTCAGTCAGTCATTTTCATGCTACGCACACAATTTGAATGTTAATTTGACAAAATAGTATATTTTTGGTATGAAAAACTTAATATCTTGATATTGGCACGATGGAGAAATCTACTCCCTATACGATTTTTGGATAAAGCGCGAGGAGTACTATTTCATTTTTAACGAATCATTTTACGTAGTATATGTCCAAAACTGTTAGAATAAATTTCGTTATATGTGGCAAATAGATAAATAAAATTATTTCAGACTAATAGGGGATAGGGTACGGGGGAGTGTTATTTCCTTTGCAAATAAAACATTTTAAATATCGCAAATCTCATTAAAAATCAAAAAACTATTATTTAAATTGAGACAATTTACAAAAAACATAATAAACAAAAAAACAAAAAAATCGGTTAGAACGAGGGAATGTGTTCTTCCCTTGGTTTTATTGAAGAAGATACAAAACCAAATTTCACAAAATTTAAATATAAAACTTTTACAACAATTTGGATACGGAAAAAGTTTTCATTGCAAAATACAATTCGATAAGCACCTTTGCTGAAAAAGAATTAAGACAAATATCTATGTCTAGCAAAACAAATATTGTGTTTTTATAAGTGATTGAGATAGAAAAATTCTTAACACAGCTTTTTCATTTCAATTTTAAACCGATGTGTTATTTGATAATTTTTGGTGAAGTTACCTTTGTAAAACATGTCAGTATTTCTTTTTTTTTTTTTTTTTTTTTTTTTTTTTGAATGAAGAAGTAAAAATGCTATATTCAGCTTTGACGAATCTTTTTTACCCTTCACCAAAATTGCGTGTGAAATAAGTTCGTTTTGCATCGTACACACACACTCACAAATACACTTACAACGATAAATACGCATAATGTTTTCTTAAAAGTAACGCAGGAACCCTTAATGAGTCATACAACTTTTTATGCTTTTGGCTATAACCTTTTTTTCTACTGAACCGATTTTTTTTAATTTTTGCGATGACAATGAAGTTCATACTACTTAATATTGTGGTAAAATTTCATTCTTATTTGCTGATTTATAATTGAAAATCTGACAAAAGATCTTCGCTTGAAGTAAAAGGTTGTCTCAGATATCGGTCCATATCTTTTGATATACATTGATTTTAAATATAAAAATATAAATAGGATATTTCTCAGGAATATAACAAAAACTCAGGCCAAATTTTATAGAGCTCTATCAATTATTGTGGATGTGAGCGTTCCAACAACAGACAGATGGACAAGTAGACAGACAAACGAACAAAGCTAAATCGACTCAGATTTTTTGGATTTAATACAGGTATATATATTATAGGGTCTGAGATGATTCCTTCTTATCGTTACACACGTAATGACAAAGTTAATATAGCCTCTTCCCTACTTGTGGTGGTGGTGGGTATAAAAATTATATAACAGAATGGGAAACTCCATATACTAATTTTTCGATCCTCAATTCCATATTAATATTTTTTTTTTTCATTTTTTCATAAGTTTTGAACTTTTACTTTGATAACAACGTTTAAAAGTAAAAATAAAATATAATAAACAAGTAAGAATGGTAAATTCCATTCTTACCACCACCGCAAACGCGTGTGAAGTAAATACATTAAGTTTCGTACACACACACTCACAAATACACTTACAGACGTATACAACATATAAAAGTTGTTTTGGAATGGTAATGAAGTGCTTTATAATTAACAACTTTACGAAAGTTTTTTGCTTGAACTTAGAGGTTGACTCAGATATCGGTGTATAGCTGAACCGATTTTGTAGTTTTCAATAGGAAATTTCTCACTACTATAACAAATACTAAGGCTAAATTTTATTAAGTTTTATCAGTTATTGTGGATGTGAGCGTTCCAACAACAGACAGATAGAAGGTCATAGTTGAATTGACTTAAATTTTGATTTGATGCAAGAATTATACATTATGGGGTCTGAGATGATTCCTTTTAAGTGTTACATACGGAATGACAAAATTTATATACCCTTATTATCATATGTGGTGGTGAAGGGTATAAAAATAATGTTATCCTCTGACGCAAACCTTTTATTTATAAGTTTGAAGGAATGAAAGAATCAACCATTTCCTGTTTTTGTTTGTGTTTGTTAAAAGGTTTAAGTTTTTGATATTTTTTATTTGTTTAGAAAATAAAAGGAAACAAGTCAAAAAAATCACGTCTAATAGAATTCTGTGAAAAGAAAATATTCAACAAGTGTGTTTATAAATTTTATGGAAACTTCAGACTCATCACCTTTTAAGTTCAGTTCCTAAATGTTTAATACATACACACATACAAATGCTCCTACAATTATTTACAAAATAAATAAGAACACTTATTTCGACATCACATTTATGTGTGTATGACTCTCCACCAACGTCGTTATCATACACAGAAAACAAACAATGTGAAATTAATGAATTTGTTATGATTTTGCTTCATAGATAAAAAATGTTAATTTAATATTATTTAACAGTAAATACAGTTTCTTGAAAATATTCTTGAAATTTTACCACTTGAAAGTTATTTTAAAAATTTATCGTTGTATAATTTTATATATTAATATAGAAAGATTCTAATATGTACAATATTATTTCACCACAAACGCAAAAACGTTTAATTTAAATTGAATGATAAAAAATATAGGCAATCTCAAATCAACTATGTTCAACGTTGATTTTGTTTATTTTTTTCTGTGTGCAGTAGCTCTTAAACAAGACTTTCGAGAGACTTTTTGCAGCGAACTTGAAAAGTTAACATGTTGCTCAATCTATGAAAGTAAATAAATCGATATTGAAGGTTCTTTTACAAAAGGTACCAACAAATTTAAGTTTTAGCAATATAATTTAAGAATGAAAACAGATTTCGTTACTTTTTCGTTTTTGCATTATAGAATGAAAGATTTGTTGGTGTTTTTTCTGGAAAAACCGCACCTGTTGTTGGTTGTATATAGCGCCTCAATTATAAGTTCGATCCATTTGTCTTATTGGAATTAGAACATAAAAAATGCATTGTTCAATAATACGAACTTTTTGGTAGTACGAAAAGGCCTGAAAATATTTAAATATTTTACTCTATGGGTTGACTGACAAAATATTTTTTGTATGGTTACCGATATGCAATAATATCCATCCACTATCATCCAAACATGAACCAATGTGTTTTTAATAGTTTCACTCAGTATTCCTGCGAGCGCAAAAAGTTTCCTAAATTTTATAACATAAAAATGGTTATAATTCATCAGAATTTTGATTAAGATTTACCATATCTAAAGTTGATCACAAATATGACTGTAAGTCTTTCCATTATTTCTCGTTGGCCCAAATTGAAGTGAGCTATATACTTGAAAGTATATGTTTTAAGTCCACTTATCATTGAAAATTACTTACCTACTTATCATTAATTCTGTCATTCCGTGTGTAACGCTAAGAAGGAATCATCTCAGACTCTACAATGTATATATATTATTGCATCAAATAAAAATCTGAGTCGATATAGCTATATCCGTCAGTCTGTTGGAAACTTTCTCACGCCTAGAATAATTGTTCGAATTCAATGAAATTTGTCCATATTGTTTGTTAGTTTTCTATTACAAACCTATTGAAAAGGTTATAGGCTATAATATGCAAAATTTTGATACATCTCAAACTCTGTGTGTCATATGGGACGCAATTTTGAAGATAAATTATTGAAAATTGTCACATATACTTAATTTGATACAATAATAACAATCTCGGTCCATAACTCTTCTAACTAGTAAATAAAGATCAATTCTATTGAAATTCCACGTTATAATTTTTCTTTGCTCTTCTTGGCGAGTATCGATCCTTATTTTGCGGTTATAAGAATTTTACACTTAAGTCAAATCTTTTGTAATTGAGCACAATTATTGAAATTAGGCCCCTTCTCAGGAAATGGTTTAAAATTTGATTTAATTTTTATATCTTCCACCACCACAAGTGGTAAAGAGGGTATATTAACTTTGTAATTCCGTGTGTAACGCTAATAAGGAGTCATCTCAGACCCCATAATGTATTATATTCTTGCATCAAGTTAAAATCTGAGACGATTTAGTTTTATCCGTCTGTCTGTCTATTGTTGACAAATCACATCCACAAAAATTGACTGAGCTCAATGAATTTCGACAGAATATTTGTGTAAAATATTTGTTTATAATTCTGAGAAGTTTTCTTTAAAATCAGCAAAACCGGTTCAGTATGTTAAAAGTTATAGACCGATATCTGTGATAATCTCTAAATTCAAGGGAAAATCTTTCGTAAAATTCGCAATTATAAATCAACAAATTAGAATGATATTTTGCCATAATATAAGATTATATATACTTCATATCATTCTAAAAATTATCAAAATCGGTTCAGTAGGAAAAAATTGTAGTTAAAAATATAACTAATTTTACGACCCATTAAGTGTTCTGTGTTATAAGTATTTAAGAAAAATGTTTATAAAATGTGAGTGTATGTGTAAGTGCGTATGTACAAAATAAAACGCATTTCACACAAATGTATGGTGAAGGGTATTGAAGATTCGGCATAGCCGAATATAGCATTCTTACTTGTTTTATTTTATTTGTAACTTATATGTCCTTAAATCCCAAAGTCTGATTTTTAAAACAAAGTACAGTGTTGGAAACCTTAATGTGTTTATAGTAACGGTAATGGCTTTTCTCACACGTGTAATAAATAATTCAATTAAGTACTTAGTACAAAAATGTTGCTATATTTCGTTTAAATAAAATAAATTAAAACAGGAATCTGTGTTCGGAATTTTACGAAGGTCGGTCCGTATATTTTCACACAATGTTAGTATTATAATAATGTATTCGACTCTTGAGTAGAAATCAGAAAACCAAAAATAATCATGCTTGACTATAACTTTTTTACTTATTTTAAATTAAAAAAAAACTTAGTTTAACATCGTTCATCCCGAATAAATTATCAGATTCTTTTTATCTTATCTTAAATATCTTAAATACATCCACCACTAAATTAGACAAACATTCTCATCAATTGAATATATTGCACCAGAAAACTAAATATTCTTTCATCTGCCTAAAAATTGATTCCGGAAAAAGGGTTCCTATAATAACTTCATCGAAATTTTATAATATATTCTTGGAATTTCCGCCTGAATTTGAAAGATTAAGAATATGTTGAGCCTAAAACACTAATCCGGGATGTGGAATTATAATGTAGTTATTATCAAAACATATTATGTTCATACATTAGTTTGCTTTAAGAAACTTATAAGGTTTCAATAAAGGGCCATGAGTTGGATATATAGCAAAATTTGAGCAGAGAATATTTTTAAGATAGTTAGGTCAGAAACTATTCCAAATTTAATAAAATTGTTCTATTTTTAAGATTTTTATAAGCTCAAACTGTTTTCCTGGAAGGGGACCTCCAGGAAGCTAGGTCAAATAATGACTTCATTACAGCCTAAAACTAAAATATTGATTCGATTATGATGATTTCTGTACGATGACGAAGAAACAGTATCTTGGGGTTAACTCTGTTGGAATGTAACATCTTTTGCTGGAAAAGGTAGAAAAAAATCATTGTTATTGAATTTATACCCTCACCACCATAGATGGTGCGGATATTATGAGTTATATATATATATATATATATATATTCTATTTTTATTCTTATGTAAAATTTATAAGTTTTCAAAGAAATTTTTTCTGTAGAATAATTACGGAGTTAGAACACATTGAATTACAAAGTTCATATACCCTCATTACCACAAATAACTTGTTACACATCTCGTTATTGATAATTTCATTGAAAATTGTGAAATTATGTAAATAAACACAATTATACAGATACATACACATTATTAAGTACAATAAAATTGCTCACTTCACACGAATTGTGTTTATGACAAATTTTTTATCTATCAAATCATAACTGTCGCTTGTTTAACATAATCATTATCGTCATATTCATTATCGTCATAATCATCATTCTTATCACGCAAAATAGAAGATTTAGCGTCTTATTTCTGGTAGAATTGCAAATTAAGACGTCATGAAAAGAATTAACAAATAAATTGTTGTAATTCTCATAATAACAGTTAAATAAAGTACAATCATTTTTAAATTGTTACTGCACATACAAACACACACACATGCATACATATTTATAATTACAAATTATATAATATAATACAAGTAATTTATGTAAATGAACTTATTATTATATAAAAAGAGAATAATTAAATAAAATTATATTATACTCATTGAAAAAACAATCATATGATGAGTTAATAAATATACAAGTATGTATGAATGTATGAATATTTCATAAATTTTTCATTGTTTCATATTTATATGTGTATGCAAGAAAATGCTTAGACCTGAGGGATATATTAGGCACGGATTACTTTTATTTTAAAATAAAAAAATTAAAATAATTCTTATATTTTAACCTCAATCACTACACACACTGAACGGTAGTTTATTAACTATGTTTTCTAACTGTAATATCAAAAAAAGATATAATTTAAAATCTAGCAAGAATTCTATATTTAACTGTGACGGATCTTCAATATCCTTCACACACAAGTGTATTTTAACAAACACACTACACAACATACCATTTAGAAATTAAAATAAGCTTATGAAAATAGTGAATTTTAAGTTTGTTTTTATTATTTACCATGAATGACACACATTTTTAAAGTGATTATGAAAATATTGAAAGAAACAAGCTTTTCTATACAATAGCTTTATTATATAAACTACATTTATAAGCTTATTCTATAATTACAATAATAAGCATACATCACATACATTATCACCGTTTCGTTTTCGATTTTTCTACAATTGTTACGATATGCATTTTCAAAAAATTTTTCAAGACTTTTTTCATGCTTAAGGCTAGTGTTGGAGTTTTGAGGTTGCCTCAGATATCGGTCTATATAATTTTTTTTTGATGAACCGATTTTACTGGTGTTGAATAACAATTGATGTTATTATTCACCATTAATAAAATGAACAGACGGACATATAAGAATCGACTTAGATTTTGACGTGATGAAAGAATATACTTTATGGGGTCTTTGATGTGTTGGTGAGTTTATAAAGTATTTATATTCTTGCATCAAATCAAATACTGAGTCAATTTGTTGGTGGCATCCTCACAACGAATTTGTGAAATTTGAACCACCTTAGTGGTATTTAGATATACCATCCTGTTTGTTTGATTGGTTGCTTTTGCATAGTATTTTATATAGTGACTAGATTTTACCTGGTGCGTAATGCTCTATTAAAACTCTCTTTAGTTTTACATCTAGAACTGAACTTTAGAGATCAGTTCTATATCTCTAAAGAAATCTGACAAATTACGACGTATATTATATATTATATATATTATATATTATATATTATATATTATATATTATATATTATATATTATATATTATATATTATATATTATATATTATATATTATATATTATATATTATATATTATATATTATATATTACATATTATATATTATATATTATGTATTATATATTATATATTATATATTATATATTATATATTATATATTATATATTATATATTATATATTATATATTATATATTATATATTATATATTATATATTATATATTATATATTATATATTATATATTATATATTATATATTATATATTATACATTATATATTATGTATTATATATTATATAAGGAAAGTGACAAAATTTGGTAGCTCTAGGTAAAATAGTTTTTCCGATATTATTTTTTTCTTTATATAATCTCATCTACCATCCATTTTCTTACATAACACTGTTTTACAGAAAATCTTTTGGGGATAAATTTATGAATTCTAGCTAGTACCATGGTTCTATCTGTTCTAAATTTTTTTAAGCAATACTTTAAAAAAGTGATTGTAACTTAATTTTTTAACTCTACCTGTAATAATTCCACAAATAATAATTAGTTATTACTTGCACTGCATGAGAGCATAACCTCCCTTTAATCCTAACCGTCCTACATTTTGTCAGTAAAACTCTTTCTTTGAGAAAGCAATTGGTATAGACTTTCACTTAGATAGTACTTTAGACATTCGATAACAAATATTTGCTTCAGGACTTACTATCCCCCTGATCCAATTCGCTCTATTTTTTGTCCATTAATCCTGTTCCTTGGAAAAGTAATTGTGATGAAATTTTAATTCTCTCACTTCAATAGTTCTTAAGAGAAAGTGACTGAGACCTATTTTGAGAACTCTCGCTGTTATAGAACTTTAGATAACTTTGCGATGTGACACGGCATAAAATTGAGGCTCACGTAGAACTACACAGTTACATATCAAATTACCCAGTATCTCTTTATTGGACTTTGCCCCGGGCGGGGTGTATTTGTACCAGCACCTCATTATTCTTCTTGTATTAAGAGCTTGTTTACCATAGTGACAGGATGACAAGTCAAGCTAAAAATAAGTGGACACATTATGAACTTATTAATGGAAGCAGGTTTTTTGTAAATATTCTTTGATGTAAATTTCGCTATTTATAGAGCGCGTTGTAACAAATGATTGGATTCTTTTGTCACGACTTCATATTGCTTGTCATTCCAAGAACTTTTTGAATAATTTTGACTGCTTTTGGGTCTTTATCATTCCTTCGAGCTTCAGCGATATAAAGTTTCGAAGCAGGAAGTTTCGAAAATCTGCTAGAACGTACATTTTCCATTATAATTTAAATTTTCATGCTCTGTTTTTGACCTCAAAGTTATTTTTTTATTTTTTTTAATTTTTCGTGTCTAATAATCCGAGCTCTGAGCTAACCGGGCCGCTTTTCTACGGGAACTGTTGGAATTGTTTTGAAAATGCTTTCATTTTTTTGGCTTTAGAAACATAATGTACATCTACCTGGACTAGATTTAACGGACAAGAACTGAACCTTTTAATATTATTGGAAACAGGTTTACGGCATACATTTGAGTGCTTGACCATCTTTTGGTAGGACTAAGTTGGGTTTTGTTGAAAATATTTAATCATTTTAGTATGAACTTTTTCTGGTCACTCAAATTTTTCATATTAACAATATATTCATTTATATGAAATTAAACATGAAATGAACAAGAAAAAAGTCAAATAATACTTGGATTTAATGAAAAACATGTTTTAGGCATTTTTGATTTCACTCCTTATATGAAATTTTCAAATGTAATAAGTTTTGATACAAATTTTATGTAGCTTTTTTCTAATCTAATGAATACGATGTAAATTTGTGTTCTTGACAACGATACGACCCCAAAAAGATTGAAAAGTAGAGGTCAGATGTTGTAGGAAACAAGTATTCATTTTCGTACATAAATTAATAGATCCTTGTAGCCATAATTTTACACGTGTAATAGAAATATTTTATCTTGAAAACTTTTTGTCAAATCCTAAAAAACAATTAAGTGGGAAGTAAAAATTTTCCTGACGAATAAAAAAAGAAGAAACAGATTATTACACACAGATACTACAATGTGTAATGAGCTTCTGTTAAGGTATATGTGTGAGCGTGTGCTTTTTTAAACACATACTGTTAATATCAATATTTATTCTAAATTTATACCGAAATATACTCTCATTAAATAAAGGAAAATTAATGTCTTATTCATGCGATAAATCTTGGAATTCGAAATTTATACATGAAAGCTTATTTAGTGTAAAATAACGGAAATAAAGACCTTATTAAACACCTTATTAAATACATCGTTTTATAAAACTTAAAGTTTCAAAAAAAGTACTTTAATACGATTTAAAATTATTTCAATATCTCCCCTGTTAAAGAAAATTCCTTAAATGTCAAAGAACACATAATAAAAATTGCTACCCCTCTCCCTCTCTCACTACAAAGTAAATTGCAATAAATTATAAAAAATAAAATAAAAAGAAAATTATACAAAAATGAATAAAAGTTTTTTTTACCATAAAATGAATAAAAGATAAAGTTAAAGATACTAAAATGTATACGACTATTTTTTCTTTATGTTTTTCCTTTTTAGTTTATTTTTATGTTTCCTATATCCTCATCCTGTTCGGGGACCTTTAGCCTTCAGACGTTTTATTTGGAAAATCAAATAAAAAACTAGAACTTGTGTCTCATTCGCGATAATTTTGCCACGAATTGACTTTCCGTTTTGTAGACAAGATTTGTTTACTCGTTTTTCTGTATTTTTTGATAAAACAAAAAGAAAAATAAGTATTTTTTTTTGGTTTTGGTTTTGCTTTGTTTTTCCAATTTTTATATAATTTTCGTTATGAATTCCTGGTGGATCCTTGAAATTTGAAAAGTGAAATGAATGACTGTTGAATATTTTCAACAAGTACAACTGACAGAGTTTTATTATGTGTATCAAAATAATAAATGTATATTGAGTTTTTTATATTGTTTGTAACACGTAATTGGTATGTAAAGATGGTTATAATTTTTCTCGAAAACCAAGCAACTTTTTCATAAAAAATATTAATGAAAAAATCACTTTTATTTATTATTTCATAATATTCCTGTTATATAAAATGACAAGAAAATATAGTTTCCATTTCCTTAAAAAAATCAACAAATTAAAAAAAAAATAGTAACTTAAAATTTCGTTGTTTGAAACCAAAGCAACTTTTAACATAGCATTGCTTATGAACTCAATGAAATTTTGGGACATAAATTGTTTAAGATACGTCAGAAAAGATGTGTACATCGCTTTCCACACTGATTTATTAGCAACATATTTCTTCTGAAACTTTGTATTCAAACTCTGCATTTTAAATGCCAAAGAGATCTTCTAGGGTTTAATTCGGTGACTATTTTGAATCCCATTAACTGATAATTAATCTTTGAATAACTTTGATGAATGCCTTTGGTTCTTGCCATACAGAAACACCCCCTATAGTGGTATTTCCCCCTCAACATAGGGTAACAAACTGGGGCCAAAATATTCCTGATAATTAAGCGATTCTATTGGTAGGACTAGGATGTGGACCCTTTTACTATGTTCTTCTTATATGACACACTCCATCTACATCGAAATATATATATTCTCTGCTAAATAAGAGAGTTCTCCACAAGGACAAGAGAGAAGCATTGTTTTGGTTTAAGTTTCTTTTGGGTCCACCTTAATTTTTACCTAAGTATGTTTTTTTTGAATATATATGTATGAAATAATTTTTTTTCTGGATGGTATGACGATATGATTAAAAATTGAATCAAAGACCAATAGGACTTCAGGGAACACTTAGATTAACCACACTTTTAGACAGCTTTTTTTGTGTTCTTCAATTCTCTATTAACAAGAGCTCAAATCAAAAAAATATATCAAATTATTGCAATAATAGTAATACTTGGGTTGTTACTGCTGTAACAGCTTGGCTGTGTCTGGTAATTTTTTTTTCGGAAAAAAAACTTCTGATTGATACAGCTGACACTGGGTTGACAATCTTTGGCCGAGTACGATTCGGGTCCTTCCAGAACGGAGAACCAATTGTCGTGAGAACGATAATACTTTAGATAAAAGTTTTAATTGAAAACGTGTGTTAATAGTTTTTCCATCTTACTCCCTAAGTATTTGATTCAAAACAATTATCTGATTTTTTCTTACCGAAATGTGTTAATGTCCCATATCTCAAACGAATTTTCAATTACACCATGTGTAGAGTATTTGTGGCCACGTTTATTCGCTTATAACTTGTTTTTATTTATTTTTTGTTTTCTTTTTTTTTTTTTTTGTTTTTTTTTTTTGATAAAATTATAAAGATGATGAAGAGAGATGTTGATGACGATGATGACAGCAACAACAAATGTTGCCATACGAAACGTAAAAATGACGAAGTTGTTTTTGTTTTATTTCTTGATTAGTTTAGTGGCAATCAGCTAAGGCTTTTTTCTTAGACATTTATATTAAACATAATATTCATTTTGCTCATACACCAACACATATAAAAATACCTAACGAAACACATAAACACAAGTTGAAAACATACATTCGTAAATTCATAGTGTGTGTGTGTGTGTAAATGTCATTGTCTGAATTTTGTAAATTAATTTACAGAGGAACGAATCTTCCTTCTTTCGTTTTTCTTCCATTATTTATTTTGTGTTTTTGTGTGTGTCTTTTGTTTTGGTGTTTATTTTTAAGAAAATTACTTTAAAGGACATAAATTGTTATTAAGAATTTATTTTCGACATTTGAGAAACATTTGTTATTTTAAATTTCTACAAATGAGGGAGTGTAACGCAAAAGCGTACACGTTCATTGTATTTGTTTATATTTTATATGTATGTATAAATGTATATATTTATTACTTTTTCCATTTGAAAATCTTTAAAGAGAATTTTGTAATTCAATATGAAAATATAACTAAACATACAGTGTGCAACGACAATTAATTACAATTGAAAAGTGCAAAATCACCTAACGACCAATTTATTAGAAAATTTGTTGGCTAAAAAGAAATTGAACGTTAAAACATGACAAAGTAAAAGAAATATGATTCTAACAAATATAATTACTTTTCTTCTATTTATTGTAAGAATTAATGTAGATTTAAAATGTTTAAAGTAACTTATATTTCATATATTATTATCATATACAGTATTGTTCGAAACCTAAGTAACATTCTTTCTTTAAATAGATTAATGAAAAATAATTCTTTTTTACTTATACTTAATGGTTTTTAATCTGAAAATAATAGCAATAATTAAATTCCATTTCATGAGAAGTTAAATATAAAATAAAACTAAATTAACTTAAAAACTCTCTGTTCAAAAATTCAACAACTATTTATATTTATAAACAGTCCACTATTTTGCAAAGTCCAAACAAGCAAAAATTATTTTATAATATTAAAAACTTTGAAAGAATTCTAAAAGCTTTTTGTAATTTTTAGGTGTCATAAGCGTAGTCATTACATATTTCAATTGAAATAAGTGATTTTTTATATCATGATGAAATTTTGTACGTGCCATTATTTTCGCTTTAGGACGATGTTTATTGAAATGATTATGGGTCTTTTATTTTACCTAGCTCCCAGTCAAATGTCTTACCAAAATTTTAAGCTCATAAAATTTCTAAATATAAAACAACTTTTTACGATATTTGTCCTATATTAATTAAAATGATGCACCAAATTATATATAAGAGTATCTAACTAATATTTTTCATAAATTTCATGTAACCTTTATTTTAATATCACTTCGAAGGGGTTAATTGTAATTGTAACCAATCGATGTACGAAATTTCAATAATTCAATAATTTTTTGCTTAAAAGATGTTCATTGCTGATTTCTAAATAATAGATATTTTGTTAATGCAATTAAAATGGAACCAAGATTTTTCCTTAGAAATGTGTTGTTATATAATTGTTGTGGTTGATGAACAGATTAGAGGAGCTATTAAACCATTGCAATCCCAGTAATCAATTAGGTTTTAGAAAAAACACACAATTATTCAGCAACCACAAATACTTATTGGGTCATATAAAATGTTTGAAAATATTTCTCTTCAGTAGGCATAAACTTCTATAGGATAGAAACTTTTTAAGCGCATTGTAGTTTATTGGAACCGGCTAATTGCAAGGAAGTGTGTCCTGTGTCGGATAATTCAATTTTAAGATATCAATTTTAAGATTTTAATCTTCTTTGTTAATTAAAAAAAACAATTAATTATGTCCAAAATCTGACGACTTTTACAAGGTAACATTTTTATACTCTTCACCACAGTGGTGAAGAGGGTATAATCACGCCCACAAAAATGAAAAAATTTAAACGGAATCCTGTATGTTTGCTACTCAATTAAAATCTTGAATCAAAAGTAATTGGATTTAAACAAATTTTTTACCGTAACAGAACTATAGAAAATTAGATTGTGCGGAGATTATTATTTGACCTTGATCCTATATAACACCTTTTTCTGGAATAAGGTTTTTTTTACTACGCAAATTTTTTACGTAAATAATTTATAGAATATAGAATATAGATATTTAGTTACAGCTTCCGTACAATCCTTCCTTATATGAAAAAGTTTCATAAGCTTAAATACCTCCTGGAAAAATTGTTAAAGCTAATGAAATTCTTAAATATAAGCCATTTTTAATTTGAAAACCGCCACTATTATTTTTTCTAACCTTCTTTAACAAACTTAACTGATTTGGCGAATATTGGTACTTATTGGTTTTGGCTCCCATATAATATCACTTCCCGGAATAATAATATCTAATAGTCATACGATTTTTTTTCAAATCGCAAATCTACTAAATAAATTATATCAAATCAAATCGAACTTTGATTCGAAACGATATTTTATGATGTAGAAAATGCGTATACTGAGTTCATCGAAATCGAAGTTGATTATGTGTAATACACCATTTTATCGTTTTTTTGGAACTGTTTTAGTTAATGTATAATATATTTATAAATGTATATTTAATCCTAACTGGTGAAAGTCTCCTCTTCAAATAAATTAACTTTATCTTATCAGTAAAAGAAATCAAAAAATTTGTCCCAATTTTCACAGTCACTTTACCTAACAACAAAAAGTTTCTACTAAATGTGTCTGTCTGTCTATCTGTCTGTCTGTCTGTCTGTCTGTCTGTCTGTCTGAGACAACGATGTTGTTTATATTTTATTTTAAACAAAAAAAGTAAGACGAAAACAAATGAATGAAGATTTATGTAAAATACATTTATTAAGCCATATACAGTGGTACAAAATCAATTTTCAGAAATGTTACATCTTTATTATAACCTTCACCTGACAAGGTCAGAGGAGCAAATGTAAGTTTATCATTCCATTTCTATGATAACATACAATGATACCATACAAAGAACAATTTCATTTCAAATATGTGAAGATAGTCAAAGAACAATATATAGAAAAATATGTTTGTGGGTGAACAATCATTACGGTTTTCGCAACCATAAAAATCTCATGGGCGATGATTTACCAATGCTGCCAACCATAATAAGTTTAAAAATAAAAATATTTTTAAAAAATTTATAATACAATAAGTTGTATATTTTTAATTTATGTTTGGGAACTCAAAGTTTCAATTCATAACTCTATATGCTAATCACCTTCTAGAATTATAGTGGTACCTTCTTTAAAGAAAATAATAAAAAAATTTAGGTTTATTCAAAAAATCTATTATGAATCACTGCTGAGTCGTTGAAGAAATAAAAATTATGATTAACATCTTTTGTACCATAACTGCTATTTTTTGGGCTTTAAAAGTATAACCGTGTTGATAAAAAGTAAATACATAGTACACAAGACGATTTTTTTTCGAAATGAATTAAAAAAATGTATATTCTGCTATTCCGAATCTTTAATACTCTGCAGCATGATCAATTCAGAAATATATGTAGGAACATACTAAAAGTTCCTTTTTCAAAAAATACAGCAAAAATGCGAAATATTAAGTTCTTAATATTTATTAAATTTTGAATAAATTAATGTCTGTAGGAACAACATATTTATCATCTGTCATTTTCGTTCAACATTTCTTCCTTCGCTATAATCAATTTTAATTTCGTGACCTTCCGAAAATGTTGAAGATGAGGAATTGTAAGCGTTACACGATGAATTTCTAGGGACAAGTAATCGAAAATGACTAAAATAATTGTCCTGACTCCAATCAATGGACAATGCTTGACCACATATTGCAAGACCGATGAAATATTTTGAAAACAGTAATGGTTCACTCACTTTATATCCTAGAAGTGTTGCCAATTTAGTTATTTGGTAGCTAAATTTAGCCATTTTAAGTATTGTTTGGTCACCAAAAACTTAATTGTGCCATAAAATATTTTTTCGTCATTTTTATTTACACTTTGCCATTTTTATCTTATTTATTATTTAAATTTAAAATTAAAAGTTATAAATAAAATCGCTATAAATATACAAAAACGCATCCGAGTCTCAATAAAGCACTTAAAAAAAGTAGCTCAACCAATTTTCAGTCTCTAAAGGAAAACATTTTGAATAAATTAAAAATAAAAATATTTTTTTCTTAAAGGATCAATTAAAAATCCTGAAAATTAATATAAAATTTATGATCAATAAGACGAACTTAAGGATAGTTTCTGTAAAGCGTATAATGACGAAAAATGTCATTAAGATAAAATTCTTCAAGAAATGAATGAAGTCTAATATATTATCAAGTCTTACTCCTTCAGAATATCATTTGTTCTGGCACAAACAGAATGCTCTTATCAGAAAATCCTGCAATTCAGTTATTTTGTGAAAAACGATATAAAGACGCATTTTTCAAGTACAAATATAAAAAAAAAACAATTGCACTTCTATGAAAGATGTCTTTACGAAAAAATTTAATCAATTTAACTTCAAAAAACTAAATGAAGATCTGGTCAAACTCAACGTTTTTTATAAAAATTTAATTTTTTACTTACATATTTTTTGAATTCCATAACAATAATGATTCTACAAAATTAAATTTATTAATAATTACTTACGTGATGTACTGTACAATCTGATTGATAAACTTTTTACAAAAGAAAATGCATTTTTTTGTCTTTTTCTTAACAGCAAACATAAATATTTTTTTATTTTTTTCTATTTATTTTTTATATATATTTTCTAACACTTATTACTTTTTAACTCATGTTCTTGGATGTGGGTTTGTCTGTCTATATGTATGTGTGTAACTTGAAAAATGTTTCAGTGTATTGATTTTAGGTTGCCCTTATAATAAAAATTGGCCTTGCAAGTTTTATAGAAATAAATTGAATTAAGCTCGAAAATAAATTCAATTTATTTCCATAAAAGTTAAAAACATCTTAAATTATTTAAAATGTTTAACGTATATTTATTAGATTGCAACTAGAATTAATGAGAAAAAATATCTTGAAAATACCGAATTCTTTGTGTCCTTCAACATTCAAATATTTTTATTTAAAATACAAGTGATACGAACATACTTTTTATTCTAAAATAAAATACGAATCCTAAACTTTAATTCTGATACATACGTCCATATGTAACACGTAAGAAAATTATAGTCAGTCAAGACGATTTGGTTTGATTTTTTGGTTTTTGTCCTAAAAGTTAAAGACATTAATATGAATATGAAACGTTTTTCAGAGGGTATAATAGGGGAGTTATTGGAAATTATAGGACGACCCTTTTAAAATTTCAGACATTAATTTATGTTCATATTTATCTTATTTTAACTAATCATAAATACTATAACATAATATAAAAATCTCATATATACCGATTAATGTGCATTAATTAATATTCGGAAGTGGAGGTTTTATGGAAGCTATGAGCAATCATCATAAATTGAGGAATTTTGGTTAAGTATGTCACAAATCTTATTTGTTTAAAATTTCGATGAAATTATTTCATATTTAGGAATTTGAATGACCAAAAATCCCCACTTGCATGATAAGACTATTTTGCAAATATATCCAAAAACATTTAAGACCCCAACCATCTATGCTGGTGTGGGTATAAAAATGTTTGTTTGTAAGAAAATTACTATAAAGTATTTTAATTTAAACCAAACAGAATGTTCGGTTTAAATTATCACGTAATGCTTTGAAAAACATTACGTAAAAGTTCATTCTTTTGATTGCGACCCGTATCTAAGTGCATATCTGACGTCCCTTTTTGAAACAAAAAAATTAACTTAAAGTTATTTAATTGAAAAAATTTAGTATGGTAAGAGATAAAAATCCTACCTAATGCAAAAATATAAATTATCTAAATAAATTTTACAATTACTCGTCGATAAAATTGAATTAGTGCAAATGCTCATTGTGGAACAGAATCGATTTTAGGGGATATTGACTTGAATCTTCTTGCAAGTGGTCCAGAAGTATCATTATGACATAATGAAAAATTTATTTGTTAAATTATTTTCGCTAAATAGAAAATTAAATATTTTTGAATTACATTGTTTATCACTAAAGACATCTTTCTAAAATTTTCACAAATTTGAACCTTGTGATATAAATTAAAATATGGAAAAATAATTTATTTAATCAAAAATTTTCCTAAATCCCCAAAAGTGTCTAGATTTTGTTCTAGAAAAATTTGGATAAAAAATAATAAAATTCGGAAGGTTACAAGGTTTTTAGACACAAAATGTAGATGAAAAATTTCTATGTTAAAATATTTTCAAATTAAACATTGATTATTTTTAGACTGAGACTTTGAACTCAATATTTTTTTCCATAAAAACAATCCTGTCCCACTGTGCAATGTAAGACAAAACAAATATTAATAAGAGAATATCCAGCGAACCGTACATATTAAATATGGCCAATTGAAATATCAATAATTTAGAGAAAGCGTTCTTGCTATTTCCTTGTGACATATATTTTTGTATTGCCTACATATACTGAAACGTCCAATTAGGCTTTGTGTACTTATGTAAGATCGCTTTTTAGCAATGCAAAAAATGAAATTCATATTATTTCTCAGAGAAAGTCTAACCGAAGTTCTACGAAGTCTGAGGTTATATAAAATATTCCCCACCACTAATTATGTAATAAATACGTAATTAGTAATTAGAAACGCTTTGTTTCAGGTTTGGTTCAAATTCCTCAAATGTTCCTATTCGATTCTCAGCTTTTATGATAAGCGGCATTTGACTTTTTTAGATCTTGATATTTAACACATTATGTTATGTGGGTCTCGTATAGATATCCTGCAATAAATATAAAGATCATATCATTTGAATTACTTAACATGTTTAATGGGAAATGTTATAATATGGACAACCTAAAAGGTATAAAAATCTTCATATTAATGTTGGTGTTGGTGATATTAATGTATGTGTTGTTTTTTTGTTATATATGTATACAAGAAATATTATTATTTATTTTAATGTCATGTTAGTAAGTATTTGTATGTGGATGAGTTAAGAGTTCAAAGTTGTCTTTTTTACTTTTGTTCAAAATGTAAAGGAAATAAATAAAATTATTTCATTTAACTAAATTATTTTTCTCTCAAGTATACAGAATAGTAAATACATTTAAAGTTAGTTACTTCTTTTATATTATAATAATAGACTTAGAAAAATTATTAAGATTTTATTTATACAATCAATTATTATATGAAATATATCTATGTATGTTTTTTTTATGCATATGTATATGTAGATTTAAAAATGTAAATATTAGTTCAATTTTCTTCTTAAATTCGGTGGGTATTTTATTTTATTTTTAACAATTTTTTTATATTATAAGTTTTTTTCAAATAATTTTTATTTAGTTTATAAGCGTAATGAGATGTTTTATTTTAAGATTTTTCAAGCATACAAATCGTATACTTATATATATATATATATATATATATATATATATATATATATATATATATATATATATATATATATATATATATATATATGTATATATATGTATATATATATATATATATATATATATATATATATATATATATATATATATATATATATATATATATATATATATATATATATATATATATATATATATATATTAAAATTATTTTTAACTATTTTTCTCTTTTAAAAGTTATATAGAGATATGAAAAAATATATATTATTTGTTGTACATATTTATATTTAATTTTATTTAATATTTAAAAGTTTTTGTTAACTTAGATTATATTTTTATTTATTTTATTTATTTATTTATTTATTTAAGTTTTAAGTGTTTAATTGAAATATAATTAAATAAAAAACTTTAAAAAATTGACAAGTATTCTGCATGATATACGAAATGGTTAATATTTGTTGCACATTGTACAGTGGGACAAAATAGATTCTTTTTTGGTAATAAATTTGTAAATTTAAATATAATTTTGAAAAGGATCTTTATGTACGTTTTCATGATTTGGAACATATAAAAATATATTAAAGAATTTTCCCATGGTTTATGTAAAAAACATGAAGCAAAATCAACGTTGAAGATAATTGATTAATAATTGAATAACCTTTTTCTTCATTTAGTTTAAATTAAACGTTTTTACGTTTGTGGTGAAATAATATTGTACATAAAAGAATCTATCAATATTAATATATATCATTATATAACGATAAATTTATAAAATTACTCTTAAGTAATCAAATTTCAAGAATATTCTAAAAAAACTTTATTAACTGAGAAAGAATGTTAAATATTTTTTTATCTATGAAACAAAATCATAACTGGAAATCGCTAAATTATCTCTTTTTTATTTTTCTTACAGTTTCTGAAACAAGGCAAAATTTTTTTTTAATTTTAATAATATTGCTGCAAGAGTGATATAAATATGTGAATCCGTGAATATTTAAGTTTTTGGAAAGGGTGATAATATTTATTCACTAATAAAATTAGTCGTGTGTTTTCTGCTTTATAAGTTTACAAAAGAAAATTTAGCAGAAATGCTTTTGAGACGAAATCTTGGGAGTTTGCGAGAGTTCACCCACAAACACTTGCATCAAATCAAAATCTGAGTCAATTTAGCTGTCCATCTGTCTGTTAGAATCATTATCAGACTTATAATTGTTAAGTCTGATAATGATACATCAAGTTACATCGAAGGAAATTATACTTTTGAGCACTGGATTAATATAATAATGAAAATAGTTAAAGATATCATGATTCCCCCACAAAGAAAAATTGGGGGACTTTTTTAATTCAGCTCAAATACAGTTTGTATATCTTAAATACATATAATCTTATATATAAAATTTTTTGTATAAAATTCTTTGGCTGTAGCTCCAACGCGAGTCTGAATAGGGCTTTTTCCTAACCTGTTTCTAAACTTCTAATGTATGTGTAAAGATCTTTAAATCTTAAAAAGGTAAATCTAAACTATGGATCCACTAGATAAATTAATTTTTACCAGTACACATCCATCCTTATTGATGACATGTAATGAAATATATATTTCTCTCTATGGATCAAAATCCATAAAGTCTGTTAATATATATCAAATATACTTAACTTAATTTTAATTTGTCTCATTCAAAAATATTTACCTATATTTTGGTGTAAGACAATTTTCGTAAAAAATATTATAATTTTATTTCAAAGGTTTGCAAAGATTAGAAAACTTTAAAATTTTCGAAAATTTTACACTCTGTTAGAAATTTAATAATATTAAGAAAATGCTGAAATGATGAAATCTCCTGTAAAATTAGGTCCATCAACTCAAAAACTTAAAATCGTCTACAACACTTACATCACTTTGTAATAGTCCGATTGAATTTGTAAGTTACAGATTTATTTCCAATTAAAATTTCACTTCAGTACTAAATATGTGATACAATTATTTCCTCCCACTTAAATTTTCAATTACACGTAAAAAGTTAATAATGAAAATAAAATGGATCCCAAAGCAGAAATAATAAAAAATTATTTAATAAAATTTTCTAATACGTTTAACTAAAATGAAATTATAAACTCATATTTGTATTCTGATTAGAAATAAATTAAAAACGTGTTTAATTATAAATGAATTAAAAAGTTTATCATCACAAGAATACTTAATCTGTATTCATTTCGCTTATTTTAAAATGAATTTAAAAAAGTTGAAAAGTTGGAAAATATAAAATGTTAAAGAATAAAAATAAACAAACTGTAATATAAACTAAAAAGAAGATAATGATTATTTAATATGATTAAAGGACTAATCAGTTTGTCTTATTGATAATCATAAAATTTAACTGTTGATTTTATGTGAAATAAAAACAAGTAAGAATGCTATATTAGGCTATGCCGAATTTTATATATTAGATTCCGTTAAAAAACATATATACACACATATACTTACAAACGTATACGCTTTAACTTTTCTTCTACTGAACTGATTTTGAAAAATTGTGAAAATGTAATGAGGTTCACATAACTTAATATTACGACAAAATTCCATTCCAATTTTAGGATTTTATCTTTTAATATACTGAACCGATTTTGCTGGTTTTAAATAGAAAACTTCTCAGGACTTAATGAATACATAGGCCAAATTTCATTGAGCTCTGTATTTTTTTGTTGTGAGCGTGCCACCAACAGAAAACAGACAGATGGACATAGCTAAATCGACTCAGATTTTGATTTGATGCAAGAATATATGTTATCTGAGATAATTCCTTATTAGCGTTACACTCGGAATGAGTTTATATAAGGAATATCTACCAAGTATTTCGTATACAATTTTAATATATTTAGGCTTTGAATTTTTAATTTATTTTGTTTCAATTCTTCACTTTTGCAGTGCAAAAATGTAGAGTATTTAAAAAGTTTACTTTATTTATTTATATATTACTTTCTGACTAAAAATTACAAAATATTTTTTAAAAATGGTTAAAACAATGACTAAAATAAAATTATTCAATAGTGTAAATGATTAAAATTTAAGTAAATACAAAAGGAATTCACATACATTTCAACATTGGTTGAAAAGAGGTTATTAATTGAACTATTTAAATAAAAATACTTTTATTTTTTCATAAATTATAAATACATTTTTTAGAAAATCGTCTATAACATCAGATTTGTCAAATATTATCGAATATATTAACCTTCAACAATATGGCTTTCTTCGTCACTATAATACTCATAATAAGATCGAAAATCGTGCAAACTGACTTTTCAATTGATACTCATCTTGTTTTTGAAAATTTTGTGAGGAGGTTCCTTTTCAAGTTCTGTATCGACACTTGGATACGTTTTTTGTACATAAATATCGATTTTCTACAAACATTTTAAGTTTAAATATATAAAAGATAGATGAAAATGTCTAAGAAAATGGCTAAGTGAATTAAAATTGCTAAAAAATATTTAATGGTCAAATTAATTTTCCTTAACGAGACTGAAAATGACTAACTTTAGCTACTAACTAGCTAAATTGATAACACTATTCAACACATTAATATTTGTTTATAAAAAAAAGAAATACATTTAAAAAAATATTCTATTTTCTTAAATTTTCAATTAATATTCCTAAAAGGGTACCATGACTTATGCTTTACACTATAAATATTTAATTTTATATGTTTTATTTATTGCCAAATACATGCGTACATATGTTACATCCACAGTAAGTATGCATGAATGATAAATAAAGTATTTATTTCTTAAAAAATCTATGGATCATATATGTATATCAGCAATCATATTTATCCGGATTATAACTTTAAAATGTTTTTATTATTATTATTTTTTTTATAAAATTATTATGTAAATTTGGACTAAAAGAAAAAAAATAATAAGTTTGTTGGAATGTATAGAAAATAACAAAAATTTGTCCAGAAGAAGTCAAGATTTGATTGGAAGAATAAACCTTGATATGATTTTCAGACAAGGTATTAATTTCTTGTCGCTTACATAGATATATTGTATATATGGAGACGCCAGAATTTGAACTTGTTTTTAACGAAAATTTATGAAGAAGTTAAAATTTGCATTTTTTGTTTAAAAAAATTTAATAATTTAAATTTAAACTTTTTTCAAAATTGAAAGGATATATAAATTTGTCCATTAATCAGGGAAATATTGTCATATTTAAGAATTATAATTTTTTCACTAAAATCGCTTTGTCATTATAAGGTCATCAGACATTAAACACTTTTTGTGTCTAAATGTTACAACATCCGAAAAAATTAGATTTTTTCATAATTTCAAATTTAGATTAATATTAATTTTTAACGGATTTATATATTTCCATGGTTATTACAGCAAAAGTTTTTAAAATACTATAGGGAATTTGCAAATATTTTAAAGAATTTCAAACTTATATTCAGACCGCTAACTTAAAAAGACTAAAAAAAAACAAAAATAATGAAATTAAAAAATTTATTTCAGTTGATTTTTTTCTAAAACTGTAAGAGATGACGCGTAAGTGTATTTTTTATAGAGTTTTGTTTTGTCTTAATTCATAAAGGAATATGTGAAGTAAAGTCTTCAGCTCCAACCATGTCAATTTCATTAATGTATTTATTTAGACACTCTTTGGATTTGGCATACAGATTTATTTGAGTTTAATTTAATTAAAATATTTTTATAAATATATTCCGTTATGGAAATTATGTGTGTGTGTGCTACCTTAAATATTGAAACGATCATAATCAATTTTTGTTAGATTCATTCTCCAAAGAAATCATATTTAAATTGACATTGATTCTGGGTCGATCGGTATATTTTAAGATGATAAAACATTATATGTTCAGTGCTTTGTTAATATCTGCAACATATAATAGCATTTGATATTCAGATCGGTATTTAAACTTAAACAAAGCATTAAATAGCGCTAAATGAAAAAGCGCACATTTTGCACACAGAATTGACTTTATTTCATAAATAATCTCAAGTTCTTTTAATTATACAAACAATTTTTACAATCAGCTAATTTAAAATAAAGAAATATAAATATATATATATATATATATATATATATATATATATATATATATATATATATATATATATATATATATATATATATATATATATATATATATATATATATATATATATATAAAAATATATATATATATATATATATATATATATATATATATATATATATATATATATATATATATATATATATATATATATATATATATAGTTATAGACAACAAGTAACAGTATTTAATTATTCGTGTCTATAGCACCCTTTACCACATACATATTAGTTTATAACAAATTTCGCAAAAGGGGCTATATCACAGATTTAATCCATTGAAGACCGCTATTGCCGAACAACTTCGGCAAAGAAAAACAATATTTCATTATCCTTATCAATGTTACAGAAGTGTAACATTTTTTACCCCATAAAGTATATGTATTCTAATAAAAAATCTGAGCAAATTTAATTTCAATCGGACAATTAGATTATTGTTAATTTTTTTAGTTTTCTTGAGAAGTTTTTTATTAAAAACGAAATTACTTTTGTATTAAAATAATTGTAGACAATTTTGATTTTTTTTTTTTGTAAATTTCGCAATTGAGTATAATCGGATATAAATTATGAAAATGTTCGAACAAAGATTTAAATTACAGTTTTTATCGTCACCCGCTTTGATATATAAAATTTTATTTAACCCAGATTTATCTCCATAGAAAAATCTATTCTGCATCACCATGCACTGTGTAATTCGAGATAGTTTCATCAAATAAATTCTTTATTTACAGAGAAAGTAGTAATAATGTTTTGTTAAATATTAGTTTAATGTGAAATTTTCCTAAATGTTACACAAGGTTATCTGTAATACATGGTTTCTTTTCTTTATTTCTTGCTTTCTTTGACATGATAAAGAATCTATGATAAAATGTTAAATCCTAAGAATAACTTTAAATTCAAACTTTACAAACATGGAAATCGTCTTAAAATGGCGTCAGTTTTTGTAATTTATTATGTTTTCATGTATTAAATTATTAACACTTTAAAACTTTTTAGTTTGTTTCAAGTTTGTAATTTCCATAATTTTTATATATTTTTTCAGTTTCAGTTATAACAAAAATAAAATAAAATAAAATAAAATAAAATAAATAAAAGTTTTATTTGTTCTAGTTTAGTTATTTTATCTGCCATACAGTTTTGAATATTTTATTTCAATATTTTTAACTTTTTGGAATTGAAGAGTTTTATTATTCGAGTTAAATAAGTATAACGAGTATAAAAGTTTTTCAGATATTTAAATAAAAATTTAAGGATTTCATAATATAATTAACAATCATGATTATTTTATGAAATATTCCAGTAAGAAAATAGTATGAAATAGTAAAATTTAATAGTTATTTTAATATTTTGATTATTTGTTTGTTTGTTCTTAACTTTATAAAATTTTAATTAAAAATAATTAACATTTTATTATTATAAACATTTATAATTGTAACACACCTACATACATATATAAATTTAATTTTATAATATTTAGTTTTTTTTAGTAAATTAATTAATTTTTAATTAATATAAGCGTATTCATTAATTTCTTATTGTTTAAAGATACGCTACGCTTCAACGAAAACACAATGCTGGCGTCAAGCGTTTTAAAATTTAAATTCAAACTCTGATATGTTAAAGGAAGTGAAGCATAGTGATTTAAACCAAATCCTTATTACATTTTAATATGTCGTTTAACCTCAACATTATGTTTAGAAAAGCGTAGATCGGAAGTTATATTAATTTAAAAGATGATTAAATTATCAGACTTTTAAGAAAAATGTCTAAAAATAATTTTGAAAATTCAAAATTTTGAGTTAAAATAAAAAAAATATGATAAATTATTTATGTAAATATTTAACTAAAACAAAAATTTATTTTTTATAATAAATTATTTCATGCAAATGAGCAAAGTCTAAGGGATTAATCATCTTTTGTCGATATTTTAACAACGTTTTTATTAACTTAATTATTATGTTTATTTTATTATATTTTATAAAATAAATATATATTTTAATTATTATTATGTTTTTGTAAAATACAGTCAACATTAAACAGTCATTTCGATATGATTTTTTTATTTATTTGGAAGAGATTTTAAGAATTATTTATTTTACTATAAAGAAATGTTTTTGTTTTTGTTATTTGTTTTTGTTTTTTTTTTTCATCATTGAATTTTGATAATTTCATTAGAAGAAATAACAGATTTATAAATTCTAATAGAAAATTGACATTTATAAATATTAAATTTAATAAAAAAATAAAAATGCGTAGAAAAACATTTTATATCTTTGTTGTTTTTGTCATTATGTAAGTATATTAAATATATATAATTTTATTATTGAGTAAAACTATTTTTAAGTTATCAAAACTTTGTTGGAAAAAATCACAAATGGAAGTTATGTTAAGTAGTTTTAATCTTTTAGTTCAAAATACATTGAATCCAAAAACTATTTGAGTTTAAAACAAATATAAAAGTTATAGTCAGTCAAGTCTGACTATGTAATACCCTACACCATATTGTCGGTTGTAAATGACTTTTACGAAAAATTTATGAACGTACCTCGTATAATATGCTTATTATAATACTAACATTTATGTGAAATTAATGCGATTTAAAAATAAATATTTTTTTAGGAAGTTTAAATAGGAGTTAAAAAATATTATCGATCAAGACTCGTATAAATTCGTACAACGGCTTTGGATTATATTTAACATAATTTGATTAAATATTATTACAATGCCCACATATTTGTGTATTGTAATAATATTAAATTTCAAAGTGTTATTTTGAAGGGTGGTTGCGTAGACCTATGAGAAATAACGGATAGATCATCATAAGACTTAGTTTCGAAAAAAATTGGTTAAAATCCTTTTATACAAGAATTTTAGGGTTGCAAACACCATTCCGGAGGGACATTTATATGGGGACAATGTTAACAAATGAACATGCCAGCCTGACAGACATGTTAAAATCGACTTAGGAAGTGATTCTGAGTTGAACGGTATACTTAAAAATGGTGATGTTTTTCAAAATTCCGAACCATCAATCTTATGTTATAATTTGAATTATAAGCATTAATTTTGAGTTCAATCCTGAAATATTCTTGACAGGTTAACAACTTTCTCTTGCTGACATTTATAACGCCATCTCTTTCTATTAAGAGAAAACTTAATGAATAATTAGTCACTTATCATCACCGCTGACAATGACAACGTCATTGGGGATTTTCTACCGGGTATTTAACATCAATTTAGATCACTTGTGTATAAAGTTCATTATTGACAAAAATTCCTCAATGGATGGTGGGACAAAATCTAATGGAATAACCTTTGATTTCAACTTATTTATTTAGTTGTTGAGTAATACGAAAAGGGAATAAATTTTAAACTTCTGAACGATTAGCCCGATTTCAATAAAATTTAATATAGTAATAGCAGAGGTTTGTACTTTGCAAACCAAATGGCGAACGTTTCACAGAATTTAAAAAATTATAAAACGATCCATTCAAAGATTTTCATAAGAATGAATTTTGCTAGTGAAGTCCTACATCTCGATCTGGGTAGGTTATTTATTATATTTGAAAATATTTTTAGATTCCAAAATTTTTAATTTTACTCTTTTTAGCTATAGTGGATCTAAATTTTACCCGATTTTCTCAAATAAAAATATTTATAAACACTTACATGGAATCAAAAGTTAAAAGACTATAAATTTTAATTTTCTAAAAGGCTGAGTTTTTTCAAAAAAAAGTAGTTACGCACTTTTTGAGATATACAATTTTTTTGATTCGAGAATATCAACTGAGAAATGTCACTAATGAATAAGAACCACATATTATTTCAAATGGTCATCAAGAAAAATTAAAAATGCGGTAGGAAAAGTTCATGTTATATAGTTCACTATCGATAAGATTGTCAGAAATTCTATCAATATAGCGGATAGAAAAATCGTGTTACACCAGACTGTTGTGGACTCCTAAATGTTGAGCTCAAAGGACCTTATTTTAGCAAAGACGCCTACTAAAGTTAACACTGGCAAGTGATCCATCAGCGTCAAATATTCTAGCCATGCTTTGCCAACGTAAAGCACATAACAAAGAGGAATATGAGTACATTCTTTATTTATTATTACGTAAGCATTTTAAATAAATGCAGTTCCAGTACCGCTAAAACAATCATACTACTTAAAAATTCCATCTTTATTCATGAAATCGAGTCGATGAAAAATAAACATTTTCTTATTAGTTAAAACATAAATTTAGTATTTAAACTTTGTAGAAGACACCGTAACGTTAAAAAATGCAATAATACCTTGAATTACTTTATTGAAAAAAGGCTTTCTAAACTCTACGTGAAATTAATTTTGAATCTCGATCTTAACGGGTTAAAATACATCTATTGTTTTACATCTATTTCCAAACTATGAACCGAATGATATTTCAGGTTGGAAGGTTACTAAATTATATAGTCCCATAAGAAATTAAGTCGTTTAGTTTTAAAGATGTGGAATAGAAATAAGTTTTATGATAATAAATTCATAACATGAAAAAAATGGGGATAATCTTGTGAAAATTTTTAGAATTATTATAAAAATAGTTTGATTGTCATTAATTGTCATTTCGATAAAATGTCAGTTTTAATTATGAAAAATTATAGTATAGAAAAGGATATTTTAATATTGTTTCTGTCAAATAATGATTATTTATTTTTATATGATTTATCCCCAATTGTACTGAGATAGATTCGATATGTTAATTAATGTTTTCTTTTAATTGAATCATACAAATTATGTTATTTTGAATTAATATCAAATTAATATTGAATTTCCTTTATTTTACGTATTTTAATCACACCTAATTTGTACTCGTACTCGTACCTTAATTATTATATTTTATTATATTTTCTTTGTTATCATTCACTGAACCGACACAAGATTACTTTTCTTTTCACTCGATTAGTTCTTACAAATAATTATTTTATATATTTTAGTAAAAACTTACAAAACATGAAGATTTTCACAGCTCTTGGATTTTGAAATGTCACTAAGGCAAATTTTGTGAAGAATTTCTTTTGCCATTTGCAAAGATATGTGGGTACGGGATGTTTTCATTTTTGACGAAGCTTTCTTTTCACGGGATTCTTTTAGTCGCATCTGCAAGAATAATTAAATAAAATTTAAATTAAATAAAATTAAATTAAATTAAAGTGATTTAAAATCTTAATCTTAGATAAAGTTTATTGTATTAAATGTATATTGAGATCGGAATAGGAATGAATTAATAAAATTTTTATTTCATTTAATTAAGTAAATCTACAATTCTTTGACTCTTTCGAAATTTGAGTTCATAACCACAAGTGATGAGGACGGCATATTAGCTTTGTCATTCTGTTTGTTATATTAAGAAGGAATCAGCTAAGACTCCATATATAGTTATATACAAAGGATAATTAAAAAATAATTCCAGCTTTGCCGTTTGAGAACTTTATAAAAAAGTAATTCTTTCCAAAATAGGTCAAGTTTGGATAGGGTTTGTGGGCATGTCTATGCTATAAATATTGTCACCTTTTCGTAAAACATCCCAAAAAACAAATATTTTTTCAAAGTTCCAATTCAGATAAAAAAAACTTTTTAACGGATTCATATAAAAATTATACAAATTTTATAGCGAATCAGGCACATATTTTAAAAACATTTTAGGACCTATCGAAAATTCGCTATCTCAAAAAAAAATAATAATAATAAAATAAAAAATAAGCAAGACTAAAAATACATTAAACATTTATATCGTTTTGAATATCTCTAAAACTATAAAAGACAACACAAACATGTAAACATATTTTTCATAGATATTTTTAAGGACTGTCAACATACAAAATTAATTTTCTCTAAATTCATAAAAGGATTTTTAGCGAATTTTTTAAAAATCAACATACCCGAGGTGCTCAATTTTAGGGGTCACTATCTATGTCCCTGACCATGTATGGGCTTATATTTCTCCAAATAAACTCAAAAACACCTCAACTCTAATTATGTAAATCTTGATTTAGATATCTCTAACTGTTCAAAAGCTACAGAATTATTAAGTAAAATCGACTTGGAGACACTGTCACATATTACATTTTTTTGTTGTAAACTTTTTAAATGGGCCAAATTTACTCAAAAATTGCGCAAATTTTATACAGATGACTTCTGATTGAAGGTTTTTTTCCAGCAAATAAGATTCTTATGTATTTGCTCTATACTTGCATATTAGTTATTGTTCTCTACATATTAATAAAGTAATATTTGCTTTACACAGGTAAGACCTCGCTGAGCCTATTGGTCCTACATTGTATGCATGCGCTTCATTGATGAGTAGTTGGTCGAACATTTTTAGACTCTCGTAAAATATCTTTAGATATTCGAAACCTCTAAAAATAAATTGTAAAACACTAACTGTATATGATCTCTTGATATTCTATAATTAATATTTGCTTTGTAAGTGTTTACCGCTTCCTTTGATTGTATCCGTTCTACAATTTTACCAATTAAATAACTTAATTGTGCAGTAGTTGGAACAAAATTAAAGTTCTTCACATATAATATATTTATATTGAATGAAATTATTCACATTTTTAAAATGTATAGCACAATTGCTTTCGATAAGTCATTGGACCGAAGAAATACAATTTATTTTAATGAATGTAAAATGATTGCAATCGACGTTTCTTAATTTCCCTTCAGTAGTGATGATGCTCATCTCCTAAATTAAGAATATTTAGAATTCATTCAACTGAAACACGTAATCTAATCAAAATTATTCTTACATATATATTCATACATTTTATTAAAAATATTAATAAATTATTAGTTTTCTCTTAAAACCAATGAAATTTAAATATTTATTGTAAATCTTAAATACTTAAATATAAAAAAATAATAAAAAAAATATTTACGTGCCTGCTTCAATGTTCCAACAAGTAATTCATCCACATTATGTTGTATTCCACTAGATGTTTCTATAAATTTGGCATCGCGTGAGGCCGCCAATGATTTGCCTTCTATAATTTAATTAAATACACACAAAATATAAAAACAAAAAAACGCCAAAATTAATAATTTAATAATTGAAAAATAATTCATTAGTGGCAAATCAAGCTTAATTAATTTATTAAATATTATAGTGGAAAAGAAACGAAAATGAAAATCCCACAAAAATAGAAATAGCAAAATGAATATACATATAAGAGAATCGAATGAATTTTCAAGTGAAAATAAATTTAATAAATTTATATTATTCATCATTTACCTTGAGACGTTATAACTCTGGAACGAGCTAAATCAGCTTTATTGCCAACTAGAATTACCGCTTTATCTTTAGTGTAATTTTCTTGCCACAAATAATTTATTATTTCCTCAGCTACCCGAAAAGAGGCCTTATCAACAATGGAGAAAACAATAACACATCCATGGGGTTCATAGGTTGACAATGAATTTTCAACCTTTAATTTTTTAAAACATTAAAATACAGAATTTTGTAAAATTGTAAAAAAGAAGGAAAAAAATCATTAAATAACAAATTTTTAACAGATTTTCGTAATAAAATAAAATTATATTTAATTAAATTAATGTCTAATTTAACTTACACTCATCTCCACACTTGGGTGATCAATGAAAACCAATTCGGATTCTTCATCGTCCAACAGTATACTAACAGTCTTCTCCCCAAATTCATCATCTAAAACTCAAATTTGTATTATTAACTAAAAAATACCAAGTATTTTGTTTAAAAAAATTAAATGCCAATAAGCTCTGTTTCTGTTCTGGTTTACAGAGGTCAACAATTATGTTTACATTAATTATTTGGAATGGAATGGGCAGGGGTCAGGCAGGGAAAATGGAGTGTGTTAGTTAAGAAGGGCCTTCAACTTACTGTGCTGTGCTTTTGTGCAATTGTTAATAATTTGTGGCTTTATATGGAAACTTGCAAATTTGCTACTAACAGCTACATATATGTATGTTGTTGTCATAAAAATTATACTGAAGATGAGCGGGATATCATATTAACTTACCTAAGCTGGCATCATATGTGTGCATATATTCCGATGTCATAAATTGATTGACCAAAGCGGTTTTACCAACACCAGCATCACCCAACATTACAACTCGATATCGTGGCGGAGGTGGAGGTTCATAATTTTCCGTATCATCATCTTCCGGAGAAGCTGGTACTGAATCAACATTAGCATAACCACCTCCACAACAGGAACCTTCAAAGGGAGATCTCTCACTAGCACTAGAGATAGTTTTCATAAAATAGAATAACAAATTGAACTTATAATTTCCTTTATAATTATTTATATCAATATATATATATCAATTATTCTAATTAATTTAATTAATTTCTAAGATTGAAAATATCATACAGAAAATCAACTAGAATGTCAACTCTTTCCAAAAAAGTACATTAGTTGTTTGTAAAATTTCAAGAAATATTCGTTTATGTGCATGTGTATAGGTGGTCATATACGCTGGAAGTACAATCAAATTCTCTTCGGATATTATCAGAATGTGTTCAACAATTCAGTCGGGGAATATCGTAAACAGACTGCAAAAAACTTGTGTGCGTGGTCATAGACAAGCTCATGTTAAAATCACTAGTCGGGAGGTTTCAAAATTAAATAACATTCAAGTGACCATTTCGAGACAGTCACCAAAATATGCTGGTAAGAGTCGACTCTCTAGTTGTATTCTATGTCCAATTACAATGATATTTACCGACTATTAGTGGAATTAACACTTGTGTTACTGCGTGATCGCCTAGATATAATAGAATCACCACAATTGACAACATTTCCCTTACTTATGGAAAAATGACGTAAACGATATAAATCATCACTAGCTCTTGGATTATAAGGACGGTCTGGTAATGAACAAACACGTGGTCTAAAATGATCGGGTACTGTATAAATAAAATTTGGAAAAATATATATTGAAATAGTCATCCCAAAAAATTTATTTATAATGTTTTTTTTAACCTGGTAGTTCTAAAAAATTTGAGGTTCTACGTTGGCGACCACGATTCGAAGCCTGAAATGCTAACGGACCAATATCATCATTTGACACCAAGGAAGCATTTGAACAGGCGCTTTTCATAGATTCACGAGAACTACGACGACTGGCTAAGTATGCTAAACCACCTTTAGAACTGCCTCGTCTACGTGGCTTATAGCTTCCAGCTGTTGGCGTTGAAGATTCTCCAGGATATTTATGTTTATTTCTATCATTTTCAGAATCTTGTGTTAAATCACTAGTGGACTTTCTGTAGCGTAACGATACCACACTATCAGAGCAAGTGCGATCCAATGTTGAATGTGAGCTATGAAGAACCTAAACAAATAATAAACATAAAATAGAATGTGAAAAGTGGAAAGTTTAAATCGTATACCTGATACCCTGGATTAGAAGTTATATTTATGGCATGTCTTCGCTTACGCATAGCAGCATTTATTTCTACAAGAGGGCTCAAGTCTTGAGTCTGTTCTGAGGATGTTTGTCTTGTGGAGGTGTCAGAGTAAGTAAAAGATGTGGTGGTAGTAGCTATAGTACTCGTTTCAGACTCCACTGACAGTTGTGTACATTCAGTCACACATGAATCACGTTTCATATAGTAATTGTTGACACCCAAACCTTGATAATCCCCTCCCGCATTTGAAGATACCGTCATTTCCCATTCATCACTAAGTTTACATGATTGATTTGTTTTGCTAAATCGATTTAATTGGTCCATAGGTGTTGATCGCATAATCTTTTTCGAATTCTGTCTTCGGTGTTCATACAATTTGGGTGATAAAGGAGGCGGTTGCGATTGAGTCTCATAACCATTACCTTCATCATCTATATCATCGTCTGGAGAAACAGGTTCATAGTATTCAAATTTCCTACTCGGAGAATCCGCCAAAGGACTTATGGCCTCAAAAACAAAAGTACGAGGTGCATGAGGACTACGTCGTGGTGACACAGGAGTCTGGTTATTACTGTATAGTAAACAAGACGGTGAATCAATTGAATTTTCTTTAGAAAATACTCCCTTTGGACTGCGAGTACCAGATGTCGGTGTGTGATAATAGGAAATGGACGATTGACCACCATCTTCACTGCAGTCGTTGGCAAATGTGGTTGTTATTTTGGGACTACGTGGTGGATTATCGCGACTACTTGATCGACTGCTTCCCAAAGATGACGTAGATGCAGCATCTGAGTAACTACTTTGGCAGCTATAATTACTACGCACTGAAGGACTGCGCTGTGGCAGAGATGATGTCTTGACACCCGATTCATATGGATTACCAACTATTTGTCCTTGAAAGCTTCTGTTTTGTAAAAAAAAATATTCATGAACAAACGAATATTAAAACAAATTTAAGAAAACTTTTTTAAGTTTTACAGACATGATAGGAAAAATTACATTCCATTGGTTTCAAATCATTTATAATCCTTTTTTTATAAATTTGTTTAAAACAGTTATTTTGTTTTATTAAATTTATTTATTAAAATTAAGTATAAATAAATTTTATAAACATGAGTCCATTGATAATGTAATATTTATTTATGTATAAATTTAATTTTTTTCTCTCTTTCACTTACCTGGGTGGTTTCGAACATTTGTAGGGTATTGGTGATGATGATGCTCGAATGGGAACTTTAACCGATGTTTGATTCTGAATTGGCAAAGGTTTGACACCATTACTACCTTCGTCCCAACTATAATGATGTTGCTCCATTTTTGAAATATAACGAGGACTCGAAGGTGGATGTCTAGGACTGGACATTTTGTAACAATATAATATTTTGTATTAAATTTTCTTTTCTGACAAACTTTTTCTAGTTCACTTCATGTTTTCAAAGTTTTAGGTTATTCCAATTGGCTCTTTATCTAATCTATCAAGCAACTGAATAAGGCATGACGAAGGGGTAAAAGTGAAAATAGAAACAGAAGAAAAAAATTGGCTAATGAACAATAATACATACAAACATTATTTTGGCAACATGTAAATGATAAAAAAATGGTTGATCCTACTTTTATGTTTGTTGGGTATAAAAGAATGTGTAATACGTGCCTTTTAACCAAAAAATTGCCTCTGCACGTATTAGAGATTACATTGAAAGAAATTTTGTAGAAATATTTAAGATTTTAAAATGTTTGGAATATAACTATTTTTAAAGACGTTTTAATTATTAAAAATATTTTTCAATATGAAAAAAATTGTAATACACAAATTATCAATTGTCGTCTAAATAAATATATGTAGTAGAAGATTTTTTATGATAAAAAATTTTATATTCCAAGAATACCATTCTCCAAATTAAATTAATAATTTTTATACCCTAAGTAACGAAGGAATCACATTATATATATATATATATATATATATATATATATATATATATATATATATATATATATATATATATATATATATATACTAAGTATATATATATATATATATATATATATATATATATATATATATATATATATATATATATATATATATATATATATATATATATATATATATATATATATAGTTGTCAACTCACTTTTCAATTAATTAAAAATATCGCTTGTATTTACTATGTGATTATACGTATGAATGTTTCAGTGTAAACATGTATGACGTATTGTGATTATAAACTTTTTAAATTCGATTTACTTATATTTAATGGTACAGTTGGAAAAAAAAAAGATTTTTTGAAACATATTGGACCCGATAGGAGCTCTATGGGCAAAGTTAAAGGACAGCAAAATGGGGTTCCTCAGACATTAAAATTTTTTAACAGCGTGCCAAATTTTGGTTTTTCTTCAATTTCAATATTGTTTTGCCATACGCACAAAAACCTATTTTAGCGAAGCCAGCTTTTAAATACCTTAAAGAAGAAAGTCCCTTAGTCCTCCGGACTTATTTCGCTAGGAATAATTTCATGCTTAATTAATTTTGAATTATGAAAAAATCCGAATTCCAAACAATTTTTAGTTTTTAGTCATTTTAATCATTTTCTTTCAAATTATACATTTCACATTATACCTTACATTTCCAAATGTTTGTAACATAAGTATACCGTTGGACTCAGAATCGTTTTCTGTGTCAATTTACGAAATAAACCTTATAATATTCTAAACCAATATATGAGTTTCGGTTCATTGCTTCTCATAGATTCCATACAAACCCCAAAAAAAGCAAAAATCGATGTTCAGAATTATACGAGGGTCGGTCTATTATTTTTTGCAGCTGGTATTTAACCCCCCCCCCACAAAAGTTTATTTTAAAATGCATAAATTTCACATAAATGTTAGTTTTACAATTATATGCTGTACACTTAATAGTAAATCTGAAAATAGTATTATACGAAGGTCGTTCCTTACTTTTAACAATTATTTATAACTAACATTGTGTTGTAGATTGTTTTTAATAAATTCATTTCATTATTTCCCTTCGATTTTTTTTAGTTCCGCCGAAGGTGTTTTACACAAATCAAATTGTCCTTAACTTGTTTAAGGATTTAAATTCTTCGAAAAATTACGAAATCTTAACAGTGAAATAAGTTCCCAAAAGTTTAAATAAATCTCTGATTGTCGTCGTAGTTGGATTCAATACAAAAATTTGTGTTATTTTATTTACGATTTCTCCCTTTTTATGTGTGGCGCAACAAAAAAAGCAGATTTGTTATATTATTTATAAATAGTTCATAGTTCTTTAGTGAAATATGGATTTAACTTCCCTTAAAAACAGACAGTCATAGCAAAATTGACTCAATTATTATTGAGTTTACCAAAATTTTAAAATAAAATTTATATAAATTTAATATATATTTATAATTTAAAATATATCCTGTATATCCTTGTAATTAGTTTTATAAAGAAAATATTTTACAAAATTCCTTAAAATTATTCGGTTGAGTGTATTTCATTAAAGGAGCATGAAATGCCAAATTTTTCTGAACTCAATTTATGCTTTTGCCATATTTTTGCTGCTGAATATTTTTGTGTATGTGTGTGTGTAAATTTGTTTTTATAGACTTTGTTTTGAAACATAAAAACCTAAAATAAATAGTAGGGTGTAATAAAATTACGATATATCGTGTCCGCGAGCAAAAATGTTGCTTTCAAAATTTTATTTATTTGTTCAGGTTACAAGAAATTTACACATTCACATATGAAAATAAAATAAAAAAAAAACTACATAGGTGTGTATTTGTTTTTGTTAAACTGTGTGCGTAAGGGAGGGTGTGTGAG
Organism: Cochliomyia hominivorax; assembly: GCA_004302925.2. Lineage (NCBI taxonomy): Eukaryota > Metazoa > Arthropoda > Insecta > Diptera > Calliphoridae > Cochliomyia > Cochliomyia hominivorax. Next base: position 33,923,478 of record PYHX02000494.1, read on the forward strand.
TCTATATAAACTTTTACGCATTTAAACATCTAAACATCGTATTTACACATACGTACACACATATTCGCATATACATATGTGTATGTACAATATTCAATTAAATATCTATGTGGATTTAACATCTTGCTGTTGGCAGGTTGTCTAATAAATACAGACAGGATTCGAATATTCTGCACGTTTTAAGTATTATAATGTATCAATGGTTCTTTGAAAAAGATTTGATACAAAATTATCATACCTAACCTTGAAAGTGTTCCTAATGACTTGGTAATTAAACTAATAATACAAATTGTGGGCTAATTTAATAACCCCCCTCTTCTACGAACCAATAATAATGAAAATTTAATAGAAATACGAAAACACATTAAAGTTTTTTGAAAAGAAAAAGTAAAACAAAAATGATAACAAACGAATTTTGATTTATAAAAATACAACACAAAAACGTTTTTCATCTTTAAGCATGTGAGTCAGATCTCAAAAACTAAAGACTGATTATTTGTCATTTTCCGGAGATGGTAATAGCTGCTTTTTAGTTGGTTAGAAGGATTACTGTACTTCAGCTGCTCTGGGGGAACTTTCGTTTATGTAGACAAAATACATTTTTTATATAGAAAGTTACGACAAGTTATTGAAGTTATTTTTGCTGTTACTTTTAGAAAATAAAATTAATATGTAAACTTTAATAAAACTAAAACAAATGAATATAAGCTTGTCCATGAATAAGGACAAAATATTTTAATCTCAAAATGTGAGTCATAATTTTAATGAGAAAAACGATCACTTTTTGGATGTTTTCCATACATATTCAATTTGTGAACATAAAAATAACAAAGTAGAATTCTAAATTCATCTGTACTGAATCTTTAATTCAAGACAGCTGGTTGTTCCGAATTTCAAAACAATAAATATTCAAAAACCGATATTATTCTTATATGGGAGCTGCAACCAAATATTGAAGTATATACGTCAAATTAGTTACATATATTAAATGCTGCTACATACATTCGTTAAGATACATATTAAGAGTGAAGTACCTTTAAATATATTAAAAGTGGGCCGATATTGCTCAAATTAATTAAGTAACACCTTATTCTGGTAAAGGGACTTAAATGGAAGCTATGAAAATAATGTACCCAATATAATAAAATTTTTTGGATTCATTCATACACCAAAATGAATATTTTTGATTTTAATATAGCTCTATGTTATTGGATTAATCATGTTTAAATCCAATTAGATTTTATTGCAAAATCTTTTTGACAAAATTTTGTGGTAGTGCCAGAATTAGTGTATATATATTTTTTGCTACTGAACTAGTTTTGCAGGGTTTAAAATATAATAAAAGATGTGGGTCAAAGGCGATTTTGTTTTGATGTGAGCATGCTAAAGCAGACAATGGTACAGACATAGCTAAATCGACTCAGATTTTGATTTGGTGCAAAAATATATATGGAATCTTAAATGATTATCTCTTGGCGTTACACATGGCATAACAAAGTTAATACACATTCATCATCAACATTTAACAACTTTTTTAAGGACTTGTTACATTTCTTTAGAAAACAAAAACTTTTGGGAAAAATACGCATTTTTAACGTTCTAACTTCAAAATTTTAAATTTTAAAACTTTTTATAAATTCGTATTTTTATATGGTTCTTACGGCAATATTATTAATAAAGAATATATTTTTAAGGAATTAGGAGTCACATTGATCCGGGAAGGCTAAAGAAATTATGAAAAGCACGATTATCAATCTCTGAAATTGTAAGTTATGTCCATAAGCGTCTTTTATAGAGATTTATGAAACCAGTCTATATATATAAAATATTATTTTTCTCTTATCATAATTAACTTTTTTACGAATTTTCAAAAATAATCAGCACCTTTAAAGGACTATCCGCCCTACTTCCGACCATCTAGAAAATACTTTAACTATAACCATGTTAAATTTTAGTAAAATATCTCCAAGGGTCCACAAAATAAATACGAAGTAAGATCGAACAATTTTAAACATAAATATATGTTAATAAAAAACAAACACACTTAACTTACAGTTTTATTTTCATTTTTATTCTTTTGATTGAAATTATAGTTAAAATTGTAGAAAAAAATGTGATAAAATTTCGAACCTTTTCCGAAAAACCCTTCATTGGTTTTTTTATAGTGCTTTCTGTCACTTTGCTCGACCAAGTAGTCCACCTTCAAGTAGGAGTATAAACTCATGTATAAAATTTTTTACAAAGGTAATTTGATCAAAACAATAATCAAATAATACTTGATTTAAAGTTTTAATAATAAAGTTGTTTTCGATGTCATTCCTTACCCTTTCGATCAGCTAATCTAGTATTAAAGGAAACTCTGTGATTTCTTCAAACCTTTGAAAATTTTCAACATTTGTCATGTTTTTTTTTTTTTTTGTATTTTTATATCAATTTTATGTTTACAGATATAGAAATCGAAAATGTAACATGTATGTAAAATAAAACATTTAATTCTGTCTTTGCGATTTGACAGATTAAAGAAAAAAATGAAATAACCTCTCCGAAAAGTAAAATATAAATAGAACGTTTAACATTTTTTGAAAAACAATTTTTGTACATTTAATCCTCTGTTCTTAATATATATATATATATATATATATTATATATATATATATATATATATATATATATATATATATATATATATATATATATATATATATATATATATATATATATATATTATATATATATATATATATATATATATATATATATTATATATATATATATATATATATATATATATATATATATATATATATATATATATATATATATATATATATATATATATATATATATATATATATATATATATATATATATATATATATATATTATATATATATATATATATATATATATATATATATTCATTAATCTAAGAAGTTGTGTGATTTATACCAAATGATATGATACGAAAAAATAATTCTTTTTTATCATTTGTAGAGGTGGATGATATAAAATAAACTATAATTTCCTCTTCAAATTAATTACAAATATTATTTAGATCAAGTTGTTTTATAAGGATCTGTCAGAACCCAAAACACAATAGTTGTGTACCTTTATTTGTCATGTTTTACTAAGAACTCGTTTCTTTACTAAAAATTTTGTTTGCATTTTCTGATTTTTATAGAATTTTCGATTAGTATAAGAACAGACAAAATATATACATATGTGTGTATAAAATATAAAATACAATATAGATATACCTTTTTTAATTGTCTCTACAGTTGCCTTAAGATACATTTTCAATTTCCAAACCCTAAAACATGTGTAAATGCTTTTATATAAATTGAATATTTCTACCCTTTTTATGTAAAAAAAAACTTTTTATATTTAATTCTGATGGAAGTCTAAATTGTATTTGGTCAAATAAAAAGTTTTAACGGCAAAATTAATTTTTTTCTTTCCGAAGATTTCGAAAAATTGTATGGAAAAGATTAAAAAAATATTAAAACAGATTGAATTTGATTTTTAAACTTTTTTATAAATTTTTGCTTAAGATATTTTTTCTACTTTGACCACAACAAGCAGTGAAATGTGCAAGATTAACATGCCATTATGTGTATAAAGCCCAGAAAGAATCATGTGTGGGATCTTTTTTATTTGGATAAAAATTCTTAGTTAATCTCAAAACCAATGAAACATTTTTCAAAAGTAAATAAAATGAGTTCATTGCGTGATTGCATTTTTAACTGCACTATCTCCTTATGATATAAGTGATGATAAAGTGTTTACTGGTCTATAACATACCTTTTAATAAAAACAAAATAAATTCTAGCTACTTCGAAGTAAGAACAATATCAATTCAAAAATGATTGTTCGATACTTAAGCAACTTTAAAAATATTCTATTTCCTAACTAACTAACTAACTAACTAACTAAATAAATAACTTAATTAACTACAACAATAAATAAATCCACAGAAAAATGTTACTCCCATTAATAAATAATTTTTTGGGTAGTACACATTCAGCAGTAGCAATTTCAGTTGTAGCATATTATTATATACTTGATCCGTGAAGGGTTAAAAAATGAAAATTATTGCTTACTCTTTATCAAATCATTCGAATACTTATTAATTAAAAACTTTGGGTCATATTAAAAGTATAAAGCTATTGTCCAGCACTTATAAATCCAATAATCAAGCATATTGATATAGTTTCATTAGGTCCATTAGCCCCCTTAAAACTAAAAGTATAATTTAATAACATATGATACAAATATGTTTTGTATTACAAGGCAAGTCCATAATTCAATACAGCTCCGATATAAATCTTACTTCTGATAGTTATTTTGTATTGTTTGAAATCTAAACAATTTTTTTATTAAGAACTCAATATCCGCTTTAAATAAATTAATGAAAGTTTTCGTAGTTCGAAACATAAGCAAACTTTGCATGATTTTTTCGGTATCTTATAAATCTGTACATTTTGGTATCGCCTTATGTATTGAATTAAGGTAGTTATCAGTTCCTAGTTAGTCCTAAAGAGCCGTAATCACTCTCCCTATTAAAATGCCAACGATTCGACATTAATCAAAGTTAGTCAAAGATTAGTTATCAAAAATTGAGTTGACACCGCAGTCCGCTGTTATTCCAAAGTGGTATTTCTCACATAAGATAGTACAACATATGTGGGGCCAAAATGTCAATTAAAATAATGCGATCCCTTTTGGACCGCAATGTTCATCCATGCACCAAATTTAATTTTCTTTAACATTTTCAGGATAAAAAATATTTAAAAAATCGTTTGTAAAGAGATATCATTCCCCCGTGCCATATCCGAAATTTTTTAATATGAATAATTTTGTTAATTAATTAGCATTGTTCCATCCCCTAATTTTCACAGTCTTTAATATTTTGTTATTAAGCCTTTATTTATACTTTACGCATCATCAATGTTCAAAATTTTCATACTTAAGAGGTTATCTCAGATATTGATCCATAGCTTTTATCAACTGAATCGATTATTTTCTAATGAGTAGAAAATACATACGCCAAATTTCATTGATCTTTGTCAATTATTTTGAATTTCAGCTTTGCCAAAAACAAGCAGATCGATATTGCTAAATCGATGCAGATTTAAAAGAATTATTTATTATAGGACTCGTTTAAGATAATGATGTACAAAAGTCGTTGAAATTTTCAATACATTAAAATTTCTGAAAATGGAAAAACAAATTTCCATTTTCAAAATTCAATTGAAAGTTATAGATTAAATTCCAGAAAATTCTGAAAAAGTTCAAAAAGGAACTTCTATTACTTTCACATGAATCATGTCTCTCTTTCCCCACAGTCATATTGGGGTTAGTGCGTCATCATTCACAATTATATATATATTGTTGTGAAACAACCGTACTATGGTGGTTCATAGTTCAGCATATTATTGTTATGCGACAACTACAATAGTTATCAATTTTATGTAGCCGATCTCTCATAGCTATCGCAAACGTGTTTTTTTTAGTTGGTCATGATAGTGTAATGGATGAATGGATCTTTACTAATTTGAATATTTCTTTTCATTTATATACCCTCCACCTCCACAAGTGGTGATGAGGGTATATAAACTTTGTCATTCCGTGTGTAACGTCAAGAAGGAATTATCTCAGACCCTACAATGTACATATATTATTGCATCCAATCAAAATCTGAGTCGATTTAGCTATGTCCGTCTGTTCGTTGGTAACATTCTCACGCCTAAAATAATTGTCCGAAATAAGCAATTTGCTATTTAAAACCTACATATATAACGGTTTTTAAGCAAGGAAGTTATAGACCGACATCTAAAAAAACCTAAAAATTCCGAAAAGGAACTCTTCTAGTTTCTTCTAAAAATGTAATTGGATTTAAACAAAATATTTTAGCATACAATTGTACGCGCTCCACCATCATGCAAAAAATCATCAAAATCTGATTAACATGAAAAAAGTTATAGGCAAAATTTTGATGCACCCTAAACACTGTGTGTCATATGGGCCGCAATTTTTAAGATAATTTACTTATTTTGATACAATAGTAAATCCAAAGAAGCCATATTGTTCTGGAATCATTAATTGATTCAGCTTCCATGTAAGGCCCCTTTCCAGAATATGATTTATAACTTATAAAACTCTTACATTTGAACCAGTTGTATTGAAATTTGGCACAATTAATTCTTTAACTAATTGAAATATATATTATAAATTTTATTAACATGGGTACATATTTTGATATAGCTCCCATATAACGCCCCATCACGTAAAATGTGTTTGAGCCTATAAAACAATTAAATAAAAACCAATTCCATTGGAATTCGGTACAATGATTTTTTAACTCTTTTTAATGTACACTTTTAATAAGAACAATCTCGGTCCAAACAACAAGTAAATAAAGACCAATTCTATTGAATATCGGTCCATATTTTCCTATAGCTTCCTTATAAAGAGCTTTCCCGGAAAACGGGTTTGAGTTTATAAAATATTTAAATAAAGATCAATTCTATTGGAATTTACCTCAATGATTTTTCCAACTATAATCAAAGTATATTATAAATATGAACAATATAGGTCCATATTTTGCTGTAGCTCCCATATAAGGCCCCTCCCCCGAAAACATTTTTGAGTTAATAACAAGCATATTTTTTGTTTTTATACCCTCTACACTACAAGTGGTGAAGAGAGTATATTAACTTTGACATTTTTCTTTTAGACCCCATAATGTATATATATTCTTGCATCAAATCAAAATTTCAGCCGATTTTGTCAATCTGTCTGTCTGCTCACATCCACAAAAATTGACAGAGCTCAATGAAATTTCAGTATTTTAAAGAATATAGACCGATATCTGATCTCTAAGTTAAGGAGTTAAATTGGAATGAAATTTTGAAATATTATTATGTTATGTGAACTTCATTACTATTTCAAAAATTATCTAACTAATTTTATGACTCATGTTTCTGTGTTATATTCTATAAAAATTTGTGAGTGCATGTGTGTATATGTATATCTACGGAACGTAACTTATTAGCTTTACATTGGTATTGAAGATTCGGCATAGCCGAATATAGCATTCTTACTTGTTTGAAATACTTTTTCTAAGTTTATTATATTTTAAAAATGACATTTGATATTAAAACATGTCCAAATATTTGAAATAAATCTAAATTGATGTAATAAATAAGGAGTACTTAGAATGAAAATACGAATACATTAGAGATATATTTAGGGAAATTTCTAATGAAATATTAGATATGAATAGACGATACCAATTTGTATATAATATATAATATTTATTATTATATAATATATAATATTTATGTATTTACCTGTTACATTGGTTTTAAAGAAATATATATTACTTATGTATTTACAAACTGACATACATATGAATATATAGAATTATTCAAGTAAATAAAGATTTATGAATCTAATGTGTATAAATAAATAAGTATAAAAGTTATAACATTTATAACCGCAAGATATTTTCTTAGTTAAGTAAAATATATAAATAAACAAAATTCGAAAACAAATACAAACAACCAACCGCACATATTATGCGGCAAAAATACTTTCTTTTTTCAATGGGTTTACACAAATATTTTTATGTCAGTGTATTACACAGATACAAGTTTCTTTTTTATTAATTTTATATTCTCACCGAAAAAATTGTATATTTTGAAAATTTTTTAAATAAATTTAGTTTAAGTATTCCATTATGTACATATTATTTTTCAAGTTATTAGTTTCCCACAATTATAAATACTTATATGAAAATTGTACACCACATTTTAAAAATCAACTGAATCTTGGCCCTTTCCCCAGAAATTTGCCCATTTCCCATACAAATATGTACTGCAGTATTGTATGTAATAAGTGAATAGCAATTTTTAAAATGTCCTTTATTTATGTTGCATAACTTTATAAAAGTTAAACATATTTTAGTGAAAAAAAAAAATAAAATATGAACAAAGTTGTCCGTAATGTAAGGCAATACAAATATCGGCACATATTTCATTTTCAAATACCCAAAACTCCAATCCGGGAAAAGGTTGCTTAAAAATTCTCTTTCAGTAAATTGTTCATCCTACTGAATAAGAGGTTGAGTGAATAGCTAGAAAATGAAACTATATAATCCCACTAGAAACATTCCATTCTCCAAATCAGTTGGAAAACACTTCATGGCAGACAATGATGTAGGGATATATATGTAGAATAAATATTAACAAGACAGTTTATTTAAATATTCTTAAAAAAGGTAAACGAAATGCCGAAAATTTAGGAATTTTTAATGATTATTATTTTCAACAGAACAATGATCTTAAATATATGTGATAAGATCTGGCTTACTACAATACCCCCCACATGCTTAATGCTCAACCAGTACTTAACCTTAAATATTAAAATTTTAATACGCTTTGACTTTACATTTCAAAATTTATTTTACTTTTTCGGTGGCACCTTTATTGTTGTGCAAAAGTATAGAATCACAATACAAATTTTCATCGAATCAAAATCTGAATCTATTTACAATGTTTGTCTGTCTGTTTGTCGTTAGTAAGCTCACATCCTTTATAAATGACAAAGCTCAATAAAATTTGACCAGAGTATATTTTTCCTATTTAAAATCGGCAAAATCAAAAAATGGTTGGATGGATCAGGGGATCCTCAAAGAAATTAATATATACGAAACTTATTATTCAGAAAAAACGTCTTAACTTAAAAATTATAAAATTGTTTACTCAAATTAGAGTATCTGTGCTTATGATTTAACCTGTATGACATTCCAACAATTATTTGTTCTAGAAAATAGATTTGTGTTATTAACTGGTTTTATATGTATATAGAATTTCAACAGGTATATAAAACCCATTTTATACGAGGGAGTAAATTCGCTTTATACAAAAACTCGGTACAGAATACTGTATTTACATTTTCAACATTTCGACAAAGTTTGGAACTATTTCTATGAATCAGTTCAAATATTTAAATACTTTGTCGATTTCAATTTCATTTGAAATCCATTAATATTACTTTGAAAGCTAAAGTGTTGACTTGATTTCTCCTGTTGTTTTTCATTTCCTTTAAATTGGCAACATAATGGGTGATTTTAGATTTAAGCTGATTATAAAAAAAATTAAATAATAATTGTAAAATAAACTACATTTAAACTTGCACTGTGTGTTGATATGTGAAGGAGTAAAAAATCGACATACGTGCGGCAAGTAGTGTGTGTGTATTTAAAAAATATTCTTGTTGTGACCACAAGTTTCCTTCCACAATTGCATCGAATTTCATAACGGAAAATCGTTGTACATGTGAAATAAACATGTTCATTATATATTTTGTTGATATCGTTGCAAAACTTAAAAAGTACATTGGGGAAATGAATTGTCTGTCATCTGAAATGCAAATGATTTTAACATTTCACAATAGACAATAATACTTTGCCATTTTGTAAATAAAATAGAAACTATAAATGTACAGTTATACTTAAACTGTGTACCAATCAGTGTTGTCAATTCTTGAGAAGCATTAGTGGCTAAATCCTCATGAGATATAGATAAAAACGTCTATGAAAATGGTTAAGTGTAAATAAAAATGACTAAAAATGGGCAATTGGCAACACTGGTACCAATGTAGAAAAAGTCATTCAAATCGATATATTCACAAAACTAAAAACACTTGGTGAACAGCGTTCCCACTTTGCGTAAAAATTTTTCTCAGTCCAAGATCTCGAAAAAAATTTTCACAAATCATAACATGCATGTAATTGGGTCCAAATTTGAAAATTATCGCTGTAGTAGTTCATTCGATAATCAATTTCTTCCCGTGATCCTATCCACCCTACATTTTGTGTAGGAAAACAGTTACTTGAGAGAACGATTGGGACCAAATTTGAAAATTCTCCCTGTAATAGTTATTTATATAATCAATATTTGTTTTGATTGGGGCATAACATTCCCCATTGGCCCAATTGTACTACATTTTATTCAGTAAATCAGATCCTTGAAAAGTGATTGAGACCAAATTTCAGAGTTTTTGTTTGTTTTATTATTAAGATATTGGATAATTAATATTTGCTCTTCTTCTTACATACACACACCGATGACATTTTTATTTAAATTTGAAGAAATTTTTTAATACTTAATTTTGAAAAGATTATTGAAGGAAAAAAATTAATACTCAACTTAAGAACAACAAGACTCATATCTTTTATTTATTTTCCAACTGTCATCTTTTAAAAGTTATTTACAATTCAGATTTAAATTATATTCTACGGATTAAATTAAATACGTTAAATTTTAGTACTAAATTTGTAGGTTATAAATTTGTCTTTTCAAGAATTTCAAGTGAAAAATAAATAAAAATTTCATAAGAATCTTATAATTCGTATTTTTCGTATTGCGGTGTCATCTCATGTAACAACACACGTTCAACTAAAAGAGTAAAGACATTTAACGGGAAACATAGATCATCTTGTTCTTTTTATTGATTTTTATATAAACTTTCAATGAAACGACAGCTTTTACTATATAACAGCGAATAAATAGACATACTTATATAAATGAAACTATCTACACTTGGAAAAAATAGTATAAAATCAACTATGATAATAATTCAAAAATCTAAATCAATATTTAATGTGATGTTATTTTGTATTGGTTCCAATGTTAATTTGCTTTTTGGAAACTTAAAAAATATGGAAATAAACAATTCAAAAATTATAAAAAAACAGAGATTTTTCTGAACAAAAATTGATTAAAAGTATTCTTATATGGGATCACATATTCTTATAAATGGACTTTAAATATGTAAAAATGTTAAGCTGTATATACAACCTTTATTTGCGAAGTCTTAAATTTGTAATAAATTATGAAACTAATGAGAATTGTTTTTTGTTAATTCTCTAAATTTATCTAAATTTTTTTAATCCCGGAAATCGGTATTTTATAAATCAAAATCATAAATCTTTTCGGAATAATTATTCCATAATAAAACTCAATAATTTTAATAAAAACAAAACACTTTTAACATAAATTAACAATAATTTTGTATTTGCCAAATTATATGATTTTACAATTATATGAAACATACTAAAATGTTGAATTTTTCATTTATAAATATATTTTTTAAATTAAAAAAAATCAATCATCAGGGATCATGTTTTGTATTTGAGCTAATAAACTAAGATAAAACATATGTATTTTTTTTCGGTATAATCCAGAAAGGTTAACAAATTTCATGATATTTGTCAAATGAAATAAAGTTATATGAATATCGGTACAATATTTTAGTGTAGATTCCTTATAACGAAACTCCCCAGAAATGGGTTTTAAGTTAATAAAACTCCTACATATAATTGATAAATATTTGCATGGGATAAATAATTTTGTCAAATTTAAAGATCATTGGTCTCTCTCACTTGAATGGACTTTCACTGTAACGAAAACATCGTGATTTAAGCTGATATAATGTAAAATTACTTTTCTAATTCAATATCTTCAATGTGAGCAATTTGTTCTACAACGCAAGTGATGGCGGGTATTTAAGTGTATTTTGATTTATTTTTAATAAATTTGTTAAAATTCAAAAAAAAAAAAACCTACATTATTATTGAAATCATAGATTTTTCAATTTAATACTAAGTTTTTTTTGTGTGTAAGTGTTTTTGTAATATAGTTATATTTTGTTCTTTATTTACTTGTTATTTCATATTATTGAACCCCACCTTCCTGTCATTCATTCATTCATTCATTCATTCATTCATTCATTCATTCTTTCAGTTATTCTGAAGAGTTTTTCTACAAGAAATGTAGCGTTTCCTCTTACTGTTATTTATTATTGTTTACTCTACGTTCACTTTCTTACTCATTTTTCGAATTGTTTTTGCATAATAACTCACCTATACATATTTTCAATATAGTATATGTATGTGTATTTATATAGAAGATGGTGTAAGTATTCTTAATACAAAATGACATGTGTGTATGTGTTTGTTTATATTCACAATTACTAATAATATGGATGTTAATAATGAAATACACTAGTATACTTTTTAAAAGATATTATAAATATACACAAATATTTATATGTTAATATACATATTTAAACTGAATGACATTGAGGTTGTCTGCCCATCTCTTTTTTTATACTTTTGTAAATTCGCACCAATTAATATTCAATACTTATGAATATTTATGAAATAAACTATTTCGTTTACGGTTTTCGACTCTTTTTATTACTCTTCGTAAGATCGGTTCTTTCAAAGATAAAAAAATAAAAAATAAATATCTTTTAAAAAAGAGTTTTATTTTTTTATTGGCCTTTTAAAAAGAATTTAGTTCTAAAAAATTATAAACATCAAAAGAGATAAAAATAAAAAAGAACGAAATCGAAAACGGTTTTAAAATTAATAAAACATTTTTTATTATCCTGAAAAATGGATTTTGTATGTCTATAACATTTGTATGAATATAAAAAAGTACTCACATATTAAGATATATTTTCTTTTGTTGTATGAATTTTTGTGCGATTTTGTTATTGCATGTTTTAGTATAAAACAATAATAGTTTGTTTAATTGCGGCAAGAAATTTATATTGGTGCTTGTTACTTTTATTTATTTGTTTGTTTTCTATTCATCCATTTCGCATTTTTAGAGCGATAACAATTTTAATCGAAAAAAAGAGTTTTACTTTTTAAACTTCGTAAGGAAAGAATAAATTAAGATAATTTGAAGATAAAGATTTTGCTCCGAGTTTTTCCTTTCTCTGCTAAATACATACACACACAATCACACATTTTTATTACAAAGTATGTACTCCAGTCATTGTTAGTTTTTAAGAAAAACTCCATAAACTTTTTGTAAGAGACGTCTTTGTATTGCAATACAAAGAAATATTGTCCCCCATAGTTATCGTTTTCATTTGAGTTAAAGTAATATTTCTCTTATTTTGTTGTGTTCAACAAATAATAACGCTGTTCACGGAGATCTTACAAAGATTTGACATGGATAGCTGATTTTAATGACTTTGTCACATGTGGGCGAAAGTTCATTCAATTTTGTTGTTTGAATTTACTTAAAGTTAAAATTCTGTTTTGTATCCTTAAATATTTTAACAACTTACTGAATTTACTGATTCTGAATAGATAAAAATGAGTAGAAATATATTTATTTTGTCTTTGTTAATATGAAAAATGTAAGGTTTTGACTTTTAAAAGCTAAACTTAATTAGGTCCTTAAAAAAGCTTATTTATATTATTTATCTCATAAAGTTTTTAATATATTAGAAATGTATTAGAAATTTAAACCATCTAAAAGTTGGAACTCTTTGAACAATGTTTTTTATTATATTTTATTATTTTATTTTATTTCTCAATTTATGAAATTTTCAAACTGAAAACTGTTGTTCCTTTTGGATTTGATAAAGTCGAAAAGTCTTTCAAAATTTAAGAAGTTTATATTTCAAATGGAAATATCATAAAATAAATTAAAATTTTGAAATTAAACAAAAAGCAAACATGATTGTAGAAAATGTTAAAGTCTACTTTTGTGACTCGGTACCTTATATGTACTCTCTTTGGAGCTAATAATTTCAATTAATTCCGCTATAATTAAATAAGACTGTTATATTCTGTAAAAACACTTGCGGAGCATAATGCATTTTACCTACATCAAATGAATCCCTAGAAGGCTGCGTAGACGTAGTGCAAAATCCTCTACGACCACAAAATATATAGTAAATTGATAATTTGCAATGGGTTTAATTACTTTATCTCCACAAGATGTTTCTTAGGAAGGCAAAAAGTACTCACAAGTAGTCCAGAGCTCTTTGTTGTAAAAATATAAAATAAAAAAAATATAAAAATCGTAAAGGTGCAATAATGGATCCCATTTCAATAAGTATCGTCCTTGGGCCAAAATAATAACACATGCCAAATTTCATTAAAATATCTTTAAAACAGCGGACAGCATTTTCTTCACAAGGTTTACTTGGATAGCCACCCAGCATTCAAGACGGATGGACGAACGGAGATTTTTAAATCGACTCAGGAAACGACTCAGAAAATGTGTCGAACGGTACACTAAGGAGTGGTGGTATCACAATTTTTTGTGACAGTTACAATTTTTCAACGATGATGCAACACCAACCATGATTATGTTTGGGGCATTGCATTTTAAATGTATATTAAAAATTGGAAAATATTTATGTTTATCCATAATTTGAAAATAATATCTTGACTTGGTCTCAAAATTTTTCAACAGTAAACTATTGATCATCGTATCATTTTGATTGTATCGTAACAAATTATAAACCAAGTTGGTTCCATTTTGAAATTTTTTTTAAGCATTAAACTCTTTTTCGAGAACGGGTCTTATATGGAAGGTAGGTTAAATAATGGGCTCACCAAAATCCAAATTTAATTCAATAAAAAATACATGTGACAAATTTCAGATTAAATGAACTTCCGAACAATATGGCATACAGATTTGGGGGTATCAAAATTTCGCATTGAACGAAATTAGAAAGAAAAGAATTGAATAAAATATTTAAAATAATGTATTTAGTTCCAATAAAATGTGTAACGATTATTTATTCTATTAAAAATATACTTACAAAACAGATATTTTTAGTGATTTTATCACTTTTATCATTCAATAAATGACATCCATTTTAAACATTTTTTTAATTGAACTAAAGTTTTTAGTTTATTTCAAATATTTATTTGCATCTCTAAGGTCTCATAACATATGTTTTTGTTGCTTCAACACTAATACGAAGCAATAAAAAATATACTTTTGAATATTTTTATATATTAATTTTATGTAAACAAGTAACAACATTAAAATACTTTTACATACAAACTATATTTCTATATATATACATATCTCCCCGAATGATGTGGGAGAGCAATAAAAAAGTACAAAGTTTTTAAAAACAAAAAATCGTGTCAATTGTTGCCATAAAACTTTTTAAAACTTAAATTATAAAAGAATTTGAGCCAATTAAATGCTCTGTTCTTGTTTTTGTTTTGATTTGTTTTTCATTCATTTCATTTTAGTCTACACTGATTTAACGAGTTTACTTTCAGCACCTGAGCTTAACTCAGGTGAAAAGTTCATGTTCAAAATGAAGACCCTCACAACCGTTAGCATTTCATATACCCACACCAACTCAAATATGTTAAAAGAAGTAAGAATGCTATATTCGGCTATGCCGAATCTCAATACACTCCACCACAAAAGCCTTAAAAACAAATACATTATGTTTCGGACATGTACGTGTATATACACTTACTAACGCATGTATTTGTATTTGTATATATAACAAAAAAATGTATGAGTCATAGAATTAGTTATATTTTGGATTGTCTTAGATATTGGTCTATATCTCTTAATATATTGAACCAATTTTGCTGGTTTGAAATAGGAAAATTATCAGGACTATAACAAAAACTCAGGTCAAATTCTATTTAGTGTCAACAACAGATGGACAGCTCATTCCTTCTTAACATTACACACGGAATGACAAAGTGAATATACTTGTGGTGGTGGCAAACGGAATGTTCTTTTTGTCATTTCAATTTTGTTCTTTAAGTTATGTAAATTTATGGAAGGTCTTTAGTCGTATTGTCTGTCTACAAGTCATGATTGCATTTATTATCGGAAAATATACTAAGTTACGAACAGAAGAAGAAAAGAAGATAATGGAAACAACAATAATAGAAATACAACATACCTTAATATCGATTTTAAAGCAACTGGTGCTGCAATAGCGATTTTTATTCACTCATTGATTCGTAAGCACGTAGCATAAAGCAAAGAACAAATATCAGACACTTACATGTGATGCTTGTCGTTTTGTCAATATGTAATTGAATCAATTTAAAATTGTCTTGAAATGAAAACTTCATTGGCCTTAATTCTAATATCGTTTTCTAAAAGTATAGAAGGGTTGGTATATATTTCAAATAGGGTTTATTATGTCTGACATCCATGATTATGTTGAGGAGTGAGATCGAAAAATACGTTTTTCATTATAACTTTTTAACCTAAGCATTATATGATTAATGTATTGTTAATCTGATTGAAATGAGTGACCAAAAAATTATTAAATATTTTCAACAAAATTCAACTTAGTCCTAAAAAAACTTGGCTAAGCATTCAATGTTCTGCCACCAAACTGTTTCCAATATTATTAAACAGTACCGGGAGAACTTATTCGTTGATAGAAAACCTGTTTCAGGTAGATGGAATGGAAACGGAAATTGAAGTTAAGATTTCTAATAAAATTTGCTTGCTTTTAAGTAAAAAATCTAAGCAAAATCGTAACTGCATAAATGTTAAATTACCCTGAAATAAAAAATATTGTTGTATAATTTTATAAATTAATATCAAAAGATTCTACTATGTATTCAAAAAATACGATATTTATAGAAAGGAAAAACAATTTTTTGAAAAATATATGGTAAAATGAAACCAATATTCGAAAATCTACATTTATTTAATTTTTATCACCATAAATTCCGATTCCAAAAAAGCCAATTTTATGAAAACTACAAAGAAAATTATACATTATTTTCGCGAAATTTCATGGAAATACTTTAGCATTAAATTGTTTATTCCGGGAAGGGGATAAAAAAATAGTCCCACATAATCTTATTTTATTGTGTTTTTATATCAAAATTAATACAGTTAAAATTTAACGGACTAAAATTTATACCTTCATGAAACACTGATTGTGAATGTATCAAATTTTTGCATCCTTAACCTTAGTGCCCACCTTTTGTCATAATGATGAAGTATATTGCAGCGTATAGAATTTAAAATGATTTTTCGTTGGAAATTTGATGTATAACTTTATTCTACTGAACTATAACTTTTTTTACTGAACCGATGTTGCTGATTTTAAAAAGCTAATCAGATCATTATTGTAGATGTAAGAATTAGATGATGGTGTTTCTGTTAAATTTATAGTAAATAAATAATTATACAGAAATTGAAATCGTTCAGATTTTTCAAATAAATAAATTGAAATAAAAGTTATTAACAAAATCTCATATAATTTTAAATCAGACAGTTACAAGAATTAGCAAAAAAAAACTTTTAGTTTCAGGTAAAAGCTTTACGTACTTTTAAATATTTAACAAAGCAAATTTTATTGGACCCTATGAAGAACTTTTAACCCTGAAACGACCGTTGGAATATTATAAATATTCCTCCATTTTTTCATACGTTTAATTAAGAAATAATGAAAATGAGTATTTTGTTTTTTTTACTAATTTCAGAATCAAAATTTGATGAAATAAGTTCTTCGTAAAATAAAGATTTAGAATATTGATTCGATGAATATGTATTTTATACGTTACTAATAAGTAAAAGATAACGTCATTTTAATTTTCTGTCGGAAGTATATATGTACTTATATACAAATTAATATTCTTTATAGATAAACTGGTATTTCAGAAAGAATTGATTTTGAAATTTTGAATGTTCGTTTTTAATTAATTTCAGCATAAAGTTTTCCTTTTAACATTTTTATCATTTTGACCGTAACGACAAAAAGAAATCGTCCAAGACTCCATAAAGTACAAATATTTACATGATATTAAAATCTGAGGCGATTTAGACATGTTCCTTTGTATGTTGGATATATCCTTACGGTCATAATAATAATTAAAAATCAATAAAATAATCCAAGTTTGTCCTAATCAGTTTACTAATTAATAATAAGTGCAGTTACAAAGAAGTTTTATACCGATATCTGAGACAACCACAAAATTCAGACAAGAAACACATTAATATATCAAGTATCATAAATACTTTAAAGTCGTATTTTTAGGATCTGAAGTACGGTAGTATTTGCTTCGAAGTATTGAAGGGCATTTTATTCCTTATTCAAGGGGTTATTTTATAAAAATAAAGTCAGTGAACTGTGAAGGTTACTCTCATTGTCTTTTAACATCTTTTGTCAAAATTTTCTGCAGAATGTTTATTATATAATGACATTTATAGGCATATATACCAAGAAATGTATGAGTTCAAATATGGCATTTTAATTGTTAATTTAAGGTAGAAATTTCCTGTTTAATATCTCTTTTCCCCTTAATATAATATGTTACATCAGCAAATCTAAAGTTAATGGAGAACTATTGAAGTTTTTTTATTCGTTAATAGGACAGCAATAAGGGGTAATTACCTCAAGTCTTTTTCAATTAGCCCTCATACTGGCTGAACGGAGATAAACGAACAAAATGCAGCACAGTGTGCCGTACAAAAAAAAAAAAAAAAAAAAAAATATATATATATATATATATATATATATATATATATATATATATATATATATATATATATATATATATATATATATATATATATATATATATATATATATATATATATATTTATATATATATATATATATATATATATATATATATATATATATATATATATATATATATATATATATATATATGTATATATATATATATATATATATATATATATATATATATATATATATATATATATATATATATATATATGAAAAGGTGTATGAATACTTTAGTATTTTCAAAAATATACCATAGGAAAGTGTAAAAGTTCTTCTTAGAAGAAAATTTTGTTGAAAAACGAAATCGTAAAAAGGCATCGTAAGCATATTTTAATTAACCAGTATAAAACTTTGTATCTGATCAATTTTCCCCTTATTTTTTTAAATATTTTTCACATTAATTGTATTCTCGCTCTTAACAGTCTCTACAGATGAATAATTGAGAAACGCGTTGTAGTAATTATGTATATAAATGAGTAAGTATGTATTGACATAGTAAATTTTTTTTAAAATTTATTATTTTCAGTTACGAATGGTAACGGACAAAAAAATACATTTCAAAAAAATATTGTATTTATCCTGATTTGAGTGGCACTGTTGTCTAGTTAACGGTACTTAACTGTATATGTATGGGAAAATACTTAAATATGTATAAGGAAAAACAGTGAATGAACAGCAACAAGTGTTGTTACATTTTTACAAAAAAATATAAATGTTCGATTGTGTATGTAATAAATACATGTACTCAGCAGTACACATATTATCGTTGCGTGTAATCTATTGCTCCTCTTTGTGTACATACATGAAAGAATTTATTGGTGTGTGTGTGTGGAATAGAATGTTTAAGAATTTATATAAATATGTAGATGTTATGACCGCTTAATTGTTTTATTTACTATTGTCCCTTGTGAATTTTATTTTTTATTTTTTTTACATTTTCTGTTGCTGTTGTTATTTTTATGTATCACACATGGTTTGTCGTTGACATGGCTAATCTGTTGCTGAGCACTTGTTCTGTATGATGTCCATGAAATCTGAGTTGTTGTTGTTGCTAAAATATTTTTCACAATGTTGTCGCAAATAAAAATGATAAGATTTCAATATAAAACGTCCTACAGTTGCAACACATTTCTAAATCTGGGGAAACAACAAGAAATGATTTTTTGTTATTTATTTCTTTATTTCTTTTCCTTTTTACAACAGGTAATTTTATTATTATATTATTTTTCTTTTTTGCACTCACACTTATGAATTATTATATTTAATATGTGGTTGTGTGTTTAGTTTTCACATATACATAATAAAACTTTTTTCTACGCAAAGGAAACGGTTTTCTAGACTTTGTACTTCACATACGTTTTGCCACGTCTTATCGTTTTAAATGCTCGTTTTCAACTATTGTTCTGGTTGTTCATATTTAAAGTAATTTAAAGGTTTCATCGTAAATCTGGAAAGAATTCATTGCCTTAAGCTTTAAGGCATTTCCATGAAAGCTCTTTACAGGCCAAAGAAAGCTATACTGATTTCTAAAAAGCTTTTCTTAAATTTAGAAAGCTTTTATAAGTCGCAAATTCTATTTTCGTCCTGCAGTACTTTTTAACTGGATAGACAATTTTTAATCAATTGGACAAAAAACCAGCAACAACTTTGCCAACAACCACAAACTAAAAATGCCAAAATCCATGCCAGATAAACAAAAAAACACTACGAATGGGAGAAATGTTGTGAATATGAAAAGAAGGTGGTATGGTGAATAAAAAAATTCACCGCGAAAACCGTCATATCATATTTTCAAGGTCATTTAGGTTGTGAACATTGCTAAGTATGCACATTATTTCCCTCTAACATATGTTACATTTTTATCAATGAAGTAGTTTTTTGACGTTATTCAGTAGTTCTCCATTTTGTATTGAACTGATTTTTTAAAGGAAACTCTAAAATAACTTATATAGTAAAGTGGTTATGGCCAAGATATTCAAAATTTAATATTAAAAAAAATATATTTGAATACTTTTATAATTTCACTAACAGACACGGAAAACTTAGTTTTGTCAAAAAATATTGTATGGGCGATACCCCTTCCTTGGTCTTATTATTTGTATGGATGATGTTCTCCACTAAAACAGTTTTTTGAAAAAGTTGTCGGCACCAAATTTGGGAACTCTCATTCAGATAGTTCTTTAAATGTTCCCCCTGGTCCTATAGGAAATTTTATAGCCTACGTTACTCTCGGGTATTTTGGGATCATTCTGTGAAAAATTCATCAACGCTTATGCATACATACATACATACATACATACATACATACATACATACATACATACATACATACATACATACATACATGCATACACATATACATACATACATACATACATACATACATACATACATACATACATACATACATACACATATACATAGATACACACATATATACATATATACACATTTCCTTTTTTATGTATATAGACATCGAAAGATTCAAATATGTACAAAATTATTTCACCATAAACGTAAAAACTTTAAGTTTCAATTGTATGAAAAATTTTCTCAACTTTGTTTTCAACGATGTTTTTTCTACAAGTTTTTTTGTGTGTAAATAATAATTTGTTTAGGTAAATACAATCAGAACCTTATGAGGTATTATTACATTAAATTACAAATATCTAAATATCGAGTTTAATAATGCTCTCAGAAGAAATTAAAATTTAAGATTTAAAATTGATTATTCGTTTATCATATCACATATTTTCAATGACATTTCAGGTTCTGAAACTTGCTAAACACGTGTTTTACTCTCCAACAAATTCTGCGCTTCTAATTAAAACAACAGTATTCTCAAATAAAGGAACCCTCTTTAGCCCTTATTAACACGAATAAGCAACATAAAATTTGTCAGCACCCGAACAAATGCTCCATAATACAGTACAAATTTAACGCCCCTAAATATGCAACATATTTCCTGTTTACAGAATCATAACAGAGATGGATAACATGTGCGTTGAAATTAAGGAATTTTGATTAGAGTTAAAACCTGATGACGAGTGATACAAGATTCATCAATATAAGAATTTTAATTTAATTCCAATTGAATGTTATATTTAGCTCGAAAGGAAGTACAAGTTTCTGCTCAAACAGTTTTGGACTTTATTAAAACTTAATATTTTATTAGAATGGAAGAAGGAAAAAGATAATTACTTGGGCTTCATTTATCTTTGCAGTCCCGAGACGATTTTTTAAGTTATAACTTCAGAGTTATACAACTTTTATGGATTCTTATATTTATGGTTATTGTATTTTCATCGTTAAAAACATAGTTGATTTGACATTGACTAAAATTTTCTCATTTTCTCAAACATCTATGTGATGGTGATTGAGATATTATGCGTTTATGCAAAAATTGTAACGGACTGAAGAAAATGTGCTACTACCACTTTTAAGTATACTGTACGACTGAAGATCAATATCTGAGTCGATTTAACTATGTAGGTCGCAGGTTTGAAGATATCTTAATCAAATTTAGCATGTGCCATTTTATGCCTCAAGGGCGATGCCTATTGAATTGGTGATAATGGCGCCCCATACAAATGTTTCTCCCGGAATGGGGATTTAAGGTCACAAAATTTCTAAATATAAATAAGATATTCTAAAACGATGTGCCAAATTATACAAGTATCGGTCCATAATTTCTTATGGGTCCTATACAACCCTCAAATCAAATATCACTTTGGAGGGCTTAAATACCAAAATTCCAAAAATCGATGTGCGATATTCTATAAGTGTCGGTGATAGCATTTTCTAGCTTTCATGTAATGTAAACAGAAAAAATCCTTTTAGAACACACTTATCCCACACTACACACTTAATCATTCATAATTGTTTGGAAGTTACCCCTTATAATCAACAACGTGGCGTAGGGTATTGAATAGTAGGGCTTAACCGACTGTACTACTTCATTTAGTAAATTTTAAGGAAGAAAAATCTGCTTCTACTGTGAAATATTCAACATATTTCACATTGAAGCATTGTTGAATTAATATGTTTTAACTTTGAAGTAAAATCTTAACTGCATAAATGTTAAACTAACTTTCATTGATAAAAAAGTTAATACAAATTTTGTTAAAACGGAAAATTTACATCAAGAAATGTATAATATGTCCACTTTTTGGCCCGACTTGACATCCTGACAATCATTTAGTGGTTGAATAATAATACTGTGGTATTTGTAAAGAGGAACAAATCCTCTAAGTTGTCCGGAGCTACGCCCAGTGGGTATATATTGGGCTCTTTTCAAAAGAGAATTGAAGAGCAAGGAAAGGTGGTTAAACGGAGATAGGCTACCTGTTCGTGTAAATTGTAAAATTAATTTCAATCAAATAAAAAAGTAAAACCATAAGTTAAGTAGTTTCGATTTTATTAACATATATGTACCTATATTATGATTTTTCCGATATAATTTTTCCAATAATCACTGGAAATTAAAAAATCAAAGTATGGAAAATTTGACTTGAATTAGGTATAACTTACGTTATATACACATTTTACATATGATATATTATTGAAAATTGACAGAACCTTTTAATTGGAAAATGCTATTGAATAAAAGTGAATTATAAGTTATTTTTAATACTTGAAATTGAATTTAAATTTAAAATTGAATTCCAGCAAATTGGGTTATACATATTGGATTATGTTGTGACTATTAACCTAAAGGTAGGTATCGACTCCAAATGTGTAGAAAGGAAATAAAGTACTGTTAGGCCAATCTTATCTGCCTACTTAGAAATAACTCTGGCAACGTGTTTTTATTTCAAAAATAATTTAAAATCAAGTAAATAAATATTTTTTATTCATTTCCATTGAAAGAGAAATTATAGTAAACGATATTGTATAACATTCTCATCAAAGTAAATGGCAACGAGCCAAAATATGTATATATATAATTATATACATATATATATATACATACAGTCCTAAACAAAACTATTGGCACAGCAAGCATTTAATGTTTTATCATAATTTTTTTGTCATTATAAACAAATTTTAATATAAAATATCGTTAATACTAAATGAAACATAAGTGGTTTGACTAATACAAACACTTATTTTGCTAAATACACAAAACATATATAAAATAGAACAATTTAAAAAAAGTCATAAATTTGCGAACAAAAGTATTGGTACACTCAGTCCTGCATGTTCATTATTTTTGAAAACTCTGAAATCTTGCAACCATGAAATTAATTTTTTTTCCTACAATAAATTATATCGGTTAAAGTGACAATTTGTTGATATAAATTCAAAAGAAACCCTGTAAAACCAATTCGAATCTATGCGAAAAATAATACTGCAACGAAGCATGTCATATTCCCAGATATGTCAAATAATAAAACGACGTCGTTTCATTATTAGAAGGGTAGTGAATCATCCAACATTTACTGATGTTTTACTTCATAACTTTTTTTAAAAAACTTATCAGTTTTTAAAAGAAAACAAATTCATTTTTTTTATAAAAATATAATTTTTATTTAGATTTTTTAGTTCAATATTTACAGTCATATTTCTTAAATTAATAAAAATAAAAACATAGTTTTTAATTTAACACTTAATATTTACAAAAAAATAATAATAAAATAAAAGGAAAAATTAAAAAAGATTAAATATTCTTAAAGCTAAGTAGGACTTGATAGCGAATAAATAGAATCTTTTTTCTGTTTAAATGGTATAAAAAATAAAATAAAAACAAAACTTTTAAAAATTCTTATATACAAAATAAAGAAAAAGAAATTATTTAAGGCACAGAATGAAAAATGAATCCATGCGCATGATTACAGGTAGCAATTTAGCTGTAATTTGCTTTTACATCAGGTGGGGTCTTAAATTCATTTACTTATTTACATGGCAGCAATGCGTTGCTTGAGTTGTTCCAACTCATTGTAGATTTCGGCGGGTAAATCGGCACCAACTTGGCTTTCAAAGTATTTACGGATATCTTCGACTTCTTCGATCCAGAAGTCTTTAGGCAATGAGAATAGCTCTTTTAAATTAATGACATTAAGGCCTTCGACGTTCAATTCACCCTCAGCGGGAATTTGACCAATGGGAGAGTCAACGTAGCATTTTTCGCCATTGCAACGACGCAAGACCCATTCGAGAACACGGGAGTTATCACCGTATCCGGGCCACATGAATTTGCCATCGGCATCCTTGCGGAACCAGTTGACATGGAAGATTTTGGGTACATTACCACGGGATTCCATGCTCAACCAGTGTTTAACATAGTTACCAAAGTTGTAACCGAAGAAGGGACGCATAGCGAAGGGATCGTGCATGATCACCTTACCTTTGTGTTCAGCAGCAGCAGTAGATTCACTGCGCATAGCAGCTCCAATGAAGACACCATGAGTCCAGTTACGGGCTTCATAGATAAGTGGTACACCAACTGGACGACGACCACCAAAAAGCATGGCACTGATTGGAACACCTGCGGGATCTTCCCAAGCAGCATCAATGATGGGACATTGGCTGGCAGGAGTACAGAAACGAGAGTTGGGATGGGCAGCTGGTTTGCCAGATTCTTTGGTCCAGGGGTTACCCAACCAATCAGTAATTTGTACACCAGGGGCCAAGCTACTTTCCATACCTTCCCAGTAGACACCACCATCAGAAGTGTAGGCAACATTGGTGAAGATGGTGTTCTTGAAAACAGTGTTCATGGCAATTGGGTTGGTTTCCATGGAGGTACCGGGAGCAACACCGAAGAAACCATTTTCAGGGTTAATGGCACGCAAAGCACCATCTTTGTCGAATTTCATCCAAGCAATATCATCACCAACACATTCAACTTTGTAACCCTTAAGGGTAGGGTTTAACATGGCAAGATTGGTTTTACCGCAGGCAGAGGGGAAGGCAGCAGTTATGTATTTCTTAACACCCTTAGGATCAGTGATGCCCAAAATCAACATGTGTTCGGCCAACCAACCTTCACGCTTGGCAATGGTGCTGCCAATACGTAGAGCAAAGCATTTCTTGCCCAACAAAGAGTTGCCACCATAACCAGAGCCATAGGATACAATCAAGTTGTCAGCTGGTTTGTGCAAGATGATAGTGCGTTCAGGATCGCATGGCCAGGAAGGACGCTCAACAACGCCATTGGCTGGAGTACCAACTGAGTGAAGAGCACGAACGAATTCTTCTTTCTTGTGCAACTCATCCAAGACAGCAGCACCCATGCGGGTCATAATACGCATAGAAGCAACAACATAGGCAGAATCGGTAACTTCTATACCGATCTTGGAAAGTGGGGAACCAACTGGACCCATGCTGAAGGGTACAACATACATTGTACGGCCCTTCATGCAACCAGGAAAACGTTGCTTAATGGCCTTGTCCATATCTTCAATGGAAATCCAGTTGCCCAAAGTTCCCTTGACACCATCTTGAGGGGTGGGAATGGCTTCCTCCTTGTGTTCGGTGCAAATGAAAGTCTTAGATTCGACACGGGCAACATCAGCAGGGTTGGTGCGAGCCAACCAACAGTTATCGTATTTGGGTAAAGGAATAATGGTACCAGCTTCTATCAATACCTTCAGGAGCATCTTGTTTTCCACATCGGATCCATCGCAAATGTGGATTTGATCAGGTTGGCAGAGGGCAACAGATTCTTCTACGAAAGCTCTGACACCAGGGGTGAGTCTATTGGCGGAGCCATAAGAAACATTGGTGCCACGAATGTGGTTGTAGAGACCACAATTATCTTGCTTGGCCTTGTTTTGCATGGGCAAAGCACCATTGGTACTAAAAGAACAAAAATTAAAAAGGATTGTTTTCGTTAAAAAAATCTTAAATTTAAAATTTTTGTCTTAGATCGAATGAGAAAAGAGTTTACAAAATTTAGAAATTCTTTCTACTCAACTGTGAAACGAACAGATATAATTTCTTAAGATGGAGATACTTACGTAGTTTTGTTTTGTTCGATAAGTTCAGGCATTTTGAATTAGATTTGTTTAATTATTTTAATAATTTACAAAAAAAAAGATTTTTTTAGAAGAATCACTTAATATTAGTAAATATGTGTAGATTGGTAGTTTTGTTTCTGTATTAAATGTAACACACTGTACACGATCACAATGGAAAATATCACAATTTTTATTTTGTTTAATTATTTGGCGTGAATTTTTGTTTCCTTTTTTTACAATTTCATATGTTCTTCCAAAGTTTTTTGTCAAATATCAATTTTGCTTTTAGATCACTGACAATCTCACTTGATCTTTCCATTTACTCAGACCTCGAGTAACTGATGCCACGCTCTGTATTGTGAGCGCTTTTATACCCGGACCCATGCGAATGTTGTATGGAAGTCGGACAGACGACGCATAGAAAAATACACAAACACAATAATAACAAAACGGTTTGCGTCAACATGTGTGTGCACGTGAGTGTGTGTGAGTGTGTATCCAGAGTCAGCTAGAACTCGTTAGTTTAGTTCGCGGTTTGTTATTGTTGCGTTATCTCTCTATTAATGTATTTCAAAGATCGTTAACGTCGGTGTATGTAGCTTTGAATGTGTGCTTTGTTATTGTTTTGAATGTATAAATTTGTATCTGTGTATTCAAAATATCGCCAAGAGGGTCAAACATCGTTCTCTGATTGGTTATTTTATGGGGGCTCGTCAATTTGTTTTGATTTTAAAAAATATGTGTATTGTGCTTATAGAGGAGTGTTTGTGTATATGTGTATATAGGATCTATATATGTGTGTATATATGTATTTGAAATCAAATACAAAATCACATACAGACCCCAATTTTTTTATAATACATATTATTGCTGCATTTGTTGTTATACATACATATTTCTTTGTTATTGTTTATTTTATTTGTTTTGTTATTGGTTTTTTTTGTATTATTCCAATAATTTTGCGTGTATGGCAACAAGTTGAAATTTTATTTTTAATTCATCAAAAAAAAATATTAATAATAAATAATAATAACAATACAAAAACAGTGAAAAGTTTGTGAAAGAAAACTAATTAACTAATTAACAGAATTAGTTCTAATTAAATTTCATATTTGGAAATTCAAGTTAATAAAATAATAAAATACGTTATCAAAATTTGTTAATATTTATTTTAACAAGATAATGTTTATATCTTAAAAAATCAGCTTATTTTTATTTTTATTTTATTGATATTGAATTATAAACTATTTTTATTTGTTAAAAAAATAACTTCTTTAAAATTTTGGAATAAATACAAAAATACTTTTCAAAATAATTTTTTAATATGAAATAATTGAAACGCCTTCATATTTAAATTGTTTTGGTTTCTTTTTGGGGGAGCGGGGACTTTGAACTTTAAGCATGTTTACTTTAAAGTTGTTTTTGTTTCTATTGTTCTGTCAAAAAAAGAGGCACGTTAAAATAATATAATACACCACTACAAAAGTCATTTTCAAATACATACGTACATGTGTATGAATGTGTGTATATTTTGCACTGTTGTTATACAAATTTATTATCAAAACAAAAATTGAAAATAAAACAATTTTTATACCCTACACCACCGAAGGTGGTTGGGGTATTATGCGTTTGTGCTGATGGTTTTACAACCACCTTTAAGTATAACGTTCGACCCAGAATCAATTTCTTAGTCGATTTAATGATGTCCGTCTGTCTGGCTGACTGTCCATGTAAACGCTGTGAACAGTCTACAGGTCACAATTTTTGCAATATCGCATTAAAATTTGGTACAAATATTCGGTCCAATATTACAGGTTAAGGTCATAAGTCCTAAATACAAAGTGATTTAAAATTTGGCACCAGTAAGTCTTAAAATATTCTAAAACAATGTGTGAAAATATACGAGGGTCGGTTGATTACTTCTCATTATGTTCCATACAAACCCCTTCACAATTATTATTACATTGGCAAATTAAGATAAATATAAGCAAAAATCGATGTGAAAATTATACGAAGGTCGATTCATAATTTCTTGTAGGCCTCAAAAAACCCCCCTTCACCAAAAAATTCTATTTTAAAACGCACAATTTTAACATAAGTATTAATATCACAATAATGTACTGCATATATGAGAATAAATCAGAATATCAAATTATGCGAGGGTCGTTCATTAATTTTTTGTAAACACCATTTTTAACCGATGATGTGGTGGAGGGTATTATTCGTTAGGCTTGACCGACTATACATTCTATATTGTTTTTATATTTTTTATTCCATTTAAAAATGTTTTTCAAGAAATAATAGTACATTCCTGAAAAAAAAAAACAATAAAAAATTGTTTAAGTTTATCAATTAATATATAGATTATAAACATTTAAAAATTTCCATCATTTGAATTATAGACGTTTACTATATAAAGGTTCTTTTATTAAAGTAAATGTTTGCAACAGAAATACACTGTTGCAAATTTGTTTTTCAGATATAAACAATTTATAAACGTCTTAAAACTTTATTGAATGAAGTGTTTAAAAAATTCTGTAAATTTTAGAAAACAATTCAAATTTTAATTTATTTTGAAAATAATTTATTATTTATAACGACATTAGTTTTCTTTTGCTATATATTTCAAAAATGTATTATAAATTTCGAGAAAGACCAATTCGAAAGACCAATACAGATTGGAAAAATCACAATTTCAATTTTATATGGCGATATGAAGCATTACAGCTGAAGATCTATGCTTATGACTCCGAGGAAATCTTTAGGTGTTTCTTTGATAAGACCGAGATTCAAAACAGGTGCATTGTAGAGGAAGGGAATATAATTATATACTTTTAGAAGCCTATTCCTACAAAAAAGTCTCTAAAATATATTTGTTTGCAAAGTTCTCTTTAGTCTCTTCAACTTTTTTATTAGTTTTTTCAATGGATTTTCTTAAAGGACATAAAGATTAGGCTTCAAAAGCATTTATATGGTTTAATAAATGAACATTCCTCAATACAAATAGTAGGTCCTTAGGGGGGAAGGATTCGAAGTACCTGATATGAATAAAATCAAAGAACTTAATGTAGCCGGTTTCAAATCATGAACAAAAATATAACTTATTCCGACCGGACTTAGAATGGCGTCGCTAAATATATAAAAAAACTGTATTTTGGTGCGTTCCAACTATTATTTCATTCTCGAAGGTGACAATTTTTTTTCGACCCACCTATATAATAATCTTACTAGTTTAATTTGTCTCGATGTGACAACTTTATTTCTTGTAAATGTGGATGAAGTCGTAGACACTGATTCAAACAGTTAAAGTCCTTATTTGTTAGGAAAAATTGGCGTTTCATTCAAATTTATTTATCTTTTAGCTTTCGAAGAATCTTGTGATTACTAATCAATAAACGCAGTACTTAAAAAGTATTAAAAGTTCTATTAATAGATTCCTAATTGATATATTTTGAATAGGCATCATTTTAACAATACCCGATTTAAAATTTTAGAAAAAAATTTATTATAAATCAAAAAATAAACCCAGAGGGTTTATACTGAACATATAAATATATAAAAGACTTATATAATAATATATAATAGCAATTTTCTATTTACATTAAAATTACCGGAAAATAGTTCATTGTAGTGAATTTTAAGGAAATATCAATTTCTAAAAAAAACTTGATTTCATTTACGCAATTCAGTCTCATTAAATTGTCATCAAATATTGATTACTTTGTTTACACTTGCATTACATACTTATATATGTATGTATGTATGTATGTATGTATGTATGTATGTATGTATATATTTTATATTAAAGCGAATATAAAATAATTAAAATTAATTAAATAGATTTTCTATCAGATTTTGTTTAAGTCCCTATATAGAAACTGTAAATATTTTTTATACAAATATATAATACAAATACATATAAAGAATATTGAAAAATTTCATTCATTTTATCGTACTTCAGAATATATCCAGATATGTATTTGATTATTTATCCATTAAATGTTAATCTTTGTCACAAACTCTATTATCTATTAAGGAATATAAATCCAAAAATATTATTAGGTTTTTATTAAATTTGCTAATATATTTATAATGTATTAAATAAATTTCAACGTTCAGAAGTTCACAATTTTATCGAATACTTGAAACTGAGTCATGGAAATACGTTCTGCATTACAAAGGTTAATGTCTAATTTTAAATTTTTAATGGATATTGTGACAAAATTAAATTTTATCAATATTATATTAAAACTCGTTCAATACTTTCGATTTTATAAACAAATTTTCAATTTTTTTTGCCACTTAAAAAATGTTTCGAATAGAAAGAATTCGGTAAAAATATACCCAATAAGCAATTTTGCTGGAATTAAATTCTGACCAAATGTATTTTCAGCCTTAAATTCAATTTCAAGTATTGAAAATAACTTATATTACACTTTGATACTATTTAAATTATGGCCAATTCAAGTAAACTTTTCAATCTTTGGAATTTTTTAACTTTCTTATTGGGTAAATTCAAATGCCTTTCAATAAAAAATTTTAAAACCAAAAATGCTAACACGTTAATAATTTTATTGAAATTGAAATAAAATATTGACGATTGTGAGAAACTGATTATCAAAAAAAAAAAAAACATATAAGAGATATGGAAAGTAATCAGTTTATGTTAATAAAAGAAGCTCATGATTACATATATCTTAAATCGATGTTGTATTATCACAATATTGTATACTGACGCATGTTCCTTTAATGCTTTCTTAACACACATTTTTCATTAAATTTTTCAACTTAAGAATTATTTGATTCTTTATCCTTGTAATAGATGTCAGTTATAGTGTTTAATGTCAAACAAATGAATATATTGTTAATCTGAATTATATGAGTGACTAGAAAAAAGTGCGAACTAAAATTTAAAATTTTTCTAAACAAAACCAAAAAAGTTGGCCAAGCATTTGAAGGTCTGCCCTCAACCAGTACTGGGAGAACTTATCCGTTGATAGAAAATCTGCTTCAGTCCCATATGATGTTTCTACACAACACATCCGGTAGGAAAGAAGGCCAGTTAATTCTTACCATTTGATAATTAATTTAGAGCTACAGTAAAACATAGTATAAAAACGTACAAGGCTCAAAAAAATCCTGAAAGGAACGCTGCTTAAAATATTGAGGCTAAAAAAAGAGAAACGCATGTTCCGGTAGTGAAGTTTAGGACCCAAAACTAGTTAAAATATCCAAAAAGTTTTAGGTATGGCAGAAATATTCA
This sequence comes from Cochliomyia hominivorax, assembly GCA_004302925.2. Lineage (NCBI taxonomy): Eukaryota > Metazoa > Arthropoda > Insecta > Diptera > Calliphoridae > Cochliomyia > Cochliomyia hominivorax. The sequence continues at coordinate 33,955,068 of PYHX02000494.1, forward strand.
GTTGTGCCAAATAAATCCAATTATTTTTACAAGAAATATTTGCAAAAAGACTGTTTCCATTCATAAATTTTATTACAGTTTTTTTGTGAACTGTAATAATAATTTCAATCGAATAAAAAATTCAAACTGTAAGTTTAGTGGTTTCGTTTTAATTATCATATATGTAAGTTAAGAATTTTTCGATCTTACTCCTTTAAACAAGAATCAACCCGTAACAAATCTTGCTGTGTCTTTAAAACATTTTCCTCACATTTTGCGAAGAAATGAATGTCAATGAATGAATGTCAGTATAAAGAATATCGTTTTAAATTCGCATGTAATTTTCTCTGACGAAAAAATATAATATAGGCGTTCCTGACTCATACTCATGTTATTTCTAGATTTCGTATCAAACGATGTTCGGATGTTAAATGTAATATCAGCGGTAGTGTTATGGTTTAAGACAGCAATTTTCTGTGGTTGGAAAATCTTAAATATTTTTTCTTTCAACAAAACTAAATAGAACAATTTATGTTTTATAGCAGTCTAAATCATGGTTTACGGAACACATTAGCCGTCTTGCAGTCCGGACTTAAACCCAATGGAGACTTGTGAGGATATATGGCTCCTAAAAGTTATTTATTTAATTCACAAAAGGAAAAATCGTTATTTTGACATAATTCACAACAAAGGATCATCTGTCCATTTCACAGTGTCTCCAAATCGATTTTTTGGAAATAATTCGGTTACTTTTGAACCACTGGAACCACCACCATAGCTGTGGTGTTTTTGAGTCGATTTGGAGGAAAACGTAATCAGTGACTCTATAAAGTTGACTACCTATTCACCAAAAATCCATTAATGAATTGAGAGAAAATAAATTCTAAATATAGAGATTCCTTAAGTTATAAAACATCAAGGATTTCCGCTAATATAGTTTTATCACAGGTCCATACCAACTATAAATATTTAACAACAAGTTTATAAATTTTATTATAAAATGGTATTTGAAATATAAATTTCAGGAAGTTTTGATTTACAAAGCGAAAACGGGCGCAAATCTATAAATGTATATAAAAATACCAATTTTTTTACATTATATTAACAGTATCTTGTCTAAATAATAGGAATTACATTAAAGAAACCTACTTGAGTTGTGGGTTTCCTTTCGATTTTTATCTTTATTTTTTGCCGATTAAAAAGAATTTTAAATGAAATGATTTGAATATAAGTTTAGGATCGTATCGATCGTATATATAAATAAATAAATATATATATATATATATATATATATATATATATATATATATATATATATATATATATATATATATATATATATATATATATATATATATATATATATATATATATATATATATATATATATATATATATATATATATATATATATATATGCAACATTGTTAAATTACAAATGGTGACAGAATGATTTTCATTTTATCACACGAAATTGTCAAGTTGCCAAAAGATAGAAAACAGAAAAACTCATTTACTCACATATACATTATCAAATACACATTAAATTCTGTTAGTGTTTGTAAATGAAAGATCCAAAATATAAATATTCAAAATCACATGGAAATCGTCATAAGACCCAATTCAATATAGGAAACTAAAGAAATATATATATATAAACATATATATTTCATTGCTTTTTTTTATTATTGTTTATTTCTTCCCAAACAACTGAATCACTTCTAAATGTCCTCTCACTTTTTCAGCGCGTGGCTTGGAAAAATTTAAAAAGAAAATTACATTATTTTTTCTGAAAAAATAAATGAATTAGTTAAATAACAAATATATTTTTTAAAAGAAAGCTAAATTACTTTAGGCTAATGAAAATAAAATAAATATTATTTTTATATTCCAATTCCAAAGTGTTGAAAGTGCAAAACAAGTGAATTTATTTATAATAGTTTTGTGAGTGTTATAAAGTTCTTATCAATAATTTTTACAATAAAATTATTACAAAAAATAGAAAAAGTTATAACAAAATATTATTAAAAACGTTTTGTGGGTGGGTGTTTCTAATGTATCCATTCGATCATATATTTTTAACTCTTTTTGCAGATTTCAAAGTTTTTAACATCTACATTTTCTTTCGTTTTAGTTAGAAATTAATGTTTGTTCAATAATTAAAATTTTCAAAAAAATCATACAAGTAAATGAGTAATTTATTCCAGAAAATAAAAAATATTTCCAAAATCATAAATAGATAGAGTAAAATTTGTTATTTTGTTATTCTTATCATTCTTTTTATTATAAAATCTAATTTTTTTTTTTTTGAAATTCGGGTAATTTAAAAAATTTTTAAAATCCACATTTCTAAGATTTTAAGGAAAATGTGTAAAAACTCAAAAAGGAACATTTTGAAAACAGTCGGGAAATGTGGTATGGCACCCAAAGTAACCATAAAATTTTATGTTTAATTAATTTTCTAATACCCTTCATCATTACATTTATTGGTCATTGTAATTTTATACTGAATCTGATAAAAAGGACTATAATATTATCTTAAGATTAGGAGACTTCATGACATTTTATATTTTGAAAGTGTACCAAATTGCCAAACTACGTAATAGCTTAGGGATATAATATTTAAGAGAAAAAATCATGTTAGCGTTTTTTACATTTTTTCTAGCATTTTTACTTTCCGAGAAAAGTAGCGGTTCTACATTAAAAGCAATAGATTCACACATTCTCGGCAAATAAAAACATATTGTATAGGATAGAAAAAGCTTTAACTTCTTATTTTTTGACATATTAGAACGCCATTTTTTCCTGAGTTAGAAATTCTATTAAAAAATCTTTCATGTTTCTAAATTATTTCCCTTTAAAATCGATTTGGAGGACCCCGATTTAAAAGTCTAATATAGGAGTTATAGAAATCTGTAGAGTTTACTTGGGGAAGTTTTTATAACACATTCTACTTATATTTATAAAAAGTACTAATTTTTATACCAAAAATTTTCGGAAAAGGGTTTATATATACGAGCTACCCTTTGGGAATTTGGTGACTAAATTCTACAAAATGATAGCTGATGCTCTTGTCAATATGTATCAACTTCGCCAGAAATTACGATTTCAATACATTAAAAATTTTTTCCATTACAAAAGTTCATTCGGCTCGATATAATTACAAATAGCCCAGTGTCCTAACGAAGACTTGTAGCGGATAGGTCAGTGCTATAAAACATATTATACGTTCTGGCAGGTGTGTCAGTCAAGTTCTACTATATAATTCCCAACGCCAAGATGGAAGCATAAAAACTACAAAAAAACCCTCTTAGAATTGGATTTTATAATCTGAGCACAATATAAGATATACTTATTTAAAATATTTCCATGATACTCACCTATATGGAAGAAATTTAGCTTATATATATATATATATATATATATATATATATATATATATATATATATATATATATATATATATATATATATATATATATATATATATATATATATATATATATATATATATATATATATATATATATATATATATATATATATATATATATATATATATATAATATATATATATCCAGCATTTCTTTTTGTTGTTATAAATACGTTCCTACTCAACTCTACTACTACTTGAGAGTAGAAAGTAGGAACTCTAAGTTCCTACTCCCTACACTCAATATTACATGTGTAGGGTATTTAAAAAAGTACTAATAAACTCGAACGCTGATAAGAACTAAGATTTTGAAAGACAATCTCAGTTGTTTATCCAGTGATAAAATAAAATCTACCCAGTGCTTCAACTTGAAGCCAAACAACTTCTGTTTTAATTAATACATGTTTTAATTGCTTAATACATATTTATTAATTTAAAACAAAATCAAGCTTATCTTGAAATTTTGCTGATTTTTTATATAATTTTGAATCTCTTGATCCGTAGAATTTACGTCAATTTAAAATCGTTTTGTTTTCGTTTTGATGTTTTCTTTTTTTAGATCTTAATATAAATATTTATGATCAATCAAGAAATTTGCTTATTAAAGCACCCTACAAATGGTCTTAGATTAAAAATATTATAAATAATTTAATTTATGTTTTAGAAATTTGTATACCAAATAAACGTAAGAATAATTGTTGGTCAAGGATTTTTTTAACATTTTTTTCTGGAATCTTGTATTAGAATACTGTTAAGCGTAAGAGAAAATATTTTGAATTATGGTAGGGATCTGTCTAGTGTCGAAAACTTTATTTTTTCTATAAGTTTTTATTTAATTTTAAAAATAGACACTTGTTATTATTTTCAATATTGACAGCCAGCTAGTCAACAATCTGACATTATAACATAAGAGCGATCTCTCTAGGAGGGAAAATATATATATGAATATATTTGAATTCCAATTTTATATAGTAACGAAAGTTGCTGAAATGAAAACAATAATATTTTATGAACCAAAATAAAAAACAAATAACCACAGGCCACTTAACAACAAAATTATAATAATATTATTCAAATGATAAGATATTTTTTTGTTTTTGCTTTATTTCGTCAACATCTAAATTTGCCTCTTTATATTGAAAAATACGAAATTTTATTTTTGTTCCTAAAAAAAGAGGTGTGTTCATTTTTTTCACTTTACTTCATTTCAATTCAATGTTAAAAACAAAGTTATTTTATAAAATTTAATTATTTATTTCTATCGTATTTTTTCACATGTACGATTAGATATTCTCGATATTTGTTTGTGTGCAGATCTTTCGATATAAAACATGTTATTTTGATACAATTAGCCAAGTACAAGGGGCTCGTTAAAAGCAATAATGATCCAATTTTATAATTTTTAAGATAACAAGATTATTTAACTGCCATAACTAAGCAAAAAATATTAAAGTAAGAAATTAAAAAATAACACGAAAACTAAAAACTGAGATCACAAAATGCTTAACATACATATATGCTAATAAGAACGAAACTACTAAACTTACAGTTTTATTTTTTCTAATTGATTGAAAATATTATTTCAGTTAACAAAAAATATATATATTTTTATAGTTGTAATCACTTGTGATGAAATTTTGGGAAAACCCTTCCATTGACGTCTTTATAGTACTTTCTGTGACTTAGCTGAACCAGCTACAATCAGTCTAGGGGATTCCATACCACATTATGGTGCTTGTACCACTCAAGGGTTCGTTTACCATAACAACTGGATGTTATAAGTGGACACAATTTGAATGGAATTAAATGAATTACGAATGGAAGAAAGTTTTTGGGCCCTAAACTTTTCCTCAACATTCCCCCGAGCATTAACAACATGCAATTTTTGATTAGGAAGTTGCGCAAAATCTGCTTGAACAAACGATTCATCATTCATTATGCAGCAATAACATTTTTTTTTAGAAAAATTGGCTTCAATTTCCGCACTTTGTTCTTTGTTCTCTTATAAATTTTAACAGAGTTTCTGTCATAATTTAACGAGCCCTTGTATGTTTTTAAACCCGCATTAGTTTGAATTTTTCATATCAAACAGTCGGAATGAGTTGAAAGCCCTTATGAAAATGGTTTATAATTTAGACTATTCCTTTTACCTAAACCAGCTTTTATATTAACGGAAAAATTCTTCCGGTACTGTTTGATGGCAACTTTTTGTAGGACTAAGTTGGATTTCAATAAAACCCATTTGTATTGTTGGTCCTACTTTTTTCTGGTCACTCATTTTATAAATATTTACAATATATTTATTTCGTTTACATTAAACATAATAACTGACAAGTTTAACAAAGATAACATGATCAAATAAAAAATCTAAAAATACTCATCTCACTCCTTTTTCAGATACTTACAAAGTAATTAAACAATAAATCTAAAATGTGTGAAATTAAAAACAAAATAAGTAAATTAGACTAAGGAAATAATTGCAAAAATAAAATTAGCACATTTTAAGAAAAACATAGTAAAACAAGTAAAAATGTCGGTCAAGCTGGACTATCTAATGCCCTACACCACATCTTCGGTTAAATATAGTAGTTACGAAAAATTAATGAACGACCATTGTATAATTTGATATTTTGCTTTATTCTTAAGTGTGTAGTAAATTATAGGATACTAAGATGTATGATAATTTATGTAATTTAAAATGAATTTTTCTGAGGGGGTTATACGGGGGTAAAAAGAAATTATGAGCAGACAAAGATTTTTGGTTAAATTTATCTTAATTTTTTACCAATTATTATTGCAATACCGACTTATATGTGAGATTTTTGGCCTTAAAAGTGATATTTGGGATTTGTATGGCAGTTATGAGAAATAGTGGATCGACCCTCGCATATATTGCCACATCATTTTAAAATATTATAAGACTTACTCGTGCCAAATTTCATTTCACTAATTTTCTATTTAGGAATTTTATGACCTTAAAACTCTATTCCGGGAATAACATTTGTATGGGAGACATCTGAAATATTGGAACGAACATTGGACATATTCAATAGGTTTCGTCCCTATAATAATCGACTCAGAAAATGATTCTGAGTCGAACGGTATACTTAAAGGTGGGCGTAACACCATTTTTTGCTGCATGCTACATAACCACAAACGCATAATATCCAAAACATCTTCGGTGGTGTAGAGTATAATTAAATTTAAAAAATTTTAAAATGAAAATTGTCAAATCATCGGATATACTATCTAGTAGATACTAGATGTATGTGTATATAAAATTTCCTGGCAACATGTGTTCTAAACATGTGTTGTTTTTACCGAAAAAAAAAATCATAACAAAAATGAAAACATTAAAAAAAATTAAATTAAAATACAAATAAAAATTCTAAATCCAGAAGTGATTAAATATAACATGAATTAGTTAAATAAATCGTAAACAAAAACAAAATAATAAATAAACGCTAAATTTGTTTGACATTAAATAACAAAATATAAAAAAATAAATTTATTTATTGTTTGGTAAAATTAAAATAATTGGAATACTGGACACGTGTGACCATACATACCTGCAATTCAGAAGTTGTCCACTTCATCTTATATAAAATTTTTGAAAATTAAAGGAAAATATTAACATGTTAAATCGAAAATATTTTTACCGTAAAATTTGGAACATAGTGACATGCCAATATATTATGGCAGTTACATGTAGGGGATGATCTACCACTATCTATAGGAACTGCAACATCATTCCCGATTTCAGAAGGTGCAAAATACGTAATATCCGGATTTTAGTTCCATTCCACACACAATTTATACTCATAAAGTATAAATTACATTTAGTACATAAAAAATTATCTCCTAAATAATAATTGTTTGCTTCACGATCTTATCAAGTTTGAGGGATTTGAGGGTAATATATATATAAGGTGACATCGCATCCAAACTTCATATTCTACTAGAATTTCACTCGCTACAAAGACAAAAATCCTGGACTGAGATAAAAAAAAATCTTAAAACATATTTCTCATTTAAACTCGAGTATTACTTGATTTTTTAATTAAGTCACCTTTTGTAAAACAAGCCAGTTATTATGTTTAATGTCAAACCAATGAAAATATTGTACTGAAACCAATGAAAAAATGCGTACTGAAATTAATAAAAATTTTCAACAAAATCCAACTTGGTCCTTCATAAAGTTGGCCAATGTTATTAACAATGTTATTTACATAAAGTTTGCCAATGTTATTAACAATGTTATTTACAAAAATGGCCAATGTTATTTACAGGATAACTTATTCGTTGATAGAAAACCTGGTTCATGTGGAATTAATGGTCCAAACAATTTCAAAAAAGCGCACAACACATCCGGTGTTAAAGCAGGCGGTATAGCCCAGTACACGGTTTTATTATGAATAGATTAATTTAATAAAGATTAAAAAGACACTATTAAAAATAATGTTCACAAAAAAGCTACTTCCATTCAAAAGAACAATGTGGTGTTTGTACCCAGTGAAGCAAATCCTCCATATATGTATGTATATATATATATATATATATATATATATATATATATATATATATATATATATATATATATATATATATATATATATATATATATATATATATATATATATATATATATATATATATATATATGGAGGAGCTACAGGTCGCTTCCTTAAACGTAAATGACTGACTGACATATACAAATTGTGTAAATACAAACAGAATGATAAACTTATACAAATTCTTCTGATCTCTAATATTCATTAAGTATTTTCTTTGTTTGTCTAAAAGAGCCTTGATATTCGATAAAAACGGGTTAAATCCTTGACCGAATGAAATGGTACACATGAATTACACAAAGAAACAATGATATTGAAAATGTAGGGACCATTTTATGTTGTTGACTTAAAACGACATATCTTGTAAATTTACTTTTAACTAAATGCAAAAATGAATTGAAGAACTCTTATCAACACAGTTTAAGTTTTCGTTTATTATTAATTTATGATTTTTTACAAAAATTATTTACATTAAAAAAGAAATTAAAAAAAATTAGCAGAATTATCAGTCTAGGAAAATCAATTTGTTATTTTCTTTCTTAAATATTAATTTACAAATTTTTAACTCGTTCTTTTAAACCTTGAAGTTCATCGTTAATGTCTTTGGGCAAGTGTGATCCAACTTGAGAGTTGAAGTATTTCTCGATATCGTGTACTTCTTGTTGCCAGAAATCTTTTGGTAAATGGAAGAGTTGTTTCAAATCAACTTTGCCAGCTAAACCATCTTCATTGATGGAATTGTCAGCGGGCAATAAACCAATGGGTGACTCCTTGTAACAATTTTCACCATCAACACGGCGGAAAATCCAATCTAGAACTCTAGAATTGTCACCGAAGCCAGGCCAAAGGAATTTACCATCGTTACCTTTGCGGAACCAATTGACGTGGAAGATTTTTGGTACATTTCCGCGGGATTCCATGCTCAACCAATGTTGTAGATAGTCGCCGAAATTATAACCAAAGAATGGGCGCATGGCGAAGGGATCATGCATTATTTCTTTACCTTTGTGTTCCGCAGCAGCAGTAGCCTCACTGCGCATTGAGGCACCAATAAAAACACCATGTTTCCAGCTGCGAGCTTCATACACCAAAGGTACACCAGCTGGACGACGACCACCAAAAAGTATGGCACTTATAGGCACACCGGCGGGGTCCTCCCATGCAGAATCAATTATGGGGCATTGTTTAGCAGGAGTACAGAAACGAGAATTGGGATGGGCAGCTACTTTACCGGATTCAGGAGACCACAATTTTCCCAACCAGTCAGTAACTGTGACACCATCGAGATTCGATGCTTCCATACCCTCCCAATACACACCACCATCCGAAGTTGAAGCTACGTTCGTAAAAACAGAATTTTTAAAAATTGTTTTCATTGCTATGGGGTTGGTTGCCATGGAAGTACCAGGTGCTACACCAAAGAAACCATTTTCGGGATTAATGGCTCTCAAAACTCCATTGCTATCGAATTTCATCCAGGCGATATCATCACCCACACATTCCACTTTGTAACCAGGTAAAGTGGGTGTCATCATAGCCAGATTTGTTTTACCACATGCCGAGGGAAAAGCAGCAGCAATGTAGATTTTTCTGCCTTGAGAATTAGTGATGCCCAATATCAACATGTGTTCTGCCAACCAACCTTCTCGCTTAGCAATTGTACTTCCAATACGTAGAGCAAAACATTTCTTTCCTAGCAAAGAATTGCCACCGTAGCCGGAACCATATGAAACAATTTCATTGTTTTCTGGACGGTGTAAAATTATAGTTCTTTCTGGATCGCAAGGCCAAGAAGGAATCTGAATTTTACCATCCTTGGGTGTACCCACGGAATGCAAACACTTAACAAACTCACCGTTACCTTTGTGAAGTTCATCCAAAACTTTGGATCCAGCGCGAGTCATAATTTTCATCGATTCTACTACATAGGGTGAATCGGTAATTTCAATGCCAATCTTTGATAGAGGTGAACCAACGGGACCCATTGAAAAGGGTATAACATACATGGTACGTCCCTTCATACTGTTGGGGAAACGTTCTTGAATTGCTTTTTGCATATCTTCATTTGAAATCCAATTGCCCAAAGCACCTGGTTTGGCTTCATCAGTTACTGGCACTGCTTGCTCTTTCTTAGGTGTACAAATAAATGTGCGTGATTCCACACGAGCAACATCTGCAGGATTAGTACGAGCTATCCAACAATTTTCATATTTAGTTAAAGGAGCAATTGTTCCTTGTTTAACCATATGATCCTTAAGCAATGAACTTTCTTCTTTGGAACCATCGCAGATGTGTACATATTCAGGACGACAAAGATTAATACATTCATCGACATAAGATTTAACAGCAGCTGTAAGTTGATTTGGATTGCCATATTGGAAGGAACCAAAAGCACGATATGTCAAACGAAAATTATACTTCAAACCCAAAGATGAAAGTTTTGAACTGAAAATATAGAAAAGAAAATACAGATATTTTATTACCGATAGAAACTAAAACTTTGACCTTATATATATTTATGTATGTACAAAAAGTAATAGGATTATGTAATACATACAATAAGAACTACATAATCAGTTTTCGATATTTTTATTTTCGAAAAAATTATGATCTGACCGTTTTTATAAAACGACCACGTAAATTCTATTTTTTATTCCAAATATCGAGAAACTGTACATTTAATTTGTTATTTTACCAAAAAAGTATTCCAATGAATGTTCCATTGGCGGTAACGAATTCTAAATCAAAACAAACTAAAGAACACGTTTTTTTCCACAAAATGTTTATTTTTTATTTTGTTTTCGTTTACGTATAGCAACACACAAGTCAGAATAGACAGATACTACTTGATCATCTAATACATATACATGTGGAAGCATCTGATCAGCATTATAAGTACAAAATACGTAAATATTTTTCGATAAGATTATATATATATTTATTCCCGAATTTAAATCCAAAATAGGCAATAAGTTTCAATATCATAAGTAACCAAAATATGGAATGTTTGTACAAATATAAAACAAGACTTATTCACAATAATATTAAACATCAGAATTTGACACAAAATTGTGAATTTTAGTTGTGAATTCAGAAGAATTCACTTTGTGGGTTTCAATAAAATTTGTTCAATAAAATTTGGACTATATTCATGCGATTATTTTAATCATATATTAATTTATACTTCGAACATAATTTAATATGTAAATTTTTTATAGGGTGTATAAAACTTAAGGCTATAGAAAATTAAGCAAAACAAACATTTATAAGATAAATAAAAATTTTTTCAAATCACAACTTTTATATGGTAAAAATATAAATGGAGAGTGTATTCTTTAGAGAGAATATTATACAAATTAAGTAGTAATTGTAGGAAAAAATCGACCAACCAAATAATACTCAGTATTCAGAAATTTTAAGGTCTTAATTGTTATTGTAAATTGTTAAATAAGTTGTCAAGATATTTCTGTTATTCCAATTCTTCACTTTTGAAGAAAAGAATTTCACCTATTCGCAAAAACTTGATGGGATCACAAAATATTATTAAAACTGTATAATTTAACAGATGAAAAATTTGTTTCCTTCTTCGTTTTCCTTTTTGAGAGCTGAAATAATTTTATTCTGTTTAAATTACTTCATTTGAGATCAATAATGATATTGTTAAATCTTGTTTTGCTCTCTTAATATAACGAAAAAGAACATACAATTATTCGAAAGTTCTATTTGTATATATTTTTCTAATATTTCAGAAAAGATTTTGCTGAAAAAAACTCTTAATTTTTTTAACATCACTATTGAGTCGTTTAAAAAATGCAAGTCATGCTTACCCTACACTAAAACTATAATATATTTTACATATGTATTATAGGGTATATGACTTATTGGGTCTTACAACTCTGTAGTTCTCTCCTTCTCTTTTCGCGCTCTTTCTGTTTTGTTGGTGTAATATTTACAATATTTAGTTGTATATATTTGAATGCCTCTTACTTGGTTCACTCTGTTTGTATGATGCAATGTTTCTTCATCATTACTTGTGGCGATTACGTTGGAAAAACTCAAAGCAGAATAAAAAAATAGCGAAACGTCAACCAGAGATAGTGATTAAAAGTTTGCTGAAAACATCTAGACATTTTATAGAAGAAAATTTCGCTTTCGCTTAAGACTGAAAAACATTTTACACTACTACATACATATATATGTATATACAACATATCTATGTATGATATGTACATATTTATGTGTGTATAATAAAATATTCTTACAATTTTATATTTATAAAATATGTAGCTGTATCTTATTGAAAGTAAAAAATTATAAAACAAACATACATCACAAGTACGTTGATCTTTATTGCAGAGACGCGAGTATATCAACAAAAACGTATGTTGCAAATAAATAGATTTTGTCACATATTGTTGCATGTACTTGTTCTGAATGGTACAAATTGACAGATGTGGTATTTTTCTAAAATGTTTTCAAAAATAAATTTTATTTTCTATTTTTTGTTATTTTTTGCAACGTGAATATTTTTATGTGATTTTGTTTGTTTGTTTTTCTTGTTTAACCTCGTCAAATTTAGCACAATTCTGTCTATTTGCGATAACATTATTCAGATTTTCTTGTTTTTATAAATATTTATAAATAAAAGGTACATGAATAAAATGAAAAAAAAAATTCAATCAAAATATAAACAATAATAATCATGACAAGCACATTTTTAATAAATCAATAAATATTAAAATGATTATAAAATGTGTTCATCCATTTAATGAAATATTAATAGAATCAATAAATAGTTGTTTAAAATATCTTAAATTGAAAGTAATGTATCTTAAGCTTTAGTTAAATAATTATTAACAATTCGGTTATAATTAAAATGTCAAGATTTTCACACTCTTGAATTATAAAAAGCTAAAGTTGAAGTGATATAAATTTAAAATACTATAAATATTTGAAATTTGTTCTGAAGCACAGTAATGTATTTGAGCCGTTAGAGATAAACAAATTTTAGATGGTTAAGAGGAGTATAACTTGCTGTCTCGGGTGTTTTTTTTTTAATCGCGTAAAGTTCATTTATGGTATAAGAGAAAATAAATTTTTGAGCCAGATTTTTAACAAAACATAAACATGTTAATCCGTTAAATATTTATATTTATATTTGTGTGAACACGTTTTTTTTAATAGTTTAACTCTAAACGAAATGCTGGTAATGTCAATAGAAGATATCAAATTAAATACGTTTTATGCGAATTAGGATTTTGGATATTTTCTTTAAAAATATGAGATTTATCTTAATTTTCTTATTTATAAACAATTCGATATATCGAGCTGAAATTCTAATTCCATATCAATTTGTTATCAAAAAATTGCCCTAATTTTAATATATCCACACTGATCACAAATCGAATTTAATCATATGTGGATATAGTACTAATTGGTGTATAGAAATTTTATAAAGTCTTTACAGACTATAATTTGTTTACTTTATAAAGAAAATCAATTATATTTTATTCAAATATCTTTTAATTAAACAAATGTTTAATTGCATTTGAAATTTGGAGCTTTTTAAATTTAATAAATTCATGATAGTAAATGATAACTTATATAACTTAATTTTATAAAGGGTTATTTACGTTCCGTTTCATGGATCCAGAAGTATTTTTTTTATGGACAGTTGTACTGTTTTAAGATTTAATATCCAAATTTATAATTTAATAATCAAAATGCTTTCTTCTCTTATTATTTGTAGAGTCATGCGAATATATTCTTCTTTTGCATCATTTCATATTCACGTGTATTTATCTTTTGTAAATTTATTAAAAAAAAAAAAACAAAATAAAAACATAAAAATAAATTGACTTTTTTATTAAATTATTAATAAAATGCGTATTTAAATCACACAAAAAAATATTGTATTATATAAAAATACGAGGATTGTTTGAAAAATTTTAAATTTTTTTTCGATTCTTCACTATTTTCCACCACTACAGTGATAGTGAAAACTATTTTAACTAGAACAAATTAGCGATTGTAAAATTGTTTATTAAACTTTAGCTTTAGAAATTAGCACAAATGAAATTAAGTAAATTAATTAAATAAACAAAATATTTTGTTATTTTCTTTTCAAACTGTAGATAATTGAAAGTATGTCCTGTTCGTACTTTAAAAATTATAAACAAAAATTAAAATTTATTCAAGAGGTCAAGTTCATCCAATTTGTTAGGCCTTATCAGACAACCCATATATAAAAAATACTCATTTGCGTCGACTCGAAATTGAATATTGAAAACACGCGTGTTTTTATTTTATTTTTCTAGTTTTTTTTTTCTTCAAAATAATACCATTAAAATTTATTTTTAAAAATCTGCAAGAAGAAAAAAATAATATATAGACACACATTAAAATAAAACATTATTAGACTCAGCATTAACGTCATCATGGTATTTTCCTTTCAAATAGAAAAACATAGAATAAATATCGCTTGATGCTATAAATTCAATTTTTTTCAAAATCATTTAATTTCCACTTGTGAAGGCGGACGTACAGTACAATAGACTTCATAATAGAATTGTTTTTGTCAGTGTTTCTCACACATAAAGTTATAAAATAGAAATAATTTGGAATTTAAAATTGAAAACTAATTTGTAAAGTAATAAATTAATTCTAATTAAATAAATCATTTGCATTGAATTAAACTAAAACGAATTTTATAATTCAAATGATGTAGCATAATTTTGTCTTTTTATTCTTTGCAATCATATATTTTTATATATTTCTAATCAGAGACATTAATTTGGGAAAATACTTTTAAATACAATAATAATTTTTTCTTATCATGATATATAATTATACAAGACACTAACTAAAGTCTGCGAAAGATTATTTGTTGTTGAATTCATAGATATGATATTATTTTATAAAATATTGTACAATAGGGCAGAATCAAGGAAAACTAGTTTACGTTTAAAAGGTGGATTGGTTTAACATTTTAGAACATTTAGTAGCAGAGTGATCCTGAAATATAATTTGTTTGCACACAAAATCAATATTCACTAGACATTGAAAACTTTACTTTACAGATCAAAACTGCGTCTCAGAACTTTTTTGCATGTTTCGAAGAATATTTGTTATATTTTTATCGATCAGACATTTCCTAACAGAAAACAAGTTGATTACTCCGGCTAATAAATTATAAAAAGTCTTAAGAATCAGTATATATAAAACTCGCCTTCAGAATTCAATAGACCCCTGGAGAGTTATTTCGAAAATTAGTTCTTGGACTCAAAAGTACTATCAAACTGTTTTGTACACGAGTGAAGAATTATAAGTATACCAAAAACGCTGTATTTAAAAAAATAATAAATCGAATAAATTTTTTCGTACTCGGATAAAATCATCTAGCGTTAAGTGAAATTAGAAAATAAATTCGTGCTATATGGTATCAAGTTTTTTAAATTTTTATCAAGTTTTATAAATTTAAAATATTTATATTTCTCGAAATTTCACTGAAACTCGCCATTTATATGTCCCGAAAAATATGGGATTTTGTGAGATTTTCAGAATCGGTATTATGAGGTTGCCATCCCTAATATCGTTCGATCACCTAGAAATTATACACTCAAATTCCTTTGCTAAATTTAGTTAAGAAAGTTAATATTTATGAGGTTAAAGCTTCATTCTATTTAGTTCAACAATTTCAAAAGGCTTCCACCAAGATCTGGAAAAACGTACGTATCAACTAAATATAAACTGCAATATTTAGAGTATAGTCAATATAATATGGACAGACAATCAGTCAGTCGTTCATTGTTAAATAGAGTTAGGGTGTGAATCAGATTATTTCAATATCTGGGTAATGTTATGTTTTACCTACAGTGATGTAGTGTATTAAACGATTTAGGTGTTTAAAAAATGTTTAAATTACGTGGTTTATAAATTATAAAGACATAAACATAGAAAACGATACAAAAATTAATGGAGTAAATTATTTTATTTTTTATATACTTCAGATGCAATTATATAATAATCCTTATTTTAACTAAAACTCTTTTGTCTAATTATAAACACAAGCCATTTTAATAAATAGTTGTTCAAAAAATCAATCATACAATTTCTTATATTTTCGTATATATAAATTAATTTCAGCGAATATATTAAAATGAAATACTTACACTTCTGTAAACTATTGTGACGTCACACACAACCCACAATCTTTTTGTTGAAATGACCATGATCAATGGACTTTAGACCCATAATATTAATAAAAACTTGTCTTATAATACAGACATGTCCGTATATTTACATATGTAGAATATTTATTATTACTTATCTGTCTCTATACACATATGTATGTACATGTGTATATATCTCTCTGTCTGCCATTTTATATTTATATATTATTTTGTAATAAACATATAGTTTATTTTATTTTAAAACAAAGAACTTAATAAAGAAAAGTGAATGTACCATACAAAATCTATAAAGAGTTTTCATCATTTATTTTACACTTAAAGGTGATACAGTTATGTACATCCATCTGAAATGAATGAACTAGTTGTCCCTCAATAAAACGTTGCCCTTATAAAAATCTGAAATGAAATATTTTTGCTGGGCCAAGGTTAAAATGGATGTGAATGAACGTTTTCAATATAAAAATTAAATGTACAGTTTTACAAGAGTACGGATTTTTTAGATCTAAATTTTTGTAAAAATTAATGTAAAAGTGATAATTGTAAATGGATTTGTAAGTATACATGAATATGTATTTTAGATCTACACAATTTAAATCGAATAATAAGAACAAATAAATAGATTTAAGTTAATTATTTGTACTAATTTTTTGAAGTATTTTTGCACAGTTTACTTTTTTAATTCCATATATCCTTAGTATGTTTTAGGGCTATTTGGATACATTAAAAAAGAACTAAAAACTAAGACCATATGACTTCAAAAAAACATTAGGTTTTCTTTAGAACCAGTTTCAGTGAAAACAAAATTAGTGAAGTACTTTTTTAAATTGCTAAACGTTCAAAAATATTTTCCTTTACCAGCTTCTTAAAATATCAATATAACATATATATTAAACTTATCATATCACCATATTTTATGTTTCCGTTTTTCTGGTATATCAAATGATTATATTCAAGATCAAATAATTATAATACTTATTAACCAAAAAAAGTTAACACTATTACATAAAATATTTAACATGAATATTCATTATTTTATCTTTAGTAACCAGAATTAAATGAAACAAATCGATAATCGTAAAAATTATAGGAACATTTAATCATATTTACTAATATTTATTACTTTATTGTTGTGCGTATATATGTAAATACGTAGATATTATATATGATTATAAGTGTTTTTACTTTATTTCCTCGGTAAAATTTTAATTGAATTTTAAATATTTTTGTGTACGATCGTAGCAAATATAATAATTACAATAACCAATAACAAATTCTCCTGATATCGAAATCAAATGCGTAATTGTCTGCGATTTCACAATGATAATGTGAATCAAACATTTTAATTACAAATAATTGTGTGTGTTCTCATCTACAATAACAAAAAATCTATACAGACCAGAAAAATCAGGAATTTAATCAGTCCGAATCAATCCAAAGTACAAAGTTCTGGAAAATAAGTTAGAAAGAGGAATAATTCTGTATAATAAATAGAATTCCACTTTATTTTCACACCACAAATATATTTTTTAACTTTACATCATGATAATTTAAAGTCGTATGCCATCAATACTGATTAGAAGTGGGAATACAAAAATATATATTTATTGTATTGTTTAATGTCAAATTTTGATAGAGAAATAACAATAAATTATTATTTTAAAAATTACAAAAAATTTTATCAAAAATTTTTACAGTTTCAACTTAGACTGAATTAAAAATTTTTAAAATAAACAAATAAAATAACCTTGATTAATATAATTTTAAAGCTTAAAAAATGTTATATATATATATATATATATATATATATATATATATATATATATATATATATATATATATATATATATATATATATATATATATATATATATATATATATATATATATATATATATATATATAAGTTATTCAATCTCAAATCAACTATATTCAACGTTCATGTTTTTTTGTGTAGTACTTAGGCAACATACATACTGATAAAATTATCTGGTTTACTATGTAAAAATATACACATTTGTGTGAATGTGTGTGTTATCAGCTAATGAAAATTCGACGTGTGCCTTCAATTGTTAAGACGTAATTGTTTTTATAAAAATCACTTTTTTTAAATATACTGACATTTTTAAACATACTCCCTTTTTAATACATACTCCCTTTAGAAATTTACAAAGTTTTCCTTTATTACTAATTAAATGGTTTGATAAGATAACAAATAATTTTGTATGTGATATTTAAAGAATTATTGCTGGAGAACTTTTAAAGTTCATGGAAAATTCGCTGACCATATCCATCTTAGATATTATAGAATCGTTTCATGTAAAAACGATTTTGAGGCTTAAGCTAAATAGTTTTTTTAAACATTCCACAATTAAATTAAATGGGGATAGATTACTTCCCATAGGAATCACAAATGGAACATCAAAATCGTGTTTATGTAGAACTTATTTAACACCATAGGACATTTCTTGCCCGTGGCTATTGTTCTGGTATCACCCAAGTTCTTATTAACCATAGTCAGGTTAAAAATAAGTGGACAAATTATGAAGTCTTGTGAGTGGATGCAGGCTTTTTTGTAAACATCCCTTGATGTAAGTTTTTTCAGTAATTGTTGAAAAATTTTGACTACTTTTGGGTCCGTAACTTTTCTAAAACATTCTATCGAGCATCTGCAACGTGAAATTTTTGGCCAAGAACTTGAGAATAAACTGCCATGATCTACATTTCATCATCTATTATGCAGCAATAATATCCCCCTATCACTCCAATAAAAATACCAATAATAAAAAAATATTCCAAAAATAACACTATATGTGAAGTATATTCACCATGGTCCTGCCGAAAAGAACTATTGCAAGCTATTACAAACGCATAGTGATTTTTATGAATATAAATATATTGATGCATCACCTGTTCAACAACTAATTGGCATTGACTTGATAATAACATGAATAACAGGTTTAAATATTTTATAACGGTTTTGTGGAAGGGAGAAAACAGATTTTTGAAAAACGTTAGCGTTTTTTTGTAAATTTCGTTTGGCATCATTCAGGATATTATACCTTCTAATATTATCGAGTGCAACCTTCTTCTAAATTCTAAAAATTAAATTAACATTAAATAGAACTCGAATCGATTTCCATTATAAAATTACTTTTTATCTGTATTAACTTCTTCAATATTATGTCTGGTATCGAAAACTAAAGACTTTCGTTTTTAATCAAAGTCAAATTATGTAACACCTCGAAAGGTTTCTGTAATGACTGTACATTTTTTTGTTAAATGTTTTGACCACAAAATTAAAAATAAAATTTCAACAATAAAAATTAATCAGGCAAAAAATTATAAACAAAAAATAATAATGCAAAAACGAGTTAAATTCTATTTTAATTAAAATTCAAACCGTAAAGAAATATTTGTACAAAACAAGAGAGAAAACCAAAGTAAAAACAAAAAAACTGAAAAAAAGAAGTGGCTATAAAAACAAAATTAAAAATAAAAACATTACAAACTAAAAACAATGAAGTATAAGCTGAACTAAACAAAAAACAAGAATTAACATATGTTTTGCAATTAGTTCAAATAAATACATAGATACATAAATAAACTATAATAAATGCATGTGTATGTGTAGGAATGCTCACTTAAAAATAATAAAATGTATCTGTGTAAATCTGTGAAATTGATGTGAACTGAAGAAGGGGCTCGCCTCATTTTATTCGAGGTTATCAACATGGTTTGTTGTCTTGTCTCAGTATTGACGAAAATAAAAAAATCAAGATTTTGTTAAATGTATTTCTTTTGTTTGTATACGATAATCATTTACCTATACACTCACATATATTAACTTACACTCTCATAACACTCTACAGATGGGAGTTAAACCTGTTGTTTTTTTTATTTTTTATTTAAACAGAAAATGTTTGTTAGCTGGAGTTATAGCTGACACTCCCAAATAAAAATCGTTAAACGAAAAATAGAACCAAAATACTCGTTTCTAGTTTATGTTTTTTTTAAACTAAAAAGTGCACATACGATAGTGTGTTTGTATGTTTTATGCCAATAAA